>VDFB02270651.1:653291277-653720263 GCA_007258455.2 Sequoia sempervirens | reverse complement strand
TTAAACACTCTACCCTATACCCTAAACCCTTAACCCTTAAACCCTCTACCCTATACCCTATACCCTAAACCCTCTACCATCTACCATTAACCCTTAGGTCTATGTGTACACAAATGAGATATCTGATTTGAATTGGATATCCGATTTGTAGAACTAAAATCATACCATTACAAAACATTTTAAAATGTTTTTCAAATCAGTTATCAGAGATTGTATCGGATATCAGATTATAATGGATATCGAATTTGTGGGCCATAGAAAAACCCCATGTGGGCTGTTTTGTGCATTCCAACAGACCTTACATTCTGTTTGCAGGCTTTGCAGGCGACAAACACGCGGTTTCAGACAAGAACAAACAAAGATCAACTTTTTGGAGCATCTTCTACTCAAATTTGTCATAAGCAATGATTTTTAGCATCTTTATGAGGTATAATGGGGAGCAACAGTCATCAGAAGTAAAAATGTAAGAGAAAGCTTACAAAAGAACAAATTGAAGCATATAGACAAAGAGATAGAGAAGGTCATAGGAAGAGAAGACAAGGTATGTTAAATATTGGTGAACTTGGACCCTATGGTCTTTCAAGTGAAGAGGAAATTGAATATGTTCAAGGTGAAAAAATTTAAGGTGAAAATGTTGGAATTGAAGATGTTGAACATGATATTCAAATTGGGAATGAAAATATTGAATTTGATAATGAAAATGTTCAAGGTGAAAATGTTGGATTTGAAGATGTTGAACATGTTAAATTGAAATTGGGAATGAAAATATTAAAATTGATAATGAAAATGTTCAAGGTGAAAATGTTGGATGTGAAGATGTTGAACATGATATTGAAATTGGGAACAAAATTATTCAAATTGATATTGAAAATGTTCAAGGTGAAAATGTTGGAAATGAAGATTTTGAACATAGTATTGAAGCAATTGTAAATTATGTTTCACCAGATTACATGAGAAATGAAGAACCTTGTGTGGAAGAAAGACATATTCCAAATTCAAGACCTTCAAGAACCCCTAAATGGTTACTTGAAATTGATGAGAACATTATAAAAAAATTTGATTGCAAGAGGTCAACATGAATTGTTTAGTTGTGGGCTAGAAGAATTTTCAACCAATATTTTAGCGATAAGACATTGACCGAGCAGTGCCAAATTTTTGTACAATTGCTAAAGATGCAAAATATGAGACCTTTGCTAGCCAAATTGAAGATTTGTGTGAACAAGAAGACCGGAAAAAATTCTATTATTGTAAAAAATATTTTTAATGCTCTCAAGTCTATTGGAAAAAATAACAAGGAAAAGGATAAGAGAGTTGCTCGAAGAGTCATTACAACCGCCCTAGTAAGCCATCAATTGAAAAAGGCTTGCTTTATGAGACAAACTTGTATTGATTTTGACATAAATCGTAAAACTTTGGATAGAACACTCACAAGAAGAGAAAGAATAGATGATCCTCTTCAAAATGATACATGGGATTTTTTCGGGAGGCTTCCACGTGTTGATAAGAAGCTAACCGATAATGTAAAGTAGGTAATTCAAGAATTTTGGCATGATAACTCTAGAGTATCACCCAATGCAAAGGATGTTTTAAAGTTAAGAATTGGAAATTGAGACCGTACACCGCATCCTAAACTTTTCTTGGAATCAAGCCAAACAATGTTGTTCAAATTTTTTATTGAAACACATCCAAATATGGAAATATCGCAAAGAAATTTTGAAGGTTTGAAGCCATTTTATTGTGTGCCTCTTAAGATTCGTAATACTTGTTGCAAATATCGTGTGGAGTTTTCAATGTACCATGAGCTATTATGCTATATCCGTTCTACTTTGCATACTAATGAAATTTTGTAGGAGTGTGGTGCAATGCATCTTCCGAAATCATCAAGGGAATTGCTAGATCTATTTTTATGTTCTAGAGATGATGGTTGCTTTTTCTATAGAAATGATTGTTTAAATGAGAAGTGCTCACAATGTGGTGGCTTGTCAAAGTTTGTTCAATGTTTTCATGAGGGTTTCAAACATGAATTTGGAAAGAAGCTTGTTGAGAAAAAGAGATATGAGACAGTCAAATATACTTTACAGAGTGGAGGTGAAGGTTCTAGATGCGAGTTGGTTACAAAAGAATGCAGTGTTGCTGATTTTATTTCAGATTTTAAGGATAATATTTTCTACAAGTATGCAAGGCATAGTCATAGGTCTCAGTGGTTGGATCAACAATTTAGGATGTGTAAGGACTCTTTTCCGATTGGAACTATTATATCAGTGGTTGATTTTGTAGAAAACTACACATTGCAACCACAAAACGAGGTATAATCTCAATATTACAATTCCATTAAGATTGCTATTTTTGTCCACATAACGTTTAGACATGCACTTGATAGTATAGAGGAGGATTGAAAGATAATCATAGAGTATCATTTTTATATGAGTGATGATAGATCTCCCTCGTATGAGTATGTCCAACATTGTTTCAAGATTTTTTTTGAGTTCTTGCAGTAGCATGATATAGCACTAGGCCAACATCTCATATGGCCAGATAATTGCATAGGTCAATTCAAGAATGCTTGTATGTTTTATTGGTTAAGTAGAATGCATATAGAGAGGGGTGTACCTCATATTTGGAGTTTTTTTGAAGCTGGGCATGGGAAAGGGGAGCATGATGGAGCAGGTGCATGCGTAAAGAGAGCTCTAGTTAAGGAGCAATTGAAGATTTCAGGAGAAAAATTTAGCGATGCACGTTCTATTGTTGATTGGTGTAGTTCAACATTATCACATGGAGGGACACTTGATTCAACAGTGCACAAATTCTTTTGGTTGGTTGAGGAGGGTACAGTGGGAGGCAGATTGGATTGTCATACAATCAAAGATTCTTCAAAGATGCATTCATTTCGAAGCTTAGATGCAGGTACATGGACCATTTGGACACGAGAGTTGGCTTGTTTTTGTCAGAGTTGTATTCAGTGCGAGTGGGATCAATGCGAGTCAAGTGAGTGGGTGGATACATGGGTTTCACAGTATCTAACTCCTTTATCTCAAACAATATCCATGACAAATGACACAATGGAAATTTTAGTTGATTACGACCTACTTTCAGATCTACTACAGTCAGGACATGTTTTTGTAGTTGTTGCATTGCAGGGGAATGAAGAGAGATCAGACTATTGGTTGGCTCAATGTGTGTGGGTAAAGCATAAGCTAACACAACTGATGGAAGATGATGATGGTTTCGTGTATCCTACAGGTTCAATTGTGGTTGTAGGAATTTGGTTGCGAACATACATGATTAGAAAGAATGGAATACCTGCATTTGAAGACTACGAGAAACACAAAACCATTCTCATGTATTTGCACCTTGTTATAGCAACAAATGTTAAGTTGTTGAAGCATCATGCCAAACCAAAGACAAAACAACTATGGACACTTAGTAATGCTGATCATGAAGCAAAATTAGATACTCTTAAGCAAAGAGATGACCCTTCAGGCACACTTGAATAGCATTTTCAAGAATGGAAGGTACAATGCTTACATTTGTTATGCTTAATTTCATTAGTGTTCTTTATTTAATACTGATATTTTGTACACTATTGCAATGCAGGTGTCTTTAATAGTGATATTTTGTATGCACTTTTGCAATATTTTTGGTACGATTGATCATGGACCTGTTGCAACAATAGCCAGCTCTGATCCTTTTGGAGAGGTATGTGACAGATTAGAACAATATATATTGGTGAACCTGAGCCCTATGGTCTTTTAAGCATCTTTTATAGTTTGCATCACCAATTCATCATCATTCAGGTTGTTTAGATTAATATAGATTTGTTAGTCTAAGCATCTTTTCTATTGTGACAATATAGATTTCTCATTTTACCACTTTTGCGATATTCCTGGCATGATTGATCATGGACCTGCTGCAACAATAGCCAACTCTGATCCTTTCAGAGAGGTATGCGACAGATTACAACAATATAGATTGGTTATTCTAAGCATCTTTTATAGTTTGCATTGCCATCTCATAATATTTTGTGTCATTTAGAATAATATAGATTGGTTATTCTAAGCATCTTTTATAGTTTGCATCACCAATTCATCATCATTCAAGTTGTTTAGATTAATATAGATTTGTTAGTCTAAGCATCTTTTCTATTGTGACAGTATAGATTTCTCATTTTCCCACTTTTATGATTTCTTGACACGATTGATCATGGACCTGCTGCAACAATAACCAACTCCGATCCTTTCAAAGAGGTATGCGACAAATTACAACAATATAGATTGGTTAGTCTAAGCGTCTTTTATAGTTTGCATTACCATCTTATCATATTTTGTGTCATTTAGAATAATACAGATTGGTTATTCTAAGATACCTTGATGGTTTGTATAGGTGCTTGTCAGTCCAGAACGTGAACATACTACTATTGTGGAAGACTATGCCCTGAATGCCTCCAATAGGAAAATTTTGTAAAATTTGAATTTTCAAATGTGAAACAATGTAAAAAGGTCATAACTGTGTATGGGCATAATCTATATCCAGTGATGTTTTTTGAAATATGGGTCAAATGTCTAGCATTGTATAAGGGTATGTTTAAAATGTAAAGGGGTTTGTATTTTGGAAACTCATAGGTTGAATTAGTCATACAGGTGTATGCTTTGTTATTGTTATCGGGACAATTCTGTAATAACTTTTTGTACTTAATCGAGCTACAATCGAAGGTTTTCTTCCTAGTTCTTTCCTGTTGGTATGCTCATTTGAACTAGGTTTTGTAATATCTCCTATTTATATATAATAAATTACAGTGGCTTGCCACTTTTGCTCCTCAAATCCAACTTGGGTGCAACTTCATTTTTAGCAACTTTCATGAGGTTTTTAAGGAAATCAATGTTTCCAACCTTGCCACACCCTATAAACTCATCAAACATGTCTATTAGGACCTGCACAAGCTTGATCCAACCATAAATCTTGCTGCCCCCATGTTTCATTGACATTAGCAAGTTGTAACCACCATTTTTCACCTAATTTCACTCATTTTTGCCATGCATGGAAACTCACCAACTCAAGTACAGACGTTTCCAACTCTCTAAACCCACATAGTCACCTTATATAGTCCTAATAAAATCTACCATGGCCATACCATCCAACTATAGACCGTACAATAGATGGTATGGCATTTTAGCACTTTGGACTCTTAAGGGAAATCGCCAGTCCAATGTAGCTTGGAGTGATTCGGCATATTTGGGTACAAAAGAGGACCATCCCTAGCATAAACGTACCCATCCAGACGTGTTAGAACAATCCATTTGGTCATACGAGTTGCTGAATGAAAGTTGCACCATTTTGCAACTTTACACTGCTTGCATTTGACAACTTTTCCCTCAACTAAAAACTTGCCACCACGGGAAAACACCTCCAAGATAGCAAAAACTGAGAGATTTTATTGTAGATGGGCCAAAAACGATCCCATAGCCTCAAACAAAGAGTCTGTAAACGTCATGGTTTCCGAGAAATATCCCTTCAAAGATTGCTGCCTTTTAGCACTTTGGACTCTTAAGGGAAATCACCGGTCCAATGTAGCTCAAAGTGATTCGACGTATTTGGGTGCAAAAGAGGACCATCACTAGCGTAAATGTATCCATCCGGACATGTTGGAACAATCTGTTTGGTCGTACGAGTTGTTGAATGAAAGTTGCACCACTTTGCAACTTTACACTACTTACATCTGACAACTTTTCCCTCAACTGAAAACCTACCACCACGGAAAAACGCCTCCGAGATAGAAAAAACCGAGAGGTGTCATTGTAGATGGGCCAAACACGATCCCATAGCCTCAAATAGAGAGTCTGTAAACATCACAATTTCCAAGAAATAACCCTTCAAAGATTGCTACCTTTTAGCACTTTGGACTCTTAAGGGAAATCGTTTGTCCAATGTAGCTCAGAGTGATTCGGCATATTTGGGTGCAAAAGAGGACCATCCCTAGCGTAAACGTACTCATACGGACGTGTTGGAACAATTCGTTTGGTCGTACGAGTTGCTGAATGAAAGTTGCACCACTTTGCAACTTTACACTGTTTGCATCTGACAACTTTTCCGTCAACTAAAAACTTGCCACCACAGGAAAATGCCTCCAAGATAGCAAAAACTGAGAGAGGTTATTGTAGATGGGCTAAACATGATCCCATAGCCTCAAATGAAGAGTCTGTAAACATCATGGTTTTTGAGAGATAGCCCTTCAAAGATTGCTAACTTTTAGCACTTTGGACTCTTAAGGGAAATCGTTGGTCCAATGTAGCTCGAAGTGATTCGGCATATTTGGGTACAAAAGAGGACCATCCCTAGCGTAAACGTACCCATCTAGACATGTTGGAACAGTCCGTTTGGTTATACGAGTTGTTGAATGAAAGTTGCACCACTTTACAACTTTACACTGCTTGCATCTAACAACTTTCCCCTCAACTGAAAACTTGCCACCACGGGAAAATGCCTCTGAGATAGCAAAAACCAAGAGAGATTATTGTAGAGGGGCCCAACATGATATCGTAGCCTCAAACAAAAAGTTTGTAGGCATCATAGTTTCTGAGAAACAATTCATTAAAGATTGTTGCCCTTTTGCACTTTGGACTCTTAAGGGATTTCACTGATTGAATGTAGCTCGAATTGCTTTGGCCAATTTGGGTGAGAAAGGGGACCATACCTAAACTAAACGTAACCATCCGTACGTGATGGAATAGTCGGTTAGGTCATATGAGTTGTAGAACAAGATTTATTTATGTAGTTACAAGTAGTTTTCAACCTCCAACTGAACTCTAACGTTGATTTTCGTGTGAAAAAAAGCCATGAGACCATAGCTTTTTGCTTTCTTTTTAATGGAAACTAGTGGGCAGCAGAGTTAACTTCTTCATAGATTTAGCATTTGAGATTGCAAGAAGACATCAAAATGGCTAGTGTACTAAATAAATTCTTATGATTTCTAAAGAATGCTGATAACTCTACTCAGTTGGCTTCTTTTTTCAAAATCATACAAATTGAACCTTGGAATCAATAGACTCTGTATATCAAGCTACCACAATTCAAGTTTCAACGATGAATATTTATTATGCATGTTTTAAATGACATTCAAGTTTATGGTGGTTTTGTTGTTTATATGATGTTATGTGATAGTCTAATCCTATTTCATGCTTCTATGTTGCATATATATATATATTTTATTTTTACATGTTTTTTTTACTAATGAACCCAAAACAAACCGAACCACCCCCAAATTTTTTTTAGCCAAATTGGCGAACCAAACCCTCGAACCCGAACCCGAACCCGAACCCAAATAGGTAACTTAGTTTGTAAGTCAGTTATTGGGAGTTGGTCGGTTGTTTTGTGTGGGGGAGAGTCTTAATTTTTTTTGAGGAAGTCATTTTAGGGATTGATGAATGTAATTTTGTGAAGAATCAATAAGATCATATTGAGTTACTTTGCAAAAACTGTGGTTTCTATAGAAAAAAATTGTGTTTTCTCCATTGTTCGACCACTACACAACAAGTAAATGGCTGCATAGTGTGTGGAATGAGGGGGAAGCTGGAATGATACCCCTTTAAAGTTGGTTTGAGTTCTTTCTTTTCATTTTTTGTGAGTTTTGTGCCAAGTTTTCTCAAGGCAGGTAGTGAACCCAGATTTTGCATTTTGAGTAAATTATGAATTATTGAAGCCCTGCACCTACTGTACCTTTCATGTGGCTCGATGGAGGGGCTTTGTACAATATGATTTGAATGTGTGCAAGTCCATTTAAGAAAGGGAAATAATTTGTGAGTCTTGGAGTTGCTTTCCTAAGCAAATCATTGCTTAAATTGCATGAAAATGGAGCTTTTAGCCTAGGGTTTGTTAAAATCAATGAGAGTGGGGGAATCTCTTTAATGTTTAAGCATATTAGGGTCATAATAGAGGTGTCTAAGTCAGTGGCATGGTTAGGGGAGTTGTGCAAGTGGGACTTTCAATAAACCCTATGCATTTGCATGGTAAACGAACGGTTTCATGGGACAACTTGCTAAAGGACCCGTAGGTGCAGAATAATCTTAGAATTTGTTGTTTTATGATACAACTCAAGATTTTTTGTGGTTTTCTTGTGAATATCAAGTGTTTAAAGGGCACTCACTTTGTGAAAGAGGGCTAATTCACTAGCCTAGGAAGGGGTATGTTATTGGTTCTCAAATTTGGTCCAAAGGAGTCAAGGGTAGTTTTCACATATGTTTTCACCCCCACTCTGCATCAATCCATAGCTTGTTTTAAAGCACTTGTTTTAGGATTTTAGCCATAACAACAAGCCAGTGAACTGTTTGATAAAAAGCTTTGGTACACATGTATGAAAAATGTGGTAGAATAGACAAGGCAATGAACTGTTTGAAAAAAATGCCTCAAATAAATATGGTCTCATAAAATTCCATGACAAGCAAATGCAATTGAAAACTACTCCTAGTTATTAGTTATGTAATGTGAAGTAATTGCATAATTGCTTAGGTTGACTTTGTAAAAACTATATTGTAATTTAATTTTTTTCATCTATTAGCATCTAGTTGTTAGTTATGCAATGTGAAGTAATGCTTTGAGTTTGAAAGATGTGCAATGCAATATAATCAGCGATATGAATATAAACTACATAATACAACCATTCTTTTTTATGCTATTGTACATTGATATTTAACCATTTCTCACTTGATTAAATTTTCAAAGAGTTTAATCATGCACATGAGGAAGAAATTAAATTTCGGTTGTCAACTTCTATATATCAAATTATCCAATAATCTTGAGTGTATCTCCATATACAAAAATGGCATCAATGCCAACTCAAACAAAGTTTTACAAAATGTGGCATATGCCATCTTGATGTCTATTCAAAATTTACATGCCAAAATGTCTATTTCATCCTAAACTACTTGTGGATCATCAAAATGGAGCCTCTTTGAAGCCCTTGTTGGCTCTGAAGGTAGCTACAAAAGAAAAATTCAAACCAAAATTGAGATTATTTATACTATATGATTTAAAATCAAATAATTAACATCAAAATCAATACACATTGAATTATAATTAAACTCTAAAATTGAAATCTTGATTACCTAAAATATTTGTCTCTTCAAAGGGTCAGGAGTCCTAGAATATGCCACTCTCAAAGAATTGACCAAACCAACTTTTGTAATGTCAATCTATATATGTGAACAAAAACATAAAATTGATCCAAGTTAGCATAAAATTGTTGGTAATAGGAACATATAAATACCAAACACAAAATAAAATAAACACATACCTCTTTAGGCTGATCTTTTTCTTTATCTCCTTTAGGTGTTTCGACACCTCCTCCTTGAGGTGTTTCAACACCTACTCCTTTAGGTGTTCCAATACATACTCCTTCAGGCGTTGTGGCACTTGTCAACAATGACGTATAGCTCATAACTGCCTGTACATAAAAATGACAAGTACATATGAAACTACCAATCTATATCGATGTATGTATAATCAATATAAGATCTTAAAAATATTAATCGAATTTGAGTTCAATTACCTTCCCCTTATCTAACATTGCACTTCCATAATCTAGACAAGGCTGCACCTCGCTCGCACTAGGTATTTCCTACAAGAGGAAAATAAGATAAACATATAAGTTATTATATAATTTCATTAATGCAATTCAAATGACAAGCAAGTATATAATAAAAAAATGTAAACGAGTGAGTGCGAAAATATATACTGTGCATGTCGAGGCCAAATGAAATGGCCCTAAGGGTCCTATCAATCACCTGTGCAAGCTCCTCCTCAGACATCAAATGTTAAATAGACCATGTAAATAAATATTAGTACATTATACTATCTCTTATTAATATTCATTTAGAAACAAATGCAAGTTATGAATTTACAACTTAAATCTTACCTGTGTCACTATTCCAATGTCCCCCTCTCTAGCAGGAGAGGACTTTGTAGGGTGCGCTCCACTCCCCTGCGTCTAGTCTATAATGTCCACATCATGGAGGTCATAATTAGTAGTGTCCAAGGGATGCTTGACGGGCTGTACAAGAGGACCCAAGCATATATGGTGGCACATGGAGCAAGTATGTGGCACACAAACATGTGGACATGACGAGGATGATGCAACAACACTCAAGCCATCGCCAACATCACCAAAATGTGGCTGAGCTACTGTAGAAGCATGTGATACCAAAAGACCACTCAAAGAGTGAATAGCTTGGATAGTCTGTGTGGCCGTATCCTACATAATATCTGGATGATATACTAGAGGTGGCGGAGGAAGGGGAGGAGGGGGAACATATGGGCACAAGAATACTCTAACTGTCCCTGGTCTATTCTGGGGCATACCTCCACCAACGCCCTAGAAGGGTTTAATGTCAAAGTAATTGACATGATTCCCTAACACAAACTTAACATATAATTTTTTAATAAAGTAAAATGGTATATCACAATTGTTGTTCGGTGGTTTATCAAAAACCATACACCAACGATCCCAAAAGTTATCTACAATGTCCCTATGTGTGCACCATTTTATAGAAAGTTTTGGTTTATTAACATTAATTGGAAAACCAGTGCGGGGGTTAACAAATAAAGATGCTATTTGGGCTTTGGTTATTCTAAGATCTTTCACATCATCATAAGACAATCCACATGCATAATATTCCCTCATGTCTTCTCGCCACGAATGAAAGGCATTATGTTGGGTGGAGAGGGTTTCTATATTTTTAATTATTTCCTTCAATGTGTTTGACATCTCGAATAATCGAGGGATTCTCATATAAACTTCAGAAATTCTCCTCAATTGCTGCAGTTTTTCACCAATTAAGTCTTCAATTGATGGCTGCGGAGGTGGTGGAGCATTTGGCATTTGTGCATTTTCATTCTCAACTGGTGGATCGTTTGGAATTTGTGCATTTTCATTCTCAGCTGGTGGATCGTTTGGAATTTGTGCATTTTCATTCTCAGCAGCCATAATGCCTGATTAAAGTTAAAAACTAATTAATCTAATTGAAATTAGACAATATAAATGAAAATATTGTAAAATACCCTAGTTTTTTAAAAAAATCCCAAAAAACCCTACTTTTTAACAAAAATCTATAAGATTCTTTAATTTTTAATACAAATACATAAACAACACTATTTTTAAATCAAAATCCATAAAAAACATTCAGTTTTAATCAAAATCCATTCTAAACTCAAGTTTTTCATAAAAATTCAATCAAAAACCCTATTTTGAAATAAAATCCATAAAAAACTAACTAAAATTATACAAATCTAATTCAAAATTCGATTAAAGCAAAGAAAAATCCAAAATCTAACCTTTCAAAATAGATATTGGATAAATCAAATATCTGTTATGTGAAAAACCTCCTCACTGTGTGCCCACGGCCTGTGCAAGTGTGAAATGATTTTAACAGCCCGATATATATATATATATATATATATATATATATATATATATATATATATATATTTTCCTCAAATTGGATATCTGATATGGAAATCTTGGTTTGGGCATTGCTTTGGAGAAATGTACTGACACCCAAGCCACAAAAAAGTCAACTCAACATTTTCGTGTTTTTGAGTCAATGAAAAATGTAATTTTTTTCCCTATTGCCACTTTTTGGCCCATCATGATCCTGCACATACCTGCATATAGTGTCAAAATCATACAAACAAGATATCGTTGAAAACTGGTTCTGAGCACTTTCTAATGGAATAAGTTTTATTATCATATTTTGTTGCTGATTCATTTTAATTTCAGTCAAAGTTTGATCATCATTTTCTGCTTCTGAGTTGATAGATTTTTGCTTGTATCTTTGGTTATCATGATGCCATTGGTGCTATAAAATTATTTAAGAGCTCTTCAAATCTATTTATGCACTTTTTCTAGAATTTTCCCTAGGTACATTTTATTCTTTTTTTTGTGATTTCACATTTTTGTCAATTATTTGGATGTCTTAGCACCTGGAAAGGATATGTTTGCTTGAGATGACTTCATTTGATTTGTTTTATGTGCACTGAGGTTATTAATTTTTGACTTTTTCATTTGAGGAAGTATCATGGGCTTTTTTGTTCATCCTTTTGTGATCATCTTGGAAAAGGATAACTATGAATCTTGGCGATACAACATATTGGCATATCTCAAGTGGCTTGATCTTTTTCCTTTTCTTTAAGGACTCATACCTACACTAGACACACTTTGTAGGAGTGATTTATTGTAATGTTGATCATGACATTGTGTGCTATATCAAAAATTGATTGTCCCACACACTTTGGACTTGATTTTGGGAGATCCATTGAGACCCTCATATCTCTTCATTCCCAGAGGATCATGTTGTAAATCCTATCATTCCTTTTGCAGATGTAGATTGCATACCCTTTGATGATGATACTTTAGAGGAGCTTGAGTATATCATAGGTCTTGCATGTTTTGATGATTCAAAGACTTGTCATCATGTTCCCACTCTTCAAATCGAGGCTCAATCTTCATCTTTTGTTGTTTCTGATTAGCTTGGCATTGTAACATCCTTTACCCTTATTAGTTTAGTGTAGAAAGACATTCATCTTCTAGACATTACTTGGATTCCTATCTTACAGACATATCATCCTTGTTTGTAGAGTCTCATATTGCAAATTTGGAACATAATTACTTCGATGACATTTATCTCCCCTTTGTTGACAACCACATCATCATTGTTGTCCCATCATCTTCATCATCTTTGGAGCTTGTTCTACATCAACCTTCATAGGTCTATGGATTGACATCATCTCTTTTTGAAATGTGGACACTTGAGCACTTTTAGAGGCACACAACATTTGGATTTGGATTCTTAATTCTTCCACTTTTTGGGAATGACTTCTCCAATCACTAGTGGATCGGTTTCTTCCTAAGGGGAGAAATATTTGCAAATAGTGGACCGTGTTTTGCGCTCATCATTAGTACATGAGCTCTTTCTTTATGGGTGATTTACATCTTCATTTTCTCTCTCCTATTGGGGAACATCTATTGTAATTACGTGAGAAAAGCAGTCATTGCGGGGTCACATTGAGTCCTATTCTTCTTTCACTAATGCATTTATTTCATTTTCTCTCTTTTGGAGAGGAGTTTTTTCCCACCTGGTTTTCTTTTTTCTTTTGTTATGAGATTTCATTTGTTTGTATACGGGTACCTCATCAAGCTTTGTATTCATGACCCATCCATGCATTCATGCATCCATCATTGCATTCTTCACCATGGTTTTTAGTTTCTTCCTAAGTTGATCTTAAAGGCGGGTGTTGGAGTAATTAGGATAATTACTTGATAATTAATTAATTATTAGGTCTCTTATTACTTTAATTGCTTAAGTTAAACTTATGAATGTTTTTTTATAATTAGATTGTGCTATTTGTAGGTCAAGTTGTCTCATTGCATGAGATTAAAACACTTGTCACAATCTAATCAAATCCTCATCTAGGGTTTGAACTCTTGCTTTTATAAGCATTTATTATTGTACTTTTTTATTAATTCACATTCCAAGTATTCATTCAATATAATTACATGTTAATTTCAATATCAGATGATTGTGTAGATCAATTATCAATATTTTCTCTGTTGGTTCAATAGAAAATTAATTGTTTTGATCTCTCGTTTGTGATAGGCGTTTTGGTTGCAGGTGATTTCTTGGAGCTATGGGGATCACTATCAACTCCAACATGGATCATCCATCCGCTTGAATGCAATTCTCCTTGGAAGCATTTGGTATGCTACAAAATCCAAACAAACACAACTAATAATCCATCGAAGGAGGTTAGTTGGAAATACAAGATCTTAGTGTCCCCTTATTGTAAAACCAATGGATTTGCTTCCTACAACAATATTTTGAAAGTGAAACAAAACATTTTTCAATAGTTAACTTGATATGATTAGTATCTTAGACATGTCTTAAGCTTCTCCTCAACCTCCATTTGGTGGAATAGATTGATATAGGTTGAGGGTATCCATTTGGGTGATGTGAAACTTATATGGAAATTTTGATACATGGTAGCTTTTTCCAACTCTTTCTATCGTCAAAGTTTAAATGTAATATTTCTACTCTAACTTGTCTCTTTAGATTTCCAATCTCTTTGTAGTGACGAAGGACCAACTCCAAGATCATCAAAACTTGACACAATAAGTGAACAATCTTCAATCCTAGATTATGACCATTGAAGATTGCTAGGACATAGACACCAAGCTTAATTATATTGTACAAGAGGCCATCAAACACTCCAAAATTTTGTACTCTCCATGACGAAAAGATCAACCGTGCAAACCTCCAATACATATAGACCATTTAGGTGCTTGTCGATTGTGTGGCTTGCTTTGTTGGTCATAAAGTTGAATGGTTGATTGTTGGTAGAATTTGAACTCTAGTTCTCAATGCATGTATTCTCTTTTGAATTTCCTTTTCTACCTTTCTTTTGGACAAGTTATCATGGTGTAGTTATGATTGCTTCACACAACTAGTTCTATTTGTTTTATGACTATTTTAGCTCTATGTATGTTGTTTACTCGTATTGTAATGTTCTAGTTGCATGTATCTGATTGAAATTTGTGTATGGTTGTCCCTTCTTACAACTAATCATTCTATTTTTTTGTGAACCTGTGACATTTCAATAGTGTCTTGGTAGTTTTTTTTTTTAGCAAGCTCTTTTGACTTCAACACAATATAAACAAATATCTTTTAGATCCATGAACTTAACTATTGGGAAAATATTACATGAAAATGTTACAACATCCTTCCATTTCTATCTATGAGATTGCACTTCTTAATAAACCATAAAACTTGTTCTTAATATATTGAATTTATGTTCATTAAATAAAAAAAACTTGATGATTTATTCTAGTTCTATTCAATTTATTATTTACTCTAGATTTAGGAAAATGATTGAACCCTCTCTACACCACATCCAAATCAATTTGAATTTTTTACTTCGCTTACTCTTTTATTTACCACTCTCTCGAATACTCACACAAGAAAATATAATTTATTGCCTACTTAATCAAATTAGAGAAAATCAAATCCCTTTTCCTACTAAGCAAATAAAAAATTACCATTTTGAAGCTATACATGTATGTCTTTGTAGTGATGTAATTGATTTCACTCCTATGAAGTGTTAAGTATCTTCACATTCCCCTAATCTTGGACACACTTAATCTATGCTCATTCTTTTCCAAATCGTTGAGCCTAGAGTAAAAAATCTAGGGAGAAAAAATCTTACTGATCATGATGTTCTCTAACTTTCCTAGTTGACACACCCATTTCCTTCCTGATTGTGCAAGTGCTAGTATTACATGTTTTAGTTTTCATATGGATTTTGTGATATGTTTTAGTTTTTACAAATCTCTTACAGTGAACCACTAAGGAATATAAGTAGTAAAGAATAGGATGAGACAAATAATCAATATAGGTAGTAAAGAAGAGGATGAGACAACATAAATTTAGTGTTTTTCATGCCAATGATTGTATTTGGATTTGAAAAGTTTTGCGTGAATATGGTGTAGAAAATTTCTAAACAAAATCCCAAAGGCATATTGTGTTGGACTTCAAACCTTAAAATTAATGTGCATGATAGATCACTACAAAACAAGGAACATAGTAACTAAATATTCTTCATAACTAAATATTCTTCATGCCTTGTTTGTATAAGAGGAGATAATTGATACAAAAAATTGCAAGTTAAGTACTTGTGTCAAAATGATTGTTTTAGGTTGTATAGTGAGTTTGTTGCAAAAGCTTCAAATATTTTTATGTCAAAACGATTATCAATGGATGAATATGCCAAAATTATTAGAATGTAAGAAGGTGATATATACAACAATTTTAAGGGGATCTATATTGATTTCCCTTATAAAAACATAGAGATAGAGGCGAAAAAACAAAATCACATCTAATGTTTCAACTAGTTATCTTTAGCCAATATTGGCATGGTATGATGGTTGAGTTGTTATTCTCGCCATCAAGGTTCAAACCCATTAGGGTGTAATTGTTGAGAATTTATATTGGGGATGAGGTCCCTTGTTTGTGATCTCACCGGTCGGTGCTGTCATAATAGTGGTTTACAATTCCTGAGAGGAACGAATTTTAGCTGCAATCACATATTTTTAGAAAATACAATGATTTAAGCCTTAAAAAGTTCCATTTTAAGGATTCCAATTGAAGAGGGTTTGATCAAATCACCTTAGATCAAAACCCCTTGGATAGAACCTTGCTAGTTTTAAACCATACCTATAAATGCGTCTCCTTTACACCTATCAAAATGCTGATAAAAAATCACTTTTGATTTAGCTTTTGGGGATCAAATGAATTCATTTAAAATTTATTTCAAATGATTATGGTATTCCTCGAACAAGCTATCCAATGAATATAATTTTAATATGTTTTGGTTTTGTTATGTATTTGTTTTTTAAGTTTTATTAAACATAGGTTTTTCATCGAAAATGAATTTCTTTGTTCTTCACATGTGGAAAAATAGAATTTTTTTTTTTTTTGAAAATATGAGTGCACCAGATATTGAAGTCCTTAATCCAAAAAAAAATAAAATAAAATTTTGACATATACAAAAAAGTTACACGTATAACGGTTCTCCGAGTTGTAATTCGTTTGACTTTGAAACTTGATTAAGGAAAAAATATTCAATAAAAACTATCTAACCAAGTGAAGCACTAGATATCAGAGTTACAAATCTAAATTTGAAAGAATTATAATTTTATCCTTCATGGAAAAAAATTATGCTATATTGGTGTCACTTTTTAAAATGTTGTTTTCTATAAAAAATCAATTGGAGATGGAAAAGAAGTGAAATTTGATTCCAAAAATTTTGAAAAAAATATTTTTAGAATCTACAGACAAAATTTGATGAGACTTTAGTTTGCACCATCTTCAAATTCCTCATAGTTTAGCCGCTATAGGTGCCTGAATGTGAAGATTTAGTTAAAAATAATAATTTCAGTGTCTAGTTTGGCCAAAAATTGTAAACCACTATTATGGGATCACCCCGGTTCATAGCTCCAGATTAAAAGCGTTTACCCTTCTTTAAAAAAAACTAGTTATCTTCAAAACTATTTTGTCATATATAAGAATGGTGAACCTAACCTTCTATACAAATAACAAAGAAATATTCTGGTAAGTAACACACAACAACCTTCATGAGCGTGGGCAGGAGCGGAGTGCTGGGCGGGAAAATGGTTTTTTCGAATCTTCTGGTATTGAGCAGGGTGATGGCGATGGATCTGCGAAGGCCCAGACGGGTCACAGGTCTGCCTCGAGTAAGAAGAAAAGTGTGGAGGAACCAGAACGAGAGGATTCCCCAAAAAAGCGTGCGGATGACCTAGGGGGAAGAATATTCCGGTTCCTCCCCCTGTTATACCTGTCGGCGACTGCCCTAAAGATAACCTCAAAGGTGCAGTGGGGTCTGGTGACACGAATGGCGGGCATCGTAAGAAGTGGGCCTCACTGTTTGGGGTTAAACCTAATGGTAAGTCTTTTTTTCCCCCTGTGCGCAACATTTCCTGCCCTACAGTGGGTAAATTTGCAATTTCTATTCCAGACGAGATCATTGATCATAATATTGCTATAATGGAAAATTCCCTAGTTGGAAAATTCATGGGCCAAAGGCCAAATATTGAGATTGTTAGGGATTTCGTCAGAAAAAAATGGAGAACAAATGGTAGTGTCTCTGTTGCGGCTCTCCCAAAAGGATTCTTTGCTTTTGAGTTCTCGAACAGAGAAGACATTAAGGCTGTGAGATGCGGAGGACCATGGGTTATTGGGAAATCAACTCTTGCACTCAAGAAATGGTCTTCAAACTTAGATCTAACGGATTCCATCTTTGAGATTGCTCCAGTATGGGTTAGGCTTCATGGTCTTCCTTTGGAATACTGGAACGAGGATGTTTTCAGGGGGATAGCTAGCTCTTTTGGGGAGCTATTATTGATTGACCCTATGACAGCAGCAAGAAGGAGACTGGTGTTTTCCAGAATATGTGTGGGTGTTTCTCAGGAAGCGGATCTTCCCTCCTCTGTGGAGATCCACTCGAAACTTGGCTCTTGGTCGCAGGCTATTGAGTTTGAGACCATCCCTTTTGCCTGCTTCAATTGCAGAAAATCTGGCCATTGGGCGAAGCATTGCCCCCTTAAGGCAGTAAAAGAAATGGAAAACCCTAAAAGGACCTCAAAAGTGGTATGGAAAAAGAAGCAGGAGGAAAAATTTGTAACGGAGCCAGTGGGAAAGGTTGCTGAAACCCCTGATAATCTCTTGGGTGACGCTGGAAATGAAGGCTCCACCCTCCAGGTCCCCCAAGCTCTTGTTCCTGAGATTAAGGCTGGATCTCAGGACAAGGGGGAAGGAATGGATTGTAATGCTGGGAACTTGGCTCTTAGCAAGGTGGATGTTTCTTAATACAATATCTCTGATGTTGCTGGAAATGAAGGTTCTGCCATCCAGACCCCCCAAGTTTTGGTTCTGGAGCTTATCTTTGATTCTCAGGACAAAGAGGAAAGCTTGGAATGGGAAGCTGGGAAATTAGCCCTAAGCAAGTCGAATGATTCAATTACCTCGGAGATGAGCCCCATCTTTCGGGACCCCGTGACACTAGGGCTAGACGATATTCCTACTCAAGGTCTTTCTTTGGAGGTAGGCATTCCCCTGATTGTGTCTCCGGTCAGGAAAAATAACCAAGGTGTTGATTCCTGTTCGGAGGTGGCTTCTTTTGATGTTGTTAAAGACACTTATTCGGACCCTAGCCAGACAAGCCCTCTTGAAAGAAGTAACTCCTTGCCTTGTGGGAATGGGCTCATGGAAACCCTCCCCTGGGAGCAGGAATTCTTATCTGAAAAAGAATGGGAATCCAGCAAAGAATCAGATAGTCAAGATGATACAGATAGAGAAGAGGTGGTATCAAAGAAAAAGAAGAAAAAATCAAAAATCAAAATCAAAATCACCCCTTGTGGGATTTCAACAAGATCGAGAGCAAAAGCGAACTGCAGGGCAATATCTCTGGCCAAAGGAAGAAGACCCAAAATTTTGATTAGAGAGCACTATAGCCTTCAAGATATTGCGGATGGTTTCCAAAAAACCATCCCAGAGCTCCTTCTTTCTCCCAAATTCCCATGAAGTTATTGTCCTGGAATATAAGGGGACTAAATAACCCCCACAAGCAGGATATTTTACACAATTTTGCTCGGGACCAAAAGCCTGATATTCTCCTCATTCAGGAAACCAAAATGTTAAGTGAAAAGGTGGAAAATATTTCTTTGTTCCAGCACTGCTCCATTCAAGGAAGTGATTCTGCTGGTGCCTCTGGTGGGGTTGCAACTTTTTGGAACTGTAAGGTCATAAGAGGTGATCCACTTTTTTCTCGTCCTAATCATGTTGCCACTAGATTTACTCAGATAAGGGATAACTTCAGTTGGATCTAGTCTAATATTTATGCTCTTAATTGCAAAAAATCCCGGAAGGCTTTTTGGAAAGAGCTGACTGCTTTCCGGAATATCTTTCAAAATGACCCCTGGGCTGTCATGGGAGATTTTAACTCCCCTCTCCTTCAGGGTGAGAAGTTTGGCGGCTCTTAGATCAATGAAGAAAGAAAAGAAGATCTCTTGGAATTCATCAACAATCAGGCCTTGATCGACCTGGACTTGCAAGGGAGTTCTTACACATGGTTGAATCGTAGAGTTCTGTCTGATCTGATCCAGGTGAGACTTGACAAAACCCTTATTTCTGATATTTGGATCTTAAATTATTGCTGCTCTTTGAAAACCCTCCCTAGGGTTGGATCTGACCATTTTCCTATTAGTTTTTTTGCTGACCCCTTAAAAATTAAGAGGAATACTCCCTTTCGCTTTGAGAAGATGTGGCTTTCCCATCCTCTCCTCCGAGAGGAAATAAGGAAACGGTGGAATATTAAAATAAAGGGTACTGCCTTATTTAGAATCACCAAAAAACTAAGAGAAGTTAAAATGAATCTCATAAAGTGGAAAAAAGAGTCTTTTGGCAATATCTTTCAAATCAAATCTGATATTCAGTTCAGGCTGTCTGAAATCCAAAACAAAATTCAAAAGGAAGGCTACTTGAATGAAATTAAGGAAAAGGAAAACGAGATACTCACAAAACTTCATGAGATAATTGCTAGAGAAGAGGAATTTTGGAGAAAAAGATCCAAAGCTCTCTGGCTAAAGGCTGGAGACAAAAACACCAGATACTTTCATCTTTCAACATCTAAACACAGGGCTGCTAACAAAATCTCAGCGATTGTGGTTGATGGCAGAACTTATGAGGAGGAAGAGGACATTAGAAGAGAAGCTGTCCTATTCTTCAAGAACCTTCTATCTGAGAAAGAGGGTATTAACTTGGAGGATCAAAATCAGTTACTGGAGGCTATCCCCAAGATTGTTAACTCTAGAGACAATGATATGTTGACAGATATACCCACCAGTGAGGAAATTAAAAAAGCTGTTTTCTCTTTTGAAGGAAGCAAAGCGCCTGGTCCTGATGGCTTCCCTTTACTTTTCTTCCATTGGTTCTGGGACATTGTAGGGGAGGATGTTGAGAAGGCGGTGAAAGAGTTCTTCCGCTCTAGAAATATTTTGAAGGAGTTAAACGCCACTTTCTTGGTTCTTATCCCCAAAAAACCTAGAGTGCAGGATTTTGAAGGCTTCAGACTTATCAGCCTCTGCAATTCCTTCTATAAAATTATTTCGAAGGTGCTTACCTCTAGGATGCTCCTCATTTTCCCCTCTATTATTGCTCCTCAACAGAATGGTTTTGTGCGTGGAAGACAAATTCTTGACTCTATTATCCACGCTCATGAGAATGTTCACTCCCTCTTGGTCTCTAAATCGGAAGGATTCCTTCTTAAGCTTGATATTTTGAAGGCTTATGATAGGGTGGACTGAAACTTTCTGTTTAAGATCTTAAAGTCTTTTGGTTTCAATGAAAGGGTTTTGCAGCTTATCGAACAACTCATTACTTCTGCTTCTGTGGCGGTTCTTATTAATGGATCTCCCTCCACTTTTCTCTGTAGTTCTAGAGGGTTAAGACAGGGAGATCCCATCTCTCCTATCCTCTTCACGATTATGGCTGAGAGTTTTGGTAGGAATATGAGTAAGTTGGTTGCTCAAAGATCTATTATGGGGCTCAAACCGTCATCGAACAATTTGATATGCTCTCATCAACAGTTCGTGGATGACACTTTGCTGATGGGAAGGTCTGTTGTTTTGGAAGCTAAAGAGATGAAGAAACTTTTGGATACCTATGGTAGAGCTTCTGGTTAGGTGATAAATAAGCAAAAAAGTTCGCTGTATTTCTTTAACACTCCTTTGCATAGATAGAGAAAGATAGCTGGAATTCTTGGTTGCAAGATAGAGTCCCTTCCTGCTACTTATTTGGGATTGCCTCTATGTTTAAAACCTCCGGATACTTTTTGGATCTCTTTGGTTGATATGTTTGGGAAAAAACTCTCTGGCTGGAAAGGAGCTCGCCTAAGCCAAGTTAGAAAACTCCAGCTTCTTAAAGCTTCTCTACAGAACCTCCCTATCTATGCTCTCAGTCTTTTTAAAATCCCATCTAAATATGCTGAAACCATTGAGAAGATTCAAAAGAGATTCCTTTGGTTAGGAGTCGAAGAAAGAAAAAGAATGCCTCTTGTTGGATGGGATTTGGTTTGCAGATCTAAAAAGGATGGAGGCCTTGGGCTAAGAAAAATCAGATTGCTGAACAAGTCACTCCTAGCTAAATAGATATGGAGACTTTTCTTCTCCTCTGGGGAATTGAGTGAAATAATTAAAAGCAAGTATTTGTAGAATAACAATTCCCTCAAAGATCTTATTGAGAATCCCAACCTCTCGAAAGGATCAAGTTGCTGGAACTATATGATTGATGGGATAAAGGTGGTGAAACTGGGTTTGAAATGGCAGGTTCACAATGGTAACCAGATTAGATTTTGGGATGATTGTTGGCTGCATAATGAACCTCTGTCTCAGGATGGGAATCTCAGTAGATGGGCTAAGCTTTGCAAAGATACTTTTGGCCTTTTTGTTAAAGACTACTGGCGGGATGGTAAGTGGATCAATCTCCCCTTGATAAACCCTATTTTGGTCTCTGTTTACTCCTCCTTGAATGCTGTCAGACTATGCTTAAATCAGGAGGATAGTCTTATTTGGAAGTATGAACCTTCTGGGTGATTTTCTGTCTCATCTGCCTTTGCCTGGATTTCACATGGTCTTAGCCCTCCCCCTCTGTGGTCAAAAGCCTGGACTAAGCATCTCTTACCTAAGGTTAACATCTTTTTCTGGTCTTTGTTGCAAAATAAAGTTCTAACTGTGGATAATCTGAGCAAAAGAGGTGTTCTGCTCCCCAATAGATGCTACCTCTGTAAAATCAATGCTGAATCGGTTAACCACCTCTTTATCCACTGTCCTTTCTCCTTCTTGGTTTGGGACAAGCTTCTGAAATGCTGGCATTTTTCTTGGGTCCCCCCGGAGTCGGTTGAGGATTTTTTTGTTCAATGGAAAGCCCCTTCTTTCAACCCCTTTATTAAAAAACTGTGGGCTTTCTCGTTCCCCCATATGACTTGGGGAATTTGGAAAGAGAGAAACAACCGGATCTTCAGGGATAAGGAGTCGTCAGAGGAAATTATGTTTGATAGAATTCTTAGGATGATTAAAGAAAACTTCTCTATTGTTCCCTTCAGGGAGGACAAGGTGGAGACTGTTGTTTGCTCTCCTTTTGACAGTCTGATTGCTAGGGAATGGAGAATTAAATGAGATATTTCTAATGCTCCTAATACGACCAAAAAAGCCAGGGATGGAGTTTGCTGGAGTTTTCCTATGGAAGGTTGGGCCAAAGCTAACTTCGATGGCGCGGCCAAAGGAAACCTGGGGAAGGCTGGGTGTGGTGGGGTCCTAAGGGACTCGACAGGTAACTTTATGGGAGCTGTTGCCACTCCTTTGGGGGTCCAAACTAATCACGTGGTGGAAGCGGCGGGGGCTTATTACATAATCAACCTTGCTGTGGGAATTAAATGTAAAAATTTATGGCTTGAAGGTGATTCAAAAAATATAATTGATAGCCTTTGTGGTAGGTCCCAGCCCGCATGGTCGATTAAAAATTGGATTGAAGATGCTAAGGTTTTACTTAGTAAGTTCGATAGAATAAAAATAACTCATGCTTACCGTGAGGCAAACGCGGTTGAGGATTTTTTTTGCCAATGAGGGAGTTAAGAGTGACAAAATCCTCACGTGGCACAAAAAGACTGACCTCCACTTCGATGTTCAAGCTTTATTGGAGCTTGATGCGGTGAATGGGAAAGAGGCGGCTTCTTGTAATAATGAGGAAGGTACGAGTCATGAATAACAAAATTAGAAGATATAATGGGGCCGAGAGGATCCGACAAATAAATTATTTACTTTGGCACATTTTGTGGGTCCTGCGAAGCAAAGGAACTATCTGGAACAGGTTCTCTGTCTGCAACAGTATTCGAACGAAGATCTCAAAAATGGGCGGGGAACGGAAGAGGGTTGAACCAACCAGCTTCGAGTCACACACCAAGAATGCTAAAGCATGGAGTAAAATAAGAAGGGGCGGCTTACTTCCATTCATCGAGAAACTCCATGGCCCTAAGGAGGAGATTACTGATTTCTTCGAGAAAAATTGGAATAATGGGGAGGTTCTCCTCTTTGGGAGGAAAGTTCAGATTGATGAAGCTTTGATTGCGGAGGTGACTAGCATTCCGATGGAATAGCATAAATTTTTTAGAGACAGGAAATTCTCTGACGAAGCTGTGTTGAGGTTCCCTAAGTTTGAAACAGAGAAGCAAAAACTTGTCAAGATGACGAACAGTTACTACGAAGTGGACACTATAAAAGCTTTATGGAGAAAGGTGCTAAGGGTTATCATGGAGTACATCACTCTCGACGGCCGCTTCACTAGGGTTTATGGATACCACTTCGTGCTGCTCAATCACTTCTGACATAAGGTGCGTGTTTCTATACCTTTCTTCTTGCTTTGTTCCCTAAGAAATAGCTTTTCTGACCACAGTAGAAGCCCTAAAAGATACCTGCTTCTTCACACGGGTCTTTTAAGGCTCATTTATGAGCACTTTCAGAATATGCCTGCCCTTCCAAACCCTATAGCCCCTTTGGAGCTTGATGAGGACGATACTGAGCCTAGCATATCTGATACTAAAGCTTCCCCTGGCCGTGTCAAGAGCTCTTCGCATCCTCTGCCTCCCCCTTCTGCCTCTAGTCATTCCCCCCAGCCTTCTGGTGCCTGCTCTATTCCTGCCTCTGGCCGCACTAACCCTAACGCTAAAGTGATGGGCTCTAGCTCTTCGGTTAATAAGTTAGTCTCCTACCCTAATGACTCCCCTGTTGTTTTTGCTAAAGCGGCCGAGGTTAGTCTTGAGGACCCCCACATCCCTCAGAATATTCAACAGGAGAACTATAGCCCTCCTAGAGGTGTGGAGTCGGTTATTTTTGGGGCCAATTCTAAAAGTGACCCCCCTTTTGACTTTGTTGGAACTGCCAAGAGTTGTTCTATGGACCAGTTTAATGCTGCCAATTGGTTATTTCATGAAATTAGTGAGTTGAAAACCAAAAATCTGTCTCTTCATAGTAAGCTGGGGGAAATTGAAGCCAAAGTTGCGGAGCTAATTCAGCTCGAAGCGAAGAATGTAAGGGTTCGGGCAATCACACTTACTAATTATAATCCTCAATTTCTAAAATAATTTAATAGAACTAAATAATCATATAATGGTGGGAATAAAGAAGAATAATTATATAATTTTCAATCATTTAATCAAATGGAATAACATGCATATCAATGAATCAAGGTACATCAACAGAATCGCAGATAAGACATTTATCAATATAAATGAGAATCATCTTTATTCAAAGTAAATAACTTATAGGTACAACATAACTGACCAATTTAAGGATGTTTACACAAGAAATATTTGCTCATCCATGCGTCAACCACTTAGACCTGCAAGAAAATGTTAGTAAATAGGGGTTTGCCTTGGTCAAACCTCGTTTTGGTATTCAAACCTTGAAATATTAAATGAAATAGATTAATGAATGATGCAACTCACCGAATCTCTAGCATTACGCCCTTTCTTGATTGCAATAGTTCTTGACTTGAATGCTTCTTGAATTATGAAATCTTCATCACAATGTTAGCTCAAATATACACATGATACATGCATGATGAATTGGCATGGTGGGTTACTCTTACATCAATGACAATAAGAATATTTTATAAAAAAAATAACACCATTTAATGTTTTTAATAAACAAGATTCCTAATTTTCCTTCCAAGTGCTGAAATATAGAATAAAAGCATAATTAGCAAGTTCCCTCAATTTTTCTTCAAATGATGCGGTCTTAGATCTATACCCCTTGTTACTATCAACCTATATAAGTTATATTCTATCATAAATAACACATGATTTCCTTTCTATATAAAATTGAACTTCCAACATTTTGTACATACAATTGTAAAGATACATGCAAATAACTAATTGTAAGCTAGTGTTAGAGACACTTAAACAATCATATTTAATAATTATTCTTTAAGATAAATGATCATCAAGGAAACACTACAATTTATCTTTACTCCCTACCTCCGACAATTTATTTCTTGGAATCTTTCCTATGTCATCATTAGAGCTTTCAAACTTCTAAAGTAATTCAAGATTACACAATTAAACATTTTCACTAACTACTAGATATGATAGGTCAATATGAGAAATTTCTACATCCAATTTACATTTCATATCGATTGGATTCAGCCAATCTTCTTTCATTCCAATGCATGTCAGTAACTAAACTCAAATGTGTTTCCAATAAGACCCTTTTCAATTTAAAAGGTTAAAAGATAACAGGTTTGCAACAACGAAAGAATTCCATCCAAGTAGGGGTATTTTCATTTAAAGAGGAGAAATAAACAATTACATAATTACCCAAAATTCTGGAAATAAATAGGCGGATACAACAATATAACATCTTAAAACAGAAAAATTAATCTTTTGAATCAGATTTCTGTCATCTATTCTTTTCTTTATATATATTCTTGTTTTAAGAAATTAATCTTTTGAATCAGATTTCTGTCATCTATTCTTTTCTTTATATATATTCTTACTTTCATACATAATGTATTTGTGGTCATTATATATATAAGAAGTATAGGGAATTATATTTACAGCTTAAGTTTCCTCATTCTAGAAGCAGCTACCTTGCAATCTTTCTACATCCTTATAAACAAAATGATGTATATATTTTAAACATATGTGTATATATTTATATATATACACACACATGTATCTAATTATCGATTTAAAGCTAAAAAAAAATGGTATAGTAAATCTGCACTTTGCATGCTTCTTGCACAGAATGAGTTTTACAAAATGTCAAGAGTTAAGCTCAACACAGGTATTGAAGCAGCAGCAAGGAATCTATGTAGTTAAAATAAATCTCAGACATGCTTTCATAACCATAAACTAATCACATAAATTCTCAACAAAACAGATTTAATTATGCAAAAATTGAGGCATGGGAATTCAATGAATGTAAAACATGTGCCAGCGAGGGTTTTGGGAGAGAGGCACTTCCCTTTATGTTTGTTCATTGGCTTGGTTTCCTTATTCTTGCATAAATCAAACTTTCCAACATTCTTTACTATAACTGGCGCTGCCCCTATAGCATGTGGCTTTAATTTAGTTGAATAGCTTCAGAAATTCAAGGCATAGTTGTAACTAAAAATCAAATTTCTATTTGCTGTTCAAATTGGGGCCCAAACGAAGGCAGTCTGATAGTCTTTAGAATAAAAAAATAATAATATAGAGTTTGCAGGAAAAATATTACTGTCCCTGCCAAAGTAGAATATTTGAATTTTATTTAAGTGAGACTAACTACACCAATATCTCTATAGCCGCGGATTCAAACTGTTCATATAAAACCTAAAAGAAGATCTAAAAAAAATATCTTTTTAAATGAGACAAACTTAAACCTTTATCGTCTACAGCTACAGCTTAATCTATTCACAATAAATTTAATAAAGCTACTATTTCTACAGCTGCGGCTAAGTCTGTAGCTGGGCACTAGACATAAGTTTTCAGACATTGCACATTTTTCTTGAAAATTCATTCACGATACACTTAGGGTTTAGGGTTTAGGATTCGACAGATACAGGCAAAGAAAAGACGTCATAACACAGAATTACTGCTACTTACCTTTCCCAGGTGTAAATCAATCTTTCCAGAAATAAAATTAAAAAAACTCACAACCAGGTTGTCAATCTTCTAGTTCCTGTGATCGAAGCCAGAAGTATTTGCCACAAACTTCGTGGTGTTTCTAAGGTCTCCCCACATCCTTTTTTTTTTTCTTCCTTCTATATTTTTTTTTGTCTGACTCATGGAATACCATGACTCTAGGTATATCGAAATCTTCCCCTTCCTGAATTTTTTTTAAAACCAAATGCAACTGGCAAGTGTAAAGCCAGATTTCACACCCTTCACCAACATGCTGCCACGACACACAAGCATGCAAATCATGGAAGTGCTGACAAGGCACGTGGAAAACTGTTATTTTGGAATTGCTCATTCTTTTTCATTTGGTTTTATTTCTTTGGTTTCAATTTAAAACATTTTTGGTTAAAATTTGTTTTGCCACCTAGGCACCACACAGAAACAAAAAAACATTTCTCAACACACGCATATAAGATGTAAAAATATATTTTAAAAAAAAAAGTTTTTACTTTAATTCCCGAGACCTAATCTTGAAAATAGTGAATAATTAAAATTTATTTCATGCTCCATATTTATCCCCAATATTGCTATTAAGTAATTCCTATTTTAATTACAATTGAGCAATTTTTCCCAAAAATAATTAAATAAGCCATTATAATTGCAATTAAATATTTATTCGAAACAAATAGTATTGCAATAACATTCAATTACAATCAAAATGATTACTCTAAATAACAATACTTATCATTTAATTACATATTGAAACTTTTCATTGAACTAAAATTACTCTTTTATCCTTTTTCGCTTTTATTTCATTATTTAATTAATTTGATTAAACATTATAAAATTTGCAAACAATAAAATAATCAACCTAATTTAATGTTAAATGCATCTACTTGATAAATATTATTTCTAGATGTTCAGAAGGGGTGGTCGTGACAGAGAAGAATACCACTGTGAAGGATAACATACAAAAGGACAACTCTGTTGAAAATGATATTGAAAAAATTAAAGGAACTATGAAAAAAATTGCTGATCAAAACTATAGAATTGCCAGACATAACTCTGTTATCATCAAAGCCATGACCGAAAGACTGGAGAAAACCCAGAAGAGAGCTCTGATTGTTGACCTTGACCAGGAGAAAGACCAGGATGAGGAAGCTGGGACCTCTAAGCGCACCATATCAAGTACGAAAAGAAAAGCCCTGACCACCCCAAATATGACTCAGATCTTTATGGAGGGGGTCCAGGATATGGTGGACTTGGAAGAGGTTGCAGACGAGCTTCTGAAGTCTATGGATTAGTTGTGGCTGGGCCCAGCTTTGTCTGTTTGCTGGCCGTTTAATGGTTTTTTTGAGGCTTTTTGTGGCTGTCTGCTTTAGCTGGTTTTTATCTTTCTGACAGCCTTTTTGTCTTTCGGACCTCTGTTTTGGTCTTAGTTTGTTATGTTACTTTGTGGTTTCGAGTCCCTGTAAAACCCGTTTATCCCCTTTTTATCAAAAACAAAGAAATATTCAATGAACTATCCATATTTATAATTTTTAATCTACATACATGTAAAATATAAAAAAATGTTGAACTAAAGAAAAATATATGTATACATCAACCACCCATTCCTTCAAAACTAATTTGGTAAATTAAAGGAAAATGAGTTTAATACTACCCCCTACTTGATTTTTTTTTTTTAATTTAAAAAATAAATGGAGCATTGAAGATTCTCCTTGTAGTGTATGCCTCTAATGAAAGATGATTGATTTCTCGAAAATATAGGGTCAAGCATGATATCATGTTAATAAATAGAGATTTAACACTTGCACAAAATAAGGTGTGTGTGTGATGTTCTGATAATTTTTCTTTTGTAATATAGAAGTTTATACTAAATTTTTTATCTTCAAATTATGTTAATGTCAATTTTTTTAAAATATAAATTTTAAGATAACCAATTTCTCGATAAAAAATGTGAGAGTTGATCTTTATTTTAATTCAAATATTTATATTATTAATTACACTCAAAACGTGCTTCAAAACCTTTATTAGAATATATTATATGATAAGGGAAGATAATTAAAAATATTAATTTAAAACCTCTATTTGAGGAGCACTTTAATGCTCCATGTTTTTTCTGTATTGATTACAATTTTTTTATATTTAGACGTAGTAAATATATTTGAATAATTAATATGGTGATGCAAGAGCATTTGGGTGCACAGAAAATTGTGCACACACAAAAAAAGAGGTTTCTTAAATTTTGCATTTTTGATGTGCTCTCTTGTAGGCTTGATTTTGGAGCACTTTTCACACATTTCCAACATATTAAAAATTAAATTCTAATACCTATTGGATAGGTGGCACTAAAGGGCTTGATTTTTATGAGTTTAGTGGCTCATAAATAAAATATCTCTTCACCAAACTAGGGAGAAAAAATCCCACACCAAGGCAAGTGGAGGCTATTTTGGGCTTCTTGTAACTCTTGAATTTTGCATTAAAATTTCAATTGGAGTGGGTATGGGTGTGAGGGTGGAAGTAGTGGGGTGAGATAGAATGGAGAATTTTTTTTTAGAAAATGAATTAAAATTCTTGCAGGCAGAGGAAGAAGGGAGGCAAAAAGGAGGAATGAACACCCAAACAAGGCAGAGGAAAAACATGTCTTGGGATTTATTTGTGAAGACAATCCAATGCCTAGGATGGAAGTCTACACCAGAGATTGAAAGTGAGCAAAATCATAGAGTTTTGAAGTAGAAAATGAAAGAAGACTTTCCTTGGTATCCATGAATGATTTATTAGAGATTTGGAGATGCATTTGTTGATGCCTGTAGCTGGGTTGAAGCTATTAGATTTGTTTTGTAAAGGTTTTGTGGGAAATCTTGCTTGTAACAATATTTTGGTGGTGATTAGATGATTTCTTGTAGCTTGTTGTTGCAAGTAATGCAAGTTTAATTTGAAAATCAGAATTACTTCTACAAATTTGGATTTATGTGTAACTGGTTTTCTTCATGGAAAAGGGGTTTTGATGTTGATTTTTTAAATGCTTTGAGATAGAGCTTGAATTGGGATTTGGTTCTAGTTGCTAGTCTTAGCCTTCATCTTTAAAATTTTTCCACTTTCATATTTCTTCATGTATTGTACACCATGAAATAAAAGGTTGTTTTTTCGTGCTTTTTGTTGTAATTCATGTGTTTTGAAAGTTGAAGTTTTATGAGAGAAATTATTGCAATGATTGGCAATCCCTTTTGGATTCTCAGTCATTGATCTGCATCAAATGGTATTAGGATGATCATTGGATTGAGGAGATGGAAAGTTGCAAAGAATTATTAAGAGGAAATCTCGCTATGAGAGATTAGAGATGAGTTTGTGAAAGAGGTTAATGAGAGGAAGCTTGAAGATGTCTGAAGAAAACCCTAGAGAGATTTTTTTGTAGAAGAGGATTTTGTAATCATAAAGGAATTGAATTCTAGAAGAGTTTATTGTATGAGGCTTGTAATTGTAGAGGGGTTGATTCCTATAGAGATTTTTTGTAGGGACGACCTATGACTACAGAGGGTAGATAAGGAGGCACAAAAGCTTTAAATTAAGTACTTTGCGAGTTTGTTGAAAGGAGTACTTGTAACTGCAGAGGCGCTTGCAAGTCTCTGAAGATATCTTTGAAGAAGAGGAAAAATGGGTCGCAAGAAGGCCTATGAGGATTTTACCTATGGAAGAGTGGAAAGAAAATAGGTTTACAAAATAACTTATTGAAGAATTAAAGAAGATTGAGGCTAGATTGGACGTGATAGAGATGGAGTAGAGAAGAGAACTTGAAGAGGCTCAAAGAAAGCATGAACACAAATTACATGAAAAGGGTATGATGGCTAATGAAAGGTGTAAAGTTGAAAAAATTGAAGAGAAGGTGGAATGCTATCTAGAAGAAGGAGAAGAGATACAAATATCTTATGAAATAGAGAGAATGGGTAAAGATGGAAACAAGAAGAAATATGAAAATATGCATTGCTACAATCCTATGATGGGAAGGTTAAGGAAAGAAGAACATGTGGGAGCATCCCACCCAGTTGTGGCAAAAAGAAAGCAAGGAAACAAGAGAATTAAAGAAAAATAATGGAGAAAGAAAGAGGAGAAAACAATCACAATGGGCTGTGGTAATTTTGAAAACTTGGTTTTATCAAATGGTTTCTTGATTGCAAGAACTAGAGAGGACAAAGGAAAGGTGGAGGATGAAGGCATGAAGGATGTGGAAGCAATAATTTTTGAAGAAAAATTTAGGGTAGTAGTAGAGAAGCAATAAAACATATAGGATAGAAGAGAGTGAAGTTGCAGAGGTAGAGAATAGTCAAGTTGCAAGAAATTTTGGTCTTAATGAGGAAATTAAAAAAATTAAAAAATTGGGACAATAATGTGAAGAAGCATGCACATAAAATGTCTCAAGTTAAAGGGTTGAAGGGGAAACAAAGAATAATGAAGAAGATGACATACTAATGCAAGTTGTAGCAGTTGAAGAGGGATGGTTAGCATTGACAAAAAGTGGAGTGAAAGCTACAATAGAAAATTAAGAGGTAAAAATTGAGTTTTGCAAATTCTTTGATGTTGATTTGCATACAAATGACCTATTTAAAGTGGAAGGATATGAGGAGCTTGAAAATGATGTTATAGAAGCATATATATAGGGGATTAGTGAGGTAATTGGCAATTTTCTAAATCTATTAATGATGAGGTTGAAGCCAATTCTTATTTAAACAAAATCAGAGAAGAATGTGGAGGAGTGCTTAGGTGCAGCAAAAACAAGTTACAAGCTAAGTTGCAGCGAGATCTTATTCATTGTGTTGGCCTCCAAGAAGAAGAGGAAGAAGGAGAAATAGATGAGAAGGATGTACAAACTCAATTCATTGAATTCCATGAATTTATTAGAGCCAACTCACATGCAGGCGATGAAGATGATAAGATAGAGTGGGAGGATGAATTATGGTATAGTGAGGTAAATTTCAAGAGAGGGAGAAAGATAGAGGATGAAAGAAGGGAGAGACATGAAGGTTCAGGGTAAGGTGAAGAAATTTCAAAAAAATAAAGAAGAATGGTGGATCCAAAATAAACTTATGGTTTTCAAATGTTCATGATCTCCATTCATAAAAAATTTCTTCTACCTGGGTTGTTTGATGCAGGAGCATCTAGGTGCATAGACAATCCTGCACAAAAAAAAAAAGAGGTTTCTTAAATTTTGCATTTTTGTTGTGCTTTCTTGCAGGCATGATTTTGGAGCACTTTTCACACATATCTGGCATATTACAATTAAATTCTAATACCTATTGGAAATAGGTGGAACCAAATGTCATGCCCTAAAATTTTCTCCATTTAAATCAAACACAACTACCAAAAAAATTTATCTTGCAAACACTACTAAGGAAAATTTGAGTTCTAAAGTTAATAAAAAATTGATGACATCAAGATTACGATGTCATCTCATCATTTTAACTATCCCAATTTTCCTTTTCCTCTAAGAGGTTCTAAGACATAGCAAAGATTACTCTTTTAAGTTATTGAGCTACGAATAACATTTACTCTTCTTTCCTGACTACATCTGTTCCTCTAGTTTTAACAATAAAGAGACATATTGCATAATAAAACTTGACTATTGAGAACTTTTAAAACGATAAGAAAATCTATATAAAATAAGTAATTTGTACACAAACATACAAGTATGAAATAAAATCAAAAGGTAACTCTAACATTGCTATAACATCAAATGACAAAAGCACTTTCATTATATTATCATAACCCAACTATAGATTTTCCTTAAGACCAAGAACTAAGTGATAATCAAAAGTTCACCTATTGTTTAAATTTAGTAATCCCCACATGATTAACTTCAGAACTTGATTTAAGGGTTGATCAACGCTTGCGAAAAAAATTCAATCCAAAAGTTTAATTTTCTCATTTAAATTTCGAAAAACTTTCTAAATTCCTTTAAATTCCTTTAAGACTAATTGCTTACCCACATAACCTAATTGACAAGATGGTTTTTTCAATTCTAATTTAATTAGATATTCTATATTAAGAACTTTATTTAATTTTTACACAATTATTTGAATAAGAAGGTATCCAATTATTAATTTTAGAAAACCTTAATTAATTCATCTATTCTATGTTGTTTGAGGTTAAATTGCTAATTCGTATATTTTAATATTTCTAAATGACCATAAGACTCAACATAATTGATATTACGTATTAGAAAATCTTCTTAAAAATTATTAAAATGCATTGTTTGACATATGATACATTATATTGTTTGTAGATTGTCAATTCCATAAATCTTGATAGGCACAGTGCTTCACCCCTGTGAGCATCACCTAAATGCAATGAGTGCTAAGTGGACCATTCATTATCATGAGAGATGGGTTTTTGTGAACCACTACTCATGAAACATGGGTCAATGAGTTTGACTCATAAAACTACACGGTTGAGTCTTAATAGTAATATCACCCATTCTACATTTAGTTTAGATTTAACATTTTTTAATTTTATTTTAGTTTTTATCGTTAGATGTTATTGTATTTGTAATCAAGTTTTTTGAATGTGGCTATGTATAATAGCATTCATAATGATTAAAAGTTGAAGTTTTAGTTTTAATGCTTGCCTTTTCATTTTAATTGGTATGCTCATCCATTTCTATATATAGGCATAGTGCTTCACCCCTCTGAGCATCACCTAGATGCAATGAGTGCTAAGTGGACCATTCATTATCAAGAGAGATGAGTTCTTGTGAACCACAACTCATGAAATATGGATCAATGAGTTTGACTCGAAAAACTACATGATTGAATCATGATAGCAATATCACAATTTAACACGATGTGGAAAATACCTCCTACTTATCATTTTCATTTTATTCATTCTTCAAAATTATTGGAAACAATTGTCTTATTAATGATTTCGACCATCTATTGATCTTATTATATTTCTACTCCAACGTATTTCTTTTTCTCTTTTAAGGTTAGAATATAACTCATTGATGTTCTTAGTTCCTAACAATGGAGTCGACTAATCTCAGCAATTAACTAAGTGTTCTTTTCAGTTAATGTTTCTTCCTTTAACTAACTTTCAATTGCGCCAACCTTATTTTTTTGTAGATCTATTTCTTTTAAAATGGGAGGACTATGTTACAGGAAAAACAGATCCAAATTCCTTCTCTGAAATATTTACAGACCTTAAGCGATTGTTCACAGGCGACAGAGACAAATACTCAACTTTTTCCCACGCCTAAACTACAATTTGATCCTTCATCTCTTGAACGTTCTCTTCTGCTAAATATGTCGATGTTTGAATAGGAGTCAAAAGGGGGGCTGATATGGGTCGACGTCGACGCCACCCATGGGCGGCGAACCACAGTCGCTATCCCCACCAAGAGTTGGCAGAACATAGCTCTAATATCATGTAAGAAACAGGCCCAAACTATAACAATATAACAGCAGTAATGAACATAGAAAAGACAGGGTAAAACAGAGTTGAATCACTCAAGAAATTATATTTTATCTAACATTCAATACATCCAAAATGCTGTGTCTAGCAGCTATTCGAATGTTGTGTCTAACAACAATCCGGATGCTGTATTTAGCATCTCTCTACAATCACATATATATACTACAATGTCCTTGAAGCCTGGAAGCTTCTAGTTTTCTAGATAATTCTAAAATCTGGAATGTTCTTTTTTACAACAGCTCTTAGAATGTTCTTTTCTAAAACAGCTCCAAGAATGTTCTAACTTATGAAAGACTCTAGAAACATTCTACCATTTTCTAGACAATCTTAATCCTTAACAGCTGCGACCCCAAACAAAAGGCTTTCCTACGTTCCAAGTGCAGAGAAATAAAGCACTGGAGTTTGCAAGACTCTAAGAAACTTTGATAATCATATGTATGGCAGAAACATTGTGCAAATTGACACAGACCGAAAAATGCAATCTGAAGATTGGTTATTATAGTTTGATCCTTGCTTTGCTTTGCTTAACCCCTCTTTCTTCTCAGTTTATGATTGCTGTGCATAATCAAATATTTGATACAGGTCTGAGAACATGACTTCATCCAGATTTATATAGTTCTCTCTTCTTTATTTATACTGCTCAAGACAGAACTATAGGATTAATTAAAAAGCTTCTATCCTAATACATCAACCTAATCCTTGACAATAAAGCATAGGGTTTCATTTATGACAGATTTAACTTATTTCGCATCCAAATGTAATTATGCATTTTTAACATTCCTTTAAGAAATTACATAATAATATAATCTTTAGTAATGCTCTAATTACTCTACTTGAAATTTGACACAAGCATATGCAAGTTCCTTCCTTTTGTACTTCGATAACATTAATAAAAGTAAAAGTAATTTCTACTACTCTTTTATTTGCGTTTCCAAAAAATAGATAAATATCTCCCTTATTTTTGCACATTACCAACCTTAAGAATTGTTAGCAAACAGATTGTCCTCTTTGAATAATAAGATACAATGACTCAAATATGTCCAACAATGAACACAAATCAGCTACCAATAGTTCTGGAGATCGCAATTGGATTAGCGATCGTCCTCTGAATTTTAGAGGTACAGCTCCCTCTTATGATCTTCAAGGAATTAGAAAGAATAGAAAATGAAAACGATGTTTGCTTTTAACCGGAAAGCAGAAAAGGCCAAACCCAATATTAGGAAGAATCCCGATATCAGATGCAAGATACAGATAATAAAATACTGGCACAAAGACCAGCCTAACTTGTAAACCATAGGGAATTAAAATAATGAACTCACTATTATCTGAAAACGAAATCTATCATGAAGAAAACTGCATCACTTAAATACAAAGATAAGATAGTGCATTAAGACAGTCTCAAACACAAAGATTTAAAAACCCAGATCAACTTCACAAACTGAATGTACAAAGACAAACAGTGATTTCATTCACAGTAATAGCAACAAAGTCTAAAATAATATTGAGCTTTCAAAAATGATGTCTCTCCTCCCAGATGAACAGAACACAGATTAGTTACTGCAATCCCACAACCTTTAAAGAAGCTCCCATTTCACAGAAAAAGATCCCCCCGTCTAGCTTCAGATTACATATTTACAACAAGTTCGCGCCAAAAATCTGTTCAGTTTTGCCTGACAGTTTTCTTTTAAAGAAAACGGTTACATAACCAGCAAAACATAAAATTACACTTCCTCCAAAATTAATATCACCAAGCATAAAGTTTCCGAGGAGTTATCACCAGGTTTGCCTCCACATATGTTTGCCACTGCCATGTATTATAATGATCTTCTCATTTTTTGCGTATTCTTTGCAAAAGGTTCTTTGGGAGTTGATAATGATGTTAAACTACAACCACATGTCGATGAGAAACTCGTTTCTTTTCTCCTTTTGTAATGACTCATCTAGATACAAACAGACTCACTAAGAAAGGCAATTTAGTGGCTTGGCACTTGTCTTTCAACCCGTGATCATCAACACATAATTTGATGAGGTTAAAACTAATGCCATGTTCGCGGACGGGAAAGCCTTTGGAGATTATTACAAACTTTAATTAAAGCCCATAAAATCAATTTCCCTTGAAATATGTGAGTAACAAAACCTGTCTTTGAACTCGCCTTCAGAATGCCAACATGGGGTATTAGCATTTCTGCATGATGAGGTGTAACCACTTTTATTATTCAAAACATGACAAAGAATGCACAAGACGCTTCTAGAAAGAAATAGACGGCGAGGAATTGCAGATTATCATGAGTGCAACGAAATAAAGTGGGCCTAAGCTTACTAAGTCGCCATTTTAGTAAATATTGAGCTCATGATCTGTCGCTCTCTAGTTGGTGAAATCTTGGGAAATTTTCCATGTATCTACCAAAATTAGCATCTTATCTTGTCATGCAAATTCCTTTTCCTTTGTAATATGCATCAATGTTTTAAGAGGAAAACGTAACTACCGATAAAGAGATTTTAACTTTGCCTTCAAGTATGGTGTCGATAATTACAACAGTTTGAATAATCGTCTTTGGGCCCACGAGTTGGTTTTAAACTTCTTTAAATACTGATAACGTCTTTACCATGTCTGCCTCATTCGTGATTTCCAGAAGGCTTTTACTGTCATTCTTCTCATCAAGGAAATCACTGCTAATGCATTCCATTCACCATGCGTCGGTTAAGTGACTGTCTGTGATCTTTCCCGCGACATCCAAATTCACTCCTTCGTAGCCCGAGCATATCATTGTGACCACAGTAACTACAATCTATCGACACTACCTTCGCAAGTGCATACTGAAAGCTCGGGACGGGGATTTTAGGGGTTAAGCTAACCTAGCAGGCGGCCGGTGGGCAAGTTTCATGAACTTGCAAAATTACCACCCAAAGTTAACAAACTATTTAAAAGCATCGCCAATCAATCAAACGCTTACTTCGTGTGCCCTCATATGCATTGCTATCAATCTTTTACAAGATCTGAATCAAGAGGCCGATTATCTGTCAAGAAAGATCTCAGATCCTGAATGATATGATTTACATTCGCTTTGTTTTTATTAAGGTCGATGATTCAACATTGCTCAAACTGCCCAGCTTAAAATGCAGAATTGAGGCCGAACTCTCCAATAAGTGTGAACATAAGGCATTTATCGTGCAACTTGCTTCTTTAGAGTCTTGAAAACAACAAAATAATCATTGTCATAGACTGTGATGAATGTCTTTCTCTGTGTCATAGACACTCATCCAAAGTACTCGTGCACCATGCATGGCAAAGAATTGAACAACTAAGTGGGCTCGTTCTTTTGATAACGCCTCATCTCGAAGATCAAATAGTGTCACATGACTCAAGCTTGGGGAGTCAAACATTTCAAACACAATGGATGTTCCTAATAAATTCCTTTGATACTTGTACTGCAACTTTGCCAGTGGGCCATCAAAAACTTCAACTAAGATGTCAACGATGAATTCTTCAACAGAGAGAGAGAGAGAGACTCTTGATGATCAAACAACCGTTTCTTCAGACCCACTTTATTAAACTCTAAAAGTTTGGTAGAAACGAAGGATACTTCTGTAGCTTCAATCTGTCAGGTGGCTAAGATTCAATTGTAGAAGTAGTGCTGTTGGGAGTGTACAAATTGAACTCGTGAATGACCTATAGGTTTGAAATGAGCTATTGACAAGGGAAAATTCAAAAATTTCATGGTAAAAAATATGGCTAACAGTGGCTCTGATTGGGTACTGCATTTTCTATGGAAATGCAAAGAACTCCAGCATCTCTGGGATAGACCAGTCCTTGTCAATTGGGCAGCAGAGTCAAAGAGCATGTCCAGGAAAAGAGCAAAGCCAAAAATTAGACAACCCAAACAACCGGAAAAGGAAAAGCAACCTAAGACACCTACATGCACCCGGACTAGGTGCAACACACCTAACTCTCCCAAACAACTATGCAAACCCATTAACTGGCTGGGAGAAATATATGCCAGTGTGAAACAAGGGTGCAAACTCATGTAACGTTTGTAGACGCAGTAATAGGAATGCAAGTCTGAAACTCAAGGAATGAAAGCACTTACAAAAATGCATACCAAAAAGCCATTTTTCATCATAAATTTTTGAATTCTCTTGAACCTCAAGATGCCCGTCCTGTATAGTGTATAGTGCTGATTATGTTGTCCTGAACCATCTCGAATAGATAAAAAATTGTCATTATTTCTGCCTTATGACTGCTGTTAATTGTAAGATCCACATTTGTGGCGTGAAAGCAAACCAATAAATTGCAGAAAGGTGTCTCGATTTTTGATTACAAACAATAATAATTAGAGCATTATTCTTAATATTTTTGTCATTGAGGTCATCATGTCTAAAAGGCTTTTTATTATCCTTATCCACCTTAGGACATAGAGTAATCTCATTTAGCATAGGATCTTCCTTAACTGAAAAAGATTCATCCTTCTTTATTGCAATCAAATTTGAAAACTCCCTATCCACAAATGAAAAGGTAGTTAGGTCAATACTTGGAGTTACAACAAGTGAGTCCTCTCCTTCAACAGATGATAAAAATTGAAGTATAATTTCCTCTTCACAAAGAGAACCATCATCCAAAAATTTTAACAGTTCTTCAAGACTGCAATATTTTATTATTTTATTAGTTTGACCATTGCTTTGCTTTTTGTTAATCTAAAAAATTCCCTTCTCTTTCACAATTTTAGATTTTGAAGCATTCTCAAAAGAACATACATCCATTTCAGTTTTAATACAAACTCCATTTGATAAATGATTCTAAAGAAACGTTCTTGTATCTTCAAAGCGAAATGACTCAAAGGTGAATTCATTATTGACCTTAGGTTGCTGCAAATCTTTTCCAACATCTTCATGAAATTCAAAAGTTGTGTATTCTGGCTGCAAGTCAATTTTAAAATTCTCATCTTTGCACTTTTTAGAAGCAAGTTGATTTTCAACAGTTTTAGAACTGAAGGTTTCTAATTCTGGTGAAGAAAGAGGCTTCAACAACTCATTATTATCTTCATTTATTACTAGACTTGCAACTCTTTCAAAACTACCTTGGTTATGATTATTTTCTTTCAATAACGTTGAATCTTCACAAGGCTTAATAATCATTCCTCTAACATCTTCTTTATCCAAAACTGAAAAATTATAAGAACAAAAAGAATCAGAAGCACCTAGAATATCATCATCATCCACTCGTAATTCTTCTTTGAGTTGTATTTCTTTCTGTGTGATTGCTTGCAACGAACCCAAACTTTCTTCAAGTTCTTTGAGTTTGTAAAACCTTGCATGAAGACTCCCCAACAAGAGCGTTTTTTGTAGTCATCTTTAATACTTAACCTAGTTTTTATAGCTTTGATAATGCTCTCTTTGCAGTGATCCCAAACATCATGAAGTACTTTGTCATCTATTGCAAAAAGTTCTTCAACAGTAGGCATGGGTCTTCTCCCATTTCTTTGATTTTTCTGATTTTGCATCATAATGTTTTCCAATTTCAAACAAAGTCGCCAATCTCCCTGCACATGGAGATATCATTCAAAATATGAGGAAAAAAAGCACCAATATTTTGACTCGAATCTCTAGCAGAGTCACCAAAAATCTATTAGAAAACAGATTGTCCTCTTTGAATAATAAGATACAATGACTCAAATATGCCCAACAATGAAGACAAATCAGTTACCAACAGTTCCGGAGATCGCTATTGGATTAGTGATCGTCCTCTGAATTTTAGAGTTATAGCTCCCTCTTATGATCTTCAAGGAATTAGAAAGAATAGGAAATGAAAACGATGTTTGCTTTTAACTAGAAAGTAGAGAAGGCCAAACCCAATATTAGGAAGAATCCAGATATCAGTTGCAAGATACAGATAATAAAATATTGGCACAAAGACCAACCTAACTTGTAAACCACGGGGAATTAAAATAATGAACTCAATATTATCTGAAAACGAAATCTATCATGAAAAAAATTGCATCACTTATACAAAGATAAGATATTGCATTAAGACGCTCTCAAACACAAAGATTTAAAAACCCATATCAACTTCACAAAGTGAATGCACAAAGACAAACAATGATTTCATTCACAGTAATAGCAACAAAGTCTAAAATAATATTGATCTTTCAAAAAATGATGTCTCTCCCCCAGATAAACAAAACATAGATCAGTTACTACAATCCCACAGCCTTCAAAGAGGCTCCCATTTCATAGAAAAAGATCCCCCTGTTTAGCTTTATATTACATATTTATAACAAGTTCACGCCAAAAATCTGTTCAGTTTTGCATGACACTTTTCTTTTAAAGAAAACGGTTACATAACCAGCAAATCATAAAATTACACTTCCTCCAAAATTAATATCACCAAGAATAAAGTTTCCGAGGAGTTATCACCAGGTTTGCCTCCACGTATGTTTTCCACTGCCACGTATTATAATGATCTTTGCATTTTTTGCGTATTCATTGAAAAATGTTCTTTGGGAGTTGATAATGATGTTAAACTACAGCCACATGTCGATGAGAAATTCGTTTCTTTTCTCCTTTTGTAATGACTCTTCTAGATACAAACAAACTCACTGCGAAAGGAAATTTAGTGGCTTGACACTTGCCTTTCAACCCGTGATCATCAGCACATAATTGGATGAGATTAAAACTAATGCCATGTTCGCAGATGAGAAAACTTCTGGAGATTATTACAAACTCTAAGTAAAGCCGATAAAATCAATTTCCCTTGAAACATGTGAGCAACAAAACCCGTCTTTGAGCTCGCCTTCAGAATGCCAACATGGGGTATTAGCATTTCTCCATGATGAGGCGTAACCACTTTTATTATTCAAAACATGACAAAGAATGCACAAGACGCTGCCAGAAAGAAATAGACGGTGAGGAATTGCAGATTATCACGAGTGCAACGAAATAAAGTGGGCGAAAGCTTACTAAGTTGCCATTTTAGTAAATATTGAACTCATGATCTATCGCTATCTATTTGGTGAAATCTTGGTTAAATTTTCCATGTATCTACCAAAATTAGCATCTTATCTTGTCATGCAAAATCCTTTTCCTTTGTAATATGCATCAATGTTTTAAGAGGAAAGCGTAACTGCCGATAAAGAGATTTTTAACTTTGCCTTTCCTTCAAGTATGGTGTCGGCAATTACAACAGTTTGAATAATTGTCTTTGGGCCCGCGAGTTGTTTTAAAACTTCTTTAAATGTTGATAACGTCTTCACCATGTCTGCCTCATTCGTGAGTTCTAGAAGGCTTTCACTGTCATTCTTCTCATAAAGGGAATCACTGCTAATGCATTCCATTCACTATGTGCAGGTTAAGTGACTGTCTGTGATCTTTCCCGCGACATCCACATTCACTCCTTCATAGCCCGAGCATATCATTGTGACCACCGTAACTACAATCTACCGACACTGCCTTCGCAAGTGCATACTGAAAGCTCAGGGTAGGGATTTTAGGGGTTATGCTAACCTAGCAGGCGGCCGATGGGAAAGTTTCATGAACTTGTAAATTACCGCCCAAAGTTAACAAAATATTTAAAAACACCGCCAATCAATCAAACGCTTACTTCGTGTGCCCTCATATGCATTGCTATCAATCTTTTACAAGATCTGAATCAAGAGGCCGATTATCTGTCAAGAAAGATCCCAGATCCTGAATGATATGATTTGCATTTGCTTTGTTTTTATTAAGGTCGATGACTCAACATTGCTCAGAGTTTGCCCAGCTTGAAATGGAGACTTGAGGCCGAACTCTCTGATAAGTGTGAACATAAGGCATTTATCGTGCAACTATCTTCTTCAGAGTCTTGAAAACAACAAAATAATCACCGTCATATACTTTGATGAATGTCTTTCTCTGTGTCATAGACGTTCATCCAAAGTACCTGTGCGCCATGGATGACAAAGAATTGAACGACTAAGTGAGCTCGTGCTTTTGATAACGCCTCATCTCGAAGATCAAATAGTGTCACATGACTCAAGCTTGGGGAGTCAAACATTTCAAACAGAGTGGTTGTTCCTAATGAATTCCTTTGATACTTGTACTACAACTTTGCCAGTGGGCCATCGCAAACTTGAACTAAGATGTCAACGATGACTTCTTCAACAGAGAGAGAGAGACTCTTGATGATCAAACAACCATTTCTTCAGACCCGCTTTATTAAACTTTAAAACTTTGGTGGCAACGAAGGAGACTTCTGTAGCTTCAATCTGTCAGGTGGCTAAGATTCAATTGTAGAAGCAGTGCTGCTGGGAGTGTACAACTTGAACTTGTGAATGACCTATAGGTTTCAAATGACCTATTGACAGGGGAAAATTCAAAATTTTCATGGTAAAAAATAGGGCTAACAAGAACATAAAGCAAATTATGAGTTAATCACTACTTTTACCAAGTATCCTTTTTATATTTCAGTTTTGATATCAATAGTTGTTCAAACAAATAGCAATTCAAGTTCCTTTTAGGCTATGTAACAATCATATGAAAGCAATGAATATTATACATAAAGGAAAACAATTGCATTCACAATTCAAATCAATAAATAAGCTTGCACTTGAAGAAACTTTTATTTTCTTTCCTTAAATGAAATTCACAATTGTATGCTTAAAAACCCATCAACAAAATGTTATAAATTTAACTCTTTAACATTTGTCCCACAATATACATCAAATAGATTTATCATGAAAAGTTCAAGGCCAATATTCATAAACTTGAACAATTCCAAAGCACATACTCCAAACTCCATCCAAAACGTGAAAAGGAAAACAAGAGGAAAACCATTATATGCTAATGGGCTCTCCACCCATCTGTAGGATTTTGAAACAACCCGCCCCTAAGCATGGGGAAAACACTTAGCCACATGGAGAAACTCAACACAAAACACAAACATATTTTAACACAAAAATACTTCACATGTACACACAGAAAGACTTCCACATTAAGCCATTGCCAAATACACAAGACACTTTTTCTAACACATTGGTTTTCCACAAAGGAAAACCACGAAGGGGGAGTAGGGGCTCAACCTAAAATTGGAAAACATATACATAACACCATAGTCAAATCTCCACAACAAAAATCCACATCAACACCACATCAACATCCCATCAACATCCTTATCCCTCCAAAATCAACCAATCTGTATAGAGAAATGGGATGCTCATATCCCCAAATAAGCAAGGGTACTCATACGTTGGAAAATGGCCAATATGCACAAGGGATACTCATATCCAAAAATATAAAGATACCCCTATATGTGGGAGTCATGCCAACTTGAACCCATTGCACATGGAGGACCAAAGTCTCTTCTTGGAAAGAGGGGGTCAACTCCCCTAAAAAGCACACAAGAAAAAGACAACACATAATAATACACAACAAAGCACATATCATCAAGAAACCCCCAAATCAAAACCCCATAAAAACAAGTTTACACCTTATTGCATAAAATCAAAGAAGGAAAATGTCCTACCTCAAATCGTAATTATCCCACTAATGGTAGGCTTCTTGGATGGAAACCCTCCTCCTCCAAGCCTTCTCTTTGGCCCCCTCCTCTTCCTGAGACTCTCTCCCTTTTCTCCCTCTCAAGAACTCCAAAACTAAAAAAAATCACAAAATTCCAAAGCACAAAATAAGAAAAATAACTCTCTCCTCTCCATAAGGGAGGGGTTTTAAAGAGAATGCAGAGATAACTTCCTCCCATAACCAACACAATCACCCAACCACCCTCTCTTTTTCACACATTTTCAAGTGGGGGTAAAAGGAGTGTCTAAACACTTTTTATAAGATTACAAATGACAAAAATAACATTCCAACTTATAAATCTAGGTCCTAGGCCAATTTATAACACATAAAATACACCCTAAATCTCTTAAAAACACTTAAAAATCACATTTAATAATTTTCAAATTAAACTTGCACACAACATAACCACATAACACATAAAAATCACATATTTTAACATAATGACCAATGGACCATAGGATCCCATGCCTAGGTCCAATACCACACAAAACAACACAAAGTGGCTAAGTGACCCCCATTAATTCCATTAGCATTAAAATCCTTGTACACTCAACGGAAAGTGTTTGTACGATGTATATATATCCAAAATAAATCCATCATAATTACATATCATAATAAATCAACTAACAACCATAAATTAACAAATACAATTCATCATTTCTCAAATACATTAATCACAAATGATTGTATCAAAGAGTATTACATGACCAACATAAATATAACATCCATAATCATATCAATGCCATGCATGGAAATAAAGTGTGCATAATCAATAAATATTATATGCATCAAAATGTATCAAGTACACCAACTATCACAAGAAAATAGAAGTACATAAAGTAGGGGTCTCACAACAAATGCTTGATTTTTATGTGTTTAGTGGCTCATAAATGAAATATTTCTTCACCAAACTGGGGGAGAATGAAATCCCACACCTAGGTACGTGGAGGCTATTTTGGGCTTCTTCTAACTCCTTCGAAATTTGAATTTTGTATTAAAATTTAAATTGGAGTGGGTATGGCTGGCGAGGGTGGAAGTAGTGGGGCGAGATAGAATGGATAATTTTTTTTAGCAAATGAATTAAAATTATTATAGAAAGAGGAAGAAGGGAGGCAAAAAGGATGAATCCACACCCAAAAAAGGTAGAGGAAAAACATTTTTTGGGACTGATTTGTGAAGAAAATACAACGCTTAGGATGTAAGTCTACACCAGAGATTGAAAGTGAGCAAAATCAAAGTTTTGAAGCAGAAAACGAAAGAAGACTTGCCTTGGTGTCCATGAATGATTTATCATAAATTTGGAGTTGCATTTGTTGATGCTTGTAGCTAGGTTGAAGCTATTAGATTTGTTTTGTAATGGTTTTTGTGGGAAATATTGCCTATAGCAATATCTTGGTGGTGATTAGATGATTTCATGTAGCTTGTTGTTGCAAGTAATGCATGTTAAATTTGAAAATCAGAATTACTTCTACAAATTTGGATTTATGTGTAATAGGTTTTCTTCATGAAAAAGGGGTTTTGATGTTGAATTTTTAAATGCTCTAAGATAGAGCTTGGATTGGGATTTGATTCCGGTTGCTAGTATTAGCCTTCATCTTCAAGATTGTTTCGCTTTTATATTTCTTCATGTATTGTGCGCCATGAAATAAAAGGTTGCTTTTTCATGCTTTTTGCCGCAATTCATGTGTTTTGAAAGTTGAAGTTTTATGAGAGAAATTGCTGCAACATTTGGCAATCCTTTTGGATTCTCAATCGTTGATATATGCATCATATGGTTATTATTAGTAATGCCAATTTGTAATTAAAATCATTAATTAGCCATTATAATTATTAATGATATTATCACTTTAATAATTGACATTGATTTGTATTATAAATAATATTTAATTAATATATTATCTTTTCAAACTAATAGTAATAATATTATTTATTAAACTTTGCTTCCTATCATTGATGAGCCTCGCCCTACTACTCATCTTCCTTTGGTGGCATCTACTAAGGCTAATTCCAATCCTCATGTGGTGGTTGATCTCTCTTTTGCTTCTAATTCAATTCCAATTAAGATTCTTGATATGTTTTCTTTGGTCATACATCTTCAGTTCTCTCTAGCTCATTTGGCATTCCATGCCAAGGTGACGGAGGTAGGATCTCCTCCTCTATCCCTAAACCTTGAAGATGAGGGTGACTTTCTGTTATGGACTATTTTTTAAAGGAGGAAGAAGTTTCTTTCTAAGTTTGTTTTAGATTCCTATAAATGGGTCAAGTGTGTGAGGGTTGCTAGATTGAGGTTTGGGATTATGTAGGCGAGTTTTGGGCTTTTAATGTTGTGCTTTGTTTGCTATGTTTTATTGTTGCATGTTACACTTGTAGCATTAGTCTTAGTCTTCACTATTTTATTTGTATTAAGAATTTTATAAGGTTTTGGGAACTTTCATAACCCCCTTTTTACCCTTAATAAAAAAATTACTAATTAAAATAAACAATAATAAATTTATTAGTTAAATTAACATTTTTAAACATGTAATTTTTGTATGATTAAAGAAGCAATCCAAATTGTTAAAAACACTTAAAGGTTATATATAACCATTATGTAGTAATATAGAGTTAAATGTGTGTATTGGGTATGTGCATGGAAATGGGGGACCGAAAGGGGGTCTTAAGTCGTGCTACTTTTCTTCTTCTTTTGAAATCAATTAAAAATTGACCTTGGATGATAAATTGAAGATAGTCACACTCAAATTTAAAAGATGCAATAAGAACGAGACTTATAGTTCTTTGAATTTCTTTCTAAACTATTATTTTTTCAAAAAAATGGTGGAGATTAAGAGGTTCAAATAGGGGAGCACACAAAGTGCTCTTGTTTTTGTCAGAAAAATATAGTGTCTATTGTGCTTCCCCAAAAATGAAAATTTTAAAGTATTTCACAAATCACTTCAATGGAAAATTAGCTAACATCATATAGTTTATGCCTAATTTTTTTGCTATTTTTTAATAAATATATAATTTTTTACTAATTTTCAAAGTGGACTCATCCCAAAAATTAAAAAAAATTAAGTGTGCTCCCCCCTATTTTCTTTGGAAACTAATTGAAATTCATTTTTTATTGTGTATAAAATAATCTAGAATATAAAAAATGTAATTTGTTTCAAATTTGGATGAATGGATAAAAAATGACACCAAAAATACTACACATAAGTTTTCCACAAAAAATGAAGACACTAACAATAAAAAGTAAAGGTAAAAAATTTAACATATTCAAAATAAAAAAAAATACATGGTTAGAAAGGTAAGAGAGCTTGACATTATTGTGGTATATTTTTAGATCAATATTGAAAGACATGCAAATTTGGTGGAGAGTACACTCAATATTTAGGCGCTTTTCTATATTTTGCAAAACACGCGTCTTTGGGTGTTGACATGTGAGTCCAATCCTTTGGATTGAATGTCCAAGGAAAATCCAAACCTAAGGCTTGGAAATGCACAATGCAAGTTATAGCGTGAGTGCGTTATAGTGTGCTCATATTTGTGTAGAAGAAAAAATATAAAAACGATAAAAATTACATGTGGATCCCATGATTTTGGACCCACGTGCTATGTTTTATCCTACATACTATGGTTCTTTGATATAGAAACACACTTTTCATGATTTTGACAAAATTATAATCACTGGTTAGTAAATCTATTACCTTTTCATGTTTTATTGACACAAAAGATTCAAATTTCATGCTTTTAGATTGAATTCAATAATATCACTATCAATTATTTCTTTCATGTTTTGAATACTTTGAATGATTATTTTCATGCCTTGTGTTTGAATTTGATAATGTGCAATCATTGCTTTCATATTTTTGACTAATTTTATTAGATTGATATATAATCAAAAATCATACCAAACAAGTTGATGAAGTCAAATATTGAGGGATTGTGAATCCAAAAATGAATAAGACAACATTATGCAATTAAGAAATTGAATCTTAGAGTTCAAGGTACATCCTTTTTTATATGCCAATTTGATATTGATCAAATTCATTGAATATGGATTGAATTTATTTAACTAGAAATGTGGGGTTAGCATAGTTGATTATATTTTAATATTTCATGACGCCAATAAATGTATATGTTTGTAATTATAATGTTATATACATGTAAAGGGTAGAATTCCATATCCTAAACCTTTACCTCTTTTTTATGCCACTTTGGTGTATGTTATATATATTTAGGGTCTTATCACTTAACATGCATCATTTAGTACATTAACCAACCCTAACCTAGAACTTATCACCTAGATCTACTCTATCCATCATCTTCAAAAATGACTACTCTGTTTCATTAGGCCTTGTTCTTTGTGGTCCTATCCATTAGAGTGGATTTCGTCTACCTATTATTACTTCGTATTTTAATTTTAAATCTCTTGCTTCATAGATCAACTTCTTGAATTTTGAATGTTATTTTTCTATCCCATCAACTTGCATGCCAAAAGTCTTAAGTTGTATGCATTTAGGTACATAATTCTAGGTTGTTTAGGATCATCAACTCATCCTAAGAATATTATACAACTATCCTATATGATGCATGATTTTTTGTAGGAGTTAATGGCGAACTCCTAAAACCCCAAGATCAGTTGCCAAACCAAAATATCATGAAAAGAACAACTTGGATGATTAAGGATGCAAGATTGCAAGATTGAATATGTCAAATGTACATAAGATTTCTTACTTATAAAGGCAAGGTTATGAGATAGGATTAGACAAGATCATGACATGTTTCTTAATCTTGTACAATGAGGTAACTACCTAAAAATTATTAAATGACTTAGAACACAAGTATTAAATACCATAATAAGATAAGATAATATCACATTGTAGTGCCAAAATTTCATAACCTTACAATTTTATGCATTGTTTATTATATTTAGCTTATTACCTTCAAAATGCATTTTCTACCTTCTTTTATTAATTTAATTTCTAGATTTATTCAAAGTGTTAATGATGTTCCATTCAATGCATGTGATGGTGATTTGGATTTTCCTATGTCACTCTATACCTTTGATCCTTCTCATAAAATTCCTCTTTTTTCAGAGGATATTTTATCACAAGAAGATGGAACCATTGATACTTTTCTTAATGTTACTCTACCTTCTCTTTATTCCAATGCACTCTCTTCTAGAGATGATGCATTAGTGAATGATGAATTTTCTCTCACATCGGATACTCCAAGGATAGATGTTGAGCATATTTCTTCAAATAATTCCTCTATAAGTCAAATGATTTCATAAATATAATCGTAGTCTTTATCGCTCCTCAAAGGCCTAAGAGACCAGTCATTTATGTGACTCCGGCTAGTCCTCCTAAAAGGATTCGTTCTATTTGTGGGGTTCCTATTGAAAGTGATACACTAGATATTTATACAAAATTCATGCAATCTAAGGCTACCTCTTATAGAGCGATAGCCCATACTTATAATACTAGAAGGAATTAGAAAAATCTTAATCAACCTACTTCTTTACCACCTTCTCAATCAAACCTTCCTCAAGCACCTAATCCTACAGCTAAGCGATCGAGTGAGTATGATCTTGTTGAGAAACTTCACATTATTCCTGTCAAGATCTCACTTTGGGATTTGCTTTAGACTACTCCAATTTACCAAGGTATGCTTTAGGAAGCCTTGCAAAAGATTCTTTTTCCTTCTTCCGCTAGGCCGATGGATGTTAATGTGTTGATAGATCATATTTGTGTGGATTTTTTGAATGTTACATTCCATCAGGAACTCCCGCCTTGGAAGTGCAAAAGCAAGCAGATCCTTTGATGATAATAGTTAACATTAATAATATTAACATTAGACATGTTCTCATTGACACCAATTTGGTGCTCAATGTATGTAGCATTGATTTATTGCCTAAAATTAAAATTGATTCAACCTCTCTTGTTGCTTCTTCCTTATTTATTCGTGGGTTTGATAATGTCAGTCGGTAGGCCTTATGAACGATAATATTTCCTTTGATTTTGGGAGTCATTATCATACCCACCCTCGTATATGTTATGCTAGAAAATAATCTTCTTCTCAAAAGACCATGGATTCACGCTATGGGTGCAGTCCTGTCTACCTTGCATAAATCCATCAAATTCATTCATAATAATCAAGTAGTCACAATCAGGGTTAACCCTGATGTTGTATACTTATGTGAGATGGAAATTGTTGGTCATGCTTTGATTGCACCTACTCTTAAAAACCTTGTCCCTTCATTATCTTTTGATGCTTTGACATCTACTCCAACAGTACCTGTTACAAAGGATACTCTTGAGACAAATGTCCCTGAAGAAGATCCTCTTGAAGAAGGAAACCTTGAGTCTACTCCTACTTCTTCTCCTAAATTGAACGCATGTCTCGATGATGATTTGGGTTCCTTATACTTTATAGTGTCCTTCATTGGGGAATATAAAGTCAACCCTATCCACCTAGAAATCTTGAAAATATCATTCACATCCGCTATCGAAGATGATTATTTTAATGTCCTTAATGTTGATCCTCTCCCTTTTGAGGAGTTGCAATCACATTATGGCTTTGGATTTAATATTCTTTCTAAGCATGGGTATAAAGGAAAAGGTCTTGGGCACATGGAACAAGGAGTTAAGGTCCCTTTGGAACCAACACCTCGCTCTTTTGCAAAGGATTTAGGTTACAAGCCTTCTCATTTTTCTCCATCCCCTCCTCCATTATCTACTATCCTTATATAATCTTATTCTTGTGAGAAGTCAAACCCTTCTTCACAAGAGAAAGGGTTGCTTCCTACTCCTCATCCTTTATCTGATCAAGAGAATATCTTGTTGAGGCTTCTCAAATCCCATTTGATTACTCTTCCTCCTACACATAAGACATCTCATAAACATGATAGACATTCTTTTTGTGCATATTATCAAGTGCTTGGCCATTCCACCAATGAATGTCGAGCCTTAAAGGCCAAAATACAACCTTATTGATTCTGGTGTCATTACTCTTTCATTGTTGATGCACTTGTATTTTCTTCACATAACAAGTGCTATCGAGGTCTACATCTATCCTATCCATTCTAAGCATCTTCTCATGTGGTTCTTACAACTCTCTTCTATTGCATCACTACCCTCTATGTTGCATTTGTAGCTTTTCCTACTTATTTCCATTCATGGTGGTACAAATTGCATGTAATTGTACTTACTTTGTGGTAGAAACATAATAGTATCTAGCATGGTTATCCTCCCCTGTACGTTGGGGAAAGGGGTAACTTATTTTGGAGGTGTACGTCCTTCTTGAGCACCCCCTCTCTTCTTTCTTCCCCAATTCTTCTCCTTAATCCATCAACATAGTAAATATGCTAATGTTGTAAGGGGAGGCTATCATATCATCTTATTCTTATTTTTTAGAAATATATCTTAAAAATCTAGATGTCTTATAATCTTGTCATCTAGCTTGGGGGAAACCTGACTAGACTTGTCTTGTCTTTTCTATGATTGTTCTGCAATGTAGTTTGTAGAAGCCACAGGCCTATGTGCTTGTCATATGTTCTCTAGCTTGCTAGCCATACTTATTAGTGTCATCTTTATTCTCTTGAAATATAGTCTCTAGCTTGCTAACCATACCTATCAGCAATGTCTTTATTTGTTGTCTTTATGAGCCACATGATCAAACAATGAACAAATACACCTTCCACACAAGAGATCTGCAAACAAAGAATGCTATATTCCTCAACAAGAAAAAGCTATAGAAGCAAGAGACTCTCAAGAAGATATGAAAGCTCAAGATAATTACAATGAGGGTTGAGTGCTTTTGTAGCTTTTTCTTGTTGAGGAATATAACATTCTTTGTTTACAGATCTCTTGCATGGAAGGTGTATTTTTTTGTTGTTTAATTGTGTGGCTCGTGAATTTGTGCTTGTTTCACAATTCTAACATGGTATCAAAGCTCAAGATCTACAATATTCTTGTTCCTTTTTTGTGAGATCTTGCCTTGAAGCAATTTTTCAGTGCATCCAAGGTCAAATCAGACCTCTCCATTGAATCCAGAGCTGCCAAAATAGTCAAGATTCACCTTTGTTTTGTCAAATTTTGCTTCCATTTGTTAGATCTATGAGGCTTTGAAGAAAGGGATTTTTTGCCAGATCCAGTGGGTGCTTGATTTTTCAGGGCACTTTGAGCCCAAATGGACCTCACAATTGCACTCAGAAAACCCAAAAACCTTAAGATTGCCTGTCGAATCGCCAAAATCCGAGACGGGAGTTTCTGAGGCAAAATTGTTTTGCTAGGGAAGCCGTATGACCTCCCCAACACAAAAAAAAGGTAAAAATTAAAAATATATATTTTTAATATTTTTTCCTATAAAAAAAAATTAAAAAAAATTAAAAAAATTTGAAAAGCCCTTTTTTGGGCGCACACAAGTTATTTTTGACTTTTAAGGAAATTATTTATTATTATTATTTTTAAGGCAACGAGTACCCTAAGGTACTGCCGACCTGCCACTCTATGGCAGGCGACAACCCCTTGGGCCTCACCACCCTATGGAAGGGTACGAGGGCATACGCCTTCTGCTTTTATGGCAAGGCAACAAACCCTCCTTGGGCCCTACCCACAAAAAAAAATGATAGTATATTTTTTTAAATAAAAGTTTTTTAATATTTTTTTCTTATTAAAAAAAATATAAGTTTTTTAATATTTTTTATTAAAAAAATAAGCTTTTAATATATTTTTTCAAAAAAATATAGTTTTTTAATTTTTAATTTTTTTACTTTAAAAATAAAAACATGTCTTTTTTGCAATATTTTTTTGCAAAATAAAATCCTCAAGCACTGTATTGGAGGATTTTTTTCTAGCACCTCTAAAATTGGCGAGCCTTTATTTTTGGAGGTGTTTTTGCTAAATTTGGCGGAGATCTTTTTTTTGCCCTACTCAGCCCGTCTCTGTTGGGCTTTTCACTTTTGCACCTCAACTTCCAGAGGTCATATCTTAGCCATACGGTGGTCTTTTCGAGTGCAATTTTTTTTGAAACGAGATAGAATTTTGAGCTCTTCACGGTGGTGTAGATTTTTCCTAGTTTTGACTTATGGTTTTTTCCAGAATTCTATTTTCTCAGTGTTGTAGTTGTTTAGTTCTTGTTTTGGAGACTTTGACGGGCCATATCTTTTGTATTTAGACACATTTTTGGGTTTCTTTTTTTTTTAAAGTGCATTTTTTTCATGTACTTCATCATGATGCTACCAATTTCCTCTTTTTCTATTAGAGAATTTTTTTTTTAGCTTGTAGTCCTTTTTGGACCTTATAGGCTCACATTGCATGTATTTATCATCTATAAACGCACTGAGATAAAGTGCCTATGTATTGCACCTGTATTATGGGATCTTGCACATCACTTTGTGCCTTATTGTACTCGCACTATTTTATAAATTTCCATGGGGGTTGATGTTTTCCTTTGTTTTTCCTTCATACCTTTCTCATGTGTGTGTGCCTTGGTTTGTGCACCCTTTATATCTTCTTGTACTTTCATGTCTGCACATTCATATGTTCTTGGTTCTTTATCATGTACTACATTCAAGCATTTATTTTCAGTGTACTTGTCATACCTCTCCCTTGTCAACATTATGGGGGGATTTCTACTGTTGGTGCTAATGCTTCCTTGGTTTCACATTGGAGTGAGCTATGCATACAATATTTGTTGTAATGTACTAGGTGGATGCAGCGGCTGGCTACCCATGCATTTCAATGAGATTGAGCACTTGCCATATAAACACTCTTGCATTCCTATTTTTGGAGGCGACCTTCCATTTTTCACTTGATCAGTTCTTTAGACTATTGGTACTTGTGCCATTTGTATCTTTGAGTTCTTGGCGTATGCCTTGGTTTTCCATCGGATTTGAGTAGTGTCGTTGGGGGAACTCATACATATTCTTTTCTTCTTGATCCTAATCATTATATGTTTCAGCAAAGGTTCTTCTTTCAGCATTTCAACAGTCATTCTACGACAGTGTTTGCAGCTTCTTCCTGCTTTAGTGGTGTTTTTTTATGTTCATCCTTTGTTCCTATCTTTTGGGACATTTTCTTCTTGATTGGAGGCTTCTTCGTCCTTCACTCTTATTGGAGGCTTCTTCAATCCTTCACTCTTTTTTGGAGGATTCTTTAGTCCTTCACTTGTTCTTATTCTTTTTGGGACATTCTTGTTTGGATGCTTCTTAGTCCTTCACATGTATTTCTCTCTTTTGGAGAGGAGTTTTTCCCATGAGGTTTTCTCCTTTTCTCTTGTTGTGAGAGATATTTTACATTTGTACATGGGTACCTCATCAAGCCTAGTTGTCGGGACCCATCTTTGCTTTCATGCATTTTGTCCTTAGTTTTTTAGCTTCTCGCTAAGTTCATCTTAAGGGGGGTTGTTAGAGTAATAGGTTAATTACTTAATTAATTTAATCATATTGATTAATTAATTAAGTCACCTTTACTTTATTTCACTTAAGCTAAACTTAGGCTCTTTAATAATTAATTATTCATCCTAGGGTTTCGATCTCCTTTCTTAAGGATTGATCTCTTTGTAATTATTCTATTTTGGTTAATGTATTTTTGCTTCATGTTTGCAGAGCACAATTATTGTCTCTTGATCTCCTTTGGTGACAGGTTATTTGCTTGCAGGTGTTCATTGGGATTTGTGAGGTTGGATTATCAACTTCTACATCTATCACATCCCTTATCTATACATTTATCTTTTGTCTATTTATCTTTCTATCTATCTTCTATTTGGCTGTCCATGGAGGTGGAAACACCAAAACGAGGGTTTGACTAAGGAAAGCCCCTAAATAGCCCAACATTTTCTCTTAATCTTATGTGTACAGGTGTTGGAGACATTTCTTTGCTGGAGGCTTCATTACTTGGGTGGTTGTGAGCACTTTCTTTCTCCTCAGTTTTATCATCTACATTCCATTTAGTCTATATTTAATCTAGTTTACATTGATTTAGCTTTTGTTATACTCTATTACTTTCCCATATTTCAAGAGTTCTTAGCAATTAAAATAGAAGTAGTCATTTTTCTATTTTTTGTGATAGTCTTGAGTTTTGGTTTATATGATATGCTAGCGCGCTATTGAAATACCATTGTGTCACACAATTTTCCTTGGACCACACTATCGTCCTTGGACGAGAGCTTGCTAGTATGTATAGAAGACCTTTGTGACCTACTCTTTTTGTTTCTAGAACTCTCATCAATTTTATCCCATCACTTGAGCTTCATTTCTTGAGGTAGTTGAGGACCATTTTCTCCTTGAAGACTCTACTTTCCTTGAGAATTGAGGACCATTTTCTCCTTGAAGACTTCACTTATCCTGAGAATTGAGGGTAGAAAATTTCTTCCTCCACACACATGACACCTAATACTTCTAGAAATATTCCTAGGACCTAAGTGGAATTAACATGTAAATAAGACCCACTAATGAACTAGATAGGCCAACACCCCCCTTAAGTGAAACTTAGAGAGTAGATTATTATGCAAATGATACAAAGATGAAAGGATGGGTCTTGGATACAAGGCCACGTTAGGTACTCATATACAATGCAATCTCTCAAAAATGGAGAAAAGGAGAAAACCTAGTGGGACAAAACTCCCCTCCAAAAGAAAGAAAATATACAATCAAATTCTCCTCTATAGGAAGAAAAGAAGAAAGACTGTATAGCCCCTAGAATAAGATAACTTGCTGCGAAGAAACATTGGAAGCACACTGGAAGAGTAACTCTAGAACCTCAATCCAAGCAACAAAGGATAAGATGAGTCTAATGCCTGAAAAACTAGAAAATATTGATTGTTGGAGTAACTCTAGAATCATGATTGATGCAACAAGAGATAAAACCTTGTTCTAGAACTGAAATGAAGTGCAAGGATCACAATAACACCTTCCCACATGATAAGATGTCCAAGTGATCATCTAGAATGTGAATACACATAAATATAAATAAAAGATACATGGTTGAATCTGGAAAAAGTGCATGGAATGCATGATATATCTCCTTAATACCTTTCCAATGTTGCAATAATCATAAAAATTAGAGATTGTGGCAAAAAATTATAAGCTTGGGAGCCAAAAATAAAAATATGAATTCAAATAGAAAATACTGACACCAAATAGTAGAATCTAGAAAAATAACCTTCATGACTACAAAATACATAGAGCCATCTTTTTGATGATATCTTGTTTTTGAAAATCTGATACTATGGTGAAATTTATGGCCATTTGAAAAAAAATTCAGATTCACGCATTAGGGGGCCAAAAATGGGCCCCTAGACCTAATCCCTTAGGTACCCATGTGACCAACTATTGACATAAAGGTTTAAAAAATATTAGCATCTCCCAATGACAACAAAGGAGTAGAGGATCTCGCACATCATTCGTGGCAAGGCAGTGGGCCGAAGGCCACATCGCCCAAGGAATTAGACCCCAACGGATAAGTGATGGTGATTGTGGGTTGTTAAGCCCATGACTAGTAGTTGATATACAACTGATGGTGAACAATATTAAAAATAAATTTTTATTAATAAAAAATACCTTTTTCATACTGCCTTTCAACATTGAATTATACAAACAATACATAGGATTATTCCAACGACCAAGTACGCAGAATATTTTGCACAAAATATTCCAGAAGAGATGCTAAGGAATATTCTACCCAATTGGAGACCTACAAAAAATGATGAAATGTACATACCATATGTAATGAAAATTGTACACCTGTATAGACAAGAAATGATGGCTGAGCAACAAAAAATATTTGATGACCTTAGGACAATGTGTTCAAATTTGATAATTTGACAAGTCATCTTTAGGTTTTCAAGCCTTCTAGATGCAATGGTAGGGCCAGTTTTGGCCCAAAGTGCTTAAAAAATTTAGCTACCTCCAAGATTTGGTAATCTTCACCCAACTTGAAACCCTTGTAGATCTTGCCTGATATGTCAAATTTTGATGAAAAAAAGATAATTCTAAATTTCTATGACACCTTGGATTCAATCATGAGGTCTTTGGATCCCAAAATCATGCCTACAAAATTCTCCAATCCAAATTATGTCCCTCGGATCTAGGAAGGAGTTTGCAATACTAGAGATTCGATACCATGTAGGAGTTAATGGTGAACATCCAACACCCCAAGATCAATTTCCAAACCAAAATATCTATACTTAAGGATGTAAGATTGCATGATTGAATATGCCAAATATACATAAGATGCCTTACTTATAAAGGAAAGTTTGTGAGATAGGATTAATCAAGATCATGACACGTGTCTTAATCCTATAAAATGAGATAACTACCTCAACATTATTAAATGACTTAGGATACAAGTATTAAATTTTACAATAAGATAAGATAATATCACATGACCCATAATAATTCTATAAATATTCCTAGGACCTAAGTGGAATTAACATGTAAATAGGACCCACTAATGAAGTAGATAGGTAAAATACTTATTTACACCAACATTTTCATCAAAATTTCATTTGGGTTAGATATCTTATAAAAAATGCTCCTAAAAAATTGACTAGGCTTTAGGAATTCATGGATGATGCTCTTCAAAGTTTGTAGAGTTCTAATCTAATTACACTTCTTCCTATTCATCCATTATATACTTCTAAATAATTTCCTAACTCAAATAGTGAAGAAGAGCTCACTAGTTCCTCTCTATTAGAAGTTACAATTGTAAATCTCTTTCAATTTTAAGAAGAAATAAAGATAAATACCAATCAATTTGTGGAACATTAAATAATCAAATGGGACAAGAATAGGGTTACGATAGGTTTTCATTTCAAGTTTGAGAAACTATGGAGCACAAGCCTTATTTTATCACCATATCTTGAGGAGACACATTTTTAATTATTTGACATGTTTGGTTTCACCTTTGTAATTATAATTAATTGTGTGTACCTCAAACCCTATTACTAAGAAAGGTGAACCTATGTGTCTTATATTTTGATGCATATTTTTTTTCCTTCTCCCATCCCTTGTCTATAGTTCTATTTTTTATTTCTTATTTTTTACTAGATGTATATATTCATGTCTTTCTATTTGTTTTCCTATTATTAGGATTGTTGCACTATTGGCACATTGCAACCCCTTGTAATGTCTATAAACTATTTAATTTATATAATCAATTCCATTAGGATACTTGTCTTTCCCATCCCACTCACTTCTAGCATAGAATAATTTTTGACACTATTTTCAAGTGATTGTTGGACACCTCTTTTCCTCATTTAGTGTGTCCATTTATGAACCCTAAATTCCATGCCATACTATTATAATCTGTTATTGATTTTCTTTCAATAAAATATGTTTCAAATTCTCCAAGGCATAAAGTATTGAGAAAATGCTTGTCACCTTCCCTAAAATAAACTTCATTCCTCATTACCTACATTCCCAACTTATAATCCACATTTGAATCTATGGAATCTAGAGGAATAGCTCCCTCCCCTACCTATTTTTCATCTTCATCGACAAGGGAGTGAAGAACACAAAAGGATAACATATTTCATTTAGACGATTTGTAGAGGGAACCTTCAAGCCCCTTTTAGGATAGAAACTATAGGAAAACTAAAGTAGAAAAAGTTATAACCATACATGGTTAACCTGTTGAATGCACAAGACAACTGAGAGGGGGGTGAATTAGTTGTACCTTAAAACTTCAAAAACCTCATTAATATTCAAATCCACATTCATTCATTAAACCCTTAAATATGTTATGATGATTTAACATCAAAAGAAAATAACAAAAACTGAAACAACTTAACACCATTCACAAGAGAACACCATATTTACATGGAAAACCCAAGAAGGGAAAAACCACAGTGAGGATTAGCTCACAATATAAGTAATATCAACATTGAATATAATAGGGCTCACTTCCCAAAAGAAGAAAGGCTCACTACTAGAATAGAAAAGAATATAAAGAAGGAATGTTACATAGAGAAAAAAATATCAATGCAATGGAGAGTCCACCACAATGTCACCAACACCTTCACAATCTGATTGAAGAATTGTAGCAACCTTCTGCTCACTGCATCAATAGAATAACACATAAAAGTTCACACTGTACTTCTCAATTTTGTACTCTATCACTCTACAATTCACATCATTTACATCGCTCACATCTATCTTCACATCCTTCAACAACTCAACTCATACTTATATTGTCTTTAACCTTGAAACCCTTCTCCAAGGTCAACCATGAACCACAATTGTGAAAATTCAAATTAGGTTGGTGCAAAAACACTTCCATGGTGGATAGAAGTGAAAGTGGACCACATCAAACCTTAATTGGGACCCAAATCTATAACACCATACTACAACATGCTTCTACAAACAATAATTATCCATCGCATGTAGTGTAAACACCAGGTTAGATGGTACCTATGTAAACACCATTAAAATTTTAAGTACACACTCCCTCAAACCCAAGGATGACTTGTGAACCACAAACCATGCTTTAACATGATCTAGAATATTCCACAAACACCCTAAAATCCAAAAATCTCCTTCGCAACAACTTCCACCTAAAGAATGTACATACCCAGTACATCTAGACTACTCTGCCATACACTATAACTCAAAAAACCATCTTTTGAAGCACCAAACCTCAAACCATATTGACTGAAAAAAGATACCAATACCACCAATACTCCTTTATATTTGCAAGACTTGAAACCACTTTGTGGAGAAACGCAGAGAAGGGACATTTCTCTAACACCTCTGTAATGCACAATTCACACACTAGTGAACACAACTTCTTCTATACAATAATACAACACACAAAAATTTGAAATCAACACCTCTAAACATCTCTGATCAACATATCTAAATTGCATAGGAAGATCTTCAACCTAGAAGAAATGCAGAGCAACTCAAGAACACAACTATGCAACTTAGAACACCACTACAACACTCTATTTCCTTTTTTTATCAAATATTATCAAAAGAACTTGGAAACCAAGCACCAAAGACACATCTTCATCATCTTCAGTACTTCCTCATCCATATACAGAAGCTTATAAAAGTAATACTAGAGGTTGACACTAGTAGCTTTACTAATGATAACATAATGCAACTAATCAAAGCATGAAAAACATCAACTGCTCATACTCTTTCCCAATAATAGACATCAATGACAACACATAGGCTTGTTGAAATCAATGACAACACTAACTAGTCATCCTTGCAACAATCTCTCCCTTTTTCATTGATGACAACATATGATGTGAAAAACCATCAAAGACACAATATCTCTGCACCATACCTATTTCCTTTTCTCTTTTCTCCCCCTTAGCCAACTAGCCCATTACTCTCTCTCCCTTATCTTTCCATATGATTCTCTCCCCCTATGTACATGAATTTATCTCCCTGATAACTTTTTCTTTTTTACATGATTCTCTCCCCCTTTGACATCAATGGTAAATGACCAAAATATTTGCATTGTTTATTCTCTCCCTTTGTCAACAATCAACCTACTTACTACTGTTCTGCAACATCTTTCCTTTACTGCTTTGAATAATCCCCCTTAGGAGCACACACCAAACTGTACCAAATCAACAACCACTTCACAATACACATGCTCTTTTGACTACAATAATCAACAATACCACTACCTACTCCCCCTGAGAGGTAGCCACCAACATCAATCCAGAATAAAGAATGAATATTGAGATCCACTGGACTAATGCATCTCCTTATGCATCTATTTCAAAGGAGGGGAAATAACCCCCAACTTCTCCCATAGATACTCAAAAGTATCCTTAGGAAGAGCCTTAGTGAATATATAAGCAATTTGATCCTTTATACATGTATTCAAGCTTCACTTCATTCTCCACAACCTTCTCTCTTAGAGAGTGATATATGATTGAAATATGTTTTTTCCTTGAATGGATTATCAAATTTTTTGAGATATTGATTGCACATGTATTGTCACAGAAGATAGAAATAGGCTCATCATACACCACTCTGATATCCTTCAATGTTTTCCTCATCCACAACACTTGTGTGTATCAAGATGTTGTTGCAATGTACTCAGCCTCTGTAGTAGATAAGGAAACTGAATCTTATTTCTTACTTAGCTATGATACTAATATACATCCAAGGAAGAATGCACTACCACTTCTACTTTTCCTATCATCAACACAAGCAACCCAATGTGCATCTGTGTAAGCACTCAAAGTGAAGTTAGCATCCTTTGGATACCACAAGCCATGATCCGAAGTTCCCTTTAAATATCTAATTATCCTTTTTACTATTGTAACATGTGGCTCTCCAGGGTCTTCTTGAAATCTAGCCACAAGAAAGATTGCATACATGATATTCGGTCTAGTAGCAGTTAGATATAGTAGTCCACCAATCATTGATCTATACTTGCTTTGATCAACCTTAGGGGATTCATCATTCTTGCTCAATTTACAACCAATAACAATAGGAGTACATACTGGTTTAGAGTCTTCCATTTCAAACTTCTTCAACATTTCCTTGACATAATTTGATTGTGAAATGAATATACCTTTGTTTGTTTGATTGATTTGTAGCCCAAGGAAGAAATTTATCCCCCAAACATAGACATATCAAACTACTTTTACGTCTCTTCTACAAAATTCTTACACATAGCTTCTTTTCCTCCAAAAATTATATCATCAACATACACAACCACAATCAAGATTTTATCTTTTCAACTTTAAAGTAAAGATTACTATATGTGGTACCTTTTATTGAATCCTTGTTGTATCAAATACTTATCCAGCCTTGCATACCAAGCTCTGGGAGCTTGCTTCAATCCATATAATGCCTTCTTTAATCTATAGACCATATTCAAGTTGTATGATAACTGAAATCCTTCTGGTTGTTCCATGTATACTTCTTCTTCCAATTCTCCATTCAAGAAAGCAGACTTCACATCCATTTGATAATCTTTGAAATCCTTGTGTGCTGCAAAAACTAAAAACATCCTGATAGCTTCCATTCTTTCCACCGAGGAAAATGTCTCTTCAAAATATATTCCTTCAACTTTTGAATAGCCCTTACATAGAGGCCTTTCTTTGTTCCTTACCGCTTCTCCATTCTCATTTAGTTTGTTTTTGAACACCCATTTTGTTCCAATTATGTTCTTGTTTGCAGGTCTTGGGACAAACTTTCCAAGTCTAATTTTTCTCAATTTACAGTAGTTCTTCCATAGTTTTTGTCTAATTTTCATCTTTGCATGCTTCAATCACTATTTTAGGTTCAAATTCAAAAATTAGACACATATTTACCTCTTCTTCAATAGATTTTCTTCTTGTCAATACACCTTTTCTTTTGTCTCCAATGATCTATTCTTTAAAATGATTCCTTTGCACATACTTAGGGGTTCTAGGGATCTTTTCTGAAGCTTCTTCCTCTTCAATCTGCACTTCCTTTTCCTTAGCCTTCTCTTTTTCTCTAAAATAGTGCTCATCTAATTCATATCATTCTATCACCACTAAGTTTTGAAAATATTCATCAACCTTGACACTTGCACTCTCAACAATCTTTCTTAATCTTTTGTTGTAGCAATGATAGGATTTTATTTTAGTAGAATGTCCAAGGAAGATTTGTTATTAGACCTTGCATCAAAATTTTCCAAGTTTTCTACATCTCTTCTGATATAACATTTTCTTCCAAACACTTTGAATTATTTGATAGTAGGTATCCTTCCATACCACAACTCATAGGGATTCTTTGTGTTGTTTTCTTTTGCTTGAACTCTATTGAGTATGTTAAAAATAGTATTAATTTCTTCTCTCTAGTAGACTTCCAGTAGGTTAGCTTCTTTCATCATAGTCCTTGCAACTTCTTGAATAGTCCTTTTTTTTCTTCCTTTGAACCACTTCATTTTGCTAAGGATTTCTAGGGGTAGAAAAGTGCCTCTTTATGCCATGATTCTCATAAAACATGTTATGTTCATTGGAGGTGAACTCTCTACCTCTGTTAGACCTCAAACATTTGATTTTCATATCCATCTCATTCTCAACCATAAATTTAAATTCTTTGAACTTATCTAGGGCTTCATATTTTTCTCTAAGAAAAGTAACCCATGTCATTCTAGAATAATCATCAATCAAAAGCATGAAATTATTGTCACCTTGAAGAATTATTACTCTTGTAGGACCACAAAGATTTCTATGAACCAATTCCAACAATCCAATAGTAGATTGTTCCTTTCCTTTGACACTTCTTGTTTTCTTTCCAATATGATAATCCTTGTAGACAACATTAATAGGCTTTGTAATCTTTGGTAGATCTCTCACTACTTGAATTGAATTGATTCTTACCATATTATCAAAATTAATGTGACACATCCTCCTATTTCATAGCTAAATTTCATTGATTTGAGTCATAAAAAAAATGACCATCAACACCTTTAAGTTGATAAAGATTTCCATCTGTCCTTCTTCCAACAACAATCACAGTTCTAGACCCTTTTCTGATCTCACATCCATCATCCTAAAAAATAAGATTGTATCCTTGAATTTGCTACACATTTGTCCAACACTCAAGAGATTAAGCCTTAAACCCTTAACATAATAAAAATAATTAGTATTATGTTTGGAATCAAAATTGATTGAACCTATTCCACATATCTTAGCACCTAAATCATCACCAAATCTAACAAGTCCTCCATCATAATGTTTAAGTTTAACAAACTTACTCTTGTCTCTGGTGATATGGTTAGAGCATCCACTGTCAATGACCCAATAGTTCTTATCATGTCTAGCATGAAAAGAAAATACCAAAGTACCTTCAGTCTTATCCTTTCTCTCTAGAGGGCATTCCCTAAGACATATTTTAAATTTAGTAGAAAAAGATTCATCTTTTAAATCCATGAACAATCATTCATCGTCATCGTCTCCATAATTAGATTCATCATCAAAAATATTTGCATCTTCTCTAACATAATATATTTTATTAATCATCTTACCTTTGTTCTCCTTGTTTTTGTCATTCACAACTTTGTTTGGACATCTTGAAGCATAGTGACCTATCCTTCCACAACTGAAACATTTGAAAGGAAATTTACCTTTGTACTTACTAGTACCCTTTTTCATCCTTCTCACAAAGTTAGCTTCCACATCATCAAGATCATCCTGATCTAATTCTTCACTCTTCTTTGATTTTCCAATTTTAAAAGTAGTCTCAACTTTTGCACCATTGTTAGTACCAAATTCTCTCATTTCAAATGTAGCTAGAGAACCATACAATTGATCTTTAGTATAATGCTCTAGATTTTGAGATTCCTCAATAGCAAAAAATTTATGACTGTAAGCTTTAGAAAGGGTTCTAAGAATTCTCTTTACCACTTTTGATTCTTTGAATTTTCCACCAAGGCCTCTAATGGAGTTGACCACTTCATCTAACCTCTACATATAGATCTTCAGACATCTGCAAGTTCTCAAATGCGATCTTTAAATTATGCATCTTGGCTTGTTTGACCATATCATCTCCTTCATAAATACTTTCCAACTTTTCCCAAATTTCTTTACTAGTTTTCAGATTCACAACTTTCAGTAATTCAGAATTTGTAAGACTACTCAAGAGAGCATACATTGCTTTACTATTGCTTTCATAGGCCTTGAGTTCAACTTTAGTGCTCAAATCATTTGTAGGCATAGTATATACATTTTGAACTAATTTTGAGACATCATATCCTAGATAATTTAGAAAGCCTTCCATCCTTGTCTTCCAAAATGCATAGTTTGTTCCATCAAATATAGGGATCTTTTTGTGTGCCATCTTAGATCTACCTTGAGCGATTAAGCTTTCTTCCAAGGAACCTTGCTCTGATAACAATTGTTGAATACACAAGAAAAATAAGAATGCGGTGAATCAACTGTACCTTAAAACTTTAAAACCCTCATTAATATTCAGATCCACATCCATTCATTAAATATGTTATGATGATTTAGCATCAAAAGAAAATAATAGAAACTGAAACAACTTAACACCATTCACAAGAGAACACCAGATTTATGTGGAAAACCCAATAAGGGAAAAAATACAGTGAGGATTAGCTCACAATATAAGTAATATCAACACCGAATATAATAGGGTTCACTGCCCGAAAGAAGAAAGGCTCACTGCCAGAATAGGAAAGAAGATAAAGAAGGAATGTTAAACAGAGAAAAATATCTCAATGCAACAGAGAGTCCACCACAATGTCACCAACACCTTTACAATCTGATTAAAGAATTGTAGCCACCTTCTGCTCACTGCATCCAATAAACTAACACATAAAAGTTGGGTGTGTGCAAGAAGTTGAGTCCACTTTTTGGCCAAAAAGTGGAAGTGTTTTTCTTGATTTTCAGAATTTGACATATTTGACCTTAAAATTTGAAGCACTTAGAGATGAAATCTTTAAAAAATTCACTAATCATAAAATGTAGTGCTCAGAGTCTAGTTTCCAAATATGTAATTTATTTTAATACCCAGATTGTACAAATTGAGTTTCAATAGGCGTTTCTAAAAACCACTGTTTAAAAGTCACTTTTTTTTTTAACCATACCATGCATGTGTACGACATCCATATTTTGACTTAAATTATTGTATTTTTCTAAATCCTTTTGGGAAAATATTTGTGACTCACTGAAGCTTGTTCTTGATATTTTTTTGCAATTTTTTATTGATTTTTTTTAAAAAAATTTTTATTAGGTAGATTTGTTGTTTTGAAAAATCATCGTGTACGACATGTATAAGATGACCTAAACTTATCATTTTTTGATTTTTTTTTTTAAATTGAAAAGAATTGTCTGAATTTTGTTCTCGCGCAATCCGTTTGTCAAAATGTTATGTTGATCAAAAGTTATTAAAATAGTAAAAAACCCTGATATTTAAAGTTTATGGACCAATTTTATTAGAAATTAATTGAAAAATAGAAAAAATAATCCAATTGTAAACAAATTTACATATATAGAATCTGCATTGTCTAATGTAAAATGGGTTTTAATTTCGTCAAAAAATTCTGCAAAAAAAGTTGTCAGCCATATGTCCAAAGTCGATATTTTTCTCTGACATTATTAGGACCTTCAACTTGCAGGTCAAACCAGGTTGAAGTCCTAGGTTCGGATTTCCAATGCTTTTCCCGAACCAAAATCCTAGGCAAAAACCCGACCACAAAGCTAATAGAAATTCAAATTTTAAAAAACGGGATCGCGCTTTATAAAACAAGATCCTGTTTTATAATTGGGATCTCATTCTTTAGTTTATAATATTCTGACCATTGGAAGGGAAACAAGATCTCGTTTTGTAAATGGGATCCCGTTTCCCTTCCAACGGTCCCCACATTGAATATCAGGGAACAAGATCCCGATTACAAAACGGGATCCTGGTTTTTATATATGGGATCTCGTTTCTCTTTAAATTTACTGCCAAAAAATACTGTGAAGTCTGCAATTTCACATGTACGGCTGAGAGTAGTAAAATTAAACTATTTTTCATGATCTATTGTATTTACAGGTGGTGAACTTGATTTTTAGTTGATTTTTTCAAATGAGGCATCATCTACACCATTTTTGAAGTGGAATTGTGTTATTTTTGTGCTTGTTTGGAGGAATAAAAGGTCTTCAACTTGCAATATGTATTGAATTTTTCAAAGGAGGCATGAAGAAAATAATTTTTAAAGTGGAATTGTGCTAGTTTTCTACTTGTTTTGAGGAACACAAGAGGAATAATTTTGTCCTAATAGGTATTCAACTTCCAATTTGGATTGAATATTTTGAAGAATTTCACTATTAACATTTATTTGTGCTTGAGAATTTTATAATCATGTGAGATAAAGCTTGTAATAAGAGAAGGAAGACATTGAATCCTCAAGAAGTTGAAGCAAATAGAGAGAAGGAGAGACATAGACAAGAGAAAGATGAATGAGAATGAAATCAATGAATGATGGTGGAGCAACCAATTCCACAACTATTGAAGATGAAAATATTGAGGATACCATGGTTGTAGATGAAGCTAATTTACAAGGAGTCAATTTGGAGAAGAATATGATTATACAAACAAGTCCTACTATGTCTTCAAATCCCTATTTGAATGCTATGGAGAATGTTTCAATATGCACAAATCTAGGCACGTCTTCAAATCCACATGTTAGTGAAATGGTAAATTTGTATGTAGAAGTTTTACAAGATGTTGGACTTAATGATGTTGACATTGATGATATTCAAAGAGATGAAACTTTTATAGAATTTGTTGAAAACGAAAAAGAAAAATATTTTGTTGCAAATGAAAGTCGAATGATCATTTTCTTGAAAATGAAAACAAAACCTCGTATTTTTGATGAAAATGAAAATGAAAACCGCTTGTTGATGAAAATGAAGATGAAATGTAAATGAAAATGAAGATGAAGATGAAAATCTAGAATGTGATGTTGATTTTAATGAAAACACTTTTTAAATTGGAAGTGGTGTTTTCGATAATCTTCCCCGTCAAATTTTTGAGGCAAATAAGAACACATGTGAATAGAATATACACCAAATTCTTTTATTCGTGAAAAAAATTGCATTTCAATGTCAACTAATGATGCAAATTGATGAGAATGCAAAAAAATGAGGAAAGTAATGAAAAGGTTAGGCTTTTATATTAAACCAAAAAGAAAAGATCAATCATTAAAACATGCTATGTCTACTCTTGCTAATGCCATTCAATCTATTGAAAAAAATAGTCGATCTAAAGATAAAAACACAGCAAGAAGAGCTATAACTACTGCTATAGTCAATAAAACAACTTTGAATAAAAGAATGGTAAGCAATATTAGTGAAGTTTTAAAAATGCATCCTAAAACATTACTAAGAGCAGCAAAAAGAAGAGAAAGTATAGAAAATGATCCTATCAATCAATGTTGGAGTTTTAGTGGATGACTACCGAGGTCTGATATAAAATTGACTGTTGAAATTAAATCTTTGATCGAAAATTTTTGGCATGATAATACTAGGGTTTCATCTAATGCTAGAGATGTTTTAAAATTAAGGGTGGGGTCCAAAGTTCGCGATCCCTCACCCAAGCAAAACAATAACAATTCCATTAGATACAACACAAACCTAATTTTATAGAAAATTTTGTAGCAATCTGTTACCTCGGGTAATATTAAAAATAAGTCAAAGGTCTTTGAAAAAATGTAAACCCTGGTATGTAAAATAATAAGCAAATCTAATAGATCTTGTTGTTGTAAAATACATGTTCAATTTCGTTATTTTTATGATTTTTTTTGATATATATGTTGTACCTTGCATACTAACATGATTATACAGGAGTGTGGTATTGATATGCCACCTGAAGCAATAAGAGAGTTTATTCCAAGTTTGTTTTGTGAAAAATCTAATGATAAATTATTTTATTTAAGTTCTTGTATTTCTGGACAATGCATTAACTGCAGAAATCTTTCATTTTTAAGAATTTTTTTGCATGAAAGTGTTGATCATGATTTTGGACAACAATGAGTAGACGTCAAAAGATTTAGGAATGTTCACTATTCTTTAAAAGATGGAAATATAGGAAAGCATTGTGATTTAGTTATAGAAAAAGTTAGTGTACATGCATTCATGAGTGAATTTAAGAATAAAATTGTACCAAAATATGTCATGCACTCTGAACATGCTCGATAGCTTGATGGCCAATTTCACGCATGTAGATTAAAATTGTCTCATTTGTTCTCTCTCTCGTCGATGCCTATCAAGATCATAATCGATCATCCTGATGGCATCAAAAATGTTTTGCATCGCAGATGCAAAACGTCTCACATGTGGTGGAATCAATGCTTGAATCTGCATAGCATTGATTTGATTTTGTAAGGATGCAACTTGATCATTTATACGTGCTCTCAAGCAAGCCTCATCAAATGCGATAGGTGCTGGATGTGGCATATTAGGTGGAGGTGGAGGGGGAGGTGGAGGGGGAGGGGGAGGGGGAGGTGGATGTGGTTGTGGCTAAGGTGGTGGATTGATGATATCATCAATGTTAAAATCATCCAAGATATGAGATATAAATGTGCACTTGCATTGAATCATACAAAATAGGATGTGCATACATATATTAAGATCATATATTTAATTGAAATAGGATGAGCAACATATATATTAAGATCATATATTTAATTGAAATGCACATATATATACATTGATTGAACTTGAGCATGTCCATATAAAATTCAAAATTTAACATGTACATGTACATTTAAAATAAAAAATATGATGCATAATTTTCATGCGTACAGATCATTAAACTAAACTATGTACATACATACAAATTTCAAAATTTAAGAACTATATATGCAAATTTTTAATACATGCACATACATACTAAACAATAAACTTGAAACATTCACAAAAGCTCATTTTATGTCTAACACACACACACACACACACACACACACATATATATATATTACAATTTTTTAGCAGGAGAAATCATGATCTAGTAGATAGTCATAAAATATATACTATTATATATTATTCATTATAAGTTCATAAATTCCACCAAATTCATAAATCCATGTCAAGAAAAAAATATCCATCTAGAACCAAAATCATAAATTCATGTCACTAAAAATATCCATCCAACCAAATTTATAAATTCATCACACAAAATATCCATCGTTCACCAAATTCATAAATTCATAACTATTTAAGATCATTGTCTTAATTTAGAAACTATTGTGGCTCTCTACTGCATCTCTTCATTTCTTTGTGTTTTCCTTTTCAAAATCAAAAAGTTCTCCTCTCCTCTAGCCATTGTCGATGCTCATCTAAGATCCCATCCATAGCCCTAACAACATCAACAAGGGTTTGCATCCTATATGCAAACATCCTCACAGGAGGTGCGACACATTCTTCATTTTGAATAATCTTGATTTGATCTTGGATGGTTCTAACATTGGCATTGATTTGTGCTTGCAAACGAGCATGTTCATTGATTTCAGGTGGTGGAGGTGGGGGTTTACAAGGTAGAGTGGGTGGAGGTGGAGGTGAAGGTGGTGGAGATGGATGGCATGGAGGTGGATTGTGAATATTATTGAATGGATCCATGTGATCTTTAAGATATGAGTGAACCTACAATAGATTTGTAATTTCAAGATGTAAGATACATGTTTAGGAAATACCTTTAAACCATTCAATATGAATGGCCTTAAATAATTGAATACAAATGATAAAATATGTAAGCCTCATTTATGTCTAAGGCCCATGTTACTTGAATGAAAATAAAATTAACTATTAATATTATATAATCTTGCATGATCTTATTATTATTAAATTTGGTTGCCTTGGGAAACTTTGATCACCAAATTTTAAGAACTTCTTTGATAACCCTTAAGAAATGTCATATTGGGACCCCTTAAGAAATCGAATTACGATTTAGGGTGACAGGATGGCTTAAGGGGATCTACGTCTAGTGAGGTCCTAGGAGAAAATGACAAGGCTCAAGTGAATAAAATTTGGTGAAGTTTCCCAAGGAAACCAAATTTCATTAAGAGCCTTTAAAGAAAAAATGATGGCTTTAGGGTTTAGGGTTTAGAATTTAGAGTTTAGGGTTTAGGGTAATAGGATAGCTTAAGGGGATCTACATGTAGTAAGATCCTAGGACCAAATTACATGGCATAAGGGAATAAAATTTGGTGGAGTTGCCTAAGACAACCAAATTTCATTAAGAGCCTAAGAAAAAATATAGCTTTAGGGTTTAGGGTTTAGAGTTTAGAGTTTGAGTTTAGGGTTTAGGGTAATAGGATAACTTAAGGGGATATATGTAGTAAGATCCTATGAAAAAATTACATGGCATAAGGGAATGAAATTTGGTGGATTTTCCTAAGACAACCAAATTTCACTTTAAGGTCAGGTAGGACAAAATGAATGGTTTAGTGTTTAGGGTTTACATTTTAGAGTTCAGGGTTTAGGGTTTACAGAACTTAGGGTGAAGTTTTGGTGCCCCTTGGAATATAATGAACTTGAAAGTTAGTGAAGAACATTTTCTTGTGGAATAGTTGATTGAGATCTACTCTTGTTTCAGCTGACCAACCTAGATCATGAAATCTCATTCATATTATAATCTTGCACGATCTTATTATTGTTAAATTTTGTTGCCTTGGGAACTTCACCAAATTTTAAGAACTTCTTTGATCCCCTTAAGAAATGTCATATTGGGACCCCTTAAGAAATCAATTTACGATTTAGGGTGATAGGATGGCTTAAGGGGATCTAGATGTATAGTGAGGTCCAAATTTAGTCACACTATGACCTCATTGGTTCCATCTAGCTCTGGGTCAAAAGTGTTTACCCCTCTAATAAAAAAAAGGATCATGTTAAAAATGAATCAATCTATAAATATCACAAAAATAACATACATCTATCAAAACAAGTAAACATTTCCTCCTACATTAGAGGATATCAAAATAAATATGAAATATTTTAATAATTATACTTGTAATCACTTATTAATAAGTTACATCATACATAATTTTAATCACATGGATCTTGATCCTTCTACTAAGTTCCTAGATTGGTGTATTTCATGTAGGAATCTATGTAGGTGTTGGGACCTTTACCTCTCTCCTTGTATATTTCCAACAATCCCACTCACTCCCTCTATAGAATTATTTCCTTTGTTATTATCTAGTTCTTTTAATCTTCTAAATTAACCTCTTATTTATAGGAGCATACTATGAATCCTCCTCCTCTATCTATTGTAATAATAGCCTAGTTCATCCAACCTATCATCATGTACCTCCTCCCTTTCCCATGTAATAGGTGTACCTTAGGTGTTAAATGGTTCCATCTTGATCTCCTTATTGATGCATTTCTATCCTTCCACATAAATCTATATAGCATCAAAATATAGGTAATTTTATGGTTATTGAATCTCTCTTAATTGCTAAAGAATCCATTATGATTGAGGATGGGTGGATTATTATCTAGGATCACATCTTAAAAATCCTATAGAGGTCATGGTATGTGTTTACTAATACATATATTCCCATACAAACCTCTTTCCATGTATTATCAACTCTCCTATATAATAGACACCTTACTAGATTTAAATTTCATATGATATATACCCAAGTGTTTCCAAATGGAATTTCTATAATTATAATTTTATGGTATTCTAGGTATTCATAATAGTTTTCATAAATCTACCAAATAGACCGATTCTTGACATTGAACCTACATAATTTTAGGTATGTCCAATGAAAGAAACTTTACCCATAGCACTCTCACTCACGCTCTCCTATCTTGTGGATATAATAGAATAAAGTTTTCTTCCAATGATTTAGATCCCTAATGATCATGTCTAAGTGTCATAGAGAGTGATCATCCACTCTTCATAAACTTTTATAAACCAAAAGGTTTTATATTATGTGTTCAAATAAGTGAAAACATTACAAAAAGCTCTACTGAATGGTGACAACAAAGGGTTTTTTAAGGCAACCAAATTTCATTTTAAGGTCCTAAGACAAAATTCAAATGCTTTAGTGTTGAGGGTTTAGATTTTACAGTTCATGGTCTAGGGTTTAGCAAACTTAGGGTGAAGTTTGGGTGGCCCTTGGAATAATTTAGACTTGCAAGTTAGTGCCAATTGGAATCAATTGTACGGGCTTGGATTTACGAATTTGCTAACTAAATTTCCAAACAAACATTAATAAACTTTATGAATTTTAACTATTCTTTAACATATTGTTTTCTAATCTAATTATAATTTAACATTGAAACTAAAGTTTAACATATCATTTTTTCCATACAATGCAAATAAAATTTAAAACATTTAAGCAATGCAAATGATTTTTTTTGAGCTCAAAATTACCTAGTTTTCAAAATCAAAATGATTTGTTCAATTTCAATTTAGGGTTTTAACAAATTTTTTTGTTCCAATTCAATTTAGGGTTTCAATTTCTAAGCAATTAGGGTTTTTAATGCAATTTTTTCGTTTTAGTTCAAACTAGGGTTTTCAAATTCAAATTTTTCGTTTGATTTGAATTGGGGTTTCAAAAAGCTTGATTAGGGTTTCTAAATGCAATTTCTTTATTTCATTTCAATTTCTAGGGTTTTGAAATGCAATTTTTTTTGTTTTGTTTCAATTAGGGTTTTCAAATTTGATTTTTTTGGTTTAATCGAACAATTTAGGTTTCAAAAGTTAAATTTTTTCTGTAAAACACAATTCAAGGTTCATTTTTTCATTTCTATTAAAAAATGTTTAGGTTTCATTGCATTTTTTCATCTATTTTTACAATTACGCATTTATACTATAATAGGAAAAAAAATGCTCAAAACGTGAAATAAATTAAAAAAAAATGCTGAATTCACTTATTTTCTTCACAATTTCAACAAAAAATGGAAAAATGCAAAAAAAAGGGGCGTGTGTGGGTACCTAGAGTTGTTTGTGGAGGTCGTTGTCGCTTGTACTCGGGATCCTGTCTGCTACAAAATGAACTTTGTTTTTAAAAAAATAAATAAATAGCATTATAAAATGAGATCCTGATTTCTACAAAACAGGATCTCGATTTTTATAAATCGGAATCCCGTTTCGTAGTAATTGAGATCCCGTTCCTTGTCCGTTGGTTCGGGATCCTATAGGAAATGGGATCCCAATTTTTAAAAAGCGGGATCCGTTTTGTATTTAGGCTTGGGATCCCGTTTAGTAAAATTGGGATCCCATTTTTGCAAAGCCGATTTCAATTTTTTGTCTAAGGCAAAAATTTCCATGTTTCGTGGACTCAACTTTATGCACTTACCCAATTCACACTGGACTTCTCAATTTCACACTCTAGTACTTTGCAATTCACATCATTCACATCACTCACATCTATCTTCACATCCTTTAACAACTCAACTCATACTTTTACCATCTTTAACCTTGAAACCCTTCTCCAAGGTCGGCTGTGCACCTCAATCGTGCAAATTCAAATTAGGTCGGTGCCAAAAAAATTTCATTGTAGATAGAAGTGAAACTGGACCACATCAAACCTTAATTGGAACCCAAATCTATAACACCACACTACAAATCACTTCTACAGACTATAATTATCCATCGCATGTAGTGTAAACACCAAGTTGGTCGATACCCATGCAAACGCCATTAAAATTTTAAGTACACGCTTCATCAAACCCAAGGATGACTTGCAAACCACACACCATGCTTGAACATGATCTAGAATATTCCATAAACACCTTGAAATCCAACAAAATCCTTCATAACAACTTTCACCTGAAGAATGTACACACCCAGTACATCTAGACTACTTTGCCATACACTGTAACTTAGAAAACCATCTTCCAAAGCACCAAACCTCAAACCATATTGACTAAAAAAAGATACCAACACCATTAGTACTCCTTCAGATTTGCAAGACCTGAAACCACACTACAAAGAAACGTGGAGCAAAGACATTTCTCCTAGATACCTCTGTAATGCATAGTTCACACACTGGTGAATACAACTTATTTTGTACAATGATCAAACACACAAAATATTGAATACAACACCTCTAAACATCTCATAGCAACATATCCAAATCACATAGGAAAATCTTCAACCTAGAAGAAACGTAGAGCAACACAAGAACACAACTCTGTAATCCAAATCACCACTACAGCACATTATTTCCTCTTTTTATCAAATTTTCTCATAAGCACTTGGAAACCAAGCACCAGAGACACGTCCTCATCATCTTCAGTACTTCCTCATCCATAGATAAAATATTATCAAAGCAACACTAGAGGTTGACACCAATAGCTTTACTAATGAAAATATAAGGCAACTAATCAAAGCATGGATAACATCAACTACTCATATTCTTACCAAACAATAGATATCAATGACAAAATAGGATTTTTGACATCAATGACAACACTAATTTCTCATACTTGCAACATAACCTACGCTTGACAACATTTAAAATGACAAAGTCTCCTCCAAAATCTTCAAGGTTTAAAATTCTACCTTCAATATAGCAACAACAATAAGAATTTGTCCAACACATTTCACCCTAAGTGTGTTTTGAATTTTAAATGTAGTTAGGTTCTTCCTAAGTGAGTACATCTTATGCTAAAACTAGTTGAATTGTGTGTGAAAAAAATATACTAATCATCCTAAGAATTTGCAAGTATATCCTTAACCCTAAAGGGGATGTTATTCTATACCTAAGTTATAAAGCTATCCACATGTAGCTTTTTAGATATTATATTTCCAATCATAACAACATATCAAGGTTGTTAAGTTGGAATCACCATGAATCCCCTTTCCATCTTGAACTCGTACATGTTTAAGGAACCATTCTAGGTAGTCTATTATTACTCTTTTATATATTTGTGGTGTAGATGATAATAGATAATTATGTAGGTACAATTTAACAATAATAAACATGAATTCAAATCATGTTTACTATTTACATAACTTCAATGCTACATAGGAAGTTTCCTTTGTGATGTGTTTTCTCTTTGTGGTGATCATATTTCTATTGGTGGTTCTTTTGTGGGTGTGTTTATATTGATCATTTTTCCTATATATCATGTTGTGAATGTAGGTTCTTTAATGTCCATACACATCTTTGTGGCTATTTGATGTCATCTTATGGTTGTGTATTGGTGGTTTTCGTTATATATTACATTTTTGTTTGGTTGTGGTTTGATGCTTTATCATACCATGATTCGACTAATATCCATGTCTTATTAATTATTTATATATAATTCAACATAATGCTAAGGAAATGACTAAACACTCAAAAATCAAAGGAAAATGGAGTTGAGAATACAAAAAAGAGAAAAAATGATACAACTTTGTGAAAGTAAGAAATTAAACTCCATAGATGAAAATATATCATCTTTTCCAATTTAATTAGATCATGATGCATCTATTTAAGAAATGAACTAAAATAATTTGGACAAAGACAACAAATACAACATATTCATTGAATAAGGAAATTAAATTCCCAATTTGAAGGTACATATTCTTTACCATCTAAATATGATATTGAACAAATTCCTCAATCACCATTTGAATTAATAAATTATGAAAAAAATAATGATGATGTTATACCGATTGATCAACCTATTGAAGACATAATAAACATACCAAATATTGAAGATAAACAAAATTTGTCTAATGAAACAAATTTATATAATGAAGTTTACAATTGAGTAAACCTTCTAGAATTTGGCATAGAAAACTTAAGTTCTTAAGTGAAATTGATTAGAAAATTTAAAAACCAATGGTTGATAAGATTTCTAAATGTACTTTTTGAATAAATATGAATAAAATATAAAAGGTATTTTTTGAAAACTTAAATGAAATAGGAATATGCCAATTTTTTGTAGAAATGGTGGTAAATATTGAGTTTAGACCCATAATGAAGATTCTTGGCCTAAAACATTAAATACTAATAGAGAAAGATCTATTGTAAAAAATCTAGTAAATGCATATGAAAGTGTGCATTTGACTTCATGCACCAAAGATAGTAATGTTACATGACATGTAATTACATAAAATATAGTAAATAATTAAACATAGTAATCTCGTCTAATAAGGAAAACAAGTCTAGTACTAAGAATAAATAGAAAAACACTAATAAAGTCTCACATTATTTTCTCTTTCAACTCGCATATCATCCTGATGATAGATCATGGAGTATGATCCCAAAATTTTTTTATTAGAGGTAAAAGCGGGTTTTGATGGGGCCCAAAACCCATTACAAGGAAAGGCAAGTTGCAAATAAAATAAACCATAGACCAAAAAAAACACCACAACATCCTCTAAAAGATAAACATGACAACACATGATGCACCAAACATACAAGCAAGGGCCTGAAACCCCTTTTACAACCTAATTTTAACCGGGCCCAGAAACCCTTAGAGATACAAAGAAACCGCCTGCATCTTCCAGGCATCAACAAACTTGTTGCTCATGGAAGACACCACAAAGCCAAGAAAGATAACTAGATCAAAGGTATAGGACACCATCAAACCCCTAATCAACTCAACCTACTGGATCATAGAGAGAAACTTAGAATACCACCCAGCCTATAACCAAACATGAAAATCCAAAGAATCCAAATCATCCATGGACAACTCCAGCAACAAAAACTCCTTCGAAGCACTCTAGTAATAGGAAACCAACTCCAAAACTACTTCTATAGGAATAAGCTCCCCTCTATTGGAGAGGATACTACAAGCAGCAAGACCACTGTAGCGAGAAATCACCAGTACCCTCCACCTCCACCTCCATAGGAGAGATTCCCACCTTAATAAGAATAGCTAAGGGAGGTCCACCTCCATAGGACTAGAGGAGAAAGCTAACATAGTAACCAAGTAGGCAACCAGAGCATCCCTCGATAAACACTGCACCAAAAATAAATTTTGAGCCTTCAAAAAAGGCCAAAAAAACTGAGCCAACAGTATATAGACATGAAGTAGCTCAGCCCAAGAGAAGACCACAAACCCCAACATCAGCCACCTGGGGGGCAAGAGGAAAAACAACATCCTTAGCAAAGAGAGTCCAAAAACACTCAACCATAGAGAACAAGGCCACAACAGAAATTCAACCAGAGAGTACAAGACCACAAAGAGCACATAAAAAAAAAGAATCACATGCCAAAAGACCACCAAAGGAAAAGTCCCAGTCTCAGAATGAACAAGAACACCCAACCCCCAAGAGGAATAGGGGGTCCTAAATAGGATGAAAATTAGGAGAAAGGCCAGTAGGAAAGAACACCAAGCAAACCCAATACGCTAGTCAGATCCAAATATGAGCCAAAACTCCCAACAACCACCTAGAGGGAAACACCACCACTCCATAGAGGGGACAAAAATAACCCAAAACACTCCAAGACCAAAAACCCCCAAAACAGAGCCACCCAACAAACAACAGGCAGACGCGAAGGGAAACCAAGCAGAATCCAAAAGCAAAATAGACCAACAAGAAAAACCACCAAGCCTTCCTATTACATCGAATAGGAACATAAAAAGCCCATTCTGCATCCAAAATCCTCAGCAAAACCTAAGCACATCCAATACCAGGAAGGTAGCCAAAAGAAAGATGAGGACGTCAGATGCCAAGCACCATCTGGTTCAAAAACCACACCACTCACAAAATAGAGGGGTATTCCTCTACCAACCAAGCAAAAAAACCACCACCAACAATAGGCAGCCCCAAAAGAGTAACGAGAGTTTGTAACATGTAGAATAAATGCCACAAAAGTAAATGTAAAAGACAGAAAGAGGGGGGAGGAAAAGAGAACCGCCGCCCCCAATAGAGCCAACACCCAAACAGTAGGCTCCCAACGCAGCAAGAAAAGGCTTGGAACCAAATGGACAAGCCTAAAGAACCAAAAACACGATGCATCATCTTCATCATCCTCAGGTTCAAACCCATCGCCTTCAGAAATGCCATGCGATTTCGAATTCGGAGCCCCACTCCTCTTCCCACCTGGTGAAATCCCGCTCATTCTCTTATCCACGTACATCTAGGCTTTTGGTCATCAGTTTGATTTCATTTAGCATCAAAGAGAAAGATGTATGATACAAAATGTTGATATAAAAAATTTACATAGTTTCAATCCAAAAATAACTTGCACTTGACAAATAAAGTCATTCGGATGCATTAAATATTTGAAAACCAAAATAACAATGAACTATGGACATTCCTTGGTAGACTCCCATAGAAAGAAAATGTCATAGTTGAAGCCTTGAAATATTTAATTGAAGAATTTAAAAAAAATTACACAAGAGTATCACCTATTGAAAGAGATGTAAAAACGAGGATTGGTTTTTGATACCATGAGCCATATCCAAAGCATTTTAGATACAAATCAAGCACAATTTTTTTGCAAATTTCAAAGATGTATCCTCAAATAAAAATTAGTGAAAATTATTTTGAAATAGAATTTTTTTACAATAAAATAAATCACACACACACAAATTGTTATTATAGAGTCTACCCACATCGAAAAGAGATTCATTTAAAGCATTTTAGGTGAAAGAATGGATGAACAATTATTTTACAAGAAATCATATTTGTATGGAACATGAGATAGTTGTGATGGTTTGTAATGTTTGAGAAATTGTGTACACATGGAGAATACACATGAAACTAGAAATGAACAAGTAAGTTTTAGAAAATATAAGTCAATAACATACACTCTAAAAGATGGTAAAGAGGAAAAATGTGTGAATTGGTGAGTGAAAAAATATCAACATATAAATTTATGTCTATTTTTGAGAAAATACAATATACAAGTATGCAAGGCATACACATAAAAATCAATGGTTGGAGTTTCAATTTGAGTTATAAAATGACACATTTTCACTTCATACCATCATACCATCATTTCAATTGTAAATTTTACAGAGAATTATACACTACAACCACAAAATGAGGTTCAATCACACTACCACAACTCCACTCAGGTTTCTATATTTTTTCATATAGCATTCATTCATCCATTTGATAGTATAGAGAAAAATAGAAAGATCTTGATGAATTATCATTTTCATATTAGTGATGATCACAAAACATTATATAAAGATTTTGCAAGGTTGCTTTGAAATGTTTTATAATAATTTGACTAGTAAGAACATCACATTTGGTCAACATATCATTTGGTCGGATAATTGTGCATCATAATTCAAGAACTTATGAATGTTCTATTAGTTGAATAGGATGCATAAGATGATTTTATTCGCCATATATATATTTTCTTTGAGGTCAGGCATAAAAAAGTGAGCATGATGGTGTAGGAGCATGTATTAAAATATCCTTAGCATGAGAAGACTTAAAGTACAAAGATAGTGTAAATTTGACAAATATAGAATCTATTGTTGAATGGTGTAACACTATAATGGGTCTAGGTAATGAAGGTAAGTTTGCAATTCAAATATTTTTTTAGTTAAGCTAACATTGTAAAATATGAAGATTGTTGAACATTGATAGAATCGAGTGAGTTCCATTTTTTTAGAAGCTAAAATGTAAGTTCATGGATTATTCATATGAGGAAGATGGCATGATTTTTTTCTTTATGTACATATTTTAATTGAAATAAGTGTGATTCAAAAGAGTGGGTTGATAATGGTGTGCTCGAATTTAAGCTCACACTCAAGATGTATCAAGTTTCAAGAGCACTGCAACTCATGAAGATGGAATTATTAGTTGAATTTGACCATAATTCATATCTAGTTCAACTAGGTATTATACACACCCACCTAGGTATTATAGGTATCAAGTTTCAAGAGCACTGCAACTCATGAAGATGGAATTATTAGTTGAATTTGACCATAATTCATATCTAGTTCAACTAGGATCTTATTTTATTTTGTAGTATTTGTTGTACCTATAGCACACACACCCCATTTGGAATGGGGATCCTCTCTTTTCACTTTTCCATATCGCCTCATTTTGCGTGCCCCTATTTTTGAGTTCTAAGTGGTCAACGAGTCTTAGAAGTATCACCCCAAGTTGACCAAGTTTCACCACTTCCCAAATTTCCAAGTCTTTGGCTATGGCAGGGTTCCGTTGGCAATTTTCCTTCAAACTTTGAAATTGACGTCCTCTGGGCAATGCGGGTCCGCCGCTGCGGGCCGCCCTATGTGGGATTCCTTGGCATCTTCATCATTCCAAATGGCCTACTCATGACGTCCTCTTGCCCCATGGGAGCTCCAACCTCGTTCATTATTTTCACCGCCGATCGGCCAAGCGGCCAACCCTTGATTACCATCCGCTTAACGAACTCCGCCATTCCCGCTGCCATTTTTGAAATGCCCATTCACCAACCTTGGCAACCGTCGTACCAGCATTAATGGAGGGAATTAAATGCACAAAAAACTATAAATAGGTATTTTGAGGTATCATTTTCACTTGTTAGAAGTTCAGAAGCCCGTTAGAGCCGCCCGCCTTTACACCCACATAGCTCCTTCACCAATTCAAAGCCTTTACTCGCTGTCTCTTCATTGATTTCATTGGGTTCTTCAAGTTGGTCTTCTACTGCCGGGTTATGCTTTGAGTTTTCTTTAATTTTCACAAAAGTTGCTAATTTTTTGTAAAAGAAAACTAAGAAACTAGTTAGATGAGGCCTCAACGATCAAGACCCATGTCTTGGAATCACAAAATCCTTAGAAAATATGCATATTGGCCACGTGCAGAACTTGAGGTCACCACGGCTGATCTTGAACTAGGGCATTCATGCCCTACGGACCCAAAAAGCACCCGCTGTTGTTGCCTTTTCCTTAAATGTAAAACTTCAAAATTGACTAACACCTTCATTGGGCCTGCCCTCGCGGGAAGACATCCCTAATTGGTTGTTCATCCTGGACATAGCCCATATTTCATGAGCCCAAAAGAAGGATCCTTCAGCCCTCTTAGGTCCGCAAGCGCGGGCCTCTACCTGCGGAGTGCTCTTTGAGCCCCGTCGTTCTGAACAACTATTTGATCCCATCCTTCTACAGGGTGGGCCCCGCCCCAGTGGTCTTCAATCAAAACTTAGTCGAACCAAAATTCCCAAGTCTTGACTCATTGCGGAGTTATCATTGTGGACTTCCTTCCGCAGGCTTCCACCCAGGAATTGTCATCTCGAATGGCCTTAGTAACCCGTCCTTCTGCCCGACAGACCCCGCCTTCATGGTCGTTGTCTAAGCTCAAAACCAAAGCAACTTATTTGAGGCAGACCATGCTTTGCGGATTTCCATCGACCTTTCACCGCCGTTCAAATGACCATTTAAACAGTGAAACCTTAGCGTCTCTCCACCGATCGAGCCCCACCTTGGTAATTTCCATCCTATTCCTTGCATCAAAATGACCAAGTGTTGGCTCTTTTGCGGGCCTCTCCTCATGGACTTCCGTTTGCGGGCCATTGTGGCATGACCACTGTATAAAGAGGCCTCAAGTGACCATCTCCTTGCCCTACAAAGCCCACACTTGTTACCTCCGTCTAAGCCAAAAAAAAAGAAAGTGACTAAGTGAAAAGACTTCGCGGGCTGCCCCATGCGGGTAGCCACTTGGGTGCGGTCGTCCTATCATTGACATGCCAAAATGGTTAGGGATCCCCATTGGCCCACTACGCGGGACCCAATCCTGCTATCTCCCTTCGATTGTCCACCAATGAACGAGAGAGTCACGCATAAGCCTCTTGCAGCCTCGATGGTGCGGGCTTCCCTTGGCAGACTTTCGTCCCACCTCCACCGTTCCAAATGACCAACCTCCAACGCCTTCCTGCACGTTTTGGCTTGCCCTTATCCAAATCGTGTGGACTTCAGCAATACAACAACAACCGTCCCTCGAGTCTGCTTTCCCTACATGGTGGGATACTGCTTGTGGAACACCGCTTTACCAGTGTTGTTTCAAACGATGGAGCACCAAATGACCAATAAACCTCCTGCACCCACGTACCTTAGGCCCACACCCTTAAAAGACTAATTTGATGACCCCAAAGCCTCAAAATTGATTTGACCCACGTGTTGAAATGACTTGACCTACTGGTAGACCCCACCTCACGGCCAAAATCCTCATGCGGGTGGAACTATGCGGGTCGTTGTGCCCTGATTGTCATCCCTTTTCCTTTTTCTCCAAAACGGTTGCCAACCCAGGGAAGTCTGCACCCTTGGGCCCGCATTGCCATAACTTCCCCAAACAAAAGGCTAAAGGTGATTTGAAAGAAGTGTTAGGATCCTTGAATAGTGAATTACTTGGTCTAACATCATTTTTGTAGGATCTTGGCTAACATTCCTCATGCTTCACACTTGAATGTGCTTACTGCTCCTTTGCTTGTAGGATATATAGAACCAACTGCAGGACCTTTGGGGGCGACCGTAGAGAAAGAAAAGGGAAAGAAAGCTGCCAAGGCACCAAGAGGGAAGGAAGATAAGGATCAAATGAAGTACAAGTTCCAAGGGGAGCCCCTAAATTCAAAGGTCACCACAAATTGGAAGGAAATCTCAGATACTAAATTGTGGCATATTGACATCGATGAGTTCAAGCAAAGGGTCATTGTCAACCCTACCATAGAGAATGCCAAAAGAATCAAAAGAAGTGGGTTGGCCAAGGTTGCTAGTTTCCCGCCTTCCCTCATTGCTCATGAACTTGTAATGGCCTGTAGAGAGGCATATCAGGAGAACACCAAAATAATTGTAGATAGATATGGCAACATATTGGTTGATTTATCCACCAAATCAATAGGGAAAAATTTCCATATCCCTACCTACAATGAAATGGAGGAGACATCTAAGGGATATTCCAAGAGCACATGGGATGCCGACCCCCTCAAGTGCAAGAAGCTTATCAACTAGTACTGGATAAAGGAGAAGAGGGGCAGTGCAAACAAAGTGCCCCAAGAACTCTTCAGAAGTGATTTCTACGAGGATTACCATGACTTGATAACCTTATTGAGTAGAGTTATGGGCCCCTCGACTACAACTTTATTCCAGGAATGGATGCTATATTTCATGGAGGAAATTAACCAAGGAAAGACCAAATTCCACTGGGCAGGAATGATTAGCAGCTGCCTACATGAGCAGTTTGTAGCAATAAAGAGGACCTCATAGTTCTACATGACATCATACCTAGTCTACCTACTTGCTGACCATGTTCAATATAGAGGTTTTTTTGTGGCACCAAGCCAAACTACGGGAAGGGAATTGAAGGTATACGACAAATATCCACAACTCCAATACAAGAAATTTAAGGACTATTGCAGAGTTAATGATGCCTTCATCAGGCACATCATCAAGTTACTTGGAGGTGATTTTGAAAGGAGAGTCATGCATAGTGCTAATTCCTTCATCTGTCGGTTGGACTTTCTGTTTATTCAATTTCCCAAGTTTACCTACATCTGGGCCGAGGGGTTCTCAGAGAAACCATATAAGCTGCCCTGATACCCAAATGACCGGTTGATATTACTTGAACTCTCCTGGCAGCTGCAACATGCACACACCCTTCTAAATGATAAGAATAGTGTAGGAGTCCCTTATCCCCTCACATTTGGTCAGGGAATGTACGCACTCCCCGCATCTCAATGTGCAGAATACTCTGATAAGGAATTGAATGAATACAACTTGGAGTTCCACATTGCTCGACCACAAATGGACTCATATGGAAAGCTAAAGAAAGCAATCATGGTAGAATACACCCATTTGCATAATGTTGAGGACTTCTAGGAAAACTACAGAGATGATAAAGAAGTGCGTATGAGGCACTACATGCACATGACATATTTTTTCAAAATTGTCAAGTTGTTTCCAATGCTAGACTGAATCGTGGAAGATGAAAACAAGGTGATTGATCCTAGGTATGATGTTGTCGCCAATCTACCATTTCCCCTAATTGACTGGGTTGAGGAAGAGGTCAATGACCTTGATATTCTGATGAAGCCTATAGAGGAAAACAAATCAATGGATCGATGGAAAGATTTCTCAATTGAAGCTGTAGGGAGCTACTCTAACATACAATGAGCTCGAGGATGAACCCGAGAGCAAGACTGATAGTGCCTTTGCCATTGCTGCCCCGACCGGAGAGACCTCAGCGTCTCCTCCCACTACATGGTCCAAGAAGAGAAAATAAACGACTGAGCGCCAACCCAAACATAAAGTATATTCAAGGAAAGAATCAAAAGGTGAGCCTTCTAATAAATCAAAGAAGGTGGGTGGATTCACAAAAAATCCCACCATACAAGAGGAACCACTCCGCAAGAGCGAGGAAGAAGAGGTTGAGCAACTAAAGTCCCCACTTGCTACCTCAGCTCTTGCTGCCACCACCACTATTGTTGCTGCCACTACCATCACTCCTCTACTTGTTTCCCAAGTATTGTCTGCTTCTTCTCTGCCAGCAGTGGACATATTGGTTCACCTTGCTTCCACTCCACCCACCGCTTAAGTAATGGTCATAGATTCCTCATCTGCTACTACCTCTCTGCTCTCTTCTTCCTCCATGTCTCCATCCACAACCCTTCCATTAGATGTTGCAACAATAATGCCTACCCTCTCGCTCCCAAAAGCCTTCACTCGTGATATGCAAAATATACCAACAAAGCTCTTTGGAGTTCTAATGAATCCTACACCGGTGCAAGCTACCTTAGCGTAAGTTGTTGCTATCCTCCCTATTCCTCCTCCCCAGACTCAACCACCTATGATGGAGGTGACAATGCAAATATATGAGGAATAGGAAAGAAAAACGAGAGAAGCAACCAAAGAAATGGAGGAAGAAGCTGATGATTATCATGAACACCCAAAGCATCAACACCTGGTAATTGATGAAGTGGTGTACGAGGAGGAGGAAACAGGGTCTTCCAAGGAGGATATTGAAGATCCTAGTGTAAAATATATTATGGAAACCTACGATCAAGAGCTCAAGGAGGAGCTTTCCAAGCAACTCGGGGAAGTTGGAGAAGAAATAGAAAAACAACCCTTTGAGGAAAAGAAAGAGACATATGATGAAATGGAGGTAAACATTGAGCCTCCAATTGGGGAACAAGATAAGAGCCCCGAACATGATGTCGCATGAAGAAGAAGAAAAGGAAGAGGAAAGGAAAGAAGAGGACATGCCTCGTGAAGAGACTGAAGCAAGAAAGAGCCCAAAAGCGGAGAATCATGAAGAGAATGGGCAACAAGAAGAAGAAGAGAAGGCCCTTGAAGGGGAAGATAGCCCCAAAGAATATACAACCACTGAATCCCTAGAAAAGGAAACAACATTCATTCAGGATTCAAATGAAGAGGAAGAAGCAAAGACAAAACAAGAGATTTCGTGAAACGAAGAAATAGAAATTTGACATATTCATGAAGGGGAGGGTGATCACGAATCACCAAAGGAAGGGTCCCAAATGCTAGAATGGCTAGAAAGGAAATTGGAGAAGAAAACCCCAACCCCAATGGATCCAAAGGAAAGGCTTGAAACCATCTTGGCTTGAGCACGAATAAGCACTAAGAAGGAGAAGAAACCAAAGGTCAGATCTCATCTAACAATGGATGCATCAGGATCTAGGATGATATAGATAGCTACTCCAGTGATGGGAGAAGAAGGGGTCAACTATAATATCTCCACCGTTGATCTAGGCATAGCCACAAGAGAGTAGAAAATCAACCATCTTTAGGGATTCGTCGCCACCATTGTGCATCAAATGAATAAGGACAAATCCTCTAAGGAGGATTTAAAAGCGCAGGTGGCGGATCTGACAACCTACATTCAACAATGGTCGTCGGTTGAAGAGCTATCCACCACATCATCAGTACCACCCCAACTAGTGTCCAAAGAACATATCAACAAGCTAGAAAGAAGGAAAAATTGGACAAAAACCACTGAGGAATGGTTCTGATGGGTGATCTATAATGACGATATGGGCATAGGGCACATCGTCAGAATGACTAACAAATTTAGGCTTATACAACAAAAATTGGAGATGCAAAAAGTATGTCTTTGCTACGCTAAATTCTAAAGAATCACCAACCCAAATATTGAAGTTGTCCTCAAAATATCAGAGAAAGCTTGGGAAAAAGAATTTGGCATTGTCAAAGATGATCATTGGTTAGTCAAGACGTGGAAAATGGCACTTGATCATCAGAATGAGGTGCTAGAGAGAGTGTTGCATGAGGTCGAGCTTAACCTCGAATGGGAAAAAGAGCATCGGGTGGACAGTGAAGACTATATTAAGTTGATGATTGATCGGGATGTGTCTGCCGAAGAGCTAGATGCAGAAAAGATTAAAGAATACTTCCATAAAAAGATGGAGGAGGGTACAATAGACGACTTGTCCCTGCTCTTCATGGATTTTTCTGCCAGGGTGTTTGTTCAATTAGAAAAAATGGTGAAGGCCACTCCAAAGTGTTCAAAGCATGGGGAGGAGGTGGCCAATTTTTCTAAGAAACTTCATTTTCAGATCCTCTAGTCCAAGATTGTTTAGAAGGATAGGCTTCAAATTTTAATGGAAAAATTCATGGAGTATGCCACCATCAAGAAAAGCGAAGGAAATTCGATCATAGATGATGAATTCCTCATAGTGTAGCTGCAACAAAAGGAAATAAGCTAAAAGACAAAAGAGCTACAGTGTTGGCCACTAGATGACAAAATAGGATAGAGGACAAAAATGAATTTTATATTGTAAAATATTTGGGAGTAGGTGAAACACTAATTTGTAGTGAATCTTGGACACACAAATAGATTGAATCTTGGCCATCCATTTTGCTTTTTGGACACTATAAATAGGGGTTCTCCTCTCATTTTCAAGGGGAAAGTTGAGTTGTTGTAAAGACATGCTACTGGAATTTTAATAGAAGTTCATTGATTTTGGTGGATTCTTGAGTTCCAATTTCATGTTTCATGATTCTCTGACTCCTAGTTAGTGAATTTGAGTAGATTAACTTTGTTGTTTTGTGTATTAGCATGCTTTAGTAGATTAGTTAATGTTGTTCATTGATGGTGAATGATTCTATTGTATTGATGCCCTTCCTTGTTCATTCTTTTTGTTGTTTATTGATGATAAACTACAATGTAAAGCTAGTTTGAACATTGTTTGAATGTTGCACTTAAATTCTATCTTTGTTCATGCTTTATGGTGAATGAATGATTGAAATCTGCAGACCTTAGAATATTGCACTAGTGTCATGAGACTGTGAATTAATTTGGTTAAGTGGGACTTAGTTTTAGGAAGGTTGTCCATTGTAACACCCTCCATTGTCACTATTCATCAGTAGTTTCAAGTCTAGGAACTTACTCTCTTCCCTGCCCTTTTGAATTTTCTTTTAAATAGTGACTTTATATAAAGTTCATTGCACATTATAAAGCCAAATCTGAAGATCAGAGTGGAGTTTGAGACTGTTGTCCTGAATCTGCAACAATAGAGTAACACTTCAGAAAATTTCATAAACTCCATTAAAAAAGCCAATTCCCTCCAATTTAACTCACGTAAGGCTTCCCTGTGATTACCAACAAGATCACATTGAACCAAATGAATTATTCCAAGCATGTCATGACCTGACACCTGAGAGACCTTGGGGTAGCTTGCTGTAACTTGTTGTAGGAGATTGCCTTTCAAGAGAGGTAGTGCATTTGTGTGTTGCCTGTTTTGAGAAGGTGCAAAAACACCCATCAACAGTATTTTGGTATTATTTATCGAATTCATCTTATTAAATACATAATTGAATATAGGGCATCTTTATGTAGTTATTATGAATGAAGACAATGAAGAAGGAATAAATTATTATTTTTGTCGTGTTGAGGCAAAAAATAAATTGGGTGCTCCTATCATATATGGAGAATACATTGAGTATCTTGTGGGATTAGTGGTTGTTACTAGAACATAGCTTAAAAGGTACCCAATGAAGAAGTTTGATGTGTGTTTGTTTGAGGATTTTGACACACATAGGAAAATTCTTTATTATTATAACCTTGTTGTGGCATAAAATGTTTAATTGATCAAATATGAGGGTAGATCATTAAATAAAAACTTGTGGAAAGTTCATGAGCCTAACAACAAGGTAATAATTGACATCATAAAGAGTAGATCGGGTCTGCATGGTTCATTGGATTGAATTGGTGGAATGACACAAAGGTTGTACTGTACTTCTTAATTTATTTAATTTCAGGTTGCTATGTACTTCTTAATCTAAGAATTTTATTTGAGTATGTTGTATAGTTCTTAATTTCTTTGATTTAAGTATGTTATGTACTTAATCTAGGAATTTTATTTGAGCATGTTATTTACTTCTTAAATTGTAGGCTAATAATGCCAAACAAGCTTCAATATTTTCATGGTTGGTGTTGCTAGTAGAGAATTTTATATTCTTGAAGTAGAGAATCTTTTTGTTTGAGTGATTGAGTGGACCTCTTTAACTCTCTTGGGTTTTCTAGCTAGTAAGATGAGCTTCCAAACTTCATACTACTCCTCTAGCAACCCATGAAATAAAATTTCATCAAATTGTAAATTATTATACCAACCTTTTCTCCCACCTTCACTTGTTTACATGAATCCCAAGGCTGTATTTTGGAATTTTAATGGATTGATTATAATTTATGATAGGCCAAAATTGGGGTATATAATATTGTTTAATAACTAAATTCAGTTTGGTCTAAGTGTCAATCTAGGGGCATAAAATTGTGAAAGGTGTTGTGGTTGTATGCACAAGGGCTACAGGTAGTGAGGTGAGTGTGGGTGAGATACAACTAAAAAAATACATTCAACTACTACATGAACTCTGCTGAAAACTATTGTAAAAATTGTTGCAACAGTTTGCTATAGGAACTATGCAAATTTATGAAACTGCAATATTACAACATTAAAACTTGAAAACCAAGTCGAGAACATGTAAATAAAAGAGTTCAATAATTAACAAGAATATTTTATTCTAGTTGCTCACATTCTAATATGAAAACCAAACTATGATATATATTTTTGATTGGTAAGTTGGGCATAAGGGATTCATACACCATATATAATTTGAGAATGAGAACCAAAAAATAAAGTGTGTGCCCAAAAAAATAGGGGTGCAATTGAGAAAATATGCTGCTCCTACTATCTTATTGACACAAAACCATTCAATTAGATACAAAATTTGCATATGTGCCAACCCACCACTGGGGAGGCACATTTTCCTTCTCTTTTGATGATGATCTTAAAAACATTTCATGCTTGGTTTTTGATAGAGCTGGATTTTTTTTTAAACTTGTGAATCTAAGTTGCCTGCAACCAACAAGGATGGTTGGGGCTCTAGGGAATGTGCAAGAGTTGTTGGTATTGTAAGAGGGGGAGCAACAAATTCCTCCATTAAGTTTTTGACAAGAGGATCATCCCCACTAGCTGGAACTGATGTGTCCATGACAAGAGGGATAATAGTCTTTGGTGAGATTTTTGAAAGATCTCGAGATGAGTCTAAACTCGTCTGTGAGCTGGGAGGAATCACATATTGTTGGGGCTCTACCCCAATCCACCAAGTGGGATTTCCCTTGGTATCCATGTTATTGTGCTCTTGGGAACTCTTCTTCAAACATTCAGAGGGAAAGTGATATGTAGAGAAGCATTTTCTACATCGAAAAACCACTTTTTCATAATCAACTGGCTACACCCAGCGATGACTTCCCACCTTCAATGAAATATCTGTAGGAAGCCCATTGGATAAGTCCATTTCCATGCATATTCAAGCATAAGTGGAGCTTTGATAATTAATTATTTCTTCAAAGCAACAATGGTATTTCCCTAAGCCATTGCCAATTGCCTGCAAGCAGTCTATTTCCCAAAATTGAAATGGAAGATAGGGTAAACATACCCAGAAAAAATGTGGAGGAAAATGTCTGAGATCTGAGATCAAAGGAAGGATACCAAAGCTTCGTGCATAGGAAGTCACCACGGAAAACCCAAGGTCCATTCTCCAATACCTAATCCTTATCTACTATGGATTTAAATTCCAAAATATAAAACCCCTAGGCATAGGGGGAAATGCAAATTTCTTCCTCTAAATAGTCTTTCCAGCTTGCTAAAATCCAAGCATGTAATTCACTTAATTTCAGCCATAATTTAGTAAATATGCAAATTAGGGTGTGGTTTTGTAAAAACTCTTCTCTATTGCAAGACAAACCGTCCAAAATAATCTAAGGGACTACAGATGATATGCTAACCGGAAAACCAAATCTAAATGGATCAAAAGCACCAATTCTATAGAGGGAATTCATAGAAGGATGCAGAGGAGGCATCACCAGTGAATTCCCCTGTGCAAACCCCTCCAAACTACAAATTTGACCTCTCCTTGAATGGTTCTATGGGCTTGAAACTCTGCTTTGAGTCTGCTTTACACGAAGGGCATCACTTGCCTAGGTGTTGCACAAAGCATCTCTAAAACTTGGTTTTCCATCCGTGTCATTTCCCACCGAACCACCATGCCCCCAACACCATGACAAGAGATGCTCAAGTAGAAGTCGTTCTTGACAGGTGAAGCAAGAGCAGAAGCTGGAGTGCGGTGAAACATAGCAAAGCCTTTAGAAATTAAGAAGAAAAAAAACTAAACTATGATATTTAAAATAAAACACACAACAAATAAAATGACATCACCTTGTTTCATTAGAGGGGGCCTTCCTCTTCTTGCATGCAATGGTTAGAAAATATGCTACTAAGTACTCATCAAATCATGCTGCATATATTATGAATACTGCACTATTACATGTCTTTTATTTTCTAAGCTATTCTCTTATGTGCTTTTCCTATATGCTACTACATTTTCTATCTCCCCTCTTCCTCTATTCTCTCCTCCCCAACCTTAAATAATAAATTAGGCACATTATTGTAGTTGAATATTTACAACAAAATATGCCACAAATTTAATTTGTCATGGCCTACAACTAGCAACTCACTCAAAATAGAGTATTTGTCTGGTCACAAATTTAGGGATTAATTTAGCCGATGGTTACAACATGGAGTATTACTTTTGGCGTGGGGCCATTCTCCTCCATATAAGAATAAAACTAAAGATTCATCAATTATAACAAAATATCTAAAATATTTCTTGAACAAATAATTACTTCAATAATGTTTATAGTCGGAATTAATTTGGTAGAAAGTGTACCCATGGGCGATAAGAAGTATGTGTTCTCCCCCTCCAATAACATGCTGTAGGATTTATTTTCTCAACATAGTGGTAGAAAATATTAGTAAATATAATCTAGTATTTATTATTTGCTTATTTTATCTAAAAACTAAATTAAATATTACTAGAGATTTTTTTAGTGGTGAATCTTCATCAATTGGCAAATAGTTCATATCAGCCAAGTTGAACTGGAGAATATTTTGCAACCAACGGGGTGGTCAAATCACCTAGATTTTTCAAATTATTGGTCCAATGCATTTCAATTCACCATCAATTTATTTTATGAGGCAAATATAATTAATATTGTTTCCATAACAAACTACACATTTCAAATGGACTAATTAATATTTTCACCTAAAATCTTGAAAGTGTGTATTAAATCACCCACATATTCATCAATACTATTAAAACAACATTGTATATTAAAAAACATTTCACTAACATCATTAAATATTCACTGCACTTGAGGACCCATTTCACCAATAACATTAAAAAATAATTACGTTTGAGGACACATTTCGCCAATTACATTAAAAAATAATTACGTATGAGGACCCATTTCACCAATACTATGATAACTCCATGCTAATCGTAGGGCCATAATCACCTTGAAAATTACAATGTGTGTGTTCCATAATTTTTTTATTCGCCCAACATTTAAATGTATCATTGTATAATCATGTGAGATTCACCAAATTTTTACTATACCATTTAAAAATCCCATGGAATTCACCAAATATGGATTGATATAAATATAATCAAAACTTTGACTTATTCTTACACATTTTGTTCAATTCTGAACTTGTGAGCTCTTGATTTGGAAGTTGGACTTGGAACCTTGATCATAGGCAAGTAAAATTACAACTATAGGCATTCCTACATTAATGAATAACGAGTCAGTGAAAACCTAAAGGTAAGTGATCATTTATTCATAGTGTTATAAGATTTTTTTTATCTCTTTTCCATTCTTGGTTCAATCAGAAAGATGATATTGAGTAGGGAATGGGATCTATATTCTATGTCCTTCTTAAACAAGAAGATTTTTTTTTTGGCTTTTATTCGAAGTGAGTGATCAAGATATTGAGCAACAAGTACAAAAAGAGTAAGACTCCTCAGGATGGTGAAGGGATTGGGAGTCCATCAAATTAAATGCCCAAAACACAGAGTTACCATAAATTCTTACTTTGGCAATGTTTATGATCCATCAAATCAAGATTGAGCTACATCATCAACTCTTGCACCAAATATTAATGAAGAAGGCATTGACAATACCTCACTAGAAGATGGGATTGAGTTAATTGAGTCAGATGAGGATGACAATGTTGTAGAATATGTTCCAAGGGATACCTAGGTTAGCCAAAATGAGTTAATTGACCTGGATGAAAATGTTGGTGCCATAGATGATGTTGCTACAAGGAAGAGGAAAAGAAAATCCAAATCAAAAAAGGGGTGCAAGTGGGATATTACAAGGAATTTTTAGACTAATTGGGTGTCAAAGTACCCATTCATTGAACCAATGGAGAATGTAAACAAAGATGAACCTCCAAAAGAATGCAAGTGTAAGATTTGTAGTTGGAAATATAAAAGAGACAAGAAGTTGCAACTAAAGCTTGACACTATAGAAAATCATACCGGTAAGTTTATGAAAAACAAATCATAGACAGAAAGGAAAAAATAGAAGTAAAATGGAAATCAAAGGAAGAATGTCTTCATGTTAAGTATACCCTAGAATATGATGACCATATACAAAGAATGGCGAAGCTTGCTACATATGGAGGTTAAATTGAAGCTCAATTTGGAAAGATAATTGTAAGAGCACAACTGGAAAAAATTGTTTAAATGAGTGTTGTTTTTCATATTTTATCCATAGGGCATCCTATGATAAATTACCAAGAACATAATAATTTATTATCTTTTTGGGTGTTCCTATCTTTCCTAGCACACATTGGTCAATAAACGTTATATGAAAATGTCTTGCTAAGGTAGAAAAATAAGATTTACAAGAGAAAATAAAAGAGTCAAACTTTATTGCATTATCTTTAGATGAAGTTACTATGATAAATAATACTTCTTGGGTTTGTATACATGTGTATACTGCACACCAACATGTCTGCCAGCCTCATCTACTCTGTGTTCATAAAATGAAGGATAGTTTGGCATCACAAAATCTATTTGAACTAGTTAAGAAATCTTTGAATGAAATTGGAGGTATGTATGACTTCACAATTTCCAAAAAATTGGTGTGTGTAGGAGGTGATGGAGCTTTAGTAATGCAAGATCACATGAGCGGTCTTTGCGTAAAGTTACAAACTACTTGTTCACCATACATGGTTTCCATTCATTGCATGGACCACAAATTGAATTTAGCATTTAAAATTGTAAGAAAGTTTCCTCTAATATAAAAAGTTGAAAATCTAGTCAGCGAGCTCTACGCATACTTCTTCTGAAGTCCCAAATATTTTGTGAAATTTTAAAATTTTGTTGAGGGAATAACAAGAAGAAACAAGCTTCTTAAGGATGTTGATACCAGATGGGTCTCTTTGCATGGACTAGTGGAATAAGTTTTTTTAGAATATTGATCCTTGATTGGAGTAATATACGAACATCACCACACAGTAAACAAAGCTCCTCACCTCTTACATAGGTTAAGTGATATAGAGACACTCTTAAATTTAGTTGGTCTTCTCCCCATGCTGGATGAATTGAATAATCTTGTGAATAAATCCCAAGACATAACTATGTATATCTATGAATATACAAAACTATGCAGAATGACATGCATGACCCTAGATAATCTATATCTAACAAATTCTCCATTTCAGAGTCCAAAATTTCCAAGCTAGTAGTTAATTACAGATTTGAATAATCTTGAAAATTATTTATAGTATAATGTAAGTGGAAAGTTATGTGTCTTTGTATGTGGATTTGAGATACCCATGCACTATTGTACAATGGTTAGGCGCTCTACCAAAGAAGTACTTGTTACAAAGGAAGCTTTAATGACATTGTTAAATATGTAAGTGGTACTTTAAAATCTATTGCAAAATCTCTTTCCTTAGAGATTTATGAATGATTCCCTTGAGATGAAATACTTGAAGCCATGTCTATTGTGTATCCTCAATTTTGGATCCCAGACAACCATCACAACCCAATTTTTTTTCATAAAAAAGTAATTACTTTGGCTAGAAACTTTTTGAAAAGTTTAGAATACAATGGAGAAAAAATAGGAGGAATTATAAATAAAATTAAGCTTGGAGAACAAGTTCACCATTTTGCAACAAGTATGATTGACTAGTTTGACTCCATGTAGAATCCCATGGAAGCAAGATCAATAACAAAGGTTTGTGCAACCTTTGGTCAGAGTGAAATATTGCATGATTCATTATCAGAATATTTCAAACTTGTTGATTTATGGAAAACAATGATATTGGGGTTGGTGGAGGATGAGAGAGTTTTTAGTGCATTGGGTTTTCGAAATTAAAGATAAGAAACAAACTAGACAAGAATTTGGAAAATTGTTTGAGGATGTATACAACTAGGTACAATGTCTGAAGTTTCCTTTTGAAAGGGAACTCACAATCTAGAAGTCCATATGTGAAAGAAGAGGGTTGTGTAACACTTCAAACGTTAGTGGAAGTGGCACAAATGATAGTGACACACTGAATGTTGAACTTGAGATGCAGTTAAGCGGACATACGTAGGGTGAAGAAAATGAAGACCAGACTCAGAGTCAAGAAGACTCACAATCTCATCGTCGGAGTGAGGACCAGGCTCGATGAATTGGAAAATGGGAGTGATTTAGTAGTTTTTAGGTATTTATACTACATTTCATGAATCATATTCCAAACTTTAGTTGATGATATTTTATAGTGTATTCCATAAAATTTTAAATTATGAATCAGAATGAATAAATTAACATATTATTAATAATTTCATATTTAATTGTGTCATATTGATAATTTTTACATGTACTCAGTGATTCATCATTCATCTCAATTCTTATTAACATATTAACAATAGTAGCATATACAAAAATGAACAATAACAATCATTTAATGTGTATCTAGTAGTAGAAACCGGAGTTTGTCTTCAATTGAGAAAAATAAATAGATAATTGAACACATTAATGAATTTGAGTTTTGTATTGATTTTTAAATGAAGGAATACATAGAGGCAATGCAAAATCATGCTCAAAGATAACTCTACACAGAGCTGAGTTGGAAACTCATATTATCAAATCATTCTATTAGCTTTTGTAGCATGCTCCACTATTCACCTGATAGAAGTGCCATTTGTTGTAACTGATAGTGTCTGACTTGAAAATTTGTTAACAATTCATGATTGGAATTGGAACTTGACTTGAATGTTTCAATCAAAGTTGCATTCAAGGTTATCAGTGGTTTGATGAAATCCAAATAGTTCACCCATCTAGGTTTTGAAGAAACTAGTCCAAATCAATATTCAAGTGTATCCTCCATCTTCTTTTTGAAATCATCCTTTCCAATGAATCACTCAGTTGTGTCAAAAGCCTTTGGAAAACCAAGCTCTGTCAAGTTCCTTACCTTTTTATCCAACTTCTTCATCTTTTTTGCAACCTAATCTAGAAATTCCTTTGTTTCACGTATTCTCAAACACTTTTGAATGATAGATGATACCTTCATTAAGGAATCAATCCAGTCATTAATTCCTTTTGATTTCAATTCATTGTCACTGGCTTTGTAAACTGTTTGTAAAATTTGATTTACAATTTTCCCTCTTGAAATCACATCTTTGTTGTCCATTACATATTTCTTGAGCTTCCTATTATGTACTATCAGATCATCAATCATTTGAAACAATTCACACAAATGATTAATCCTCTGCATTATTTCCTCCTAGATCTTTTTGTTTCATATGCCTCATTATTTCTCTACAAAAAATAGTTAACTTATTTTGATAAGAGTTTATTTCATTTTTTTCTTCCCTCACCTCTGCCACCAATCTTTCAGTGGTTTTTCTCTCTTCCTCCAATTTGTGTTCCCAATGTTTTGCTTTCACCAGGTTTTGTTTTAATTTTTCTAATGTGGATTTTTCATCATCATATTTATTTTTTCTTTCATCTAACCTTTGCTTCAATTCATTCAATTCCACCTCTATTTGTTTATCCTCTTTGCTTGTTATCTACTTTAGTTCATTCATTGATCGTGTTATCTACTGCTTTCCTCTTTGCTTTCTCATTTGCTAGGTCTTCCTGTAACTTTTCTATTTGAATTTGCAACCTTTTTCTCTCTCTTTCTTTAGCAATGATGTGTACACCAATTCATTGTTCTTTTTTGATACATTAATTTTATCAAAAAAAATGTATCCAGAAAAATCCAATTAGAAACTGCTCACCTAAAATTCAAAGCAATCCATCTGATTCTTTGGTTTTTTTTGAACTATGGGAACAACAAACATGTACTCCATGATTTCTTTATTTGGGTCAAATGTGGGTAATACCCTATTTGTTGCATGCTCTGAAGTTACAATAGACGTACTCTCTATCAATTGCTTCCTTTCTTTTTTATACATTTTCATTTCTTTTTAAACTCATCATTGTAATCAAAACTTCTGGCCACAAACATAATGGAATACTTGAATGGCGAAGGAGTACTTGTAGTGATGGGAACATCTCCAATTATCTGAGATCAAGTGTAAGGCTGAGGATTAGCCATTGTTGTTGCAGTCACACTAACTGAAGAAGGGCCTGAAAATAACTCCTTTTGGGTGGAAATTAAGGTAGTACTCCATGATTTATTTATTTGGGTCAAATGTGGGTAATACCCTGGTTGTTGCATGATTTGAAGTTACAGTAGATATAATCTCTATTATTTGCTTCCTTTCTTTTTTATACATTTTTTATTTCTTTTTAAACCCATCATTGTAATCAAAACTTGGGGCCACAAATATAATGGAATACTTGAATGGCAAAGAAGTACTTACAGTGATGGGAACATCTCCAATTATCTGAGATCAAGTTTGAGGCTGAGGATTAGCCATTGTTGTTGCAGTCACACTAACTGAAGAAGGGCCTAGAAATAACTCCTTTGGGTGGAAATTAAGGTAGTGGTACTAGTATTGGTAGTTGGAATTGGATCTGTCATAATCCTTTGCTTCTTTAGAATGCCTTGATGATTAGGTTTTTGTGTAGTATCCTATATTGGTGGCCTCTTGTGTGTAATTTATTGTTGTGGCACATATTGACCACTACTAGTACTACTACCCATACCATCGCCACTAGTGGTAGTGCCAATTGCACCAAATTCTCCACCATGGCCATGTCTTAGTTGTGATTGTATCTGAATATGAGGATTAGGATTTGAAGCTATAGAAAAATGAATATTTTCATTTGTCCCTATATTCCCTTGGGCTATTTTATCAGCTCCAAGGCCTTGGAAGTGACTAGGTTTTTTGTGGTCTACCTCTATTTCCACCCAAATGCCTTGTCCTTTGGACCCCAAACCACCACGTTCATAACCCATTTTTTCGGCTATGGCTGCTCTTGAAGTATATGTTTTTTTTGTGGTCTCACTTAAACCAGATTTGACTTTTCTTACATATTGTACACTTTGTTCTTCCCTATCATCATTATTTTCTTCATGTTCACAGGGATGCTCTTTATTCCACAAATTGCTAAACTCGAAATCTTCTTCAATCTCTAGAAATGTTGCACTAGTTTTTTGTTCACCTAGATCCTTCCTCATAGACCAAAAGGCAATAATTTTTTATTGTGACCAATTTTTTTCTACACAATCCATTTTTAGAGAATCCGGTATTTTAACTTTAGTAGATGGTAGATCACTTTTTTCATAAAAATTGTCGTACCTCCTGATTTGCTTTTCTCTGTTGGTGCAATGCCATAATTTTTGCTGACAATTGTTCAAAAGAAATACCTTTCTCGGTGAGAAATTTTCTCCATTTCTATTTTGATCTCCTCCCAAGAATCCTTGTTTCTCAAGTTTTCAAGCAACAATTTACTTGATTTTGAATTCTACTTGCAACATTCTTATTGGCCACAATCCTTGATTTAATAGTATCACATGGATCATACTGCCAATGAGAGACAACATCAAATTGAACCCTCTACATGAAAAAGGTAAAGAAGGAAATATGCTCTTCTTTTGCTAGCTTCCAAAGTGTAGTTGATTAGTACTCTACATCCGTCATACATATTCCAATGCAAAAACCTTTTCTATCACATGTATTGGAAGTTTGTATGGCTCTACTCCTGATCCATAAAATCTTAGCACATTATATTTTTCCATTAAGTACCAATCAACTAATTGTATTTCTTTCCTAGTTGAATGTAATTTCTACAAGACAGGCAATCTTGGCATTGGAGTCTTTGTAATTGCTTGATACAATGGATCCAAAAAGTAGTCTACAAAATTATTATAGTTCCTTCAAGAATCACGCATCCTTATCTTAGTGGTCCAATCATATACTGGAGCCATTTTTTCCTTAGCATTCGTATAGGGTTGAATTTGAAGCTTGTTGGTCAGAAACATTCCACTAAATTTAAATACAAAAATAGCACAAGTAGGTTGTGAACCTAAATGTCTTAGTGGAACCTCCTTTAATCATTAAAAAATGTTTATGCATTGATTCTACAATGTGCTCAAGAAAGTTATATTTGACAGGTCACTTAACATATTGGATATTAAATACCATTTCAAGGAGGCTTGCACCCACTTCCCAATTTCTATCCAGTCCGAGGCAAAATGCTAGCATGGAAAAAATATCCTGAACCCATGGTTTAAAAATTCCTAAATTGTAAGGAAGATTATGATTATTTTTGAATAAGTTTCTATGACTATCCTGAACTATTTTATTTAAAAAAATATTTTTCTCCCCTTCATCAATTGCTTCATAATCACTAGCAATATTTTCTAGGTAAATGTGGACATTTCCAAATTCTTATATTGTAAACCCCAACACATTTCCAAATTCTTCTACAATAATGGATAAAATTTCTTCTTTGCTATATTTATTAACAATTACTCTTTTGTTATCATCATAATTGTGGGCTTAGACCATGATAAATTTTGGGCAAGGGAAAACCTCATGTAACATCATGTGCCCTAATCCAACTACCCATGTTGTAGTGACACTATTAATGGCATTGTTTGACTATTTTGAATTTGCATTTTCTTTGTAACCTTATTCTCACATGAAAATATAAGTTATGAGGGAAGCCTACTATAGATTTCAAGATCATAAATATCATGGTATTCATCCATGAAACCTAGGGTTTTAAGCACTCCAACATAATCTATTTTTCTATTTGTTTGTTTCCTTTCCCAAGAATCCCAACAATTGGTCTGCTAGTGGTGGTAGACATGCTTGTACAATGTGAAGTCCCTCTTAATTCCTTAATTTTTCTTAAGTTTCTCAAGTTCTCAACCCTAAACCCCAAGATTGAAAAATTAAGAAACGATGAAACATAGGATTTTTGTCTTTCACTTACCCAGATTTTGATTCTTGAAAATATTAATACAAAGACACTGGCAGGTGTGGGCTGGCTATGTTGGAATCTAGAATCTCCCTAGTGCACTGCAATGAGAAATCTCCCTTTGTGCTGACCCTCTCACTTAAAAATAAAATCACTTAGCAGTAGAAAGTTCACTTATTTTTTTCTTTTTCTCGAATATTAAGGTGAATGAAACGTGTTACCTCTAGACTATACAATTAGTACATTGCAATTTTGTACAAACACTTAGAAATAAATTCAATAGTTGTCCTACATTTCTACACCTTCTATTAATTGATCACTTTCGGTGAGAGGTAGTGTCATTCAAATGTTCCATTTCAAATAAATTCTCAACTATTGATCTTTGTAAATCTAACGGTTATAGGGATATTTTGGAGGTTTTATTTTGTAAGCCTAGCGCTCTATGCAATTCATTCTAGAATTCAACTACAACCATCCATCAAATGTTCATTGAACGATCAAGTAACTTATGATATAAACATGTGTTTTAGAGTTGTTTTAAACTTTAAGTGTGTTAGGATACATAGTCATCATGAGATTGTGCCACGTGTCATCATTCCATTGCTCACAATCTTATCCTTCAATAGAAAACCCATTGGAGACATTGAGATGAGTCCACATGTCCTTATTTTGTGGTTCTACAAGTCACATATAGATCTTCTTGAATCACCCTACAAACCCGAAAAATCTGCCACCTGTCGTCATTCCATTGCTCACAATCCTAGCCTTTGATACAAAACCCATTCGAGACATTGAGACAATTCCACATGTCCTTGTTCCGCGAGTCACATATAGATCTTCTTGAATCATCCCACAGACTTGTGAAATCCCTTTAAAAAGCATGACATTGACACTTGCCCCCTTTCTGTAGTTATGTGGAAATTAACTTAACCTTTATAAAACTATATGCGAACTCATGGAATCATGCCAAAAGGAAACCACTAAAAAGGAGTCAAGTATCAACCTTTCCGCAGTTTCGTGGGTGTTCTATTCCTTAATAAAATACTTTGTGTGGATTAGCAAAAAGGCATAATAAGTGATGGGAATCATATATTAAGTGTGGGCTCACTTAAGCCATTTAATTAAGCACATGTAAAATATTCTTCTTAAGTGAGCATTAGGAGAGGATCAAGGGGATGATAGCTTAACGTTGCAAAGGAATTAATAAAATGACTAATGACACTAGGAACTGGGGGAGCAGGTCAACAAAAAATTAAAAATAAAGTGTAGGGTTTTTTAGGGCTTTTGAACCTAAATTCAAATATAAAGTTAAAGCATCATTTTAGCAAAGTTCAAACCCTAGCAAGAGTGACAATATTTTACCAAACCCTAGCAAGAGTGTTTTTTTAATGGTAAAAGCCTCCAAAATATTAGGTAAAAGGCTAAAGCCTCCAAAATCTCACTTATCGCATAAAATCCAAATAAATATTGATTTGACAACATTTTGTTTCTATTTTTAGTGTTTTTTGTTAATTTTATGGCAACTTTATTTTTTCATTTGTATTGCTTTATGTTTTAAATATGTATGCCAATATTTCATAAATACATAATACTTAATTTCTTGAAGGAAAAATCTAGATTTTTCTAAGTTTATTTCATTCCATTATTTAGCACCTATTATTAATTATTTAATCTAGCCACATGCAACTAGAACTTTCAATTTGTGGCCTATCCATGCACAAACACATACTATGTAACATATTAACATACATATAGTTTTCTATTGATGTAATCCTTGAACCTCCATTAGGTGCAAGTGCTAGTAACATTAATTATAATTACTTGTAATTTGAATAGACACTAAACACACAAAATAATTATTTACTATGAATGAATAACAAAGAATAACACAACCATTTATTTTATTATAATTAAATAATAAATTATAATGTTACATAGCTTTTTAAAGATGAGTATAACATGCAAGCTCTTGTATAGATGACACATGTCACTTTACATCAGACACAATTGATTCCAAGCTAGTAGTAGTGTTATGGGACGCAAATCATATTCTCAAATCATGGGGCTTTTCGACCATGGTTGGGATCTTGGGATTTCACATTATAGCTCTAAGCTAACACTATGGTTCTATATTTATAAAAAAAATTATACCTTGGCTCTACATCCCACTATGGTGAAGCATGGTTTGATCATTTAAACATTTAATACAAAAGATATTGCATAATATGCTCAAGCTGACCCACAAGAATAGCTCAAAATGACTTCAAAAATTTATAGGGCTTGCCTACAATGTTGGGAAAATGGAAGCAGTGAATATAGAAAATGTACCTATCCTAGTTACCAATTGGAATTATGCAGAAGATAAGGGGTGGTAAATCTTCTCCCACCTTCTTTGGGCAGCTCCAAGGCACCAAGATATCACATAATGAATTTGAAAGTCTCATGTTCCTCTTTGAGGACCTCTGTCAAAATGGAGTATGATAAGTCAAGGAATTTCAATGCAAACAAGATTAAAATACTTATATGGCTAGACTATCTGTGAAAGCACTTGTCTCCATCAGAGCTGCTCATCCTAGTTCAAAAGTTGGCTCAAGGGCTAGGTAAACTAGATCAACTTCTTTCCAAATCCACCCATTCTAAACTTGAAGGAAATTGGTCTCTATTTTACTTTGTAACTACATAACTGGAGGTAGGAGGATCTAGAGTATCCCCAATAATACCACAAAATCATATTATTCCTTATTAACCTTACAAAATGAAAATGCAAATTAGAATTTAGAACAATACACTCAAAAGTAAAGCTATTTTATTGACTTTTAAAAATAATTTTAGTTGAGCTCACGATCCCTATTTACTCGTGAGTCATGTGGGCTATAATTGTGCTAATCAAGTAACCAAATTTAATCATGTGAGAGCCACTTACAATGTTTATTTTGATTGATGTTTGGATACATGCAGACTATACCTCTAGTTGATTAGCATGCCACTCTAACGATATGAAATCTATTACAAATCTTATTTCGATTGATAACTGGATTCATGACATCATCATGTATAGTACGTCATACAATTTTCAATATAAAGTTATCAAATTAATACATTTTTCTCACTTTGAATGTACATATGGCATTAATCCATGTTCCACAACCATGTTTTCTTCAATGAACAAAAATCCCGTAGAATTACAAAAATCAATTAAAAAAATATGTGTCATACTTTTTGTCATTTTCAATATCAAATTATCAAATCAATCATTTCGCTCACTTCGGATTAGAAGAGGAACTTAATTCTATTTTTTTAAAAGATTTTTGAGGTACATATGGCATTAATCCATGGTTCATGTAATGCCCCACCGCGTGAACCCCAGAGGACAACAAGAACTTACAATTAAAGCACAATATTTTTTTTTTGAAAGTAGAACATAACATATGATGCACATTAACCAAGAACACAAGAGAAGCAATAATACATATACAACATAACCCACTTCCCCTGAGGTACACGTGACAGAGTTACAAAACATAAATACATACCATAAAGATGGTTACCTAACTACGAGTATTCCACTTAACGATATATAAATAAAACCATCCATCACATGAACGAACACAATTATTCATATTTCCACAGATACAACACCATTAAGGATCTTATGCAAATAATCAAAAACACATAATAATGCCAAGTATCTATATACATTTCATGAACAACAAGAATCCATTAGAGAGCATAGAATATGTCCAAAGATTACATTCATTACGGTTATGATAATAAGTTAAATCGTTCAAGAATTACATTAATACATAAGTGTTCTCTAACATGATCAGGAACAATACTATAAGATAGAATAGTACAACAGAAGTGTATGAGAACAAATTATCAAGTATGGTTCCACCTCAAGTGCATCTCTGAAGCCACCGCGACCGGTTCAACTTGGCGATACTCAACCTCGACAGGGGACCCAATGGGGTGCATAGCACGTTCCACCCGACCACGTGGGCCCGAAGACCCACCCCCCATGCTAGGAGCTGACGAGAAAGATCCTCAACCAAAACAATTAGGAGAACAATGAAAACATGACCCCACGACAAAAGAACCCACAAAACAAGACAACATCTACTTCCAGGGGAACAAAGGCAACAAGGGAACAACAAATAAACATAGTTGCTAAAGGATGGAGTGTCATCGCATATGTGCTATGGGTTACCCTAGCATAGCCTTCCTAAGCTACCAGATCACCCTAGCCACCTCTACCGGCCGCCGAACCTCCATGTCGTTATGTGGGATCAACATACCTTGCAAAATTACTATGCAGAGGCAAGGCAGTTGATCTTCCCATTCCAAGCCTTCCCACTAATCCCAAGCCTAAACGAGTACTTGGTCCCATGAGTGAGGCTACATTATTTTAATTAATGTGAGATACTACCCAACCCCCTAATTAATTAATTAAGTTATCACTTGATTAAACTCTCAAGGGTTACCCTAGACCAGCCACTTTGGGCACCAGACCCCCATTGAGAGCCACTCCCCCTTTCCAAAAACAAAACTCAAAACCGCAAACGGGAAGCCAACTTGCACAAGATACCAAAACCGAACAAAATATCATTTACCACGTGAGGCATGCACCATCTCACGCTAGAACTTCATAGAAAGGAAAATCACTTTTCAGGTACAAGGGTTAACCCAACAATAAAATGGGCATACAAGCAACCGTTCACAATCACCAAAAATGGAAATCAATTATGAAGCAACATATTCTTTTCCCCGCCTCTGGAAGCCCAAGAAGAATGACCACCCAAGAACCCACAAACAAGGGTATAACAAAACAAAATGAGCTTCCAAATAAATTCCAACATAAATATAAAAGAATAAAATCCCCTCAAATATGAGACTAACTCAAGAGAAAGTCACATCAAGATAGAACCATCAAAATGAACCTGATGAATAAAATCACCTCCAAAACCAAGCCACCCAGATTAGATAGACACGTCGAAATGAAACATCAAATCAACCTTTAAACACATGAATACACTTAATGAATAAACCCTAAAGAATAACAAACAATCAAATACATTTTATTCATTCGTTCAGTGAGTAATTTAAAATAACTAAGGAAGTTATCTATCAATAAATCGAAGTCATTTAAGTTAAACAACCTATCAATATCATAAGGAACACACAATTTCTTAACACATCCATTAAGAAACTATTAAAATAATTAAAGGACTATAAATCATAACCATGAATATAATGAATATTTCAACCTAATTTAATAAACTCTTCTCTTACCCAACTATAATTGATTCAATTTCTTTATGTTCTAATTTAATTTTCTAAAACTACTAATCCATACCAACAAATATATTTCTAATTCATTAATACACGAAGCAATTTAACCAACTATCACCTTACTCAAATTAAGACTTGACACACAATTACAGCTAAAAAAAATTAGATAGAAGGATCATGGATAGAATGTTGAATTGGTAACAGTAATAACCTCAATAGAAAAGGATATTAAATTGTAATATGACTGTGATATTAGGAGGAATTATATTTTAAGCTATTAGTACCAACATAATTTGGTAAAATACATTCTATTTTGTACTAATCTATTTCCAAATAGACAATATCTATATAAATATGTTAGTTCGAACGCCCAACTTTAGAATAAAAATCGAATTATAATTGATTTACCAATGCATCAAGGAGAAATCAAGTTCCAAACATGAAAAAGTTCCTTAACGTAAACGTTGCTACAAACCAACTCCCCGCCTAGATGGTTAAGGCTTACTATAAAAACTTCCCCTTCCTTAATATTATCAAAACAGACGTTGGAAGAAGAATAATTATACAATACTAATGAGGCTCTATCTTGGTTGGCCTATAATGAGTCAATAAAATTGTCAAACGTAAGCTAAGCCTGAAATAAGAACTTGTTAACAAATGCATTAGAGTTTAACCAGATGACCACAAGGAACGGTGTGTTTGCACAGACATGGTGTGTGATTTTCTCACAGAACAATGTCATTCAAAAGATCTGTTCTTATTTAAATTACACTACACAGAATTGGCCAACGGAGGGGAAGGAAACACTTGAAGCAAGTGGAAATCGTGTCGCTAGAAGGAGATACAAGCAAGATTTGATGACAAAGGAGATGCCCCTAGTGACAGGTCATTGGCGTTAAAAGTGGAGTTCTTATGTATGAAGGTAAACGTTGATAGATTCGTGGAGACAATGTAAATAGGAGAACTTATAAGTGAAGGTCTATAGGCGCGAGAAGAACTAAGTGTCACTGGAGTTGAAGACGCCTTCAAAGAACTATTATCTCATGTATAAAATGAATGCACAAAATTTCACTTGTTGAAAAGGCTTTGGAAGCTTTTATGCAAACACATCTAGCGATTGTTAAGCCAGACTCACAACCTTGCCTGCGTCCTCACGACTTTCATATCTAAAACAATGTTAATTCTAAAACAAAGGAACTAAATGCAAGTGCGGTGAAGGTGCAACATAAGAGTAACGATTTACACAGAATTGAGATCATCGGTGATTGCAATGATATTGATAGTCACGCATACAAGAGGAGGGAGCAAGATAACCATGTACATTTTTTAACATAATGCCTCCAAAGATGTCTTCTCACAGAATGCAATGATTTCGGTATATGCACAAAATGGTCTGCTATGAGTCTAGGATAGAAGGCGCAAAAAAGATTTTTGAATGATTCCTAGAGATGAGCAAATGATTTACAGAAGCGGGCTTCATTTAATCGAATCAGATTTATTACACCGGTCAAAAGGAAAAGTAGACAGGATATGTGTAACCATCATTTCAAAATGGGTGCAAGCAACACTGAAGGGGATGCCATGTCAAACACATCAAACCCACAGGAGGAAACCATGGATTGATAGGATCGCCCAAGGCTAAGATAGTTAGTGCACATTTCAATTTTGCATGGAATAAAATAAGCAGGCAATAATAAATACCGTTATTCCTTTATTAGAATAAAGGCAACCGTGGGCTGCAGGATACAAAAAATTTAAATAGTAAGGGAGAGATCTCTGTAAGTACAATGAAAATTGAATACCTGGTTTGTGCCCTCAGAGCAATCGCCGTGTTAAGGAAAAATTGGCAATGCCTCCCATGCATTAGCTCCCTATCTTTTTCTTTGAAGCAATTCCCCTCGTATTCGCACTCTTTCCTCCTCCAAAAAGAAAAAAAACAAAACCGTATTCCCAAAAACAACTACCAACTATCCACCAATCAAAAAATTTGACAACTATCGACCAAAATCTTGAAAATCCCCAATAGGCTTTTAGTTTCCTCTTTGACCTTCAGTTGAGAGCTATGCATGCTCATGCTTTCAACTTTTTCCTTCTTTTCTAGCTTTTTTTTTTTTTTAAATGCATTGGCAAAACTTACCTCTTATATTTAATTAAAAATTAAATTACTTTCCCACTCACGAAAAATCCAATGACAATAATATTCTTCTATATTTATTTCTTTACCATAAACATTTAACCACTTTATTATTTTAAATAATTAATATCACCCTTTTACGAACATACTGCTTTTAATTACTATTTTAATTTAATGCTTAATAATCCATAATATCATTTCATAAACATAGTTTGTTTAATTAATATTTACTTCCAAATCAATTTGAATTACCTTGTAAACTAATTTTAATTTAATTAATTGATTAAACAAGGCCAATAAAATATTACATACGAAACAACGATAACACAAATAAACACTTACACCAATATCCAAAAGGGCCACCATGAAGGGGCACTACATCCTCCCCCAGGTTTCAACTTACTCCTGGAAGTCGCAAGGTGAATTAAAACACACACAATCATAAGCACTACAATGCCAAAGACTTAACAACTATACCAACAATTAAACATCATCAATTAGGCAATGAAAATTAAATGACTCAAAGGAAAAGGAATGATACCAAAACGGTGACTGGGTTGCAAACATACCACATTGTTAACACAAGAATGGGGTGACGAACAAGGGTGAGGAACTTTCTTGTCAACTCTGGTTTTCCACGTCATGCCCATTGGGATTTACGGTGCTCGCCCAGTCCTAACATGCAGGTGGAGTTGAGGCTTTGTACCTGCAATCCTGCATAAAAGAAAACATTGTATACAACATATATATATATCAAATCAACCTAGTGTAGAGGGAATCACCGTGTCGTATGCTTCTCACAAATGAGTGATACGATATTGTCCTTCTAACACACTACCATCAATGAAACATCATAAATGATCATCAATACAATTATTAATCAAATGAAAACATTGTATTAAATCCACATGTGATACATAACCAATTAATTACCTTCATCCTTGAGATTTGAAGTCGACTACCTAAAAATCATAAACTAAGGTGGAAACATAACACATTAGTACCAATCATTCAAACTGATTATTTATCCTCGATATGCTACATTTCCATAAGAGTGCAACATAATTATCCACACAAGCACATATTTTAGTTAAACATCATCATTTACACACAATGCAATCCACTTTATCCATTATTCAACACCAAATCTCACAACATTTTCAGCAAAAGACCACAAGAAACACAATTCATTCCTCCATAAACACAACATCAGGACAGAGTATCACAATTATCCCAGTCATCTACACTAACAACCAATCAAAACTAAAGGGGTGCACAAGCACCAACGAATTCTTAAGGTATCTAATACATCATAAAAATATTAGTGTAGAGATAACCACATGAGAGCACTACATCTCAGTCTCCTATACCACATGGTTTCCACCAGCTCCTGAGTCATGTGCCTGACCACTACTAGTCATCTCCACATTTGCGCCCTAATGTTCCACCCAGTGAATATCGTCTACTGTAGTCACTATGTGGAACTTGTCTACATCACCCCCTATTGACTCTGTGGTTGTCGACCTCTGGCTAAATCTAGGTGTATTTCTATGCGGACATTGTCTAGCTAGGTGGCCCTGTTGGCCGCAAGAGTAACATCCTACATGACTACCATTCCTCTGCCTCAAGGAGGTACCCTAAGCTTTCAAAATCTACCTCTACTAGTTGTAGTTCCTAAGCCCTGAGCTGACTGGTCAAGACAATAAAGCCTGTCTCACAATCAATTTCAGATTCTCCTATGCGAAGGATGACCACCAGCCTGAACACCAATCATCCAAATCCCATCCTCCAAACCACCTCTAAAACTAGGGAAGGTAGGCGAACATTCCCTCACAATTTCCATCATAAGTCCCCTATCACAGAAACATTCCTTCCCCTAAGGAGCTCTTCTATTTCTCTAACCATCTGTTGATTTCTCTCCTATCTAGGGCCAAGTCAGATAATGATCTCTTCAAGCAATGAACGTATCTAAGGGCCCAAGTGTTCCTCATGATCATTCTCATGGGTACTCAAAGGAGTGTTTTGACGACTAACTCCATGATTGTCTCACTAACCTATATCCTGACCCCAAGCTGGACCACATCCTCTAGGCATCCTACACACACCACCAAGGAGAAAGGGTCACAAGGATGAAACAAGGTGACAAAAAGAAAACCAGCATAAAATACCAACCTAATCATGAACTCATCATATTCACACACAAACTCACATCACATAACAACACAAGGGTCCATAATGCTTCTCCGACAAGCAAGATATCAATGCATTGCGCACTACACCGAGGGTCCTATCCTTTCCACCGGTTTCCTGCACCATTGAACCAACACCATCCAAGGCCAAAATCAGGTCACTGAGTAGGAACGATAGGAGGGTGGAAACTTAAACTCAAAATTCTAAATGCAAGGTTAACATAATGGGCTCATAGTGCCCAGTGTATGAACCTAGGCTCTGATACCATGATGTAATGCCCCACCGCACGAACCCCAGAGGACACAACAAGAACTTACAATTAAAGCACAATAATTTTTTTTTAAAGTAAAACATAACATATGATGCACATTAACCAAGAACACAAGGGAAGCAATAATACATATACAACATAACCCACGTCCCTTGAGGTACATGTGACAACGTTACAAAACATAAACCCACACCATAACGATGGTTACCTAACTACAAATATTCCACTTAACGATATATAAATAAAACCATCCATCACATAAATGAACACAATTATTCATATTTCCACAAATACAACACTGTTAATGATCTCATGCAAATAATCAAAAACACATAATAATGCCAAGTATCTATATACGTTTCATGAACAACAAGCATCCATCAGAGAGCATAGAATATGTCCAAAGATTACATTCATTACAATTATGATAAGTTACAACATTCAAGAATTGCATTAATACATAAGTGTTCCCCAACATGAATGGGAACAATACTATAAGATATAATAGTACAACTAAATTGTATGAGAACAAAGTATCAAGTCTGGTTCTGCCTCAAATGCATCTCTGAAGCCACTGCAACTGGTTCAACTTGGTGATACTCAACCTCGATTGGGGACCCAATGGGGTGCATAGCACGTTCCACTCGACCACGTGGGCCCGAAGACCCACCCCCCATGATAGGAGCTGATAAGAAATATCCTCAACCAAAAAAATCAAGAGAACAATGACAACATGACCCCATGACAACAGAACCCACAAAACAAGACAACATCTGCTTCCAGGGGAACAAAGGCAACAAGGGAAAAAATAAATAAACATAGTTGCTAAAGGATGGAGTGTCATCGCATAGGTGCTATGGGTTACTCTGGCATAACCTTCCTAGGCTACCAGATCACCCTGGCCACCTCTACCGGCCATCGGACCCCCATGCCGCTATGCGGGATCAACATACCTTGCAAAATTACTATGCAGAGGCAAGGCAGTTGATCTTTCCATTCCAAGCCTTCCCACTCATCCCAAGCCTAAACGAACACTTGTTCCCATGAGTGAGGCTACATTATCTGAATTAATGTGAGATACTACCCAACCCCCTAATTAATTAATTAATTTATCACTTGATTAAACTCTCAAGGGTTACCCTAGACCAACCACTTTGGGCACCAGACCCCCATTGAGAGCCACTCCCCATTTCCAGCAAAAAAACTTGAAACCACAAATGGGAAGCCAACTTGCACAAGATACCAAAACCAGACAAAATATCATTTACCATGTGAGACATGCGCCATCTCATGCTAGAACATCATAGAAATGAAAACCACTTTTCAGGTGCAAGGCTTAACCCAACAACAAAACGAACATACGAGCAACCATTCACAATAACCAAAAATGGAAATCAATTATGAAGAAACATATTCTTTTACCCACCTCTGGAAGTCCAAGAAGAATGACCACCCAAGAACCCACAAACGAGGGTATAAAAAAACAAAATGAGCTTCCAAATAAATTCCAACATAAATATAAAGAATAAAATCCCCTCAAATCCGAGACTAGCTCAAGAGAAAGTCACGTCAAGATAGAACCATCAAAATGAACTTGATGAATAAAATCACCTCCAAAAACAAGCCACCCAGAAAGGATAGACACATCGAAATGAAACATCAAATCAACCTTTAAACACATGAATACACTTAATGAATAAACCCTAAAGAATAGCAAACAATCAAATACATTTTATTCATTCGTTGAGTAAGGAGTAATTTAAAATAACTAAGGAAGTTATCTATCAATAAATCGAAGTCATTTAAGTTAAACAACCTATCAATATCATAAGGAACACACAATTTCTTAACACATCCATTAAGAAACTATTAAAATAATTAAAGGACTATAAATCATAACCATGAATATAATGAATATTTCAACCTAATTTAATAAACTCTTCTCTTACCCAACTGTAATTGATTCAACTTTATGTTCTAATTTAATTTTCTAAAACTACTAATCCATACCATCAAATATATTTCTAATTCATTAATACATGAAGCAATTTAACCAACTACCACCTTACTCACATTAAGTCTTGACACACAATTATAGCTAAAAAATTTCAGATAGAAGGATCATGGATAGAATGTTGAATTGGTAACAATAATAACCTCAATAGAAAAGGATATTAAATTGTAATATGACAGTGATATTAGGAGGAATTATATTTTAAGCTATTAGTACCAACATAATTTGGTAAAATACATTTTATTTTGATACTAATCTATTTCCAAATAGACAATATCTATATAAATATGTTAGTTCGAACACCCAACATTAGAATAACCATCAAATTATAATCGATTTGCCAATGCATCAAGGAAAAATCAAATTCCAAACATGAAAAAGTTCCTTAACATAAACTTTGCTACAAACCATCTTCCCCCCTAGATGGTTAAGGCTTACTATACAAACTTCCCCTTCCTTAATATTATCAAAACAAACATTGGAAGGAGAAGCATTATATAATACTAATGAGGCTTTATCTTGGTTGGCCTATAATGAGTCAATAAAATTGTCAAACATAAACTAAGTCTGAAATAAGAACTTGTTAACAAATGCATTAGAGTTTAACTAGATGACCACAAGGAACGATGTGTCTGTATAGACATGGTGTGTTATTTTCTCATAGAACGATGTCATTCAAAAGATTTGTTGTTATTAAAATTACACTACACAAAATTGGTCAGCAGAGGGGAAGGAAACACCTGAAGCAAGTGGAAATCATGCCGCTAGAAGGAGATACAAGCAAGATTTGATGACAAAGGAGATGCCCCTGGTGATAGGTCAATGGCGTTAAAAGTGGAGTTCTTATGTATGAATGTAATGTCCCCATTTTGGCCATACGCTCTTTATTTGGATTTAGCCTATTTCCAAGAATCCGTAGGCTACTCAGTTGTGCAAAATTAGGGTTTCCTCTTTTAGATACTGCACAATTGGCATTCAAAGGATGTTGTGCAGACTTACTATTTATAACAGTTTGCTATTTTTAGCAAGTATCTCTTTTGGCAGTATCTGTCTAGTAGCAGTTCAATCCTTTGCAGTTCAGTGTTTAGTTCGGCTTTCTATTGTTTTGATGTGAACTTACTATCTATAGCAGTTGGCTATTTTTAGTAAGTCTAATTTTGGCAGTGGCATCATCAGCAGTTCAACTCAATTCATCTTGCTATCCATCAGTTTCAGTACTGGCATTGGTTTTGGTTATCCCCATGGACTGAGTTTTTATACTTAGTCAATTTCATGTTTTTCAGTTGTACCCCATGCCTAGGCTTAATAAATTCATGTTTTTTTAAAGAGGGGTCATTAAGGGGTCATGTTGAGCATTTAATGATTTAAATAAATGCTTTATTGTTGCAATTTGGAAATGGATGCCTAAAAGGAAAGTTGAATAATGTTTTATTATTTCAAAAAGTAAATGCTTAAAGGTGGCGTCCCTCTTGGAAGTTGAAGTGATTCTACTTCTTTGAATTTGAAGTGTTCTTTTTCCAATTGAAACTTATATATTGTTGTTGTTTGAAGAGTTGATTATCTTTGGAAAATTATAACAAAATGTTGTGGGATTGAATTCAAAACCCGGCTAAGGGAAGCTTAGAAAATTTACTCCACTCTTCGGGCCTAAAACTATGGTTCCCTAGGTGGTGGATTGAGAGTGTGCTTCATTCAGAAGTGCACATTGAGTTTCATTGTTGGAGAATTTGAAGTATTTTTCAGTTTTTGAGCTTGCTGGTTCATTCATGGCTGAAGGTGATTTTCATTAACAGCTCTTTGTATGATTTTAATGTGCTTTTAGGTATTGAAGATATGGATTCCTATCACATGGGCGCCCCTTCCCATAGAAGATTAGAATTTATTTCAAAGTATTTATTTTTATCTTTCCAAAATCGTACCAGTAAGGAGGTCATACCATTTCAGGAGGTATTGGACTTCGTGCAAAAATAAATGGCTAAGTTTTGATGCAATTTCAATGTACCAATTTGGGCACCAACCTTCACAGGAGCTTCAACAATTTATTTCATTCAATTTGGAGGTATATTGAAGAAGTTATAAGCATTTTATTAGTTTACAGTTGTTGGTTGAACAATTTCAGTTTGCTGGTTTTTAAAATCAGATTGCTATAAGTTCAATTTTTGGCTTCAATTTCAGTCTTCAAGAGGTTTAGAACTTGAAAGAATCATAATTTATATATTTGCAATCATTCTATCATTGTAACACACATAATTTGTAGTTCTTCTTTAATTGTAAGGTTGTGAATTAGTAGTACTAATCCAACCATTTTATTACTGCATTTACTTGTGACTAATTGATGCAAATATTATAACACCTAGATGGTTTACCGCCAGTGTGGAGTAATTTGATTTGTAATTTGATTTACCACCCACTATTAAGTGGAGAATTCCCAATCTCAAGTGGATGCCCGCCGCAGTGGATGAATTAGTTGAATTGTTTCTAGTATTCTCCCCACTGTTTAAGTGGTTGAGCGGAAATCTTTATGGTTGGTTCACCGCCTAAGTTCTTTTAGTTTTGTAATACTTACTCTGCCATATGTTAGCACCTCACCTTCAAAGGGATCTTGTGTGCACGTTCTTGGCATTGAGAGTTTATTTTGTACTTCCAATTGTAATCATCCTATAGTTGTTGAGTTATTAGATCCTAGGGATCATCTGACCATACGCCTACCCCTGTTCCTTAAGTGGTTTTAGGGTGCATTCTTGGTTAGAGTTCTTTTCTGCATTATTTTGGTATGGAGCTAACCTTAATGGGTGCATGTGCATTGTAATTGATATTGAAAATCAAGAGAAAAAATTAAGGGGCATATTTATGTTGTATCAGAGCAAAAGATCCGGCCATCCTGTGGATCAGTGCTTCATGTTTAGGCAGATGAGTGACAGATATCTTCGGTACTACATCGAAAGTCAGAACATATTCTAGTTCAGCTCCTTGTGGTATCCAAAAGTTGGCAGTTAGGCATGGCTAATGAAGAAGAGATGAAGTTGGCAGAGACTCTCTTTATGGTTGGAAAGAGACTTGGCAAAGAATTTCAGTCAAGAGAAAATGAAGAGAACATTCTTCATTTGTTAGAGAAATTTTTGAGACAAGTGAAGCCATCACCTTCAGAGAAAATGGAGTTTGCACTAACTCCTACAGTGAATTCTTTGAATCAACCCTATTGGTTGGGGCATCCTGATGAAGACACCAAGCTGCTAATTTCTTCTTGTTTCATGGAGATAATAAGAATTGTAAATCCCCATTTTCCCTATGATGATGAAACTATGAAGATCATGTTAAATATGATAGTGGATAGTTTCCAGGATTTGGATGAAACTGGGAGTGGATTGTTTTCTAGAAGAGTTGTTTTAAAAACATTTTCAGAAGTAAGAACTTGCATCCTTCTGATAGAATTAGAGATGGAAAATCAGATTTACCATCTATTTAATTATCTCTTCACTTTGACTTGGAGTGAGGAGGAAGAGGATGTGTTTGCAGTTGTTAAGAATGTTCCAATTGACACCATTAAAGAAGCTAATAGTCTTCCTGAAAGTTTGCAAACTCTTCTCTCAGATGCTTACAAACGTGAAGAACATATTTCTCCCATTGTTGATTTGTTAGTTAAAGAAATTTTTAGTCAATGTGAAGATAAGTTGAAACCACTTTAGAAGAAGGCTATTGAAAATAGAGAAGAGATATCTAAAGCTGAAGAGGATGAAAGTTGGATTCCCTTTGAAGACATTGCAAAATTTCAAGGGGTATCCACAAATTTTCACTTATCCAAGCATTTTGTAGAAGAATGTAATATGTTAGTGGAAGCCTTGAAGACTAGTGAAGTACTCTTGTTTTCTACAAAGGAGAACAATGAGTTGGCTTGTGTTAAGAAGCCTCATGTTGAAGATTCAAAGAAAGAAATTTTGGAAACAAAATTTAAAACAAAGATGCATAAAGAGGCCATAAGTACTGATCCAAATGAGGAAGAAGTTCAGATAGTTGAAGATATTGTTCAATCAGCAATTTTCTTCTTCACAATTCCAGAGAATGCTTGTTTGAAAGTCAAGTCAAGGAGGAGAAGAAGAAAGAGAAAGTTGAAGTCTCTTCCTACTTCAAAGCTGATTTGATCAATTCTTTTGAATCATGTGTAGAATACAACATGGAAGGAGAAGCCTCTAGTAGTTATAAGGCAGATTTCTCTTCACCAGAAATCAAGCTAAGGAAAAAAGCTAAGGAATTGGAAGGCACTATGGATGGAATGATGAAAAGTGTTCATCATATGCGAGACAAGTTGAGGAGTACAACTCAAACCATTCTTGAAATCTTTATCCATCAAATTTTTTCTATATCATATCAGCCAGTATATAATGATTGCAGCTCAAGTTCACACATTGTTCATAATGGTATTCAATTTTTGTCAAAACTTGATAGAATTCATAGGCAAGTAGAACATTTGATTCATGATGTGCCTAGGGGAGAAGTTGTATGTTGCATTTCTATTGATGACATGAAGTCCATTAAATTTTCCTTGGAGGAGATTAAATCTAGTCTTTTGCACATCATTCATGACAAAGACATAGTGGCCAATATTGTTGAAAAGGCATTGGAGTGGAATGAGCTTACCAAAGTGAGGTTGCAAGAAGTGCATGAGACCCTAATTGAAGTAGAAAATCAGATTGTTATTTTTCAATATTGATGGGAGCAAGAAAATAAAAGAAGAGCAAAGGAGCTTCAATTAATTATTGATGAGCTTGATCTCATACAAGAAACATATGATTTGGAATGCTGCCCTGAGAGACCAAAGCATTCAAATTCTCAAGTTTTTTATTCTTTTGACAATCTCTTGGATGAAGAAGGTTCTAGTAAGGTTTATGTAAATCCTCTTTTTGAAAATGATGAAGGAATTGCTTCAGAGATTACTGAAGGAGGGGATTTGAGTTTGTCTTCTAGCATTGGAGAGTTGATACGTGAGTTGCATGAAGTTGAATCTACTGCTGCTCCTAGTGCATCCACTCGGAAAGAATTGGTAACTCTTGGAACACAGAGAAATGGAGACATTCTTATTGTTCATCAAATATTTGATGGGCATGTTGATGAAGGTTTTATTTATATTTGGATGAGGATGCTTGTGAGACTCTTGTCATATTTTAGTTCATCACCATCTTCTCTTAGAGTGATTGATTTTAGAATTGCATTTGATGAAGGATTCATGGAATCTTTCTGGAAAATCATGTCACAAGATTCTGGATTCAATTTCTTCAACGAACGTAGGTTGGTTGATTATTTTTTGGAGTTTCAAGAAGCATTAATTCAAATGGAATGAGCAAATCAGAGGATTTAGGTGAGAGAAGTTCTCCGTCTAAGAAATGGTTCTTCATTGTTGTTGGTTTTGGATCCTGGTATTATTCGGCACGAAGGTAATATTGAAAATTCTAAAGGGAATAGACCAGCACATTATTCTCAGAATGTAGTTGTGATTCTTTGCTTATGTGTTGGGAAATGTCTCCAATTGAAAGTTAGTATGTGGGATCTCAAGTATATTTATATGAAGATTGGTATGCATAAAAAGAAGGTTTCTTGGAGAGTTAAGTCCCAAAATTTTAGTCCTTTGACTGCTGCTACCTTCTTTTATTGTCATTGGTTCATTACTTTTGATCATAAATTGATGATTTGTGGTAGCATGGGGTCTCTTGCTAAAGGTGCCACTACCTTGGTTCATGATAAATTATGCTCATTTTGTTGAGAAATTCTTAAGTTGCAGCTGCTGCTCACTTTCTTGGATGTTGGCTTACCAAAAATCAGATCCTAGGATGTTGTTTCCAGACCTGTTAGGAAGCTGGTTTAATCATTTTCAGGTCTCTCTATCTCCTATATGGACTAAAATTTTGCCTCAGATGAGCAAGGGAATGATTTAGAGTGGTCAAAATTTAGGTATGGGTTGTCTTTTGATGATAGACAGTGGAATTTTTGGTAACATCTCATACATTATTGTTTGGGGTAGCAAACTAATTGTTGATTTGATTCATCACTTAGAAACTCATGTTGTGAGATGTGTGAAGATTATTCAGAGTTCTTTCAATGAAATCAGTTTGCTTCAAAAGAAGCATTGTACTGTGATGGTGTGTGGAGTGTTGTTCTATGATTGGCATTGGTTTGGTAACATGTTTGAAAACATTTATGTTGCTGATCAGAATTATAACAATGAAGTTTGCAGGTTCTACAGACTGATATGGGACTTGGGCACTGACATGTTTGGTGTATTGTTTTTTGGGGACCATGATATGTTGCTCCACCTTGGGTATTCAGTTGTTTTAATCAGAGTGGCACAATGGATTAGAGGAAAATTATTCCTGAGGATGATTTGGAATCCAGGAATCACCTGGGTTTGTGATTCAACAACTGATGATGATGAAGCTAATGTTGGCATTTTGGAATTATTTTCTATGGTGTTTCAGTATAGTTTTAATCAGGAGGCTTCTTGTATTGGCATCCAGTAGTACAGTGCTTACATCAATTGGTGCTATCTTTCTCCTAGGTTGATTTGGGACCCAGGGATCATATTTAGTTTCATTTTTGGTTCAGCATGGTTTTTGGGAAGGCATTAGAATTGCTCGAGGACAAGCAATTTTGGGAAGGGTGGACTGTAATGTCCCCATTTTGGCCATACGCTCTTCATTTGGATTTAGACTATTTCTAAGAATCTGTAGGCTACTCATTTGTGAAAAATTAGGGTTTCCTCTTTCAGATACTGCTTAGTTGGCGTTCAAAGGATGTTGTGTAGACTTACTATTTATAGCAGTTTGTTATTTTTAGCAAGTCTCTCTTTTGGCAGTATCTATCTAGTAGCAGTTCAATCCTTTGCAGTTCAGTGTTCAGTTTGGCTTTCTATTGTTTTGATGTGAACTTACTATTTATAATAATTGGCTATTTTTAGTAAGTCTAATTGTGGCAGTGGTATCATCAGTAGGTCAATTCAAGTCATCTTTCTATCCATCAATTTCAGTATTGGCATTGGTTTTGGTTATCTCCATGTACTAAGTTTTTATACTTAGTCAATTTCATGTTTTTCAGTTGTACCCCACGCCTAGGCTTAATAACTTAATGTTGTTTTAAAGAGGGGTCATTAAGGGGTCATGTTAAGCATTTAATGATTTAAATAAATGCTTTATTGTTGCAATTTGGAAATGGATGCCTAAAAGGAAAGTTGAATAATGTTTTATTATTTCAAAAAGTAAATGCTTAAAGGTGGTGTCCCTCTTGGAATTTGAAGTGATTTGAATACTTGGAATTTGAAGTGTTTCATTTGCAATTGAAACTTATATATTGTTGTTGTTTGAAGAACTGATTATCTTTGGAAAATTATAACAAAATGTTGTTGGATTGAATTCAAAACCCGACTAAGGAGAAGCTTAGAAAATTTACTCCACTCTTTGGGCCTGAAACTATGGTTCCCTAGGTGGTGGATTGAGAGTGTGCTTCATTCAGAAGTGCATATTGAGTTTCATTGTTGGAGAATTTGAAGTATTTTTAGTTTTTGAGCTTGTTGGTTCATTCATGGCTAAAGGTGATTTTCATTAACAACTCTTTGTACGATTTTAATGTGCTTCTGGGTATTGAAGATATGGATTCCTAGCACATGGGCGCACCTTCCCATAGAAGATAATAATTTATTTCAAAGTATTTATTTTTATCTTGCCAAAATCGCACCAGTAAGGAGGTCGTACCATTTCAGGAGGTATTGGACTTCATGCAAAAATAAATGGTTGAGTTTTGATGCAATTTCAATGTAGCAATTTGGGCGCCAACCTTCATAGGAGCTTCAACAATTTATTTCATTCAATTTGGAGGTATATTGAAGAAGTTATAATCATTTATTAGTTTACAGTTGTTGGTTGAACAATTTCAGTTTGTTGGTTTTTAAAATCAAATTGCTATAAGCTCAATTTTTGGCCTCAATTTCAGTCTTCAAGAGGTTTAGAACTTGAAAGAATCATCCTTTATATATTTGCAATCATTCTATCATTGTAACACACGTAATTTGCAGTTTTTCTTTAATTGTAAGGTTGTGAATTAGTAGTACTAATCCAACCATTTTATTACTACATTTACTTGTGACTAATTGATGCAAATATTATAACCACTAGATGGTTTACTGCCAGTGTGGAGTAATCTGATTTGTAATTTCATTTACTACCCACTGCTAAGGGAAGAATTCCCACTCTCAAGTGGATGCCCGCCGCAGCGAATGAACTAGTTGAATTGTTTGTAGTATTCCCCCCACTGTTTAAGTGGTTGAGCAAAAATATTTATGGCTGGTTCACCACCTAAGTTCTTTCAGTTTTTTAATACTTAATCTGTCATATGTTAGCACCTCACCTTCAAAGGGATCTTGTGTGCACATTCTTGGCATTGAGTTTATTTTGTACTTCCAGTTGTAATCATCCTATAGTTGTTGAGTTATTAGATCCTAGGGATCCTCTGACCATATGCCCACCCCTCTTCCTTAAGTGGTTTTAGGGCGCATTCTTGGTTAGAGTTCTTTTCCGCATCATTTTGATTTGGAGCTAACCTTAACGGGTGCATGTGCATTGTAATTGATATTGAAAATCAAGAGAAAAAATTAAGGGGCATATTTCAATGAAGGTAAACATTGATAGATTCGCGGAGACAGTGTAAATAGGAGAACTTATAAGTGAAGGTCTATAGGGCGTGAGAAGTACTAAGTGTCGCTGGAGTTGAAGACGCCTTCAAAGAACTATTATCTCATGAATAAAATGAATGCACAAAATTTCACTTGTTGAAAAGGCTTGGAAGCTTTTATGCAAACACATCTAGCGAGTGTTAAGCCAGACTCACAACCTTGCCTACATCCTCACGGCTTTCACATCTAAAACAAAGGAACTGAATGCAAGTGTGGTGAAGGCACAACATACGAGTAACGATTTACACAGCATGGACATCATCGGTGATTGAAACGATATTGGCAATCACACGTACAAGAGGAGGGAGCAAGATAACCATGTAAATTGTTTCACGTAATGCCTCCAAAGACGTCTTCTCACAGAATGCAATGATTTTGGTATATGCACAAAATGGTCTGCTATGAGTCTAGGATAGAAGGTGCAAAAAATATTTCTAAATGATTCTTAGAGATGAGTAAATGATTTACAGAAGCGAGATTCATTTAATCGAATAAGATTTATTACACCGATCAAAAGGAAAAGTAAACAGGATATGTGTAACCATCATTTCAAAATGGGTGCAAGCAACACTGAAGGGGATGTTATGTCAAACACATCAAACCCACAAGAGGAAACCATGGATTGATAGGATCGCCCAAGGCTAAGATAGTTAGCGCACATTTCAATTTTGCATGGAATAAAATAAGCAGACAATAATAAATCCTGCTATTCCTTAATTAGAATAAAGGCAACCATGGGCTGTAGGATACAAAAAATTTAAACAACGAGGGAGAGATCTCTGTAAGTACAATGAAAATTGAATACTTGGTTTGTGCCCTCAGAGCAATCGTCGTGTTAAGGAAAAATTGACAATGCCTCCCATGCCTTGAACTTGCTTCCACATTTATCATGCATGTCTATCTAGACGCTCGCCTCCCGTGCATTAGCTCCCTATCTTTTTCTTTGAAGCAATTCCCCCCGTATTTGCACTCTTTCCTCCTCCAAAAACAAAAAAAACAAAACCGTATTCCCAAAAACAACTACCAACTATCCACCAATCAAAAAAGTTGACAACTATCGATCAAAATCTTGAAAATCCCCAATAGGCTTTAGTTTCCTCTTCGACCTTCAGTTGAGAGCTATGCATGCTCATGCTTTCAACTTTTTCCTTCTTTTCTAGTTGTTTTTTTTTTAAATCCATTGGAAAAACTTATCTCTTATATTTAATTAAAAATTAAATTACTTTCCCACTCATGAAAATCCAATGACAATAATATTCTTCTATATTTATTTCTTTACCATAAACATTTAACCACATTATTATTTTAAATAATTAATATCACCTTTTTACGAACATACTGCTTTTAATTACTATTTTAATTTAATGGTTAATAATCCATAATATCATTTCATAAACATAGTTCGTTTAATTAATATTTACTTCTAAATCAATTTGAATTACCTTGTAAACTAATTTTAATTTAATTAATTGATTAAACAAGGCCAATAAAATATTATGTACGAAACAACGATAACACAAATAAACACTTACACCAATATCTAGAAGGGCCACCATGGAGGGGCACTATAGTTCCACAACCATATTTTCTTCAATGAACAATAATCCCGCGGAATTGTGAAAATCAATAAAAAGGAAACAATAAGATAATTATTGAACTTTTACATTAAATAAAAAGAATAAAGATGTAATAATATAAAACTTATTTTAATAGAAATAATATAAATATATGCATGTCGACATTTATATCTTTGATATTGTGGCACGTATAAAGGTGCTTGCAAAATGTACATAAGAAAGTTACTAAGTAATACAATCCTGCTAGTAGAAAAATGCAATATTCAAATACATTTATCAAAATTATGACAAAACTTCATTACTTAGAAAATCACATCCCATAGTGACCAGTTTATGATGTCCCACTAAAGTGACATTGCAAAAATTTGACACAAAAGGATGCTAGGTTATAGTGGCTCCTTCATTTAAGAAGTGTGGAATATCCCTTAGTGTAGGGATTCCCACTCCAATGTGCGCAATAGCTAAAACATTCCCTAGGCCTCCTAGATAATCATGTTGAACCATCAGACTCACCAAGAACAACACATTGACTTGCAAAACTCCAATGTCTAGTAAAGAAGCCACAAACCATGAAGAATGTAGTACCCCTCTGTTTTTCTTATGTTTCATGATAGTATGTTTTTACTTTGATAGACCCCGATACTTTGTTTTGATGTATTTGATCGTTGACACTAGAGCGATGGTGGATTTATTTTATGATGTGATGATACACTATTTATATGGTGATTATTTGTGACATACTTTATGTTAGCATAGATGTTTATTTGAGATGATATTGCTATATATACTCATGGTAGTTTAATTGAACTATTTATTTCGTCAGTTTGATGTGACATTGTATTGGTAAATAAAACGGTATTGCATCACTCGCTTGCGAGTGCCTTGTGATTTCCGCAACTTTCTCTTCACAGTGTGTTTGACTTATGATGTATATACATGTACAACGTTTGTTTGATTGTAGGATTGCAGGTACATGACATCAACTCTACTTGGTTTCACAGGTCTGAGTGTGTCCATGCTCAATGGTATTGTTGATTGGGAGATAGTAACGAGGTTTTTCCTAGTCTAGCCACAAACCTAGTCATAGTGTGTCGTCAGTCTATGTTCGGTATGTTTGGTTGTGATATCTTCATTTTCCTTGTCAATTGTTATTTATTTATGCAAGGTTTATTTTATGAAATTAATGTTAGAATAATGTTCTTAATGATTTAGCGTTTATTTAATTAATTTTAAATAATGTTGTTAAAAGCTTTTTATATTATTTAATTAATTAAATTTATTTATTTTGTAAAATAATTTATTCCTTGTGATTAAATTTAGTTTATTAAGTAAATAAATTAATTGTTTAAATTTACTTATGAAGTGAATAGATTAAATATAGATTAGATGATATTATGTGAATTGGAATTTTAAATTTGCATAAAGTAAATGATATTAATTTTTGAATTTTTAAATTAATAAAATAGCATAAATTCTTTATAATTATCAAAAGAAAATATCTGAAAGTTAGTTAAAAGATATTTTAGAATAGCCATGTGTGTGAGTAAAATTGAATGCTAAACTCTTGTTGAAAAATTATTCTCAAAGAGAATATTTTCCATAACTGTGAAAGGCAAGAAGTCACTTCATGGAAAATGAAAAGAGAAAATTGGATGGGAAATTATTTTGGTTAGAAAAAAATTTGGAAGAGGTTCTTGGGAATATTTTTGGCTCAGTATTTTGCATCTTTCTAGAAGTGAAGATTTTGGAAAGGGCTTTTGAAATTGAACTCTAAAGGCGAAGCTTTGCTCCAACCTTCAATTCTTCAAGCTTCAGAAAAACAAGTTCCTTTGTTATTTATTTATTTATTTTGTTGATTTGAAAAAATTGCCTATACAAAAATTCAATTTAGTAGAAGCTTTGTTAAATTTGTTAAATAGAAATGTTTCCTGAAGAAAAATATTTGATTAAAGCTTATGTAGGAAAAATTTGTTGAAAGCTTCTCTGTAGAAAAAATTGATGAAAGCTTCTCTGTAGAAAATTTGTTGACAACCGTGAATATTTTGTGCCTCTGTAGAAAACTTTATAGTGAAATCAAAGAGCCTCATAGGAAATTATTGTTGAACAATAGAAATTTTCAAAAGAAAACAATAGAAAACCTATGTAGATTTGTAAATGAAATTCTCTGGTTAATCTAAGGAAATGGAAACCTCTGTAAGAATTTTTCTAAATATTTCTTGTAGAAAATATTCTGAGAAATTGGATTGATAATGAGATCCTCTGTTATGGAAATTGAAATCCTCTGTCAAAATTGTGAATTTAAAACCTCTGTATTATTTGATTTAATCTTCCTGTAGAAAGCTTTGTTACAAATTTTCCTTCTGGACAATTGTTTATATATATATATATATATATATATATATTCTTATGCATGTAATTGTTTTAGTTTCCTATAGGAATGTATTTTCAAAACATACCTAAAGAAATCTTTTTGAAATAAATTTTATTCAAAATCTGGAATAAATTTCGTATGGCAATTAATAAGAAATCGCGGGATTTAAAAAAAAAAAAGTTTTTATTTATTTTGGGAGGCGGGGGGGTTACCCCACAATCGACCCCCACCAGGGAGGCAGTGTAGAGGGTAGCGCCTAGCATTTCCTGTGCCAACCACTGTCGTGGCCCTTATGGGGACGGCTGCACAAGCAGCCAACCCCAGCCAGCCTTTAAGGTTACGCTTAAACATATATTAAAATTTGAATTTTTTTTAAATATATTTCTTTTAATAAATATATATTATATGTAATATATATAATATATATTATATAATGTATATTATATATATATATTATATATATATATATATTATATATATGGTTGTTAATTTTGTAGAGTTAGTTTAATTAGTGAAAATTAAATCAATATATTAGGTAGTCTAAAACATTTAACTGGATAAATTATGCCTCACTCATGGACTCAAGGGCTAGTTTAGACTTGGGGATGAGCCGAAGGCCTGGAATGGCAAGACGTTATCTTGTCTCTATGAAAGATAATCGATTCCGCAATAAATTGCATGTGGGGCCGGGTTTCGTAAGAGGTTACCAGGGTAACCCAAGATGGGGGTCGAAACCTAGGAAGATTCGCCTAGGTAACCCATGCAACTTTGTGATGACACTCCACCTATAATAACATTATCCTTTGTGAATTTAAAGTACTTGATCCTTCAGTTCTGGAAGCAATGTAACCATTATGTTGAGTATTATGTTTGTTTAGTTTTATTTTGAGTTTCTTGTGTCTAGAGTTTGTAGGTTATGTCTAAGAAACCTTTTTACTATCTCCTAGCACGGGGGGTGGGCCTACGGGTACCACTTGGTTGGGTGGAACGTGCACCTTACACCATTGGGTCCCCAGTTCTTGTTCGTAACGATGGGTACTTCTTGTTTTGAGAGCTCGTGTGTGGATATGTACTTTCTCTTATGTCTCATTTGTATCAGTTGGATACCTTGATTATGTATCACTCCTCAATTGTATTTGAGGAGAATTCTTGTAACTTGTAAATGATATACTTTTGTAAGATCTACCTCATTTGGAAATGAGTATTGTAACTGTTAAATTAAATGCAATGTAAGAATGAATCATTATTGTATCTCATACCTTAAGTGATGTAATTTAATGTTATTGAATGTATGTTTTTATATTTATGAAAGTTAATCACATGCTATGTTTAGTTACTTTAGTTATTTATGGGATTTGCATGTAGTGCATTGTCGTGTGTCTTAGGGAATGTATGCATTAATGTTGTTCATGTTACATGTAATAATACACTTTAAAAAAAAAATTATTACACTTTTGTAGTGATTGCAACATTCCTTAAGGTTATGTGGCGAGGCATTACAAAGAAATATTAGTGTTCACTCAATATCTATCTGTAACTTCTACAAATTTGAGGCCCAACACCATCTTGATGAAGACTATAGTCCATCTGTTGTGTATCTTGAAAATATGTGTAAGTATTTGGCTAGTAATTGCTCCCAGGAAGGCTAATTGTCGTCAGGGACTAGTTAGACAAATTGGTGTATCAAATTCCATAACAATTTTTGAACTAGAGCTTTAATCAAGATTATGATGAACTTCAATAATTCTAGTTGAATTTATAGAAAATTTTGGACCTTGGTTATGCATCGCACTATGGTGAAGCACGAGCTGATAGTTAAAACATTTAATACAAAAGATATTGTACAATCTAATCAAGGATCTTCATCTTGTTATCTAACCTCAATTTACATATTTTAAATTTAATTCATCTTGTTATCTTACCTTGGTTATGCATCCCACTATGGTGAAACACGATTTGATAGTTAAAACATTTAATACAAAAGATATTGTACAATCTAATCAAGGATCTTCATCTTGTTATCTTACCTCAATTTACATATTTTAAATTTAATTATGTTAGAAGAATAATTAAATTTAATTGAAAATCTGAGCCAAATTGTCAATTGTTGCATTTGAACTTCGTCAGCACATGGGAGAGCCATTGCAAAAAATTTTGGATTGACATTTGGTAGCTTGGCTTCAAGCAGAGTACTTCAAAGCATTGAAAAGATAGAGAATTAAATGTCTTGTTGTAGCTTAATCATTATCGATATCCACTAATGTCATAATAAATTTCAGTCACTTCTTATTAGAACTTATAAATATGTTGAAAATCCGTCGATCAAATGGTGAAATATTTTTGTACATTAACTTTAATTTTCTTAGTATATTATCGTTATATTAACTTATTAAATAATAATATTTTTGTGGACTATACTATGATTTTTATTTGCATACCAGTTTCTTGACAATTAAGAGTAATATTAAATATATATGTCAAAGAAGTAAACAAATGAAACATACAAAAACTATAAATATCTTTTCAATCTTAATTTACCACTGAATGGAGCTACGAGAAAGTATTTAAGTAGCTAAAGTACATAGCCAGCCAAAAAGGAACTAACCAAGACAAAAAAATAGCCATAAAATACATATTACAAGAGTTGTACAACAAAATATAGACACAATTCATTACAAAAAATCATTACCATTAACAGAGGATATTGGTAGTAGAGGATCATGATGGTCCATGGAGGCCCTAAACTGGGTGTTTGAGCAGGAGGTGAATTGAATTGAACAAACTAAGAGTAGAGAAGAAAAGGGCATCACCCAAATCCTTCCTCCAAAACACCAAACTCGGCAGTGATTCATTTATTGTATCATAGACCATACCATACCTCATAACAACTAGGGAAAGAGCTTGCATTGTAGAAGAAGCCAATTCAACTTTGAGAAAGATTCCACCAATAGGGGCTAACCCAAATTCAAAATTATAATGCTCAAGTGCCAACTCCAATGAAGAAAGAGAGTAAATGAAAGGCTAAAAATAATATATTACTAGCATCTTCATCAACTCTTTATCCAACAAAATTTCCATGCAATTGAACAAGAAAGCAAAAGCTACCTCAAAAAATAGAGCATGGAAGTTGTTTTGAAGCCATTCCCTACCCAGAATTGTTCTTATAGCCTCATCAATAGGCACACAAGGAATAGTGAAAACCATACCCAGCTTTTTTCTATCGTATGCATTGTTGCTTCTTTTCTCCTAAAAACATTTGGGTAGCATGACACATCATGAAGGCTATAATATCATGGTGAAATTGTGAATAGAGAAGAGAGAAAGTAAATATGTTATGAATGATATGAATAACATCAAGTTGGTGAAGTATATATAGAACGAAGACATCAATACTCAACACTCAAGAGCATTTAATTCACCACAAGACACACATGTTGATGTGACTATATTATTTCACAAAAAATAAGTCATGACTTTAAGTGATTTAATAAGTAATAGCACACCTAAATAAAATATCAACCATTGATATTTTCAAATCTAATGATTCTAGGGTTATTTTGGAGGTTTGAATTCGTAAGTCTAGTGCTTCAGACATTTCCTTCCAGAATGCAACTACAACCGCCCATCGAACATTCATCAAATGGTTAAGTTGCACAATAATATAACTCATAGTTATATTGTTAGTGCAATTTTAATTTTCTAAGTATATTAATGTTATATTAACTTATTAAATAACATAACTCATAGTTACTAGTCATTAAGTTGGACTGACATCTGGCTTTATACATAGTACTTCGCTCAATAGCTTACTTCTGATCAGAACTTATAATATGTTGACACTCGTCTTTTTTGGCAATCAGGATTGCACCATTAGCCAAGTTAGACTTGCCTATCATGTTGCAACATGGAAACACTTTTAGATTTGTGGGTAAATTTGTAGGTGAGAGAAAATATCCAGAGTGGGTTGGTTCCCCCAATAAAACACCTAATCTACTAGACCCTCAGGGAAAAGGGGTAGAAGGAAAAAATGAAAATAGAGATCCTAAACTAAGGTGATTCGCCAGCAATGTGAAGATTCTGACAAATTTTTCCACTCACAACAATATCTTAAACTTTGACTCTCACAATATCATCCTAGAGAAACATAATCCAAAAGTGATTTGAATAGAGGTTAATCAAATAAAACACATAATGCAACCTGGATCACATGAAACCCTTGCAAACAAACTTATAATGACAAGACATAAAGAGGATTTTGCATTCAAATCATAGTTAACATCAGATTGTGACTGTAAATTTGAAACAACAAGATGAGAAAGGTAATATTTCTGCTTTATTGAATTGAAGGAGTGACAATTTCATAATTTGAGTATAAGAAAAAGTTGAAAAAACTCTCTCAGTGAACATGAGAGCAAGAAACCATCAATCTGAACTCTAGAAGAAAAAAAAATCCAACTTATAGCCTTCAAGTGTCACAATAGTGAAAATGGCCAAAAATCAACTTCACTGCATCTCCGACTAGCAACATTTCCCATTTTCGAGCTCAAGGGAAAAGCCTAAAAAATAGTGTCATAAACTGCTCCAAACAACATCAAAAAGATAGAAACTTTCCATCTCCCAAGGGTTGATCCAAAAAAAACCACAAAATCAGGTGCAAACAGTTGGAAACTGAAAATGGAAACTTCAATTTGCCTCCTTTTCTCCAAATCCACCCAAGTGAACCCAACTCAAAAAGGAAAGTCTAGTGAAGACTCGAACACCCAAACTACATTTTAAAAACACAACAAACATTAAGGTAATTTATAGAAACATTACCTTAATGATGTTTTACATCATGTGCAATTCAGAAAACAATACAAAAACCCTTCCCCATTACATCTGATTTTTGCAATTTGAGTCCAAATATTCCGATTTTTGTAGTTTGAGTGAAATTTGATATTTTGCAAAAAATCAAAATATTATGTAAAGACTCCTATACATTTGATTTTTCAATAAAAAAATCATAAAAATTCAACTATGGCTATGTCCCATAAGCAACTAAGGCACATGGATAACTCAATTTAGACAAAAGGCTAATGTGCACATGGTCTTCTCATAAAAATATAAGGCAATGTATGGGTGTTGTTTGATTTTCTTTTAAAATCAAGGAAAATTCCTAAGGCAAAGGTTTTGACCTAGGCATCATGGGAAAAAGGCATTAATAAAGCACTTGAAATTTTAAAAGAATATGATAATTTAATCACATTCAACTTAGGGCATGGAGGAAACCCTAGCATCAAAACCAAAGTGAATACCTAAATTTTCTCATCATTTTCACTTGGCCGATTTGGAGGAGAAGGCTTTGCACTTGGCCGCCATGGGGAACTAGGGTTTGAAGGCTAGAACTTCACCATTCAAGCTGCTTTCTTTGCCATTCTTGTTGAGTCCTCTCCTGAATTCAATGGTAAGTTATTTTTCACCATTTTGATGTATCTTGGCTCCATTTTGAGGAATATTTGGGCCTCTAGGCCGCGACCATGACTGGTTTTTTGATGCACTTTGCTTTCTTTTGTGTTCTATGTTGATCTCTTGCTTGCATTGTCCGCCATGAGAGAGTTTGTTCGAGCTTCTAAAATCTTGGCCCATGGACTTAAACTGGTTTTCTCCATGTACAAACTTGGGTAAGCTTCATTTCTTTCATACATGGTGCATTTCCCTATTAAATAGGCTCGATATGAGCTCATTTCACAAAAAATAAGAGAATAATGAATGATTTTTTGAGTTTGGCCTTGCTTGGGCCGTAGCATCACCATATGCATTCTCTTATTTCTATAAAAAATAGTCTTTTTGGGCTCAACCCATGATGTGAAATAATATTACTTGTATGAAAAGACTTTCTTGTATTTTTTACTCCATTTTCTAGGTTTGTAAAACCCTTCATGGTCGCAAACATTAGCTCCATTTTCTTCATTTTTCTAAGAACTCCATTGCTGGTATAAGCTCGAACTCTTGTTATTTCCTTCTATATTTGCTTCCATTCTATGAAAAATGCATTCATTTCTCTCTACTTGCACACAGATGCATTGTATGAGTCATGGTAAATTTAATGTCATTGTTCCATTTTCTTCGAAACCCTAGCTTATTTAAACATTGGCTCACTATTTTGAAAAGAAACAATGATTCCATTTTCATGTATATGTCACTATAGCTTCACTTGTTTACTCTCAGAATGAAAGTTCTACTTCACTCAGAAACTTTTCTTAATGAAGCAAGTTGACATGTTGTTCTAATGACATTTGTATTCTCTCCTTTCAATGCATATGTTGTTAGCAATTACTTGCTTTTCATTTTGATTGAAATTCATGAACACGATGAAACTGCACTCTATTTGATGCTTATCAGTTGCTTATCAAACAAACATGTTTCCTCATACTCCCCATGAACTTTTTCATTCACTGTTTTAATATGGCTTCCATGATATTTGCACAAACTTGCTTTATGAAACAAACAAAGAAAAGCTCTATTTACTCCCAAAAGCATTGCATAGTGATGCCTCTATTTTATTCACTTACTTTTTGTAGTGTTGTATTCGGCCATCATGATATTTTTTTAGGTCACTTGTTGTTCATTATCACCTATTCTAAACACTTGAATGTTTCAGAAAAATGCATTTCAAGTTCCACTTTCACCACAATTTCATGTAGCAATGCAATGAGTTGTTATTTGTATCTATAGCATCAATAATATTGAAACAAGCCTTGAGTTTCATTGCAATCTATTGACATTAGTAGTGTTGTTTCAAGTTACATTTAGCTCAAACACTTAGTGTATTGTGCCTACAGTCAACAATGCCTCTTTCCCTTCATCCTTTGGCTTTCATGCTTCGTTTTCAGCCACTTTTAATTCTATTTCTTGATGGAGAGAAAGTTTCCTTATGTACTCTTCATGCATTTTTATTTCTCTTAGGCAGAAAAATGTTGATGTGAAACTTGATCTTTGCATAGAAGATTTTGAAATAAAAACACGTGATGACGGTGCTTTGAAGCTTCTCTATTTGCTTCAGTGGCCACTTTTGATTAGCATCATGTATGCCTGTTCACTATCACATTTCATGAGGGTATGCCTTTTGTGATGGTCTATGTGAGAAATTAATCATTTATGATCTTCAACTCATTGCATTTTCAGACTTGATTGTCCTAAATGGTCAAATGCTTGAGCTCTTATGACACTTGTGATGTACTCCTTCAAAAGCATATCTCTTTTGAGCACTTATGAATTTGTTTCCTTTCTCAGCCCCTCTATTGAATGTTAAGGGGCAGCATGCCGATCTCAACCCTTGTGGGAGCTCATTTTACACCACATGCTATAAATCTTCAAAATATATCAGCAACATGGATTTTCCTACACCTACACAGGAAACAAACAATGTTAAATTAAAAAAAAAATCCAAAGTTTCTTATGATGTTTCCTCCTTTTTATTCTCTTGCACACTTCTTTTTTTTGCTCAATTGATTCAATGCACCACAAGCAGTGTTCTGCATTACTGTTGATAGATCATGTAGGAGGATTCATAACCTGAGATCTAATAAAACATTACAATCACTTGGAGAATGGGAGCAAAGAGGGATGCACAACATTGAAGGAAACTCAAAGACACATTCAGGCAATGACGGCTATGTTCCCTCTTATGTGCTCTTCTCCTTCTTTATCTTCAGTAGTATAGTGCACTCCTTGTGTTTCATTGTCTTAGCTATTCCCACAGCTTGTGTGGGACACTTGATTCTTATTTTCATCCCAATGAATATAAACAACATTTTGTGCAATTCTTTTTCAATTTTGTACTTTCTTTTGCAAACAATATATGGAACATTATGGAATGAATAACTGAATATAGAATGAAAGCACTTACTTTTACATTTCATGCAATATTTTATGTTGCAAATCATGAATGAAAAACTTAAACACATTGCACCTTTCTAAAAAACTCAAAACTCAAATATATGCAATGGTTTAAGCAACTGTAGAAATAAACTGAAACTCTTCACCTTAAAATGAACTTGAATTAACCAACTCTGTCAATTTGGGTTTTGGTGAAAATTTGATAACAATCTCCATTTTAGAGACTTTATGTAGGAATTTGGGTATGAGGAAAATTTGTCACAGAATGGAAAAATATATAGCATTTGATAATTTTTCCACCCATGGTATAATTTTTATTGGCATACTAGTTTAATTCACCAATAAATTTTTTTAATTGGTTTGAAAATAGGTTTAATTCGGCAATGAAATTTTTTAATTAGTTTGAAAATAGGTTTAATTCACCAATGAAAATATTTTATTGATTTGAGTATAGGTTTTATTCGCCAACAAAAATATTTTTTTGGTTTGAAAATACGTTTAGTTCGCTAATAGAAATATTTTTTTTGTTTGAAAACAGGTTTAATTCGCCAATGAAAATTATATTGTATTGGTTTGAAAACAGGTTTTAATCGCCAATGAAAATATTTTATTGTTTTAAAAAATTATAATTTTCCAGTATTTTCTACAAACTTCTAGTGATTGTAAAAGATTTTCCAATTGAATTTATTATTTTTTCCTTAAAAAAGAAAAAAATCGCCAATAAAATTAATATTTTTTAGGAATTATACAAGATTCGCCAGGTTTTTACACCTTTTCCGAGGGGGGGTTCTTAAAGTTTTCCGTAACTATATCTGGTAGATGTCTCTCAAGTATATGTGTGGTTCACCCAATGAGCCATCATGTCTGACGATAGTATAACTAGGTGGAGATGATCATCAGTGCATGCCTCGTATCGTAGCCAAGGCTTGCATATAAATTGATCCATTTTATCAAAAATCCCTCTCCAATAATGAAGATCTCCCATTCTCTAATGTGTCAACATGGTGTTTATAGATATACACAAGGATCTCCCTGGGCTTGATGTGCTCCCATGCCCAAACATGGAGTGGTGTCTCCCCCATTGATAAATGGGTGGCTAACTTGTACACCACCTAATTCATGTCATGGTATAGATGCACTAAGACGCAAGGTCCCCACACAAACATGGTACCATCCTAGATCATTCTCTCGATCATAAATCCCCAACCAATAGATAAACCCCTGGCTCGTCAATCAGGCATGATCTGACCATTGACCAACCCTGCTAGTACTAAAATAATATCATCAACTGCACCAATGTAATGTCTCAAATTGATCTACCCATCATCAATCTCCAGGTCATCATCTGTTAGTAATCGCTCCAATGACTATGTCCCTTTGTCTAAGTCATATACAACTCAAACACCCTCAATAGGAATCCTCAAGATGTGCCAAACATCCTCCAATGTGATGGTGGCCTCACTAGTAGGGAATCTGAAAGTTAGATTCTGAGTGCTATTACTCCATGATAGTTGTCATAAAAGCTCAATGCACCTAAATCTTAGACATGTATGCAATATAGTATAGTCCAACCGATGATAAGAAATCTATGTCGACCTCACTCAAGAGAGCCATCTGGTCCAAAATTCTCTAGTAGAATTTGGCAAATAAATGACTACGTGACTAAAACTTTTAGTCACAACAACTAAAGATGACTAAATTCTACTCATTTTTTGCAACACAACTCTAAATGACTAATTTGATCATGCGGTAAAAAATATTTTGAATTGAGGGAGTGGGTTGTATTATAATATAATATAATATAATAATAATATATTATACTACAATACAATATATTATATTATATTATAATATAATATATTATAATATGAAATAATATAGTATATTATATTATAATATAATATATTATAATATTATATTATTATATGTGGGTGGAAGGGAGAGCGACTTTCCACATGGGATTGTGGAAAGTCCATTTTTGGGGGTAGGTCTAGGCGATTAAACTGCGTGGACACCCCGTCAGAAATTTGCACATGGCTTTGCATCTGTATATTTGCAAGTAAAGGTAATAATGATATGATCACAACGTACTCTAATCGGATGGGAGCTTTACATCCGTTGGCATCATGTTTGGCCTTCATTTCGAATCAATGTACTCATGGCACTGATAGACAACGGGTCATTGTGGTTTGGGCCGCACAAGGTGGCAAACATAACTTGTACAGCATAATAACCCTTCATGCATTTAAATTTTTCATTCCCTCGAAGGTGGCATTTGGGCTCTGCATTTTCTTTTCCTCTCGGCTCTGGGAAAGCTCGGGATTGCTTTCAATGGAGGAAAAAATGAAGTTCACTATGCATATGTCCATTGACTCTCTAGTTTGTTTTAGGGCCGATACCCTAATTCAACTTGGTTGCAAAGAGCGTCAAAATGCCTTCGACGGTGTCTTTGATCAATGCCTTAAGTGCATTCTCTTGAATATTGATCTACATATGATGGTGGCCATTAAAATGGTGTTGGGGAAGGAGCATTTGGTGCCACACGAAACTCCTCGGGTGAATTCTCAAATTGTCTCAAGGTTCCTCGCATCCCTACTGGATATTCATATGGCTAAAGATGAAGCCAAGGTGTTGGTTTGCAAACTTTTTAAAAGGGGTTGATAGAAGGGATAGATGAGATTCTTAAGGTGGTGATTCTTGGGGTTGGGGTTCCAAGACCTAAGGATTTGGAGTTGGTCAAGAAGCAGGGCGAGGTCATCAAAATTTATCCATTCCTTCTGGACTTGAAAGGCATGGCACTGGTACACCACAGGATGATAGCGACGGTGGGTGCAAACTTCCTGAAAAAGATGATGCGACTGGTGGAAGTGGAGGGCTTTGAATGGGTTGCTGAATTTGATGCATTCACAAAGGCCAACAGCTTCATGTGATGCGGTTTGGGTGTTTGGTTCTGGGTGTCTTCAGGTAAATAAGTTTTAGTTCTTTGTGTGGCAGTTTATGCCTAGTTCAGGGAAATTTAGGTTAAATCATGTATATGCTCATCCTCTCTTTCTTATATGTTGGGGTGTTTGGTGGTCGATCAGTGTGGGTGGTCTATTGGGGGTTTTTTTGTTCTTTTGGTAGCCATGCACATGAAAATCATGTTGAATCTTGCACTTGCAGATGGTTGTATTCTTTTTGGCAGATATTAATATAATCTTTTATTATGGAACAAAAAAATATTATTGTATTATATATATTATTAATATTATAATATTATATTTATATTATAATGTATTTAATATTATATAATAATATAATATATTATAATATTATAATAATATTATATTATATTATAATATAATATAATATAATAATATTATATTATATTATTATTATATTATATATGTATTTTATAATATTATATAATAACATAATATAATATTATATATTATTATATAATATAATGTCAACAGATTTGCCCGCACCCGCTAAAAATTGATTTCAAAATGGAATCCAAAAAAAAAACTACAATACATAACCCACTTTTGCACAATAATAATTATATTATATTATATTATATTATAATATAAAATTATATTATATTATATTATATTATATTATAATATAATATAATATAATATTATAATATAATATAATTTTATAATAATATAATTTTATAATAATATAATTTTATTATTATGGAAACAAATCATATTATAATATAATTTGTTTCCATAATAATATAATACATAATATAATATAATATATATAATATATATTATAATATTTTACCTATCATGTTTTCATGTTTCACCATAGACTCGTTGCTCCTCCTTCAGTGTTATGTAGTTGTGTAGTATTTAATAATATTATATAATATAAATATTATATTATATTATTATATAATATTATAAAATACATATATATTATAATATTTTATTGTCGTCTTTTGGTGTTTCACCGTAGACCTGATGCTCCTTCAATGTTGTGCGATTGTGTAGTATATAATAATATTATATTATATAATATAAATATTATGTTATATAATATAAATATTATGTTATATTATTATATACTATTATAATATTTTAACTATCTCATTTTTGTGTTTCACCGCAGACCCGCTACTCCTCCTTAGTGTTGTGCGGTATATAATAATATCCCTAGCTCGCCTCAGGTACCCAAGGTAAGGGCTGGTGGGTTGTTGGGTTGGGTCACGGGGACACTCTTGTAGTAACAAAATAATAATAATATATAATAATATAATATAATATGATAATATGATTTATTTCCATAATAATATTATTTTTTTCCATATTATATTATTAATATAATATTATATTATAATATATTTAATAATATTTATTGTGAAGGAGATTATGTATTATAGTTTATTTATTTTGAATTTCAATTTGAAATCCAATAAATGAGGGAAAATATAGACAGAAAAATTTTAACCGTAATTTTCATTTTAATAAACATACTCTAAAACCCTAAATTAGAGAAGTGAAAGGTGAATACGAGCAAGAAGAGTTTGAAGGCGTTGAAACCAATAGCAGTCAGGGCTCTCTTAGCTTGCCTTCTCCGAACGGTCTCGAGATATAGCTTGACACTGGTAGCCTGCCCTCGTCTGGTAATGGACGACTCAGTTGGGTGGCTTGGACGGGACCAAATTTTGAATGCCCATGGCTTGGGTGAAAAGAACAAAGACTTCATTTTCTTGGACAGTGACTTTGACTATCAATTTCTTTCTTTTGAGGCTGTGATTTTTAATTTTTGCATTATTTTCCTTTATGATGTTTTTTTTCTAAATGTTGTGGCCTCCTTTTATAGCAGATCTAGCAAACTAGGGTGATTGATCTCCTTTGTCTCATGGTCTTGTTAGGGTTAGAAAGGAAGATATCTAACAATTAAATGCAGATTTAAGTAATAAACAGAGAAACTAAAACACACAGAATAAATTATAACACAGAGAATTTAACGTGGTTCACCCAATCTGGGCTACATCCACCAAACTGCAGCCATCCAATGATTTTATTATCCAGTGCAAAAAATCTATTACAATCTTGCGAATAATTGTGTTTTTCATCATACTGTAACACCCGTCCGAACCCCTTTTTAACAAGCTTAGAAGCTTCTAGATTTGGGTTCTACAAAGTCGGATTTTTCTTTTTCGTTGATTTTTTCCTTTTTTGGTGATGACGCGAAAAAGTAGGAGGAAAATTTTTCTTAGGGGTTGTCGCCCCCGAACCCCCACCCGAGGCCTGGCTCGGCCCTGGACCCCGGCAAGGATACATGTCGGGGTGTACAGTATAGCATGATCAGTCACCACATACCAACAATCTCCCACTTGGAGACTAATCAGGCTCCACACCAACACAATCTCCCACTTGGAGACTAATCTTGGACAACACTGCTGCACTTATAGCTCCCACTAGAAATAGGCACCTTGGACCATGTTGCTCTATTATACTTGAATTCAACCTTGAATCCCAACCGAAGCTGAAGAGGAGCTCAACCTCTCCCTTGTCACCGCCTTCGTAAACATATCCGCTGGATTGACATCTGTATGTATCTTGTCCAACTTGACCTATCCATCCTCCAACACTGACCGAATGAAATGATATCTCAACTATATGTGTTTTGTTTTAGAATGCAAGAAAGAATTCTTTGCAAGATGTATAGGACTCTGGTTGTTTGTAAATAAGTAATTTCCAGCCTGTTGTTTTCCTAACTCATCCATGAAAATTTGTAGCCATATCATCTCCTTTGCCGCCTCTTTTGCAGCAACATACTCTGCCTCTGTGGTGGATAAAGCAACCACCTTTTGCAATCGAGAAATCCAACTCACTATTGTCCCACCAACTGTAAATACATAGCATGTGGTACTCCGCCTGGTATCTATATCCCCTACCAAATCTGAGTCAACATAGCCTTTTAAATCAGTATTAGATCCCCCAAAACATAAACATTTATTGGATGTACCTCTCAAGTACCTGAGAATCCATTTTACCGCATTCCAATGCTCAACTCTGGGATGACTCAAATACCTGCTAACAACTCCTACGACATGTGCAATATCTGGTCTCGTGCATACCATGGCATACATTAAACTACCTACAACTGAAGCATATAGTGTTTTGGACATTTTCTTCCTCCTCTTGTGTCTTTGGACACATATCCTTAGTCAATTTAACATGACTAGGCAAAGGCGTGCTGACAACTTTTGCATTCTCCATATGAAATCTCTACAACACCTTTTCAACATAATTAGCCAAAGATAAAAATAATTTATTTTTTTTCCTATCTCTACAAATTTTCATATCAAGGATTTGTTCTGTTGCCCCCAAATCCTTCATAGAAAAAAATTTTGCTAACTGTTGTTTTAGCTCACTTATGTGATCCATGTTAGACCCTACTACAAGCATGTCATCAACATATAAACACAAAATAATGCAGCTGTCATTATCCAACCTCTTAAAATAAACACAATGGCCATAATTGCACCTGTTGTAGCCTTGCTCAGCCATAAAACTATCAAATTTCAAGTACCATTTCCGAGGTGCTTTCTTCAAGCCATATAAAATTTTATTCAATCTGCACACTAGTTTATCCTTACCTTTGACCTCAAATCCTTGTGGTTGGTCCATATATATTTCCTCTTCCAAATCACCATGGAGAAAGGTTGTTTTAATATCAAGCTATTCTAAATGCAAATCTTCAGTAGCCACAATACTTAAAATAATATGTATAGAAGTCATTTTAACAACTGGAAAAAAAATCTCATCAAAATCAATACCCTTTTTTCTATGCAAATCCCTTTACAACTAATCTGGCTTTAAATCTCTTCTTACCTTCATCCTCCTCTTTCAGCCTATAAACCCATTTGTTTGGTAAAGCCTTTTTACATGTAGGCAACTTGCATAATTCCCAAGTCTGATTTTTCAGCAAGGAGTCTATTTCTTCTTCCATTCCATGCTCCCACTGAACCTTGGTATCCACCTACATAACTTCATCATAATATTCTGGTTCACCAGCATCAGTTAACAAAATAGTATACAAAGAGGGAGAGAATCTTTCTGGAGGTCTACTTATCCTTGAAGATCGTCTAACATTCACAGGAATTTGTGGTAATTGTTGTTGTTGTTGCCCAACATGAGGAACCACTGAAACATCAATGTTTGGAATATCATCCAACACTACATAATAATTTTCTTTCTTCTCATGCTGCAGCAACAGATCTTTTTACAACACTTTCTCATCGAATATGACATCCTTGCTTCTCACAATTTTTTGATTTTCAAAATCCTAAAGCCTATAACCAAATTCATCAATGCCATATCCAACAAATATATATTTCTTTGATTTTGCATCAAGATTGGTTCTATTTTCATAATCTACATGTGCAAATGCTTCACAACCGAAGGTTTTGAGAAAAAAATAACTCACCTTCTTACCTTTCCATGCTTCCTCTGGAATACCACAACCCAAAGGATTAGAGGAACCTTTATTAATTAAATAAACAACAATTTTTATAGTCCCTTCCGACATTTTTAAAGGCAGCCCAGCATGCAATCTCATAGTCCGTGCATGCTCCATTATTGTTCTATTCATGCGCTCAGCCACTCCATTTTCCTGTGGAGTCCTTGGAACCGTTTTCTTCCTACGAATACGATTAGAGGAACAATAATCTTCAAACTCTTTACTGCAATACTCACCACCATTATCAGACCTGAGATATTTTAGCTTTTTACCCATCTCATTTTAAACCAAGCTTCTCCATTTTTTAAAAGTTTCAAATACATCAGATTTTTGCCTAAGGAAATAAATCCATACCTTCCTAGTTGCATCATCAATGAATGTAACATAATACAAAGAGCCACCGAGAGAAAATACTTGAGCTGGTCCCCATACATCCGTTGTAACGCCCCGCCACACAACCCTAGGGGAAGTTGCAATTTACTACACAAACATACTAATTTTTATTTATTTATTTTTGTTTAAGTACAATTAACATGCAAGTTCACTACCCATTGCCAACAACCCCTAAGGTTACGAGACTGAGTTTACTTAAACCCAAACAAGAAACATGAATTGAAACCATAACATTTAATTACTTAATAAATTAAATACACATACATTCCATACATGATAAATTACATCAAAGCATAAGAGCTACTCCATGAGTTTCAATTAACGATAATTTACAATACGATTACAACTCTCATTCCCCGTATGAGGTAAATCCAATAAGCATGATTACATATTACACAATTCCACCTCGATAACAAATGAGGGGTAAAAAAATACAATATCAACATAAATGAATAAAGCATGAAATGAAAATAGATCCCATGAGCTCTCCAACTGGAAACCTCGTCCACACGAACAAGAGGAAGACCCAATGGATTCAGGTGCACGTTCCACCCAACCATGTGATACCTGAAGGCTCACCCCTCATGCTAGGAGATAGTAACAAGGAATCCTATACAAGACTATTAACCACTAGACACAGGCTAACTCACACTGACACAACCAATCACATGAACCAAACAACCATGAAAATAACACAAGTACAACTCTAACATCACTGACATAAGTCACATTGCTTCAAGAAATAAAACAAATCGAGTATGATAAGAAGACCATACACATAAAACCAAATACCAACTGTTGTCATAGAAAGAGTGTCATCACATACCTCGACATGGGATATCCTCTAGGAATCTTCTTAGGCTCCGGCCCCCACTATGGGTTGTCCTGGTGGCCTCAATTGAATCCCGACACCCATACTCACTCATGCGGAATCAAATACCTCTCGTAAAGACAAGATAGATGATATTTCCATTCCAAGCCTTCCCACTCATCCCAAGCCTATACGAGCACTTGCATCTATGAGTGAGGCTAAATTATCTTGATTAATGTGAAAAACTACCTAACTTCTAAGCATATTATTTTTAGTTATCACTTGATTAAACCACCTCTAAAGGTTTCCCAGTTTACCTCTTTAGGCTTTAGCATCAAACAGAAGCCACTCTTCTACTTGACAACATACCAAACAAAACCAATCACCAAGGGAATCCCAAGTGCAAACCAACAAGATAAAACCACTCTAACTCTAGGAGGAACATATAATGAAAACCCACTCCAAACACTGGAGGCAACAAAAGTCAAACCCCTCTCCTTCCAAAGGAGGCACAAACCACATAACCCACTCCTTATCCAAGGAGGCACAAACCATCCTCATTCGTGAAAACCGAGTAAGACAATAGGATACAACTATACGCACTACCCAAGGCAATACAAAGGTTGACTAACATATTATGACAACCCACGCAATTAAATGAAAACCCCATTTGGAAGACTTACATAAACAAACCACTCTAATTTCCCAACAATGACAATGAGAGAAAACACATAACGAAAAGACACTTCTGACAATTAAATAACCTACTTTAGGATTTCCTAAATCCAAACAACGTAATGACATATTGCATGTAATCAATTAAACTAGGATTTACTAAATCCAAGCAAAGCAATAATACATCGTTTGCAAACATCCAAAGCAAGTAAAATTACATTTGCAACAATAAGTATTTCAAAAACCCTAGTTACTCTTAAATAATAATAACATTTACTTCTATGATCCAGAACCTATCATTTAAAAATAACTATTGGTCCCTTGCAAAATAAATTATTTCAAAATCAATTAATCTCGCTATTAAACACCTTTCATTTAAATCCAATATTTGTCATTTCAAATATATTATTTTAAAATAAAATCAATAATTGATTATGAACACAATATTTTAAATTCCTCAATTACACATTTCATGAAAATAACTAATCTTACCGTACATTCGTTGCAACCAATAAGAACTATAAATAATTAATAATTGATTTCCTAAGAAAATTTATTTTCATTTAAAGCAAATAACCATTTCTCATATTTAAATATTCATCTATTAAACCACGTGCATATTATCCGTTTTCCTTCATTACCCAAAATGATCAAAATCAATTTTTTAAATACAATCATTTTATTACAACATCAATATTTTTTTGCATCTATTATAATAACATAATCATCTCAAAATAATTTATATTTAAATATATATTTATTATTTAAATATCTATATTTAAAATCAACTATTAAAATTCTCAAATCCAATTATTTAAAATTACATTATATATACATTATATATATAATATATGCATATTATATACCTATAATATACGTATTATATATTTAAATAATAATAAAAACAAATTTATTTAAATATTAATATAATATATATAATATAAAACAAATAAATATAAAATTAAATTAAATATTAAAAAAAACAATGGAGTTTCCTTTGACCCGCGGGCCCCCAAAAGGGAAGGGACACAGCCAAAGGTTGCACCTAGCCTCCCTTGTGGAGGCCAACGTTGACATAGCAGTGCCCCTCCTTGGGGCTGTGTGCAGCCATGGCTGCGGCCCCCACACATGCCCTAAAAAAAAAAATTATTTATAATTTATTTTCAACAAAAACCAATAAAAATTACCCTCCCCTGCTCTGCACAGAAATATTTCTGTGTAAACAAAAACAAAAATTAAAAACAAAATCCCATAATGAACCAAATATATTTATAATATATGTTTGTATATATATATATATATATATATATATATATATATATATATATATATATATATATATATATATATATATATATATATATATATATATATATATATATATATATATATATATATATATATATATATATACTGGAACATATTATAAATATATACCTAAACTTCCATTTACAGTCAAATTGTGCAACTTTTCTACATAAATTTTGCAATAAAACTAATTTCTCAACACAATTTCTTCGTTTAAATTTCAAATTTGATAAGAACCATTTCAAATCCAAAATAGAGGTTTTCAAATTTCATTTTGTTTCATTCCATTTTCTATTGTTGAAATTGAAAATTTATGTTGCAAGTTTGATTTTCAACAAACAATCTAAATTTCTTCAAGATTTAAACAGGGTTTTCAAAAAGATTTACAAGCAAGTTTTAATTTGAAAATGTAAATTTCCAAACAATAAACAAGGAGAACCTGTAATCTGAAGCTTCAAGGAGAGTTTGAAGAAGAAAGTTGAGCTTCCCTGCAAGAAGATTTTTCAAAGCTCTTCCAAAATCCTCACCCAAAATTCAAAAGTGCATCCCCAAAAACAAGTAAACCCTCTTTTCTCTTCATAGCAATTTTTTTTCTCCAAGCATGGATAATCCTTCCAATCCTTTTATTTTTCCCAAATTAAGTCAATGCCCTCTAAAATATCCCAGATATTTTCTTTTTCCAATTATAAATATCTTTCAACAATATAGATATTTTTATGCATTTACAAAATATCTTACTTCTAATAATTTAAAACAAATTCCTTTTCAATAAATTTAATTCTTTTAATTTATGCATTTACAAGATATTTGCATTTTAATACTTTAAAACACAATTTAAATTTCAAATAGATTTAAATCATTTACTTTATTATAAAATTTCTATTTCAAAATGAATTTAAAATCTTTTAATAATTTATTTTCAAAAAACATTTAAACTTTTAAAATTTTCTTTTCAAAGAATTTAACACTTTTAAAATTCCAAAATGAATAACTTAATTCAATTCCACACAATTAATTTAATTAATCAATAAAATAAATCTAATCCAAGATTAGATTATTAATTAATAAATTCAATAATATTTCTAACATCATAACGAGATAAATTTAATAAGCAACTTAAGTACATAAAGCCATTTATTTATCTTTTCCACTTGCAATTAAATAAAATAAGGGAGAGATGAACAACAAAGAAGCAACTTAATCTGACTAAAACCCGACAACACACTATGACTAGGGTGATGACTTGGCACGGAAAACCTAGCTACTATCTCCCAATCGAATATCGTTGACCAATGGACACGCTCAACCCTGTGAAACCAGGTGGAGTCGATGTCCTGTACCTGTCAACCTGCGAACAAAGAGTATATCAAACATGCATATATATAACATAATAAAACACACCGTGAAGAGGAAATCACATAATCGTAGGGCACTTGCAAGCGAGTGATGCGATCTCGTCCCCTTCACCAATACACTCATCATAGATTGACAGTTCCATCATAAACAAATGTCTCATGCAATAACATGTTACAATAACTAATCATCATTACACCAATTAAAACATGTCAAATAAAGCATCAGATAAGATACATCACATCACACAAATAGACTATCACTCTATAAATAGCAATCAAATAACACACACATAATAAAGTATCTCAATAACCAAAAATCACATCCAAGTAAACAAGGACACACTGTCCAGCTAGAAAGCAAAGCAAAGGGGTATTACATCCATATGCACAAGCTCCAATTTCTCATCTTTCTTTTGCTTCCCATCCTTGAGAAAACTTACTCTTTTTTCTTTTCCATACACACAACTTTCACATAAATCCATATTAACACATTTTAGACCTGATAAAACATTATTTGAATGAAGTAATTTCATACCTTTTGCACTCATATGCCCAAGTCTATTATGCCATAGTGCTGATTCAGAGTCCACATCAACTGTATGATCTTCTACCTGCTGAACTACAACAACTGTTCCTGAACATTGACCTTTTTCCATAACAATTAAAGTAGAAGGAATAATATGACCTGTATAAAGGTATAAAGTGCCTGCTTTCACACCTTTTTCTACCACTAAGGCACCCTTTGTGACCTTCCAATTTTTATCACTAAATGTAACAACACAACCTTCATCATCTAGTTGCCCTGTTGAAATTAAATTTCTGCTTAACTTTGGAACATGCCTTACCTCATGTCATAGTCAATGATTCCCATTCTGCAACTTAATCTTGATTCTTCCCTTTCCAACAATCTGACAGGGTCCGTTATCTCCTAAATAAACCATCCCAAAATCCCCTTGGACATAATCAAGAAAATAACTTCTATGGGGGGTAGCATGAAATGAAGCCCCTGAATCTAACACCCAAGAATCATCGAGCATTATCAAGGGAAAGAATCAAAGCATCCTCATCAGATTTATTACTTACCACATTTGCCTCTTTACTTCCTTTTTTTGTCTCCTTTATTTTTGAGACCAACAATCTTTCTTTAAATGACCCGGCTTACACAGTACTAGCAATCCCTCTTGTCTCTAGATTGGGACCTTGTCTTTTGATTCCTTCCTTGTGACTTCCCACGATTTAGAATTTTTTCCTCTCTCATGCCCGCGCATTAGTCCTAATGTGGATGTTCACAGGCTTTTCATACAATTTTTCTCGCTCAAAATAACACCAACAACATCATCAAATTTCAATGTATTCAAACCAGAAACAGAATTGATAATAGCCATTACCAAGCTATTCCAGCTTTTAGGCAAAGAACATAGAATCAAAAGATCCCTAACTTCTTCATCAAAGTTTACTTTTACAGAAGTTAATTGACTGGTGACTGTATTAAACTCATTTAAAAGATCAGTAATTGACCCACCTTCTACCATTTTCATATTAAATAAACGCTTCATAAGAAATACCTTATTCAAAGTGAAAGGCTTTTCATATAACTTCGCCAGGGTTTCCATCAACTCTTGAGTTGTCTTTTCTTTTGTAATATTGAATGCCACTGATTGTGCTAGGCATAAACGAATACTGCCAAGAGCCTTTCTATCCAAAATCTCCCAGCCCTCATCATACATTGCTTGGGGTTTCTTGCTTTTTCCTTCCAATGGTTGCCATAAATCCTTCTGATAGAGGTATTCCTCCATCTGCATCTTCCATAACTGATAGTTCTACCCATTAAACTTCTCAACCTTCTTACCCTCGTCTGCCATTACTCCCACTCAACTGTGAGACCTTCCTACAGATGATAATCATAACACAACCCGCTCTGATACCACTGTTAGGGTTAGAAAGGCAAATATCTAACAATTAAACGTAGATTTAAGTAATAAACAGAGAAACTAAATCACATAATAAATTATAGCACAGAGAATTTAACGCGGTTCACCCAATCTAGGCTACATCCACCAAACTGCAGCTATCCAATGATTTTATTATCCAGTGCAAAAAACCTATTACAATCTTGCGAATAATTGTGTTTTTCATCATACTGTAACACCCATTCGAACCCCTTTTTAACAAGCTTAGAAGCTTCCAGATTTGGGTTCTACAAAGTCTTATTTTTCTTTTTCATTGATTTTTTCCTTTTTCGGTGATAATGCGAAAAAGTAGGAGGAAAATTTTTCTCGGGGGTTGCCACCCTTGAACACCCTCCCGGGGCCCGACTCGGCCCCGAACCCCGGCAAGGATACATGTCGGGGTGTACAGTATAGCATGATCAGTCACCACATACCAACAGGTCTTTCCTTTGACCCATATGTGGGGCTTTCTCATGGCGGTGACAATACTTTGCATGTATTCTGCTGGGGGTTTCTCATGGCAGCGACAATACTTAAGTACTTAGGGTAAAGGATGTTGTAATTTTAAATCCTAAATGTGCTCATTATTAGGATCTTGGCCGTAATTTTCATTTTAATAAACATACTCTAAAACCCTCATCGAAACCTTATTTTCAAGCTACAGCTCGCCAAATTGGAGACGTGAAAAGTCAATACCAACAAGGAAGAGGAGTAAGGACCATGGTACTGCCTACACAGAGGAGTAAGGAAAATTGAAATGGAGGGGAGGATTCTTGATGCCCAAAAAATGGTTTCCTTAGCCATTTGATCTTTCCTTTTAACCAGTTTACTACATTTTTTTTCTTTTTCTTTTTATTATTATCATCTTACAAACCTGGATTCTCAGATTGCCCCACTTTAGGTTGAAAAGAATCAAGCTTACAAATTTTTCTACAAAACAGTTGTGACTAACACACTTCCTTTACAGTTTCTAAATGAATCTTCAAGAGGCTTGGTAAGAACATATTCATTTATATTTTTGCAAATATTGTGATCAAATCTAAAATTTCTTGTGTAGTGGGCACCCTATATAGCATATATGTCGCTAGATTTGTGCTGTCTTTCTTGTATTTCATCATTGAAATAAATTGTTAAAGAAGTACCATCCATTTTGGGTGTATTTCATCATTTTCTCCATTATGTTTTTTTGCACGGGTAGTTGTGGTAGAGGAAGAGGTTGTGGAAAATTAGCATTACAATATATGAATTTTTGCTCTATGATGCTTGGAATTTTAACAAAGTTCATTAGATTTTTTTAAATCTCAATTGTCACTGAGTTTTTTGTAAATATCAGTAGTCACTGAGTTTTTTGTAAATCTTAGTTGTCACTGAGTTTTTTTAAATCTCAGTTGTCACTGAGACATTAAGAGGTTTTGATTTTCCAATGAGGCTTAATGAAGTAAATTTTTAGAGTGGTTTTTTCTCCACTCATAAATATTATGTTGTGGCTCCTCTTGTGTCTGATCAATCATATTTGTTCAAGCATTTTAGTCTTCATTTCATGGTGCTTCTCTCAACATTTGAATATCTATGATACTAATTAAGTTAGATTTGATTTGTAAATGACTAAATAAATGACTATCATGACTAAATAAATGACTATCATGACTAAAATAAATTACTATCATGACTAAATAAATTACTACAATGACTAAATAAATGACTAAAATGACTAAAATAAATGACCACCATGACTAAATAAATGACTACCATGACTAAATAAACAACTACCATGAATAAATAAGCAACTATCATGACCAAATAAATGATCAATTAACAACAATCAGTGACTAAATTAACAACTAAATATACCACCAATTGATCAACCAAAACAACCAATAAATGACTAAAAATGGTTTAGTCATGAATTTGGTTGTGTTCTAAATGACTGGCAATAAACTACTAATGGTCACGTGACCAAACTATTGATCACATGACCATTTTTTAGTAGTTTTTTTAGTCATTTATTTCTATTTTTGTACTAGTGATCCTCGGTCTTCACTACCAAGATAAAATAGGATGTAGTATAGCTTGCAAGCATAGCACCCACGACATCAATTTTCTCAAAATTTACAAAAAAATCTAAGTCTAATTAGATAATAGAAAAAGTGAGTTTTTTTAAAAAGCGTCACTTTATCACAATCAAAAGTGGTCACTTTTTCAAAAGCATCGCTTTACCATTTTCATAAGTGAACATTTTATCAAATACGTTGCTTTATCACAATCATAAGTACTACAATTTTTCTAACCACAACGCTTTTGTAGAAGTGTGATGCTTGTAATGTAGTGCCCCTCCATTCTCACCGTGGAAGTGCAGGTAGTTTGGCTTTGGAACTTGGAGATGAAGGTAAAATAATAAGGATATTTATAGGTATATGCTAAAGATGTTAATCATTTGATTTTGTATAGTATGAATTGATGGACTATGTGTGAAGGTTAGAATAGGACTTATTATATATGTTTGAGGATATGTTTATCATGATGTGTGTGTGTGTGTGTGTGTTCAGACATGACCATTATTAGGGTGCATATTGTTATGTTATTTTTATGCAGAGATTTATTTGGATAGTTAGGTGATGCAGTAAAAAATTTTTAGGATACGTGGAAAGGGTGCATCATACCATTAGACGTATGGGGGACATACAGGAATGAGTTACGATTGCTAGAGTTCCTTTCCTAATACTTTGGCTATTATGAATATGTGCTCTAATTTGTATGTTTGAGTGAACAAGCACTAGGCTATGTCTCCACCTGAATTGGTAGGTCTGAGCGTTCCTTGAAACCCAATGGATCAATTGATTGGAGATAGCACTAGGTCCCCTACTCTAGCCATCATCCTCGAAGAAGATGAGTATCTAGTTTGTCACCCTGTTAGTTTTGTCAGTATGTCAGTGTGGTCAGTCAGTGTTACTTGAAGTTTTGTTTTTGACCTTGGTTAGTGGTCAGGTATTTGTTTCGGCATTTGGTTTAATTGATTGGAATTGGCTGATAATATGCAATGGTTATCTTATGCATTAAAACAAATTGATAAGTAAAAGGAATATCTTGATAAATAAATATATAATTAAATAATCGTTGTTAGTAATAAAATAAATTTATAGTAAGATGTTATAATAATAATAATATGGTAAATAAATAATTAAATGCTACAAGCTTGGAGTATATAACTAATTACAATAGCTCGGTAAATGGTTTTACCATTGTGGAAAATTGGGTTTACCCAAATTACAATTTATAAATGAAATGCTTTAAATAATTTAAAATTAAGTATGGTCTTGGAAGGTTAATTTATTAAATAAAAGCTAATGAAAATCGGTTGGGATAGTTGGGAAAATTCCCATACAACTGATATTGTCTTCCTGTAAATATTTGGGTTTTAGAGGTATTTCAAATTCTTTCAGGCTCTCCTTCGGGAAAAAGAAAATTGTCTATAAAAATTGGATTCTATTTTTGATTTTGGAGGGAGGATACGTTGTCTTTGTTAGAGTAAAGTAATTAATTAACTTTACTCTCCTCTTAAGAATTCACTTTATGCACATATATTAGTCATTTAATAATTAATATTAATTATTAAATGCACTCAACTTTAAGGTTAGGATTTCCTTTAGGTTTAGATCTCCTTTTATAAGGATTGATCTCTTGTATTCTTTTTTGCTTGATTCATTTTTTCTCTGATAATACATTTTGCACATTGTTAGATCCAAAACCCTTGTTTTGTTCTCTCTCTTTCTCTGTGACAATTTTCTTGCATGCAGGTGTTCATTGGGTTATGTGGATTTGTATTTCTCAAATCCTACATGGTATTAGAGCCAGATCTGCTGCAGCTTCTTCAGTTTTTGAAAGAATTAGAGATCTAGGTTTTGGTTGCATCAGATTTGTGTGTGTTTTCTAGTTTTTATTTGGAATAGGGGGTTTGTTTTTTTTGGTGCACTTTGAGCTCAAACGGACCTCACCGTTGAGCTCGCAGCGTCCAAAAACCCCTATTTTCATATAAAAACACGTCTGATTCGGCCACAACTGCTCAGGGAAGCAAAAAAAATTACCCCAGAGCCATACGGCCCTAGGGCACACCGTTCGAGGTCAAAAATTGCAAAAAAAAATCAAAAAATAAAAATAAAAAATTTCGTTTTAAAAAAACTATGCTTGCAGTTTTAAAGAAGGGAGCTGTCGCCGCTCAGCCAAGAGGCCACCAGCTTGGCAATGGACCACCCCACCTCCACCAGTTCACCACCAACCCACCACCAACGGCTGACCACCGGCTCACCGCCGGCCAACCACCAACCTGTAGCCGGAGCACCACCCACGCGCTGCCGGTCCGAGCGGAGCCACCAGGGCCCCTCTTTCTTTCTTTTTTTTACCTCTTTCGGTAAATCAGGCATAAATTGGGTGTTCGATCTCCATTTTTCGAAAACGAATAGGCGTTGGAAAGCTAGCTCCAAGCTCGTCCTGATGGTGCATAAATTTTTTCAAAATTTTCCAGTTTGGTTGCATTTTTTTGGTCAGATGATATTTTTGCACTCCGAGGGGCATAACTTGCTCAATTTTTCTCCGTTTTTCGAAAACGAATAGGCATCAGAAAGGTGGTTTTGTGCTCTTTCCAGATCTGCAATTTATTTCATCACAAATTATTCAGGTACACAGAGATTTTTCTCAAACATATACTGCTTTCTATTTTTTTATGGCTTTCAGTTTGGACTGGGGATTGGATTTTTGTATTGTGGGGGGTGTTTTTTCTTGCTTTTTGGCATTTACATCAGAAAAATAGAATCTATAAACACCAAAACAAAAAAAACCCCTTCTGCATCTTTTGTCTAGTTCTGAAAGACCACTAAATAATAATAATAATAAAAATTTAGAGCAGTTCAGGCACAGTTCATAGGATGGCCGATAGATCTATTGAACCTCTCACACCGCATAATTATCACACTTGGAAGGGTCGCATGATGACACTTCTCCGGTCTTGAGGGTTATGGTCCTGTTTGGATGAGGTTTAGCCTCAGTTGACTCGCCCCTTTGAGGTTATGCAGCACATGAACAATATGGATCAGGCTATGGGATTGATGGCTTTGCACATTGTAGACAGCCTCTTGTTTCATTTTGAAGGGTGTCTCACACCTAGAGCCATTTGGACCAAGTTTGATGGACTTTTTGGCACTGTCAACGAGTTCAGAGCATTGCAGCTTGAGGCCGAGTTGACTTCCTTGGTACCTGATTCATTTCCTTTCATTGAGGACTTTCTGATGAAGTTCAAACATTAGAGATCTATCTTGTAGGGTTGTGGAAAGATTAAGACTAATACAGAGTGCATCTTCCTGATCCTCTCCAAGCTTCAGGGTCCCTTTCAGATCTTCTCTTCGACATTCTATTCCACCATGGATGCATTGGGAAACTGCTTTACCATGCCTACATTTGAGGTGTTTTGTGATCGGTTGACACGAGAGCAAGCCAAGATATCACAGTTGGATGCTCTCACAAGATCACAACACCAAGCATTGGTAGCACAGTCATCTCAAGGGAAGCAGAAGCAGAAATAGAAACCAAAGACCACAAAGCATTGGAAGGATTCCAATTCACAACACTCCTCTGATTCACCTTCTCCTAAGGGGGAATCATCGAAGAAAGACAGACCTAAGTGTGCTTATTGTACTAAGCCAGGACATGATGAGTCCAGGTGTTATGAGAAGAAGATAGATGCATATGCAAAATAGGTTTTAGATTTGACAGCTCTTCTTGAGAGGAACAATATTCATCACTCTTCTTCATCTCCATCAAGCAGGTCTTCTTCTTCATCATCATCTTCATTCCAGACAGATGAACAGGCCCCACATAAGGGTCATGCATTATGTGCAACCACCAGTTCACATTCATCCAGATGGCTATTGGATTCAGGTGCTTCACACCATATGGCATCTTCTTAGGATCTGTTCTCATCTTTCGAGGCCACATCCTCACTGCACATATTGATGGGTAATAACACTTATATGAGTGTATGTGGGAAAGGTTCTATCAACATTGATGACGGTACATTCAATGATGTACTATGTGTTTCATATTTGTCTACTAACCTTCTCTCCATCTATCAGATTGCTCATAGTGGGATAGGAAAGACAGTTGAGTTCACACCTGATTCAGTGCACATCAGAGACATTCAGACTGGCAACATTGTTGCAACAGGGACAATTGATCATTCTTCCCATTTGTATGCATTCACACACTTTGGTCCACCATCTCCACTGTCTGAGTTTTCCTCTCTTTCTACAAGAGAGCATGCAGTATCTGAGGTGAAGTTTGGTCACTTGAACTTATGTGTTCTTCCATCTGTTCATGAGACTAGTGTTGAGACTTCTACACCTCTACCTCTTGTTGAGATCACATCTGTTCAGCAGGATTCCTCTTCAGTTATGACTAACATTGTTGCTCCAGTCATCGAGCCATCAAGTGTAGTTGTTGAGGCCATATCAGAGGATATTCCTTTCCTCACAAATCACAGTTTCAGCACACCTGTTATCCCATCTTCATTGGAGATTCCATTTCAAGATCATCTTGAGTTGTTTGATTCACCATCTTGTTATTCAAACACTCCTACTGCAGTTTCGTTCTTCAGTGAGCATCATCCAGGACTTCTATTTTCACCTCACATCCAGGGATTTCCTCTTCCTCGACCGTTGGATCTGTTTCTTCCTCTGAGGAGACACATTGTTTTGATCATTGGCACAGGGGTTCTCTCATTTTGGGGGGGCTTTGGAGTCTCTTCTCTCTCCTATGGGGGGAACTTATTTTGTACTTGTGTGATAGAAGCAGTTCTTGGGGGGTCATGTTGAGTCCTCCTTCGATCTCTCTTCTTCTTTCACTCTTGTTCATCTCTTTTTGGAGGAGTTTTTTTCCCACTGGGTTTTCTCCTTTACTCCGCTTTACAGAGATTTGGTTGTAATTGGGTACCTGATCAGGCCTAGTTGTCGGGACCCAATTTTACTTTCATGCATTGTAGTTACATTTGCTTTTTTGTACTTGTTTGTAGCTGCATTGTAGCTCATCATAAGGGGGGGTGTTAGAGTAAAGTAATTAATTAACTTTACTCTCCTCTTAAGAATTCACTTTATACACATATATTAGTCATTTAATAATTAATATTAATTATTAAATGCACTCACCTTTAGGGTTAGGGTTTCCTTTAGGTTTAGATCTCCTTTTATAAGGATTGATCTCTTGTATTCTTTTTTGCTTGATTCATTTTTTCTCTGATAATACATTTTGCACATTGTCAGATCCAAAACCCTTGTTTTGTTCTCTCTCTTTCTCTATGAAAAGTTTCTTGCATGCAAGTGTTCATTGGGTTATGTGGATTTGTATTTATCAAATCCTATAGTCTTTTGCTATCCTTTTTGTCATTTTCTTTTATGTGGTCCAAATATTTATAGTTTTGGGGGTTTCTTAGGGGGGGGAAATTCTACGATGCTTGCAAATGTCAAAAGGGGGTTATGGGTAGTAAACGAGATGAAAGAAATGGGACTTTAGATGGTTTTGTGATGGAGAGTGGGGTCACATTCTATAGATTTTATTCCATGCTTGTTTTGGGGGTATCAGGGGAAGAACAAAGTAACGTGAGGTGAAGGATTTGAGCAATGAATGTTGAATGGTGCTAGGAAAGTAGCGTTCATCAGTTACATTTTTGCTTGGCAGCTTAGCCAGCTCATTAACCACCCATTGCAGAATAGTATGTATGTGGTATGTGCTTCCGTTTGTGATTTAGTTTTTTGTTATCAGCAAATATTTTTTTATTACAGTCATGTACGGGTTGAAGCATTTATTGTTTATTACTAATGGACTCACTCTAATCTTAAAAATCCTAATCAATGGAATATGAAATATAGAATGAATATGTTGATTACCTTGTTATGTATTTAGATCGATTCATTTAAATGATGGAGGATTAACAACTTTATGACAAGTATTACTACCGGTTTCCACGTTTAATGTGTGTAACAGGTAAATGCGATGTTTTAAAATGTTGTATATATATTATTGATGGATTTTTCAAGTATTCTATAAGCATTGTATCTTTTGATTTTTCATTTCAAGTGATAAAGAGTTTTGGGAAAACCATGCACTTGAGTTTACCACTGTTGAGCTTTCCCTTCAAATGGAATGGTTTCTCTCACTTGACACCCCCAGATTATGCTCGTGAGCATCCCTATAACTTTCCTTCATTGAATCCTTGTAATGCATGGTGGGAAGATAATATGATTGCAACTATGAAAGTGATCTTTTAGATTCGATAGACTAAGTGATAATAATTTTTGGTTAGTCGATAATGTTTTAATGTTGATTCACTGCATTGGTCAGTATCTAGAAGGATTAGTCCATAAGAAGCTCTTCATTTTTTTTGTCTCACACTAACGAGTGAATTTTATTTGCAGCTTTAAAGCTCTCACAGTTCCCTGGGTGGACCTCCTGAACCTTCTCAAAATTTGAGAGAGAACTCTTAAGTTCTCCCAACTTCATTTGAACCTGTCCCAACCCAAAGTATGGCAACACAAAATTTTGTGGCCCCTGGCTTTCCTTGACTAATGCCATGTAGTAGCGGTCAGCGGTGTCACAATCGCCTTTGCTTTGACAAGATTGTGTAAGATTATAATATGAATGAGATTTCCTAAGAGGGTGGTCAGTCGAAACGAGAGCTATCTCAATCCACTATCCTACAAGAAAGTGTTGCCCTACTAAATGATCCAATGCCATTGCTCAGTGCGGGTATTATTCAAGGCTCTGCTCACCTTTCTCCCTTCCTTCGTGAACACTACCGTTTTTCTAACTTGCAACCAACTACATTTTCTTGAAAGTTTCTTAAGCCTTCTCATCAAACCCACCTAGTGCGCAACCTGTTGTTAGATTAATTCATGCAATGAAATCTCTTTGTGCCTTCTGTCAAACTGTCCAAATGTTGGTCGGGCAGCTTATACTAGGTAAGGCATGTGCCTCCTCTTGTTGTGTCATTCTTGCCTTGCAACGTGCTTTAGGAGTAGGGTTTGTGATTTGGAAATAGTTTATTTTATGTATTCCTTTTATTAATGATAGGATATATACAAACCTATATACATATATGTATAAATATATATATATATTTATATATATTTATATATATTTATATATTTATATATTTATATATTTATATATTTATATATATATATATATATATATATATTTATATATTTATATATATATTTATATATTTATATATTATATATTGTAGTACATTCGGTCTTGATATTAAAGAAATGTGTTAGAAGAAATTAAAAAATGCTATTTAAAAGTAAAAGTTTGGAAATGTCATGGTACAAAAGATTTTAACTGAATAGCTATTATTAAAATGAATAGTTAAAGTGTTATAGGAAAAAGGACTCTCTATAATTAATTAAGTGGATTGATCTATTCTGTAAGTGGATAGGCTATTTAATTTAAATGAATTAGAGTAAATATTAAATGATTCGGATTACCCTCTGCGGATTAAATAATAGGTGAATATTGATTTTTTTTTATAATTATTTGATAAATGATTAGTAAAGTTGCTATACAAATTAATTAATTAGAATATGGATTATGGTTGTTCTTGAATATAATTGTTTGTCAAGAATAATACCTTATTAAGGGAACATTTTCAAGGTTATAATGTTATGATTGATTGTTGTATTTAATAATGTGTTTGATTATTCAAATTGAATGGTTTTGTAATTATTAAAAAAAAGGGGTTGTTATTTGTGTAAAGTTGTTTAAGGTTGGTTTCTAGAGGCCTAGGGGCTATGTTGTGGGCCATATGTATTGTGTGAAATCTTAACCCTAAAGCATTGCCCTCCTATCTTTGCATGGATTCATGTGATTATGGTAAGTGTGCAAGATGGTCGTTACCCTGCTTGATGTGTAGGGTTTACTAGTTGCAAGTAGGGGGAGTGGCTCTCAATGGAGGCCGAGGATCAGGAGAGGCTGCTAGGATAACCCAAGATGGGGACTTGGGCCTAAGAAGATCTACCAGGATAACCCATATCAAGTTGTCTGATGACACTCCTCCCTATTTCCATCTGGCATTCCCTAGTTGTACTTCCTCATTTTGTTGTGTGAGAGTCTCTGTAAGTGAAGAAAGTGTTGTAAGTGATGTTGATTTGTTAGCAGTGTTGTGTTGGAGTCCTAGTATAATGCTTGATTGATTTAGCTTGTTTCCTTCCTGACTGTCTCTTGGGTGTGGGACCTTGTATTATCTCCTAGCACGGGGGGTGGACCTCAGGGTTCCACGGCGTGGAGATTGTTCATTGCACTATGGACTCCAATTCTTGTTCCTGTTGAGAAGACTTCCTAGCATGTTTTTGCATTTTGTATTGTGCTTCCATTGTATCAATTATTGTAATATGATGTAATATTTCCTCGTGTACTAGGGGAAACAATGCTATAAATATTGTATTGATGTCAAGATTATTAATGATTTCATCTTGTAAAGAGTATTGTAAATAATGCATCTTGCATATGTTAGTTAGCTAGGAATGATCTTTAATGTTGATCATCATTTGTTATGTGATGAAAGTAAATAATGTAGAATCATTTAATTTGGTACTTAAAATTGAACCTTGAATGTTAGATCATACTTGTATCTTTTATTGATGATGAAATGTTTCTAGTAATCTTGATTTGTGAGTAGCGCAGTCGAGGAACCTTAGAGGACCTAGGCTTAGAGTATTATGTTATGTTATGTTATGCATTTTGTATTTATTTGTTTTAAAAAAAATGTTCTATTAATTTGACCTAGTTTTGTGTTGTCCTTTGGGGTTCCTTGGCGGGGGCATTACACCTGGTATCAGAGCCCAAGTTCTAACATTAGGCACTCTGGTTTCATATGAGCCCATTATGTTGTCCTATTTTATTTTCCTTGTGTGACCCTATTTCATTTCCATGACTTCTAGTTCTTTAAAAGTGAAAATTTAGTCTTGGAATGCATGTGTGGGTTCATATTATTTAGTTGACTAGTTGGCATGTGGATTTATTTTGTTTGACTAAATGTGCATTAGGATAAGATGTTATTTTGCTCAGTTAGGTTACTTATGTTGTTCAATACATTTTCATAATGATAAGAACATACTGCATGTAAAAGGGGTAGTTAGAATAGACTAAGGAAAAGTATGTAGGTAGTTTATAAATGAATTATTGTCTATCTTTTGTGATTGCTATAATGCATTTGGAAGAAAATTTATGTGATTAAGTTTTGCATTACATGATGTGATATGTTTTTTTTGGAAAGGGATACTTTTGTGGAATAAATAAGATGCTAGTGCATAGAACTAGGTTTTATTTTGAGAAATTATGATGAATATATTGGTATTTGAACATCTTGTTTGCTATGTGTAGCTGAAACCTATGATGTAATGTATTTCTCTTTTTTTACTATTGTATAAATATAAAAGATTTATGCATTAGATGTCGTGCATGTTGAATTGTTATGAGGGGGTAACATGTGAAGTAATTAAGCTTAGGTATGGGATAGGGATGGTTGAATAGGAATAATCACTATGTAAAGATTTAGTTCTACTTGTACTGGCTTGGGATAAAGTTTGAGAGAATGTGGGATTGTGTTTTGGGAACAAATATGTGAATCCTTTTGTTCTATGAAAATTTGACTAACTTGTGATGAAGTAAGAGTTGTTTGTGTTTAGGAAAGACCTACATGAAGTATTAAGAGTTAAGTAGAGGATCATTATTGTCAAATTATTAATGATTCTTGGATGCATTTAGAAATTCATGGTGCTTGTGTAAAATTCTTATTGTGTGGAAGAAAAGTTAGTTTGCATACGCATATGTTATGAGTATAGAATGTTATACTAAATGAATAAAAGTGCGTGTGAATTTGTTAAGTGGAGTTGTTAAGTGATCACAATGATCATGACATTGACATTTAGCATCATGTGAAATATGGAAAAGATTATGAGTGAAAGAAAAATTGATAAAAGGGTTATGGATAATATGTAATGATATGAATCACATTGGTTATGGAAATAAATGTACTTATGGCATGTGATATTTTGAAAAGTAATGGAATTGTGTATGTAATTGTACTCCCCTATAAATCTGAGAAACCAATAAATGTGCATTGGTTGAGTGTTGTGAATACCCCATACTTTCTTTGTGTGCCCATGGGATGGTGATACTGTGTACCCATCCATGGGGAATATGTTGTGTTTTAGGTGTGGTATTAACCATACCATTATGTGTGCTTGTATGTTTGTTACCTGATTGAGGGACAACCCACGTGTGGTTGAAATTTATATATAAGAGTAGCCAAAATATAGTTTCACATTTTTTTTTCTTTTGGTTCTCTAGTCCCTCAATCCGTGAAGGGGTAGTAGCAGCCACAAAGTTCCTTGGGCGGGGTGTGCAGCATACACATATTGCGGCACAGAGTGGCCTCAACTCAACCGATCCCAAGGAAAAGTACTCACTACTTCCTCTTATGATGGATCAGGGTATTTGATCCATATGTGCTAACCTAATCCCCACAATTCCTGAGCATATTGATGGTATTTCTTGGATGGACATCTACCTTGTCTTCACGAAAGGTATGATATGGCACATGAGTTTTCAGTTGGGGGTCAGGGTCTAGGGTGAGAGGGACTTGCATGGACAACCCAATTGGAACTATGTGATGACATGTGTTGCCACTTGGGGGGTAGGGTCTAGGGTGAGAGGGACCTGCATGGAAAACCAAAGTGGGACCATGTGCCCCATGTATATGTATATTTTGAGGTCTAGCATGTGGAGGGAGGTTTGTTACCCATGCTGAGATGGATTTCGTATATGCACATGTTCTAACATGATGCAATAGGTACGATGCCACACCCCATTGATGTTCTGACACATTGTTGGTGATGATGTCATGTTGTTGATGGTAGTGAGTTGGTCTCAAGGACACGATGCCACGTGCATAGACATGTGAAGGTGCACTATGAGATTGTGTTATGATAGCCTTCTTTTGTGATGAGCATAATGGGGCCTCTTACACTTGTAGAGGGATACTCATGTTTTCTTTTGACAATGTTTGGGTCGATTAGCATATGGGTATGTCCTAGCCATGTATACCTTTGGCTACGGAGAGTACCTGTGTGTGCCTTATCCACGAGGTATCGTTATGCGGGGTGTGTTATGCGCGTGCCTACTTCCACGAAGCCATAGACACACTGCCATGTGGCATAAGACCAATATGTTCCTTCTCTAGTTGGCATATGACCATGCCACACTGAGACGCGATGCGGGATGTGGCTGAGGTGCACATCCCATGCAAGCATCCAAGGAGTGTGTGGGCCACTTGGCTAGTCCATGTCATGTGATGATGCAATGTAGGGTGTAGCCAAGGAGTACACTCTAAGCCATGTGGATGGCGTGCTCACTCTACACCACATGATGGCTACTACTATAGCCTAATGGTGATCCCTCCTTCCTCATTTGGTGGCTAGTACCTAGTCAAGCAATGTTGTATAGTGCAATTTCAAAGATTGTGCATCTTCTTTATGGTTTTGATGATTTTCTATTGACTGTAGGGTCGACATTTTGTTTATGTTTGATTGTGATGGTTTAGCCACACCTTGTGATCTTATTTGTATGTAGCCCTCATGGTTACATTTGATTTAGTGTAGAAATTGTGTGCATTTCTTGCTTTATTGTTGAAATTGAATTTTTATTTGATCTTTCTTTATGACTTTGGTGGCTAAACTAGTTTATCCTTATTTTTTTCAATGTCTTCCATGTGTCATATTATGATTCCTCTCCAAGGACGTATGAGGTGGACTTGGTGAGTGTATACGAGGAAACATACGTAGGGAACCTTGAGGATGGGGGTATGTGAGGCTGTTACATAGCTAGGACCCACTACCCACCTATGTGTGATGATTGTCTCTTGAAGGCTAACCACCTTATACAACAAGAGATAGGTCATTGTGGTCTTGCTTGGATGGTCTCACCATGTGTGTGTGGCCGAACACCATCAAGCCACTGAATGTGAGGTATGGATTATGTGAGATGGATATTGGCTCTTGGCTCATGGATTAGTATGTTGCTTCCCGGTGTCTAGATGGACCCTTGTGTAGCTTTGTGATGTGATTCCCAATGATGTGAATCTATGTGTATGTGAAGAATGTATGTTAAATCATGAATATAGTACTTATGAAATGATAAATTGTGTTTCCAAGCTTCTAAAAAGGTGTAAAATCATGATCTTTTGTTGAATATGTTATGAGATTTAGTGGAATGTCTTGTAAATGATGGATATTTAATGAAAAATGTGTACTTTGTCTGTATAATTATGTGTGTTTTATGGAAATGTAGCATTCTGATGTATTGATTGCTTAATAGTGTGTTGGAAGAGGAATTGTAATTTAAGGGTAAATAAAATGAAATGGAAATGTATTTGAAATTGAATGTTTTTATATGTTTCTATTACAAGAAATTTTGATAGTTAGGATTAAGGGTGGAATGTTTTCCTTGTCTTGAAAGAAACTGATGGGTGTTAATACTAGTATGTAAGGAGTTTGAGTGGTTTATGTACTATGGAATCATTTTTGAAATGCAAATCTTGATTGTGTTATTATTGTGACATTGAAAACTAAGGTCGTGTTGAAAGGGATTATATAAGTATATATCTTTGTGAGATGAATTATTTTCATAGGCAAAACTAGTGTGTATTATTTTGATGTAATGAATTAGCTTTGATGTTGGTAATAGAAATTTGCAGTACTAATGTGTTATGTTTCCACCCTAGTTTGTGACTTCCAGGAGTAAGTCAAGTTTTAAGGGGGGAGGATGTACTGCCCCTCCATTCTCACTATGGATGTGCAAGTAGTTTGGCTTTGGAACTTGGAGATGAAGGTAAAATAATAAGGATATTTAAAGGTATGTGATAATGATGTTAATCATTTGATGTTGTATAGTATGAATTGATAGACTATGTGTGAAGGTTAGGATGGGACTTATTATATATGTTTGAGGATAGGTTTATCATGATCTGTGTGTGTGTTCAGACATGACCATTATTAGGATGCATATTGTTATGTTATTATTATGTAGAGATTTATTTGTACAGTTAGGTGATGCAGTAGAATGTTGTTAGGATAGGTGGAAAGGGTGGCATCACACCATTAGACATATGGGGGACATATAGGAATGAGTTACGATTGCTAGATTTCCTTTCCTAGTGCTTTGACTATTATGAATATGTGCTCTAATTTGTATGTTTGAGTGAACAGGCACTAGGCTACACCTCCACTTGAATTGGCAGGTTTGAGCTTGCTTTGAAACCTAATGGATCAGTTGATCAGAGATAGCACTAGGTCCCCTACTCTAGCCATCATCCTCGAAGAAGATGAGTATTTAGTTTGGCACCCCGTTAGTTTTGTCAGTATGTCAGTGCGGTCAGTCGCTGGTGCTTGAAGTTTTTCTTTTGACCCTGGTTAGTGGTCAGGTATTTGTTTCGGCATTTGGTTTAATTGATTGTAATTTTCTAATAATATTCCTTGGTTATCTTATGCATTAAAACAAATTGATAAGTAAAAGGAATACCTTGATAAATAAATATATAATTAAATAATCATTGTTAGTAATAAAATAAATTTATAGTAAGATGTTACAATAATAATAATATTAATATGATAAATAAATAATTAAATGCTATAAGGTTGGAGTATATAATTAATTGCAATCTCTCGGTAAATGGTTTTACCATTGTGGGAAATTGGGTTTACCCAAATTATAATTTATAAATGAAATTATTTAATCAATTTAAAATTAATAATGGTGTCAAAAGGTTAATTTATTAAATAAAAGCTAATAAAAATTGGTTGGGATAGTTGAGAAAATTCTCGTACAACTAATATTGTCTTCTTGTAAATATTTGGGTTTTAGAGATTTTTCAGGTTTTTTCAGGCTCTCCTTTGGGAAAAAGAATTTTTTCTGTAAAAATTGGATTCTATTGTTGATTTTGGAGGGAGGATATGTTGTCTTTTGTTATCCTTTTTTTTGTCTGCTTTTATGCGGTCCAAATATTTATAGTTTTGGGGTTCTTGTGGGGGGGGATTGTGGGGGGGGGGGATCCTACAATGCATGTGAATGTTAGAAGGGGGTTTTGGGTAGTAAATGAGATGGAGGAAATGGGACTTTAGATGGTTTTGTGATGGATAGTGGGGTGAAATTATATAGGTTTTATTCCATGCTTGTTTTGGGGGTATAAGGGGAAGAACGCAGTAACACGAGGTGGAGGATTTGAGCAATGAATGTTGAATGGTGCTAGGATAGTAGCGTTGATCGGTTACATTTTTGCTTGGTAGGTCAGTCGGTTCATTAACCACCCACTGCAAAATAGTATGTATGTGGTATGTGCTTTTGTTTATGCTTCATTTTTTTGTTATCAGTGAATATTTGTTTTATTATAGTCATTTACAGGTTGAAGCATTTATTGTTTATTACTAATGGACTCACTCTAATCTTCAAACTCCTTCTAATCAATGGAATATGAAATATAGAATGAATATGTTGATTACCTTGTTCTGTATTTAGATTTGATTCATTTAAATGATGGAGGATTAACAAATTTATGACATGTATTACTACTAATTTCCACCTTCAACGCATGTAATAGGTAAATGTGATGTTTTAAAATGATGTATATATATTATTGATGGATTTTTTGAGTATTCTATAAGCGTTGTATCTTTTGAGTTTTCATTTCAAGTGATAGAGAGTTTTGGGAAAACCATGCATTTGAGTTTACCACCATTGAGCTTTCCCTTCGAATGGAATGGTTGCTCTCGCTTGGCACCCCCACATTATGCTCGTGAGTGTCCCTATAACTTTCCTTCATTGAATCCTTGTAATGCATGGTGGGAAGATAATATGATTGCAAATTTGAAATTGATCTTTTAGATTTGATAGACTAAGTGATAATAAGTTATGGTCAGTCGGTAATGTTTTAATGTCGATTCACTGCATTGGTCAGTATCTAGAAGGATTAGTCCATAAGAATTTCTTCATTCTTCTGTCTCACACTAACAGGTGAATTGTATTTGCAGCTTTAAAGCTCTCACAGTTCCCTAGGTGGACCTCCTGAACCTTCTCAAAATTTGAGAGAGAACTCTTAAGTTCTCCCAGCTTCATTTGAACTTGTCCAAGCCCAAAGTATGGCAACACAAAATCTCGTGGCCCCTGGCCTTCCTTGACTGATGCCATGTGGTAGCAGCCAGCGGTGTCACAATCACCTTTTCTTTGACAATATTTTGCAAGATTATACTATGACTGAGATTTCCTAAGAGGGTGGTCAGTCGAAACGAGAGCTATCTCAGTCCACTGTCCCACAAGAAAGCGTTTCCCTGCTAAATGATCCAATGCCATTGCTCAGTGTGGGTATTATTCAAGGCTCTATGCACCTTTATCCCTTCCTTCATGAACACTATCGTTTTCCTAACCTACAGCCAATTACATTTGCTTGAAAGTTTCTTAAGCCTTCTCATCAAACCCACCTGGTGCACACCCTATCATTAGATTAATTCATGTGATGAGATCTCTTTGTGGCTTCTGTCAAACTGTCCAAATACTGGCCAAGGAGGTTATACTTGGTAAGCCATGTGCCTCCTCTTGTTGTGTCATTCTTTCCTTGTAGAGTGCTTTAGGATTAGGTTTTGCGATTTGGAAATAATTTATTTTATGTATTCCTTTTGTTAATGATAGGATATATAAAAACCTATATACATATATGTACGTGTATATATATATATATATATATTGTAGTAGATTCGGTCAATATTAAAGAAATGTGTTAGAAGAAATAAGAAAATGCTATTCAATATTAAAAGTTTGGAAATGTCGTGGGATAAAAGATTTTGACTGAATAGCTATTATTAAAATGAATAGTTAAATTGTTATAGGAAAAAGGACTCTCTGTAATTAATTAAGTGGATTGATCTATTCCGTAAGTGGATAGGCTATTTAATTTAAATGAATTAGAGTAAATATTAAATGATTCGGATTACCCTATATGGATTAAATAGTAGGTGAATATTGAATTTTTTTTTATAATTATTTAATAAATGATTAGTAAAGTTGCTATGAAAATTAATTAATTAGAATATGGATTATGGTTGTTCTTAAATATAATTGTTTGTTGGGAATAATGCCTTATTAAGGGAACATTTTCAAGGTTGTAATGCTATGATTGATTGTTGTATTGAAAAATGTGTTTGATTATTCAGATTGGAGGGTTTTGTAATTATTAAAAAAAAGATGTTATTTGTGTAAAGTTGTTTAAGGTTGGTTTCTAGAGGCCTAGAGGGGGCATAATTGTGTAACCTTGAAGGTGGTTGGCTATGTTGTGGGCCATATGTATTGTGTGAAATGTTAACCCTAAAGTGTTTCCCTTCTATCTTTGCATGGATTAATGTGATTATGATAAGTGTGCAAGACAGTCATTATCCTGTTTGATGTGTAGGGTTTACTAGTTGCAAGTAGGGGGGGTGGATCTCAATGGGGGTTGGGGATCGGGAGAGGCTTCCAAGATAACCTAGGATGGGGGTCGAGACCTAGGAAGATCTACCAGGATAACCCATTGATGAGTCTAGTTTATGGTTCAATTTTGGTAGAATTTATGATCTATTTGTTGAATTTGTCATGGACCTTGATGTTTGAATGTTGATATTTCCTCAAAACCATAGACATTGGGCCTAATTTTATTTCTACAAATCTTTAATGACATTGACATGTTATATGGACTATCTGCGTTAATTCTACATGTGGATTAATGAATGTTCCTTAAGATGGTTACAGATATGCAATTATTGTGTGTACTAATATTGCCATGTAGATATGATTAGAGGCCACTAAATTGAGAAGATTATGCCAGCTAGTCATTCACCATAACGTTCAACAAAGGGAATCATTCAAAGGTCAATGGAGGTCGATGGCAGGAAATTCCTCATGCAAATTGAGCTGTAACTGCCTTGTAAATGGTCTTTATTGTTGTTGAGCGAATATAGGCATTACTGTTGTGCTAAATCTGCGTTGAGGCAAGCATGTCTGACCAGATTTCGCGCATGTGTAACCACCTCTCAACTTTTCATGTTCTCCCTAAAGTGGTGTCCTCCTAATCTGTTGGAGTTGACCACCTTGCTAGGTGATTATTTAGTAGCTTCTTTTCCTATAAATAAGACTCGGATGCTCCTTCTCAAAAGGTTGCACGATCTGATGATGTACTTGCATTCTTAGTTTCTAGTAATACAGTTACACTGCTCTATTGTACTCATGTTTTCCAATGAATAAAATGAAGTTATAAGTCTATGCATATGAGTTTACATTAGTTTTAGAGGATACTCATCCAAGGGGGCCCACTTGGTGATTCTTTTGTCCTTTAGTTTAGTTTAGTTTAGTTATTACTCTTTGTTCAGTAGTTAGTTAAGAATCTGGCACTGACTATTCCTATAGCCACTAGAATTCCATTCTATGACTATTCCTACAGCCAAAGCAGATAGAGTAGTTTCCTATTTTTTTGCTCAAATTTTCGTTTATGTCATGCATTCTTGCTTAGTATAGTTGTTGTTGATGTTCAATATTTATGTTATTCCTTTCCAAAAAAATTATCTTCAACATTATGTTTTTCTTAGCTGTAGAATGAATATGGCTACTTTGGATCCTTAGTGCACATAGTGTGCTAACCCATTTCAAGTCCACGTCCCTGGGTTGACAAGTTAAATGCACCTTCATGATGATTGAAATGGCTATTCAGTTTAGATGTCCAATATTTGAATCACAACTGTAAGGGCTTAGTTGTTAGATCATTGTAGGAGGCCAACATTTTTGGCGTGGTTGTTGGGGATGGTGTCAAACTAGGGAGTTCTTTGGAGTCATTGATAGCTTTCTTGTTGTAGTATTTATGTAATTTTCTCTTAGTATACCCCTCATTTAGGAAGTAATGATCCATTATTCTTTTTCCAATTCTTTGTCTGAGTTGGCTGATAGTGAGTTGATACCACATGCATAGAGGAAGAAGAAGAGATGCTTATGGAAGATTCCTTCCTAACAATCCTAATCCATTCCAACTAGTTGAATATCAAAACCTACCAAGAGAAGAAGAAGAAGAAGAAGATCCACAACTATTTGTTGATGCATTTCCTAATCTGACTAATTCTGAAATTTCCTCTAAAGATCAAAATCAACTTGAGAATCCCTTTGCTTTAGAACTACATCAAGCAGGTATGGGTGATGCAAATAGAAACAGACCTAACCAAAAGAATTTTTCTTTCCCCATTGCTCATTAGAATGAAGTAGACAACCTCAAAAATATCCCTGCTTCATTCCTTCCTAAGTTCTATGGACTTGTCATAGAAGATCTTGATACCTTCTTGTTCAAGTTTGACATACTCTGCAAGAGTTATGACTATACCACTGATGCCCATAGGCTCAAGCTATTTCCTACCACTCTGAAAGAAGTTGCATTAAGATGGTTCATGAGCCTAGGCAGAAATGTTGTGGAGACATGGGATGACATGAAGACAAAATTCCTTGAGAAATACAAGGAATATTGCAGGGGCAGTGACATGAGAGTAGATGACATTTTCAGGATGCAGCAAAAGGAAGATGAGAGCCTGGAGGATTACATTGCAAGGTTTTTTTTTTCTTACATAAATATTCACACCATACACTCAATGAAGACTCACAAAAGCTATTTTTCCTTAGAGGAATTAATGACAGTTGCACTGATGCCTTGGACCTGATGGGAGGAGGAGATATCTCCCAAGTTCCTTGGGAGGATATCAAGAAGATATTCCAAAACTACTCTAGGGAAGCTTCAAAGAAAGGGAGAGCTTACCAATCTTCTATGGGTAAGTCATCTACTTGTGGAGTTTCAAGAATGGAGATTACTGATTTGCTAGCAGACTTCAAGCAAGATATTATAAACAATCTAGCTACTTAGCTAGATACACTTCAAGCCAAGAAGAAACAAGAGGAGGTAGAGGCAATGTTGGCAGAATATTGCCCCCATTGCAAACAAAAGAAGAAGGATTGCAGATGCAAGATGCTAGCTAATATTGACAGCAAGCAGATTGCACTCGAGTTCAATCCAATTCCAGTTGAAGAAGATCAAGTATACTATGTTACACAAAGGATTCCATGGGCTCCAAGACAAGGTATGCCACCAGATCCACTCTCTTTTTTTGGGCCATATTTCAATTCTTATTCATCTAGTAACCAATGGAAACCCCCATATCCATCCAAATATGGAGGATATCCACCACAACCTTGGAGTAACCCTCCAAATACCTAGCCTAACCATCAAAACTCTGCACCCCAGTGGTAGAACCCTCAAGGGAATTGGCAACAGTTTCAAGGAAATTGGTAGCCACCCCAAGGAAATTGGCAGCAAACAAATCAATGGAGAGGAAGACAACAATGGCCAAACTAGCCAAATAGTTATATGCAGCCACCTTCTCAGCCCCAACAACCTGCTATAATGCCTCCTCCTACTAGTTCAAGTTCAAATGCACCTAAACCTACTCAGCTACCAGCTCATCCCACACCCAATCCAAATAACAAACCACAGCAGCAGCCAGAATACTCTATTGATCCAAATCAATTCCCTTCATATGTTATGAGTGTAAGTGACATCCACTTGCGTTTAGGAACTACTTTTCCAGCTCCTTCCACACCCATTATCAATGAACTTCCTGTGGAAGAAGAGGAGCCTCTGAAAACCCCCATTCAGCCCAGTGCACCTAAGAATCCTAAACTAGTTCCAGTCAAGTAGACTGCACAAACACCCCCATTTCCTCAAAGGTTGGAAACTGTGTAGGAAAAGGAATAAAAGGAGGACACAAATTTTGACATTATAGATCAGCTGAAGCATATATGTGTCAATATACCCCTATTTTAGGCCATGAAATATGTTCCAATCTATGGCAAGGAAATTAAGGAAGCATGCCTTAAGAAGGCAAGCAAGAAGAAGAAAGACCCCACTATGGTTCATGTGGTGGGATAGCTAGCTAGCATCATGCTTGGGAAAGTGACTGTTCCCAAATATAATGATCCAGGGAGTCCTGTGGTAGGAGTTGTTATAAATGGGATCTAAATAAAGAATGCTATGATTGACTTGGGAGCAACAATAAATGTAATGACCAAGGATATCCTGTAGTAACTAAATGTTGCAAGCATGAGACCTACTCCTACTGTCTTGTAGCTTGCTAATAGTTCAACCGTAAAACATGTTGGTGTAGTGGAGGACCTTGTGGTAACTCTGGACTCATGGGAGTACCCAGCAAATTTCATGATTCTTTCTCTTAAAGCCACACTCGTCGGGTACCCTATCATTCTAGGAAGACCATGGTTAGTAACAACATATGGATATATTAGATGCAAGACAAGATACATGACCATTTCTGATGGAAAGAGCACCAAAAATCTTGTTCTCTACCCTCCTACTTAGCCATCCCATGATCTAGATAAATTCTGTATGGCCACATGTTGGTGAAGAGGTCGAGGAAGTTAATTTTGTGGTGCAACTTATGATGTTAGGCAGAAGCTCTTTCATGCAACTTCAAGATGGAGATGAAATATTGGCTAACATCATTTAGAATCATTGTGAAGTGGAGGAAGCATCATCTTCTCATTCTGTTGTTCCAGTCAAGACACTTCTTCCTGCTCTTCCTACAGCCGCTCTTCCTGCAGACACTTTTCCTACAGCCAAACTTCCTGCAGCAATAGGTATGCCTCATACATTGTTGCCGCATGAACTCAAACTACCAAGCATTGGTGAAGCAGCCATGATAGAGATAACTACACAAGTGCAGGTGGCAGAAGGAAAATATTTGCACATCAACAACAAATTAAGTGAAGAACAACAGTTGTCATTAACAACCTTACTAAAGACCCACCAGCATGCATTTGTGTGGGACTATCATGATATGAAGGGATTGGACCCTAAGCTTTTCACTCATAGAATTTACATCAGAGATGATTGCACCCCAGTTAGATAGCCACAAAGAAGAATTAACCTTGGACTAAGAGAAATTGTAAAAGGAGAGCTACAAAAATTTCTAGATGCAGGATTTATCTACCCTATTTCAGATAGCCAGTGGGTGTCTCCATTGGTGATTATGCCCAAAAAGGGAGGGAAGTGGTGAGTTTGTGTTTATTACAGGGAACTCAATGTTGCCACCAAAAAGGACCATTTTCCTTTACCCTTCATAGATCAAGTCTTGGACTCACTTGTAGGAAAATAGTACTTTTCTTTTCTAGATGGATTTAGCAACTACAACTAGATCCAAATTGCACCTAAGGACCAGGAGAAGACTACCTTTACCTATCCATGGGGAATATATTCTGACTTGGTACTTCTATTTGGCTTATGTAATGCACCTGCAACTTTTTAGAGGGAAATCATTAGCATATTTTCAAACATTTCTCATGATTGCATGGAAATTTATATGGATGATTTCATCACCTATGGTGATGATTTCAATGAAGCATTGGAGAATCTCAGGAGATTCCTATAGAGATGTGAAGATCACAATCTATCTCTAAACAGTGAAAAGTGTTTCATGATGATGTGGGAAGGTGTAGTTCTTGGCCACTACATCTCTCACAAAGGAATTCAAGTAGATCATGCAAAGATTGAGGTGATCACAAATCTGTCCACACCTACAAGACAAAAGGATGTTAGGAGTTTCTTGGGACATGCAAGCTACTATAAGCAGTTCATCAAGGATTTTAGCAAAATAGCAACACCATTGTATACTCTTCTTACCAAAGATGTTGAATTTCAATGGACAAAAGACTGTGTCAAGCCATTTTCTGACTTGAAAGCAACTTTAACTCATGCTCCTATACTCAAATGACCTAATTGGGAGATCCATTTTCATATTCATACAGATGCATCAGACTATGCGATAGGAGCAGTTTTAGGATGAAAAGAAGGAGCTATTGAAAATGCCATTTATTTTGTCAGTGAAAACTTGCAAGGAGTTGAATTCAACTATACAGTGATAGAAAAAGAAATGTTGGTAGTGATCTGTGCCCTGAATAAATTCAAGCACTACATAACAGGCTATCAAATCTTTGTGCACACCAATCATGCAGCCACTAGATATCTCATGAATAAACCCTTGATCACAGGTAGGCTGGCAAGATGGTTGTTGATGCAAGAGTTTGACATAACCATTGTGGATAAACCAGGGAAGGCCAATGTTTTTGCAGATTTTTTTTCAAGGTTGACTACATCAGAAGACAATCAAGCCATAGATGACTCTTTTCCTGACGATCATCTATTCTCCATCAGTGTGCAAACACCCTAGTATGCTAACATAGCTAATTATACAAGAAAATGTGATTGATGCCAGAGGATGGGTCGACCAACCAAATCTGATGAGATGCCACTTTTCCCTTAGGTAGTAATCAATCCATTTGACAAATGGGGACTAGTTTTTGTAGGACCCATTGACCCTCCATCAAATGGTAAGTCTCATATCTTAGTTTCCACTAATTATGTAACTAAGTGGGTAGAAGTTAAGGCCATGAAGCATAAAAGAGACAATAAGTTTGTTGAATTTCTTTATGAGGAGATTTTCAAAAGGTATGGATTTCCAAGAGAGATAGTGACTGATTAAGGAGCTCAATTCACATCAACTCTTGTTGCAGCACTAGTGAATGAGTACAACATAAGGCACATAAATTCTACTCCTTATCACCCTCAGGCCAATGGCCCAGTTGAGGTGACCAACCGGGAGATTGAATTCATCCTGACCAAAATAGTGGTTGTTCATAAAAAGGATTGGAAAAACAAGCTGCTAGAAGTTGTCTGGGCCTATAAGACAAGCTAGAAGACAACTACAAGATTCACTCCTTTTTAGTTTTTGTATGGGAAGAAACCTATGATTTCCATTGAATTTGAACATAAGACTCTTAGGACTGCAGTAGATTTGGTGATGGATATCTCTGAGGCACAAAGAGAAAGAATCATGCAGCTGAATGTTTTGGATGAGATGAGGAGAGTAGCCTTGCATCACACAGAGGTAGTGCAGAATCAAAGAATCAAGTGGCATAATAAATTCATCAAGGACAAGAAATTCCAACCAGGAGATTGGGCCTTGCTCTATGATTTAAGATATCAAGACAATGCAAGAAAATTAAAGAACGAGGTGGCTAGGACCATATGAGGTTGCTGAAGTCTTCCCCAATGGTGTTGTTCAGCTCACTAGTATTGACCCAGTCAGATTTAAGTTGCTTTTAAATGGTCATTGCCTCATATTGTATCACAATCCAACTTCCATAGAGGAGTTCCTGTAGCAATTCACTTAGCATGCAACACCCGAGCTTCCTGCAGCTGAGGGAAGTGGACCTAGTGTCCCTCCTTCTGGTTAATTAAGGCATGTACCCTGTCATAATAAAGACTTCCACTTTTGTGGGAGTACACTTCTTCACCCATCCACCCATCTGCCCATCCATCTCCACATTTCTCTCTCTTCCATCACTTTACTTCATTCCACTTTACCTCATTCCACCTCATTTTCATTAAATCGCTCAACTTACTTCTTAAAAGGTGACCAATACTTTCTCCACAATATTTGCAATGAATCTTCCATGAATCCAAGTATGTGCACATTAATTTCTATCTCTTAATTGTCTTTAGTGCATTTATTTAATTGTTGTGAATTAATATGGACATTCACCATAACATGTCTTTATTCCTTGTCCCTGTAAAAATCATCATTACCACCTCGCATGTGAGGACACATGCTCGAATTTAGGTTGGGGGGAAAAGCTGTGAGTATTTTTCCCACGTGTTAGTCCATGCTAGTCTACGTCAGCAAAGTTTAAATCGAGCCAATTTTAATTCTAAGTGAGATGACGACTCATATGTGTGAGGTGACACCAACACTACTGCCATTTTTCTCCATCATAACCTTCCTTTATTACTCCTTTATTTCCATTATTGATCCTATCATAATCTTAAGTAACTAAAAGGTAAAACAGAAAGGGAAAATTTAGATGACATTGGCGTTGGAAATTTGGTAGTGTTGTAGAAAGGAAAATTTGCATAGCGATTGTTTGATTGTAGGAAACTAAACAACGAGAGGTGGGTTAATCAGGAATGAACCCATGGTTCATGACGTATTACTATAGGATGCACTTTCACAGGCCAAATTCAGAAACTGGGGCTGGTTAGACTACTTCCTGAAACTTAATGGTATTAATGAAGACATTGCATTAGAATTTGTCAAGACATTGTTTGAGGGAAAAGCCACAATAAAAGGGTTGGAAGTATTGGCTACTGAAGAAATAATTGCAGAGGTTACAGGGTTGTCTGCAGATGGTGAAAATTACCCTACTTCTAGAGATGTCAGGTCAGCTATGGAAAATTTATAGAACCTGGTGACCCTCCATTGAGTGTGGACAAACAAGGTGCGAAAAGAACCTCTATGCCTAAGCCATGGAAGCAAATAGGTATTTATGTTATAAATATATCACCTGTGAAGGACGCCAGTTGAATCTACATTCCTTGCACTTTAAACTCTTGAATCATGAGGCACGAGAGGAGGATGAATGTGCCAAACGTGCTATACCACCTTCTTTCAATCATGGTAGCCGAGACTTAGAAAGGTAGGGACAATTTTGTTTCCCACCATTGTTTGATTAAATTGTTAGTTGAGAAGTCTCTGCATGATGTATCTGAGATGACTTGGGAAGAATTCGTAAATATTGATCAAATTAGACCAAAACATTTGTGACCTATGGTTTTACCTCAACCTCGTAGGTCTAGTAGGAGATTGAGTGTGGTTGAAGCCACTCCTGGTGCTTCAATCTTTGGCGTAGGCCCTAGTGTAAACCCTCTTGCAACAGAACAAACCATAGAGATTATTTCTTCTAATACAGAGCACTTATAAAGAGAAAGTTCCTCTCCAGATTTTGATGATGATGTTCCTCTTAGCATCCTAATGAGAACTAGGGCATAAAAGAGAGAAGTAGAAACAAGAAAAGGAAAAACTAAAAAGCAGTCAACAGAAAAAGAACTACCAAGCTCTAGGAAGCGGAAGGCTAACATAGTTCATCCTGCAACCAAAGAAAAATGTGAAATCCCTCCTAGGAAATCAAGACTAGTCAGGCCATCCTTTGATATGCCTTCACAGGAAAGCCCTAAGACTAGAGAAACACCACGGGGAGACACAAAAGCTCCAATGGGGCAAGTGAATGTCGAGGAAGAGGATATATTTGAGAAAGCAACAAACATAACACTGGCAGATCTTGTTCATATTGCAAAACAAGTTGAGAATCAAGGGTATGAGGAAAATCAGGATTTCCTGTAGCAAGAGTTCTTGTAGCATGAGCAAGAATAGGAGCAAGAGGCCCTACAGTCGGAATTGACTGAGCAATCAGTACCCCTGCAGCTAGTACTATATGAAGAGCAAGCATCAGTGCTAGGAAAAATGTTGGTAGGAATACATAAACCCCCTAATTTTTGAATGCACATGGTAGCTATGAATTTATGGAAAGAGATGCAAAGAAGGGAAGAGGAATGGAAAGAGGAGAAACACAAGCTAAAGAAGGAAATTCAGAAGAGAGATGAGGAGAATGAAGACAAGGATGCATAAATTGCTACTTAAAAGAAGAAGGTGGACGATATGACAGCCTTGGTACCACATATTTTAGAATGCAAGACCTCTCCAAGGGTCTATGCTCTACATTTGAAGGATAAATATCTTTCTTTTAAGTTGGCAAGGATTGTCTTAGGTTTGAACTCTTCCATTGAGACTCCTATTGAATTTTTCAATGCTTATCGAATTGCTTCCCTTGAGATGAAGAATTTGTTGTGTGAATCTTATTTGCATAATTATGTTGTGACTCAAGACCATGATTGGAATCCACTGTTGTATGTTGGGGATGTCCAATTAAGGGAATTTATCTCCTAGGTATAGAATGAGATCAGTCGGGGAAAACAATACGGGGCTTATAAGCAAATGGAATCCAACATCCCTCTACTCATCAGGGTTGAATCAAGAAACCCAAGGGACATTTACAGGGATTGGCACCGAGTTCTTCTCAGACCTAGCTATGGTAATAGGATTATGCCTTGGATAGAAGTAGTTTACAGTGAATATGAGTTGGTGGCAAAAGCAAAGAGGAAATTATGAATAGATACCTCTCACAAAGATGGAACAACCTAACTAATGAGCTAAAACAAGCTAAGCCCCACTCTATACAAACCTATGTTGCAGCACTTAAAAGAATTGATAGATATATACAGATTGGAAGGACAAAAGGATGATTTTTGCTTCCACTGACTTTTCAGCCACCCATCTTGATGTGGCTCGTTCCAAATTTTAGGTTTTATCACTATGATATTGTTGCAGAGAGACAGAGATGGAACAAATTGGACAGACAACAAGGGTTATATTGAGATATTGATTCACACATAGCAAGCACTGATGTAGGATAGTTGGTGGTTGCAAATTTTAGGGCTTTGACTAAGCAGAAGAACAGCCCTTCCCCTGCTGGAGGACCAACAAAACCTTAGTTTGGGGGGAGTGATGAGTCTAGTTTATCGTTTAATTTTGGTAGAATTTATGATCTATTTGTTGAAATTGTCATGGACCTTGATGTTTGAATGTTGATATTTCCTCAAGACCATAGACATTGGGCCTAATTTTATTTCTACAAATCTTTAATGAAATTGACATGTTATATGGACTATTTGTGTTAATTCTACATGTGGATTAATGAAATTCTACATGTGGATTAATGAATGTTCTTTAAGATGGTTACAAATATGCAATTATTGTGTGTACTAATATTTCCATGTAGATATGATTAGAGGCCACTAAATTGAGAAGATTTTACTTGCTGGTCATTCACCATAACGTTCATCAAAGGGAATCATTCAAAGGTCAATGGAGGTCGATGATGGGAGATTCCTCATGCAAATTGAGTTGTAACTACCTTGTAAATGGTCTTTATTTCTGTTGAGCAAATATAGGCATTACTGTTGTGCTAAATCTGCATTGAGGCAAGCATGTCTGACCAGATTCCACACATGTGTTAACCGCCTCTCCACTTTTCGTGTTTTCCCTAAAGTGGTGTCCTCCTAATCTGTTGGAGTTGACCACCTTGCTAGGTGTTTATTTAGTAGCTTCTTTTCCTATAAATAAGACTCGGATGCTCCTTCTCAGAAGGTTGTGCAATTTGATTATGTACTTGCATTCTTAGTTTTCAGTAATACAGTTACACTGCTCTATTGTACTCATGTTTTCCAATGAATAAAATGAAGTTATAAGTCTGTGCATATGAGTTTACATTAGTTTTAGAGGATACTCATCCAAGGGGGCCCACTTGGTGAGTCTTTCGTCCTTTAGTTTAGTTTAGTTTAGTTATTACTCTCTCTTCAGTAGTTAGTTAAGAATATGGCACTGAATATTCCTACAACCACTAGAATTCCATTCTGTGACTGTTCCTACAGCCAAAGCAGACAGAGTAGTTTCCTGTTTTTTTGCTCAAATTTTCGTTGCTGTCATGCATTCTAGCTTAGTATAGTTGTTGGTTGATGTTCAACATTTATGTTATTCCTTTCCATGAAATTTATCTTCAGCATTATTTTTTTCTTAATTGTAGAATGAATGAGGCTACTTTGGATCCTTAGTGCACATACTGTGTTGACCCATTTCAAGTTCATGTCCCTGGGTTGACAAGTTAAATGCACCTTCATGATGATTGAAATGGCTATTTAGTTTAGATGTCCAATCTCTAAATCACAACTGTAAGGGCTTAATTGTTAGATCATTGTAGGAGGCCAACACCCATGTCAAGCTATGTGATGACACTCCTCCCTATTGCAGTCTAGTATTCCCTAGTTTTACTTCCTCATTGTATTGTGTGAGATTCTTTGCAATTGAAGAAAGTGTTGTAAGTGATGTTGATTTGTTAGCAGTGTTGTGTTGGAGTCCTTGTATAATCCTTGATTGAGTTAGCTTGTTTCCTTCCTAACTGTCTGTTGGGTGTGGGGACCTTGTGTTATCTCCTAGCAGGGGGGGTGGACCTCAAGGTTCCACATGGTCGGGTGGTTGGTTCTTTTTCCCCATTGGGTATTCTTGTTGCTTGTCTGTGGGAATGGAGATTGTTTATTGCACTGTGGACTCCAATTCTTGTTCCTGTTGAGAAGAATTCCTAGCATGATTTTTCATTTTGGATTGTGCTTCTGTTGTATCAATTATTGTAATCTAATGTAATCTTTCCTCATGTACTAGGGGAAACAATGTTGTATATATTGTATTGATGTAATGATTATTAATGATTTCATCTTGTAAAGAGTATTGTAAGTAATGCATCTTGCATATGGTAGTTAGCTAGTAATGATTTTTAATGTTGATCATTAGTTGTTATGTGATGAAAGTAAATATTGTAGAATCATTTAATGTGGTACTTAAAATTGAACCTTGAATGTTAGATTGCACTTGTATCTTTTATTGATGATGAAATGTTTCTAGTAATCTTGATTTGTGAGTAGTGCAGTCGAGGAACCTTAGAGGACCTATGCTTAGAGTGTTATGTTATGTTATGTTATGCATTCTATAGTTATTTGTTTAAAAAAGAAATCTGTTAATTTGACCTAGTTTTGTGTTGTCCTCTGGGGTTCCTTGGTGGGGGGGCATTACAATGCTTTTTTCAAAATCCTCACATCAATGTTTATATGTGTCGCATCGATTTTCATAAGCATCACCCATAAATCAATGTCTTTGTTTACCTAACTTTGCCTACATTTTTTGTTACCTAGAACTACATGCAAAGTAAGTTGGACTAGTCACATACGAGGGGTTTGCTCCAATAGGCCACTAGAACAAAGACGGATTGCGTCTGCACAATTTGGGGTGTGAACTACATGTGCCATAGCATCGAGGTTTATGCAAGGTGTCTAGAAGCTAGAGTGCTTAGAGCTATGAAAATCTTAAATTTTGAGTGTTAAAATGAACTAAAAATGTCTCTAAAGGCATAAATATGGTCCCCAAAACCTAGGGTTTCACTCTCTATCCATCTTCAACCTATTTTTCATCCTTTGCTATCTATCTTGATCAATTTCTAGGACCCATAGAACTTAATTTTTCATCATCTTCTCTATAGAACTAGTCTCATCATCCTGTCATGAGCCTGACTTGAAAGTTAATTTTTCTAGCTGATCTCTCGAGGGGGAAATCTGCCACCCTTCCTTCATCTATTGGGGCACAATGGGGCATCAAATAAATTTTTTTTTAGCAACATCAAGTTTTTGAAACAACATAACAAGTACATTGTCTCAAAAAGGGGCAAAATGTAGACACCTAAAATTGTATGAACATATCACACACTTCGAATTCACTTTTAACATCATTTTCCTCATTATCCCCTAATTCCTCAATTTTAATTAAATATTTTTTAATCATTTGATTAAATTCATTATTTTCCTCTATTAATTGAATAATTGACATTATTTGATTAATTCATCATTTTCATCATTTCTCACTAATATCCCCTTAATTAAATAATTTTAAATTATTTAATTAAATTTAATTTCCCTCTTTCCACCTTAATTAAATAGTTTTGATTATTTAATTAAATTCTAATTTTCTTCAATCCCACCTAATTAAAATTATTTAATTAAATCCTAATTTTCCTCTCATCCTCACAATTAAATAATTTTCTTAATTATTTAATTCCTAATTTTCCTCTAACTTGCACAAAGCATATTCCTTTTTCAAAAAGAGAATATTCCCTTTTCAAAATATCTTCTTCCCTTCAAAATATCTAAATGGCATATTCTCTCCAAAAGTAATATTCAATAGTTCAAATTCAAATTTGAATAGATATTTTCCCTCCAAAATATCTAAATAACCAAATTTTCCATGAAAATAGGGATATTTTGGGCTCTCATTGAATCTCATCCCTTGATCTCCTTGATTTCCTCTCATCCATTGATCTTCATCTTCAATCTCCACCGTTGATTAGACATCTTGAAAATCTATAGAACAAGTCATTTCTTCATGGAAATCATTCACAATCCTCATGTGCTTGAATTAACATTCATTCACAATTTTCATGAGCTTGGACATTCTTGAATTGTTGAGAAATATTGAGCAATTTGGGCATTCTTTTGTTAATCAAATCATCATTTTATCTTTTTCAATAATGGGTTATGCATAATTTGAGCAATCCACATCACAAATTGTCATAAATCCACAATGGAATTGAAGGTTTGCATGTTTATTTAATTTAATATACTTGAATTGGTTTTCATATCTTTTATTTTGTATCTTTGAAGCATTAGCATTTCTAATTTCATTAAGTATGGGTGCAATTGATCTTTCTTGTTTGAGTTTTTAGTGTTTTTTCACCCTAATTACTTGTATTATGCTTTCTAGCCATTACCCATTATTCCCCTACAACAATAGTAAAACATAATCTACCCCTCATACTTAATTTTAGTAGAAGAGTATTCCAAAGACCAAGAGGGTTAATCATGGTAACCATTTAAGCAAAACCGATGCCAATAACTTCACAAGTTCCTCAATAATGAAGAAATCCATTTTCTTGTTCAAATTCAAGAAAATACACAACAAAACCATTCTATCCAATATTGTAGTAATAAATGACACAATTTCACCATATCATAGAGCAAAGCCAAGTTTCAAGAAAGAAGTAAAATCACTTACCAAAAACTCTACTCCTATGAAAATATCCACCTAGTCCTTCTTCCCCTCTCATCTTTTTCTCTTCTTGACCAAACTTGCCCCAACCTCCTAGTTTCCCTCCATGAGGCCTATTTTCTTATAGTATATGGTGCCCATATTGCAATAATATATGCCTTCAACAATAGTTTCCTACTCAACTCTTTTACTCCTCAAGCTAAAATAAAAACCTCATTCAACACCCTCATAACCAAAAAATTGTTGCACAGAAAATTGTTGTTGCACCAGAAGATCTACCTGTTAATGCTCAATACAATTTCCAAAGTTAATGAATCCACGAGAGGTGGTTAAGCCATGTCATGAACCCAAGTACTGTGTTGCACAACACAGGGAGACCAAGGGTGCACACCTTGCAACTATCCCCCCAACACAAGGGGTTTGAACCTATGACCCAGGTTCTGATACCAATTGTTTTATAGACAGTTATCATTGCACCAAAAGATCGACCTGTTAATGATCGATACAGCTTCCAAAGTTAATGAATCCATGGGAGGCGGTTAATCCATGCCATGAACACAAGTGTTGTGCTACACAACTCAAGGAGACCAATGACGCACACCTTGCAACAAAAATAAATAATCAAAAATTTCACAAACCTCAATTTTTTCACTTTGAGACCGTTCATATCAAATTTTGCATTCAATTTTATAGGAGAGAAACAAATCCTCTAATCCAAGTCTTCTACCACCATGACATGGGACCATTTCTTCAACATTCACAAAATAGATCGAATTCAAAACTTAAGTAATAACCAATATGCCTAATTTTTTAATTAAATAAAATAAAATTAGTACTGATGATAGATAGGAAATCAAGAAACCAAATATCATTCTAAGGATCACAAGATATAAGGATACCAACTCTTAAATACATCTACAAGACAACTTTAATGAAAGTAGCCACCCTTTATGCTGTAACTAAGGTAATTATATTCTAGCACAAACAAAAAATAAATAAACATACAAATAATACATAAAACAATAACAATCACATGACACATGTACGTAGGTACATTCTCTCTCATGCAATTCTTCTTATACCATCTAATTAAAATTTTCATGTTAGGTCTAGTCATAATGCATCCCCACAAAATTGAAAAGATCCAAACATAACATCTATACTCATAAAAAGTTGAAATCCACAACCAACCACATTTTCATTTAGTTTTTAGATATAAAGTTTACCACTATACACTATAAGATCATATTATATGCAATGACTTCTCCATAAAACTCTATTTTATCAAATATACCATAACACAATAGATGCTACATATGTCTCATTACTTTCAAAAACATAAAATACTTATGTAAAGCATTATGTTTTTATGTAGTTGTGTCAATTAATGAGAAGCTAATTAAGGTGAAATCATTTCTTAGATGAATGATTTTTTGTTATATGCAAAATGATAATTTTTAAATAATAGACTTTTTTTTAAAATAAGAAATTAACTTTAATATTTTAAAATGGAAGAAAAAACTTTGTTATGAAAATCTAGAGGATTCATTTTCTAATTAGAGTTTTTGAATTCTACCTCTTGTAAAAATTATGCTAATGAAAATATATGTGAAATGCAAGTTCTTTCTAAGATGTGATATAAATTCGCATTCAATGATGGTGCAAAAATGATAACTTTTTTTATTAAGAGGGGTAAATGCATTTGACGCGGAGCTAACCGATGAGGTCACAGATGGGAGACCTCATCTCCAATATAAATTCTCAACAATGACATCCCCAATGGAATTTGAACTTTGATGGCAACAATAACAACAAAACTTAACCATCACACCATACCACTATTGACCAAAAATGATAACTTTTAAATAAAAGAAAGAAATTCACTTTAATAATTTCAAATGAAAAAAATTGTTTATATCTTAGAATTGTTTAATCTTTAATCATTTCAAATTCAACCTCTTGCAAAAATCATACTAATGAAAAAGTATATGAAATGCAACTTCCTTCTAAGATGTGTGAATTTTCATTCAACGATCATACAAAGTATGTAAGGCTATCTTCTTATAACATGTACTATAATTTTTTTGGTTACAATATCTCCCAAGTTCCTTTATAGAATTAAATCTTTCCCCTTTTTTTTTATGTGAACACAAGTAAAATTGTCTTTCTATCCTAGTGCAATGAAATATAAACAAAATTATTTTTCTAATACAAGTAAAAGTATATATGAATTATTTCCTCATTTTCAAATTGAATTGAGAATAAAAAAATTTAAATTTTATGTTTTAATTTAAATAAAAATATATGTATTTTAAAAGAATAAAATTCTTCTTTTCGAATAATAATATGTATTAAGTGTTTTTACTTTCCAAAGTTTTAATTAAAGATGACAAACAATAATTTAAAGGAAGTAATATGTCATAGTTTTGTGTCAATCTTGAAAAAATTATATACTACTTGGGGCATATATGTTCACATGTTGGCATAAATTTGGGCTTGGATAAAATTATTAGATTGGAAGCTCATTGAGAGTTATAAGAGTGTGGTTCTGGTCTAAACTATGTATTGTATTTCCTCATCAAAATTTTAGATCTTACTCCATGATCCATCATTATTATCCTCTTCTTGATGATGTATCATAGATTGTGATCGAAAATAATGAATTGAAAAAACTCTATATAGATTAAACTAGAAGCACTCTTACACTGCTACAAACTCAAGAAATATGATGTCTCATAGAGAGCTTGCATAAATGTGCAAAGGTTGAATTTCAATTTTAAATGGATGTCTTATATTGACAATTTAAAAAAAAAATTGAAAAATTTATTAGTGAGCCCACTTGTCCAATTTAATATTTCTTCAAATTACATTTGTTAACCATGATCTACATGTGTTTCATAATTTAATTAAAGGTTCTATGAAATCTTTGTACTCACTTGACCAATTCGAGTGAGGAGCTCCTTATGAAATTCCTTCCATAGGAGAAAACCATTTATTTTTCTACTCATTAATACTATTGGATAGAATCATGTTCCAAGTGGAAGAATGCAGTGGAAATTCTTTTATGTGTGGTAACTTGATGGAATATAAACTATTATTTTACTCTATATAATTGACTTATAAGCTCTTCACCATCAAATTTAGGGAAGTCCATTCTAAGAGTACATTGAATCTTATAAGCATTGGAATGGTTATGAATATCATCAATGTGATGTAGCTTGTCCTGGGTGATTATTAAGTTAGAGTGGACTATAGGTTTTTTAGTTCTTCATTTAACTTTTCCAAACAAAGGTCATGCTAGTCTTGTAATTTGTAGCTACTTGCCATGTTAACCACCCAAGGGTACTAGAGGGATTGCAACAAAATTATACCAAAATGATTAGCAAGCTAAGATGATGAAAACAATATATTTTGTAAATAGTCAAATAATTTTCTCAATATTTTTTTTACAAATTATACCCTATAATATTTTTTTGATGAAAATGTCAAATTTCTTCTAACTTGAGATTAATTCACCCCAATTTTTTAGACTAGTAGATTGTATGGGAGGTAAAAATTTGAGATGCAACTGACATAGTTCCTTTGTTCTAAATGCTATAACCTAAAGACCCACTATATTATTGTATTAAGCTTCTCAATATTGTGTGATATTCTTGGATCTATGTAATTTTAATAAGTTCTATGCAAATCTACTTAGATCTACCAATATTTGACCAAATATATGTAAATATAGTCACAACTAATGATTAAGAGAGAAATGTATAGGGTAAGTGTGTATAATCTTTAGGCTCTTTGATATACTTTTCTCATTCACATATAGTGAGTCTACTTGATATTTTAAAGCTCTAACTATAGAGGATTCCACCTCCCTATAATTGCACTACCTTGTATCTAAGGTACACAGTAATTTTTTGGAACTAAGTACTAAATAGTGAACTATATATTTTAGATAGCCAATGGCTTTCTATACATTATTTCTCCTAATTGTAGATGATATTCTAATATATTGAAGGTACATGGAATCTCAAAGTCATACATAGATGTTGTTTAAGTCCTAGGTATTGGTAAGTATAGTTTCACTTCACTTGACATGTTGATTCAATTCACTTAGCCAAAAATTATATTTGTTTAAGGACATTTTGAAACCCTTGGCATAGGGTTTCTAACTTGACCACTAGTGTAGGAAAATTGGATAAAAATAGTTAGTACCCCCACTACTATCATCATTTTTTATCAATGAGATCTTGCAAGGGCAAGGTGAGAGCATATGACAGGCAGTTATTATAAGTCACTAAATTATTTACTCCTACAAAGTTTATCCTTGGAAAGTGATCTAATGCCACTTGCTAAGATCTCACCTATAAAATATTATCAAATAGAAGAAAAAAAATATGAAAATGAACACAATGCTCGGAAGAAGAGAAACTTGAAGATTTTATTCAAATATTAGAAATAAGTATTATTGACCTCTTTGAGGGTGAAACCTACTTAAGATAAATTTTCCAATACAATATTAAATCCATGATGATCTTCACTTTTATTACAAACTCAATATAAATACACTGCAAATAGTGAGTACTGAGGTGCAACCAATGTGAAATAAATCCACACACCTAACATAAAATTATTACATTAAATAACTATAAGTATTAAAATGTTCATAATAAAAGGTTAGAATGAAATGGTCCTAACACCATCATAACAAAAGGATAGGACATAAGGGTCCTAATAGGGATTTCATGTTATAAGGAACACATCATTGCATAATACATGGAATAGGTTGTTATAGTATAATAGAATCTTGTTTAATGGTTTTGTACACTTGTGAGAGATTTAAGGATTGAAAAAATGTGAATGATTTATAATCATGTCTAGGGGTGAAACCAATCAAAGTGAGTGGAAAACATAGAGTGAAAAGTGCAGATTATGTATGACTATAATAGAGTCCATTGTGAACTAATGAACCATCAAAAACACCCATGGAGTAAATATATGTTAAATAATTATCATCGTCATTAAACATAACAACGTCATGTGAGGAATAAAATGTAGCATGTTCATATATAAGATGAACATTACTAAGTTCCTCAATAAAAAAATTCATGAATAGACTATGAACCAAAAATATAGAGGGGGGACTATTAGGAGTTGTGGAATGGATTTCATCATTAAAAGAGTTATCATCCATAGCTATATCATTATCATAAGTAAAGTTGCTCAAGGGAATACCACTATTGTATTACATGGAAGAAATATAATAATTAGGAAGCACCTGGTTTTAAATGAAGTGGAAGCATTTAATACAAAAGGAAAACTAATACAAGTTTTTGAAGGATAAAATTTCATGTATATAATAAAAAAACACATTTGAAACACACCATAATCTATGTGGTAGAACATGATGTCATTAAGGAACAATTGATCTTATGTAACAATTTTCAAGAACACGTTGAAATCCTTGATACATGCATGAATATAAGATAAGTACAAAGTTTGATGGGATACATGACTAAGGTCTTTGAAATTTGTAAAGTAAATAAGAGGCTCTGGAAAGTGAGAATAAAATCAGGGCCAAAACCCTAGATAAAATATTAAATGTAAAAAGGAGAAATCCATTTTTAAAAATGATGGGAAATATCAATGCACTTATATCTAAAACTCATAGAAAAAAAGAAAATATACCCTAAAGGATAAGATTAAAATTTATGGGTTTACCAAAATATAAGGAATAACACATACTACAAATAATTCTAAGGGATAATTGATGATATAAATCAATAAAATTCACAACTTAGATATATAAGGAGCTAAGAATAAAATAATTTTGAAAAGATTAAAATGATTGTGATGGAATTAAGGCTAACCTTAAAATTGGTGCAATATTGACTTTCACTATGGAGGCATTAAAATAGATAAATAATAACTAAAATATAGAATTGAATATGGCATTAGAAACCTATGATGAAAAACCTTGGGATTTTGGAACTTGGGATCATGTCATGATCTTGACTAGGTAGTGTGATTATGTACTATGTAGAATTTGACCTTTAGTAGTTGTCAATAATGTTTACCTATGTGATATTTGTAATATTAGGAGAATTGGGTGGTGCTAAGAAACATCTTTGGGGCTTGTATGTATAGTGAAATATGGAACGAACTTAATGACAATTAGGCCTCTAGGATTTACTCAATAGAGAAACAAATAATTTGAATAATAGTGTCTAGATGTAAACCACATGTAATTGATATTGAGATTGAGATGTGTGCATGTGTGTGATCAAGTATGTGAATGAGAATTGATAATGATTTTCATTAATTCTCTTCAACGAAGCTCTTGTGTTTAAATATTGAAATGAATTGGGATAGTCTTTAAATACACAAGTGTAGACACGCAACTTGAGACCTTTTAGGACCCATAAACACTTAAGATCATATACATGGAAAATGAAATAAAACATAGAGGTGAAGAAGTGAAGTATACACTTTTCTCTTCCACTATTATGCATGGATTTCAACAAACTTCTTATCACAAGTAGCATTAAACATTTTATGCAAATAAAATTCTTGATCACATATTGAGGATAGTTCCTAATTTCTATGTTAATCCATATGTTTGGACCATAGGCAAATCCACAGGATTTCCTTAAGGATCTCATTAGATCCATATGACCTTTAAAGTAACACTATTATCAACTTGATTTTAGAAAATTCAATTCAACATTAATTCAGCTTCCAAGATTAAATTTTATGCATTAAATGTGCCTCCAATTTTAGAATTTCCTGAACTATAGTATGTTCACATTTCACACACTATACTCTTATATATGAAGCATCACATTTACATTTATTCAAACATTTATATATTTTAAAAGCTTGTTTCCATTCTTACAAACCCATTCCCTAAATTTTCATATAATAATCAAACAACCAAATGTTAATAAATAAATGTTTTATTATCTAAATTTTATAATTAACTATTTTTGTTGTAAATTTTCCTATAATAAATGATTTTGATCTCTAAAATAAAACTCCAATTTAGGGGAAGAGCACTAGTAACAAACATAGTTCCAATAACTATTTACTCCATGCACACCTGATCTCCCAAAAATCGTTTGTTTTTTAGTCATTACACAATTTTAATTATGTCAATAAATATTTGCATCCTACACCTATACATGTTCACTACTAAATGTGTAGTTGACCAAAAAATTTAAACAAGTACTAGTACATATCTATTTCCAACATAAGGCAAGTTGCACAAAATAACTCACTTTTACATTAATATAAATACATAAATGTTTAAAATTACCATACTATGCAAGTGGCTCAAAAGTTAAAATACATTGTATTTACATGTAGATGTGCATAGTTAATGGTGCCTAATATGACATAATTTAAAGCATTTATCGGCTTTATGGGCTATCAATTGTACTTTCTCCCACACTTCCTATCACATCTTCATGCATTAATTCCATCTACTACTGGTACCTGCACACACAGTTACTGGTGTAAGGCTCCCCAATAAACAAAAAAACATATATTAATTCATATATAAAATTGAATTTATTCAAGCCACCATAGAAATAAATTAAATCACATAGAAAACCAAATTCATTCAAGCTACCATAGAAATCAGATGTAAATGGCAACTGCAATATGAAATGACCAATTGTTTCCCACAAAAATTCAAATAGGAAAATCAACCACCACAATTCAATGTATTCATTTTCCACATTTGAAGGATTTAATAAGAGGGAATTTCTAGGGTCATTTTCATTATGAATTCTCCTATGTTTTCACTGAATATCCTCTACAAAATTTAGAGCTTACAAAGGAAACCTCTGCTCATTCCTCTTTAAAGGTTGCTTATTCAGGTTGGTACACCCAGAATAAGTAAATTCATGTTTTCATTTATCAATATACTATTTTATATTTATGTACTCAGTGTCTACATTATTTTGAGACATACAAATTATACTATTTTCAATCATCTATTCAAAATCAAAGGGTCCAAATTTAGAAACACCAATATTATCCATTTTTTAATCATATCATAGTTACATTTTTATCACTTGGATCTTATCATTCATGTTAAGCTTTCCAATTACATACATAAAATATATACATACATACTTATATATGTGTATATACATATATATAATTAATCTGATACTAATTAATCTCATAATTAATCTGTAGCATTACTTAATTCATCTACATTTCAATCATATATATAAAAACACATGTTGTCTACTAGGTCATTGCCAAAGTAAAGTCACGAAGACTTTACTTTTGGTTAAAGCTTGATGTCTTTTGTTTAATGTCGAGGAGTCGTTGCATGCATACCAAAATAGTTTGATGCAATTAAGATCCTAACGTACATACATATAATCATCCAAACATATATGCATTCGTAAGAACAAAATATTTATGAACACAATATACCACAAATTAGAAATATCACAATGCATTTAGAGCAAAATTTCCCAATATAGTTTAGTGTGTTAGGGTGATCCCACAATAATGGGTTACAATTTTTGGCCAAACTTGACATTAAAATCAGGATTTTTCACCAGACATTCACTTTCTTACACCTATAGCAGCTAAACCATTAAGGTTTTGAAGATGAATCAAACTAGTTATTTGTTAGATATTTTGTGTAGATTCAAATCATTTTATGTAATGCTCTAACGCACGCCTACAAAAAAATTATAATAAACCAAGTCAGGTAGTAACATTCATTTGAATTAACTTATTCATCAAATACATCCTTACAATCATTGCACACACAATAAGAGTTTAATAAGATTGGAGATCATTATAAAAGTGGTGCACTAATAGGTTTTTAAATCTGTTTCTATCAACTATTTCAATTCATCAATGGAATTCATATCCTTACATTTAACATACATTAACATATGTCATCATCCACATACTTGGTAAATACATACATATAACATTCATCAAATCATCCTTACAATATTGCATACAACAATATGCATATGCATAACATACATATACATATCCACATGCATACATACATACATATAAAGTTTACCAACATATATATATATATAAACATAAATTTAGTAATTCAGGGTGTACCAACATGAATAAGTGCCCTTCAATCAAGGATGTGCAGAAGTCAATAAACTTGCAATACTGCATTATATACATATATATTGTTGCAATATTTTTTCCCCTAGTCTCCTTGTGTTGTGCAGTGTGACGCTTGGGTTCGTGGCATGGCTTAACCACCTCCCATGGATCTTAGATCTTGTATAAATCTGGCGGTTGTATCAGGCATTAATAGGTCGATCTTTTGGTACAACGACAGTCGCATGTGCAATAATTGGTATTAGATTTGAGGTCACAGGTTCAAACCCATCGCTTGCATTGGGGGGATCGTTGCAAGAGTTTCACCCTTTGTCTCCTTGTGCTATGTAGCGTGACGCTTGGGTTCGTTACATGACTTAACTGCCTCTTGTGGATCTTGGATCTTGTATAAATCTGGTGGTTGTATTGAGCATTAACAGATTGATCTTTTGGTGCAACGACAGCCACCTATGCAACATATATATACATATACATATATGTTATTATGTGTTATTATATTTGATGTATGCAATTGGAAAGCTCAACATGAATGATAAGATGTAGGTGATAAAGATGTAACTGTGATATGATTACAAAATGGATAATGTTGTTTCTAAATTTTGACCCTTTGATTTTGAATAGTTGATTGAAAACAATATAATTTGTATGCCTCAAAATAATGTAGACACTGAGTACATAAATATAAAATAGTATATTGATAAATGAGAACATGAATTTAGTTATTTTGGGTGTACCAAACAGAGGATCATATCACAGTTTCCTTCATAGGCTTTGAATTTTGTAGATGATATTCAGTGAAAATCGAGGAGAATTTGGAATGAAAATGACACTGGAAATTCCCCCTCATAAAATCATTAGAATGTGGAAAATGAATGCATTGATTTGTGGTAAGAGGTTTATGTAATTTGATACCATCATATATATGTAGACATACATTTTATATATATACATAGATATAATATATATACATTTACATATATGTGGGAAAGAATCGATCATTTCATATTGCAATTACCATTTATGTCTAATTTTAATGGTGTCTTGAATAAATTCAGTTTTATATTTGGTTTTATCTTTGTTTTTTGTTTATTGGGAATCCTTACATAATTTACCCTTTGTGCAAGTAGCAATAGTAGATGGATTTGATGCATAAATAGTATAACCAGCATTAAATGTCATTGAAGCATAAACATGTTTGTCAATAACAAAATCATAAACATGCATGGTCTAGAAGGCTTAGGACTGCAATGTAACATGCATTGTGTCATGAGTATACATCTACTTGTATTTATATATATACATACATACATACATAGATGCATACATATATATCAAAGTGCCGCCCGATACATGACCCCTATTGTGACATTACCCGTTCAAGAGACAACCTATAAAAAATGAAAAAATATCCAATTACAAATTAAAAAAACACCTAATCCCGACATCCCGAATCCATGCAATTTAAGAACATATCTAAAAAACTAATCTAAATGTTGAAACCAATGGTGTTAATATTCCTTTTCCATATATCCAAAGGATTTTCATCTCTCTTCATGACAATCCTCTTAGTGTCATGAAGTGCTGCTATGAATTTTTCACAATCTAGCTACTACCATTTCAATTTAGCATTTTTTAACTATACTAGCTTAAAGGAATTAGGATCATGATTTAATTTTACAAGATGAGTTCAGGTTGAGAATTTGAGTTTCAGAAATATTGCTCTATTGAGCTCTTATTAAACTTATATGCAATCACTAAGCTAGGGAAGTCCATAAAAGATTGTTTTTGTTTATTTATGTAATAATTAAATTGCCATAGCTAGCTATTAGGTTCCTTATTTCAATCTTTTGATGAAGAAACCTATTTGGGGATCTACTCCACCAACGATTTTGTATTTGAAAGAAAACAGGCAAAGATAATTGGATCTAGGGAAGGAAAACAATGAAATTTGTTTTTCCTTCATCTCACTATATTTTATATTATTTGATGTTTTCAAGGGCATCTTGTATGCTCATTGTGTATCACTAAGGTCCATATCATCTAATTGCAAGTTCCAATTGCCCATAGGTTTTAAAAAGGAACAACATATGGTCTGTGTGTAGTCTGATTATGACTGAATGACTTCTGGTATGTTAAGTATTTAATGACAATTCTAACTGTTAAAGTAAACTTACTTTATTATGGATCTAAAAATGATTTTTTGGGGTCAATGTAAGACTTTTGAAAAAATTCATGGTTGACTTGTTTTGGGAAAATTCAAGATGGTAAACTTATAAAGGATTTCATTGGCTTACAAAAGGTTCTGAGATAGAGATAAATAACATTTCTATGGATGTCAGGTTTTTTCGTGCTCTAGACATTCTATGATGTGTAATCCTGAAACCGGTCAAAAAATTGGGACAATAACCCTATACCCATTAAATTTCATGATTATAAACAAGGTATTCAAAATAAAATCCAACAATGTTCTATTTATTTCACATTCTATGTAATGATTTCATAGTATAAAGTGAAAAAAATCATTGCAATGAAACCATCGACATCATATAGACAATTATTTTACAATGTAATGAAACCCTAAACCAAAATAGAATTATAGTTACTTCACATTCGCTGCAATTATTTCACAGTATACTCAAACCCTACACGACATCCATACAGTGATGCAAAATTGACAAAATAGGTGGAGGAAAACAAATTAAATCATATCATTGTTTGCAAAAATGTAAGGAGAAATTGTGGGTTGATGATATATATCATGTGGATAGCATGCATGGTGTGTAATCCTGAAACCGGTCAAAAAATTGGGACAATAACCCAATACCCATTAAATTTCATGATTATACATGAGGGATTCATAATATAACAAGACAATTATATTTAATTCACATTTTGTAATGATTTCATAGTATAAAGTGAAAGAAATCATTTCAATGAAACCCTCCAAGCCATACAGATAAATGATGAAAAAACACAGCAAACTGCACATAGGAAGTAGCAGAAACCGATTATTGAACCTAGAAAATGCGAGGAAGGATGCAATGTTTTTTACCGATGAGTAGAGGTGACCACATGGTGAAGAAGACCCTTCGCAGAACATCACGGGCTGGAGAGGACGGCGGGAGGAAGTCTATGGGGAAAATAATGAGATAAAAACCGCGGGAAATAATTATCTTAGGGCTAAAAGATGTCCAACAACCAGTGGTAAATAAGAGGTATATGCGGCATGTAGTGGACATAAAAAGGTGGTCGGGTTAATAAATTCCCCCCCCTCATAGCATTATAGGTTTTAATGTGAGCGGGCCCACATGGAAAGACACGTTGAATTAGGTGTTTTTTAATTTGTAATTGGATATTTTAAAAAAAATTATTGGTTGACTCGCGAACGGGTAGTGGTGAAGTAGACATTATGTATCGGACGACACTTTAAAATGATCACTTGTTGACCTTTTCTCGCTTAACAGATTCTACAGCACACGTCATTACTACCCACAAGCCAAAACATTAGTTATAAGCAACTAAGTCGCATACAAAGAGAACCAAAAGAATTCGTCAAATCCCGATGTATCGTTTAAGATCTGTAGGTACACAAAGTTAGTTATGACGCCTACTGGTACTCTTCCCCTATATAATACTTAAAATTAATATATAAGAAATTTAAGATCTTATAATAATCTACATACTCATTATAAACATAATATATACCGAAGGAAAATCAAATTAAAAAATATTTAAAATTAATATTAAATAGTAGGACAATATCAATTTTAAATCTAATTATATTGTTGTCACAATACTTAAGTGTTCATATTTTTTTTCTTAAATCTAATTATTTAGATACACACAAAAGCTTCCTTTAGGTATAGTGATTACAAAAGTTAAAAGGGCAATTCTTTTCTTTAACGATTATTTTGTTATTTGCTTTGTGACTCGTTCAGGTGAGAAAATTGAAAAAATAGTAAAGATATATTTTATGGAGTTGTTTTAATTTATAGTTATATTGAGATGTAGCTACAATGTTAAAGATGGGGTGGAATATTATGATATGAATGCTTTAAATTATGTTAAACTAATAGTATAATTATATTAAATTATATTATCTAAAAAATATAAAGATGTAGTCTGGAATTAACTTATTTAAAGATTATTTTGTTTTATTTTAAAATTATTTTATTTATTATATGGATGTATTTACTTATTAATTTATTTTATTAAATATTGTTTGTTTTATTTTTGTTTGAAGGGTTATTTTAGTATTTCTTTTGTTTCTTTTTACTTCAGAAAATTAGAGGTATTATATGCTATTTTCTAAAATCTGTGTTTATTTTTAAACATTTACTTGACATTTAAATGACTATCAAATTTGAGGGGTTTTTATGTATATGATCACGACATGAAACTCCTTGTTGTCATTATAGAACACCTCTCAATATAATCACTATCAATTAAATGTATTTAAATTATATCTTCTATAGAATATTCTATTTCAAGATTTAAATACTATATTATATAATTAAAATTATAAATTAAATATTTGAATTCATTATATATTGTATATAATTAATGAAGGTTTAAAATAGAACTTAATATTTCTTATATATTTAAATATTACATTTGTATATAAATTATAAATAATAATAATTAATTATATAATTAATGTATATATAAATTTATAATTAGTGTATAATTATGAGTAATATATTATATTTGTCTCTTGTTATCTTTTAAGATGTATTCAAGTTATTTATTTTAATTGTAAACAATCAACAAGAAAATCAAGAAAAAATATAATTTTTATCTTAATTTGTATGTCATTTTTCTTGAATATATATATATATATATATATATGAATATTTGTATTAATTGAAAATATATTTATAAGTATCATGTATTAATTATAAAAATATTATGGGAGATTATAATATAAGATTAAGAAATAAATAAGTTGTTAGGAATTTATGGTTTGATAAAAATACGACTCACCAAACTTTAATGTGTGTTAAGTCTTTCTCTAAGGGGTACTCTTTTGTAGAGCAAACACCAAAGAAAATGAACCTTGTGTTTAAGTTTGGATTGTCATACTTTCATGATTCTACAAAGCCTAAGTGTCCAAGGAGAAACTTAATCCTTGCCATTTGTTAATCTTACAGAGGGCCAAAGAGAAAGGACAAAGCACACTATAAATAAGGTTTATGGTATAAATATTGAAAGCACTATTGAAATTCAACGAATTAATAATTCAACACAACTAAAGGATGTTGAAGCCATGACATGTGAAGCATGACATCTAGAATCATCTCTTGTATAAGGATGAAGGCAAATCAACATTGGTAAACTAGTACTACTTAAGGCGTAGGGTTCAATCTTGAGAGGAGACTAGTCTCTAATGATATGAATGCCTTTGCAAAAAAGTGATAGCTTTGATTCTAGGAATTTTTGCTATCATTGATGATAGGCAATCACCATAAGTTGTTATGGTTGAAGGTCATGTCAATTTTGAAATCATCATCGATCTAGAGCTTAATTGCTTCAACAGTCTTCCAAATATTATGAGTCATAAAGGTGCCCTTAATCTTGTTAGGGGAACTTGTGATGAGAAGATTATGAAAGTCAATTCGCTACAAACGTTTTTCACTATAGGGAAAATTGGAGAAAATGTAATCTCTAAGAAGGAATTTTTAGGATTGGAAACCCTTAATGACATGGTCAATCCACTTTGCACAAAGTGTAATGATTTCCTCGTAAACATCAATAATGCCCATGCCTCCTTAATCTTGACTATGACAATAAATGTCCCATGCTATCCTGTGAAAAACTCTAGTTTGCTTGGCATTGGCCGAAATGAAATATTACAAAAGCTTGGCAAGCCTATCATAACCTTAGGACTGCATTTGGCCCGTATTTGAAATTTGTTCAAGGAAAATGTTACAATCTAGAAAAATATCTTCTCAACACTTTGCATGACTTATTGCCAAAGAGTGGCAAGTGAGTTATTATTGGCAAAAGACATTCCCAACAAAAAAGGAATTTAAACCCCTCCCCTTTGCCAAGACATTTCTAATTGTACTCCTTCAACCACTTAAGTAATGAGAAGGGACCTCATTTGTCGCATTGGGTCTTACTCCATTTAAACTTCCTCTTTACCAAGCCATTTCTTATTTTACTCCTTCAACCATTCAAGCAATGATAGGGGACTTTGTTTGTAGCATTGAATCTCCTTCAAACGCTCAAGTAATGAGAAGGGAAATTGTCTGTAGCATTGGGTCTTACTCCATTTAAACCTCCCCTTTACCAAGCCATTTCTAATTTTACTCTAACCATTCAAGCGATGATAAGGGACTTTGTTTGTAGCATTGAGTCTTACTCCATTTAAGACTTGGTCACAAGGTTTGTAAGAAGTTTCAAGGCAAGACATGACCACCTAAAAAGACTCATGGTTCTAATTAAGTGAAAAAAATCGCCCACAAAATGCCCATTAACCAAATGTTATAAACTATGTAGGAGAGGGAAATTCCCTTTGCCAATCCTAGAGAAACCTTTACAACCTAAAAATAGCCAAAAGCTTCCACAAGAAGCACATGTAGGGATGGAGCAAAGAAATAAACTTGTCAAATGAATTTGAAAATCCCTAAAACTATCAAAGACTATCATTGGTTGAAAGGCAAACTACGACATTGTTAAAAAGTATTTGAATGGCAAATAAAAAAACATCTATAAATTTGAGGAATTTAAGAACAAAAAAAATAAAGGACCACTAAATTTAATCATATGTTTTTTCAAGGTTCTACTTGTGAAAAAGATGTGTCGTTGGCAAGCATTGACCTATTCTATTATCTTCTAAACAAAAATGATATTATCCAAAATGTATCAACTCTTAATGAACATGTCCACTCAAGACACAATGTAAGGCTAAAGATGGTGTATGCACAATACCAAAGCCTTGGCCATATCTTTTAAGAAACATTGAAATTATTAATAGCACACCAATAGTTTGAATTTGGAATCCCTACTTTAGGAATAACTTAGATCCCACAATTGATAGATTTTCACAATTACTTATTACAAATTGCCTCCTAGTAGACTTGGAAAAGGTCAAGACTAGTGAAGTGTCACACAATCTCGAAGAACTCACTAGCAGAACCAATCGAACCCAATACTATAAACATAAAATAGAGCTCATCCAAAGTAAATGATAGCAATATCTAGGTATTGTTGTAGAGCTTGAATTCACTTGATGGTCCTCCTTTAATGCTTGAAAAAACTAATTTATACTGATTGAGGAAGGTCTTAGGAAAGTTTTCACGAGGGTATAAGCCCTGATTAAGGTTATGGCTTGCCTAATGCTCTAAAAAGCTGTAGAGGCTTTGTCTCGAACTTTGAGCCAATGAAGGCAAGCTCTAATTTGAGCACCTCTAACTTTAACACTCTTGAGCTTGTCGTTTACTTAGCCAACTAGATTTTGAAGTTGGGCGTCAAAAAGGTTGTTTTCCAACTATGTGGAAGCCCTCAAACTCCTTGGCAGCAATATCGACACTTTTTTCACTTGCTTACTAAACTACCGCATAAAAATGGCGATGGAAACAATGGCGCATGGAAGACAACATTCCGCTCAATCCAACTCGCAACCACTGAAGAATGTGATTTTAGATTCCACACAAGTATTGAGCTGGATAGCTCTGTTTTGAGAAACGAATACAATGCTTAGAAAGAATTTTGTGATCGACATTTTCAAGGTCTAATCATCCCACACAAGCTAAAAGGTGATGGGACTCTAATTAGAAAGAAAGTGACACACATGTTGCTCAAAACCCTGACACTATCCAAGGATTTGATGACCCTGTCTACACCGTCTCACAGATAAACCAAAATACTGACGTGACAAACTGCTGCCAATACCGCCGTCATTATTAATGTTGAGATTTAACCTTTATTGGGTTTAGGTAGTTATGATTGTCAATAGTCAAGCTTTAAAAAAATACAAGGGCACATTACACAAATACCTACTTGTATTATTCAAAAATCAATTTACATGCACCATAATTCTAGTGTCAGTCATTCATTGGAATTATGACGGTGTACAAGAGAAAGCAGGTGTTCAACACCTTGTGTGAACATTTCATGAACTTCCTTAGTGAAGCATTCAAACTGAATCACACCTTTGCCTGTCTCTAGCCCAAAATACCACCCCCCCTCATCACTTAACACACATATTTCTGTGTTGGGCCATGCTGGTAAGTCCTTGTACACCCCGAATACAACCCCTGCCAAATCATTTCATCTGCATTAGTAGCGAAATCCCTAGCAGTACATATAACTGGGGCAGAATCATCATTATAAACAAATATATTCAATTGGGGCAGAGAATACTCATCCATCATCATAAACAAACTAAATAAGAAACATTAAATCAGATGCACAGCAATAACATGATGATTGAAGTTGGTATGCCCACTCTTTTTCTTCTTTGTAAACGTGCCAGCCATGTGTTTGCTCTTCAGCTTCACCACCACCTGCATGCATTGCTTTCTTATGGGTAAACCATCATAAAAGTGAGGTGAATAACAGTCTTATGCACTGCTCGGGCAAGCTATTCAATCATTTCAGCCAGACACAGTACATCATTACACAGTCTTCCATGATTTGGAAATGGCAGCTGCAAAAACCAATGGCTTAACATTATTTGCTTACCTGGGAGTTCTTGATGTACACAGACACTACTTTCCAGTGAAGGGCTCCTGTAATAGACAATCATGTCAGTTTCCAAACTTGTGCTTGAAGCGTTTGGTAGAAGGGCTTCAGAGCCTTTCAAAAAATGGGTGCCTAGAAGTAGGACTGACCTTTTCTTGTGCGTTTTAGTAGCTCACATCCTCTGGCCAAAAAATCTTGGCTGCACATTTCAGAATCGCTGTGAATTTGACTGTCCAGCTCCCCGCTAAATCTCTCCACTGCAACTATGGAATTTGAACTACCTTTCGCTTTCTCAAATGGAGTGATAACTGCACCTGCGTCCCGTACAGCTCTTGCCTGAAAAGTTGCTGCTCCACGCAGAGCTGTCACACAAATGAATGAATTTAAGCCTTGCTTTCAAAGCTTTCAATGATGCATGATCAAAATTAGCAAAATCATCAACCTATGTCGAAATGGTAGATAGAAAGAACAAAATAATTTTATTTCGCATTTCAACTGTGGTAGAGACTGAATGGCACTATCTTCTTGAATGCACCATAGTTAGATACTTGAAATAGTTGACAGAGGGTTTGTATGTCAATCCAGAGGAAATCCACAAGGATTTGAGAAAAATAAACAGCTCCAGATCAAAAGGTAGGGGTACCATCTTTCAGAAAAATATCAGCAAAAGAGACTAGATATGGAAGTTAAAATCTCCAGTTTTCGATGTCAGCAATTTCAGTTTATCACTTCCTTGGCAATGACTAATGTTGATGTTCAAAAACACTGTCATTAAAATCTCTATCTGTTGTTTATGTCAGGAATTTTATTGACACACAATGCCCAAAACAATTGGAGAGCTGTAAAGCAGCAAAACATCTAAAATTACCATCTCCAGTATGCAAAAAGAGAACAAGAAACAAACTGATTTAAGGTTAGAGAAAACCCAACTGTTAGAAAAATTTAATTGAGGTTAGAGAAAAAGCAACTCTCAACACAAGCCAAAGAATATCAGCATGTGTTGTAAGATATTTATTTGCTAAACCAGTGAAAAAGAGATTGGAAGCACATACTCTACTGCATTTCTTAAACATAAAATTCTCAACAAAACGAGCCAGAGACTCTACATCCGCTGGCACCAAGAAAGCTAGCTTGTCCTTGGTTTGCCAGTTATACATGCATTGAACTCGGGAAAAAACTATCGAGAAGAATTCATGTTAGCTATGGATAGAAGACGACCTGTGGCTGCTCCTGCAGTCAAAGTGATGATATCTCCAGGCGTCTTGACATTTACAGCAGAACCAATAAGAGAAGCCATTTTGTGGCGGTCTGCACCCATACACATAGCCATCTCCACACAGTGTGCTGCAACAAGTGCAGCAGCTGAGGCCACAGCCATACGCCTCTCTGACTCTTCCTCATCCTCATTTTCATTATTATTATTATTACCATGAGCAGCCGCAGCAGTAATGGCCGCCACAGCTGCAGCTACGCCTCCCACAGAAATGGCCGCATGCATCTCTGCATTGTGAGCGCGCTGTTCCTCCTTTCTCTTGGCTTTCTTGTCTTTCAGCCACCTTCCCACAGTCTTCCCCTTCAATTGCCTTTGACAAACCTTCAAAAACCAGGAAATGCCCACTTAGCAATTTACCCACATACATCTGGTAAATTGGTAATGATATCACAAAAGCTAAAACTACTCACAGTGCTTGCAAGAATGCTGTCGACGACCATGTGAGACGACCCACATGTGAAGTGAGGCCATTGTTTGGCTTGTTCTTCTCCTTCAACATTGCATTGTCGTTTTGATTCTGCCTGTTGCTGCTGCTTTGCCAAGGCTTTGGAAACTTGCAAAGCAGAAACACTCCATGAACGGGCAAGAAACTCCATGGGCTCTTTTGGAGTTTCAGGAGGTGAAAATTCCATCTCCGAACATAAGTAATCATCTTCTCTTATCTTCTCCAGACTCATTTTCTAATTCCTGGGTTCCTTGTTTCTTCCTGCCTAGAAATAACAAAGCAAAGAAATCCCCAAATTTAACGACCTCGAAAATGAAGCTCAGAAGTTGCCTCCTGTGACATTCATTTTAATGCCTTGTTCAATACGCATATCACCCTGAAGTCATAATAAATGAAAGCTTATGAGACTATCCAAACTATTAATCGGATAACGTGTTCCGTAAAGACACAGACTAGCCTAAGTAGCCATCTGTCAGTAAATTCTTCTGAATAATAAAAATAAAATAGAAAACTGGATGCACTGATTGGGTACACATTCAATAAAGCTGAATTTAAATAGGTAGTTGCTAAATCATCTGGTTTAGGTAACTGAAATTCGCTTTTAAGTTTGAAGAGATGTTATTCTTAAATCAAATATATAAAATATCAATTTTTATTAAAAAATAAATAGATTTTAAAGGGTTCTTAAAATCATTGGGAATCAAAACATCGGAATAAAAACTGTTGATAACAGCAAGAGGAAATAATTAAGTGTAGGTTTTAGGTTTTGAAATTGTTTAGAATGGAGAAAATTAATAGCATAAAGTTTCCACAGTCTATGATCATCAAGTGCTAAGAAAATTATTAATTAAGTGTAGGTTTTAGATTTTGAAATTGTTTGGAACAGAAAAAATTATTTAGATTTTAGGTTCTGAGAGTGTTGGGAATCCAGAAAACTATTAAGTGTAGGTTTTAGATTTTGAAAGTGTCTGAAATTCAGAAAATTATTACAGTAGATTTTAGGTTTTGAAAGTGTCTGAAATCCAGAAATTTATAAGATATAGATTTTAGGTTTTGAAAGTGTTCAGAATTTTAAAAATTATTAATTAAAAACAGATTTATTTATTTTTAAATGAATACAAATAAAGAATACCTAGAAAAAGAAAGGATACGTGCACAAATGGAAATGGAAGAAGAAAGTACATATATTTTGTACAGTGAAAACAATTGAATTAAAAGAAGAGAGTACTAAATTTACAGTAATAGTCTGATACTTTAACAACTGTTCCTTTACAAGCATTTTTCAAATTTAAGCCCTAGCAAGAACATCTGAGCCAAAGGACAGCAATAAATAAAAAAAAAACAGGATTGCTTCCATTGGGATCTCTGAAAGGAGCAAATTACCATGAACCCCCGGAAAGTAACGGTTAAGGATGCAGGTAAATTCCATTTACCTCGGCGTGCAAAAGGAGGTAAGAAACGTGCTCAGTGTTATGATTTCCGTCACTTCCAGACAAGAATATTATAATAGCTTGCGTTTAGTCATCTGGTCATCCATACTTTTATAGTATTGCTGTCTGTATGATAACAGGCCAGACGAAATCATGGTAGGTACGTAACAATTTATTGTTTTGATTTGTCCTCTCGGAAATGTGTACCAGTACAATAAAGATGCTGATTCCGTTCGCGATTTTATTTTAATTTTTTTCTTTGGGGTCGTGCATTTGTCTGTATCCATACCACGCCTTCATAACAAGTACCCGTGATGTTGACTGAATAAAATTTAGTACATATTCACTTGTTTGGAAGTTTTTATGCCTTGAAAAAATTTCAGGCCGTGCCATGGCTTCCACGACCTCTTGTGAGACCCCCATTATTTTATTAAAAATATTAAAGTATTGGTTTTATACGGGATCCTATTAGTTGAGATATGGATTCTTCCATTAAAGATTGTTGATTTTGATTGGGACGATAAATTAGTTGAGGAGAATACCTATAGAGTATAGAGTTCTATTATTAGTTCAAAATAGTAGTAGAGTAAACGTTTAGTAAAAGAAAGTACATGTATAAATGTAGTATCAAGTGGGTAAGTAAACAACTCATTGGTATATAAAAGTGTCTAAACAAAAACAATTTATTTTAACATATTTGAAGTATTTTTTTAATTTTTAAATAAATCAATTATTTAACACGTTTTAAGTGTATGAAGTGACAATTGAGTTGGTGAACTACCAATTTGGTAGTCAAAATTTTGTTAAAGTGTGCAAGATAACTCAAATTGTCCAAAATGAAGAAACTAAAGAATAGAGAACATTATATAGATAATTCAATTTCATTTGTGACTATAAGCAAAAAAATATATAGTGGGAGTGGAAAAAAATGGAAAGTAAATTTAATATTGACAACTTATCTAAGGACTAGCTCACATCATTTTAGGTGCAAGATTGGAAGGTGGACATCATCTAAAGATAACTGGACAAATAGAATATGTGGTTTTTGTACCTAGAGGTTAGTGGAAATGAATTGACACTTTGGTTTACAAAGGTATCTAGGGGAAAGGACTTGTACTTGAGCATGTTCCAATAGTTATGATAGCATTTGTTTATATAATGCCCAATATTTTTAACAATATTGGACCAATAGTTGTGACTTTAAAGTTGTTAGTGTTGATGATGACTACCCATAATTAAATGAAATGTATTCCTTAGATCTAAAAAGCAACAAATCAGGGGATGCCTCATCAGCACCCAATAAAACTTGATGTAGATGCACAAGTATCAGTCTCACTTTTTCTTTTCTTTTTTGCGTTTTTGGACACCTCAACAAAAAGCATGTTGATGTGGCATGATATTTGATGATGCGGCCTTAAACCTTAGTTATAAGCAGGTAACTTGCTAAGTAAGTTGTTAAAAATTGGGATTGATTTTAAATTTCCACTAAGATTCTAGAAGCGTGAAATTAGAGTGCTCAACGGTTGGGTCCTCTCCCCTAGATCAAATGCATTGATATATTAAAGATTGAATCCTTCATTATCTTATTTAAAGAAGAGAAATTAATAAAATGAGTAGACTTTTAATTAAAATTCATAGCAAAAGATCCAAGATTAAAAAAGAAATGACTATCACTCAAACATAACTTAGACGATATCTATCAAGAATGTTTATACATAAAATACTTTTATTATGCTAGAGGTATTCTACAAGGATAGAATAAGGCACTAGATTTTATGTCATAACTGTATCCATAAAAATTAACACATAACTAACATATAAATAAAAGATTGAAACTATAAAATAAAAATATAATGGACATAATTAAATATAGAAATAAAACATATAGTTATAAAACAAAGCAATTTTTTTTTTACTTTGTCAATAATAAAAATAAAAATATATTATAAACTAATTAATTTTTATTTCTAAAAGAAACAATATTATTTTTTTTAAATATAAAAAACTCCAAAATTTTAAAATATATATTAATGTCTACAAATGAAACTATTAAAAAGTAACATATAGTATCTGATATCATCAAGAATTTGTTAAAATAATGATGGTTTTTAAATGTAAAAACAAAATAATAGAATTATCAAAATAATAAATAATGACTTTTCAAAAGTAAAATTAAAAATTATATAAAAATGTAAAATAACTCTTCAAATAAAAATAATGTAAACAATGTATAGATAAAATAAAATTATTCTTAATTAAAAATTAAAATTTATGTGTTCGTTTATGTATGTAGTAAATAAAATAGTTCTAAAGTAAAATAAAAAAATTCTTAAGTAAATAAAATAACTTGAAATTGATATTTTTTAGCATTTCTAAATAAATATATATAAGATGTTCATCAAGAATATTTCTTATGTTTAAAGGTATTTTATAGTGGAAAAAAGGCATAAAATGTATATATAACTAAAACTATAAATTACTCTTGAATAAATAAAAATAAGATAATTCTTAAGTAAATTAAAGTAGCTCTTTAATTTTGCATCAACTTGTTAAATTTGTACACCAAGTTAAAGTAGTAAAAAATGATAGATTTCATTATGTCATTATTAGATGCAATTCATCTTATATTGGACACATTTTTTAAGATGTCTTACGAGGTATCATTTGAGCATAAAGATGATATATACATGGTTGATAGAAATTCTACCTGGAAGAGCAACAAAGAGAAAATATGAGAAAGACTCAAGTAATTATTTATGCATCCTATCATTCTACAAATTTTATGAAGATAAAGACATTAAAGCCCTCAATTTACATTTTCTACACTAAACATAAAGGTCTTGAGATATTCATGCCCTCCAATGATCATTATGAAGAACAAATTACTCATGTACCAAGAAAGAAAGAAAAAAATAAGAGCACTATGTTTCAAAAACCCATATTTCATGCTAAAGACACTAATTATTCATGCATAACAAAAAAATGTTATGGTTCAACAAATACAAAATTTATCTATGAAGCTACCTCTACAAATACATGAAAAATGAGTGTGTAAGGATGTTTTCATAGTTCCACCTATTGCCAATGTTTTTACCAAGAGTGACACATTTTCAAGAGGAAAACCGTATAATTGAGGAGAAGAGCCACAAAATTAAAAATGAGAAACTCAATGTTACTTATAGTTTGCATTCCTTATCATTATCATAGATTTTTATCTTCTCTAATTTCTTACATCCTTTCTATGCAATCAATTAGAGGGGGTGAGTATGTCATTAAAATTTATTTTTGTGAGTTATGTTTTCAATCACATGCTCATACTTGATGGAGATGTACAATCTTATCCACTTTGTTGGAATCCTTTTATTTTTTTCTTAGTCAAAGTTTTGTCAATTTTTATATCAAGTGAAATCTCATATATTTTTTCCCTTTTTCTTGCATTATTTTATAGGATAATTCCTTTTCTAGCAAGTTTTCGTTAGTTTGTATTTTAATTGTGTGACATATGCTACTCATTACATTATTTTTAGATATTTTACAGTATCTAATGAAGAAGAATTCAAATATGATTGATATATTTTGAGTAGATCTATATCCTTTCAATGTTTGAAAAATATTTAATTTTCATTCTAACTATTTTAACTTTGACAAGCATCAAACTAGTATTTTACATGCACATCAAAGTGACGAAAAAGTGTAATGGTAACATTACATATCCATGCCATTTTTTCTTTATGTTTTGGTCCCTCTTTGACTAGAGTGTTCTTAATGCAACAACTAGTCTACAAGTGACATATTCTTGTGTGAATTGAGCTTATAACATCACCTTAACATAATCCCATTTTAATTCATTTTTGGAGATTAGTCATGATCTCCACTCTAAATTAGATATGTGTGAATTTACGTAGTTAAGCATCTGAACCTCAAACTTTTAAATTCAAAATTCAAATTTTATAACTCACCAATATTTTTACTAGCCACTATGAGATAAAATTTATGCTTATTTGTGTGTTATGTTGTTGTGTTTAAATAGATTCATTCCTTCATTTTGAAATCATTAAGGAAAAACTAGGATTCATTAAAGAAAATTATTATATAGAATTTGTGAGTGTATTGGTGTATTATAGTATCACTATTAAAGCATTATAATTAGCATGCATCATCTTAGGTCCATTACATTCCTTTTATCCTCAATCCTTCTTCCAATTTTTTTAAATCAAATCTAAATGGGGATCAAATTAAGGAGAACATGGCCCTCGAAATTTAACAAATTCCCAAAGGTGTTCCAAAAAACCATTAGTCCTTGCTTAGATTTAGACATATAACAAAAAAGGTGAGTGAATTATAACAAAAAAAAATTTGTTAATTTAGTGTCGTTATTCATAATTTATATTTGCATGTCGATTTTAGGTCTACATTAATGGAGATTAGGTATCCATGCGTATAGGTGAGCTAGAGTGAAATATAGCCAATGTGTAGATTATGAGATAAAAATCTAGAATTAGTTTTAAAAATCTAGTATTGTGGTGAATTAATTCCTAAAATATTCAAGTTCACTCTCTTGTCTTTTAATATAGCTAAGTATCACATTTTAATTCATTTTAGCATTTGTTATTTACAATCCTAGCTCACTGTCCTAGGTAAAAAATGTTTATCATTGTGATTTAATCAATTATCTTCATTCATATTTATATGTCTCTCCTTTTTCATCTACTTCATTTCTTCACAAATATGTCTTTTTTACACATTAATTAATTTTAATGATATTTTATTTGAGAAGAGTTTAAAAAGTAAAGATTTCATAATTATAAGATCACATAAGTTACATGTGTTGGGATTAGATGTGTTATCCACTTTGCATATCCTAAGGTCTATTGTAACTTAATTGCTCAAAGATAGGTAAATAATTTGTGTATCTCCAAGAATCATTGAGTGTTCAAACAAGAAACTCATGTGAGGGTAGGGACATGTAATTATTTTATTATTTACTAAAGACTTGGAAATATTGTTGTAATGAGGAATGGATAAGGGAGTTACATAGTGGAATTATAAGAGCATATTATATAATTAGTTAATACACAGATGTAATAAGTGCTTCATGGGAGAGTACTTGGGAGTTACCTATGTCAACTTGCAAGATAAAGGTCAAAGATGCTTCATTTGGAGTTACATTCTATTTTGGAGGACACTCTTTTGAGTGGCTCATGATAATTATTGCCTTGGTATTTTGGGACCTTATTTGGACCTATGGTATTTCCTTTTGGTGATTTTCTAAGCCTCCTTTCTTTTCTTTATTAAGGTATTCAAATGGGGGCATTATGTATTATATCTTGCAGGCTTCTCCTACCAAATTTTATCCATGGTTGAAGAGTGTTGATCTCCTCTTTCTCCTAATGGAGAACTAGACTCTAAGAATCTAATAAAAAATTTGTTGCTAAATAATGCATCAAATGTTTTTTGTAATCTAAGTTTTTCCTAAAGGGTGTTCCCAAGGTACACCTATGTCACTAGTGTTCTATGGTTTTCATTATTCTTTTTCTCTCATTCTTGTTCTTTTTAAAATTTTGTTTTATATGTCATAATTTGCTTGTGAAATTTTCTTAGATCATATACTTTTATTTCTCTCCGCATAGGGTAAATTTGAAAATTTTCTACCTATTTAGGCTCTAAGATTTGTATTGAGTTTAGTTTCTAATGATATCTAGACACATTTTCCTAACATTTGGTATTAGAGCCATGGTTTTTATTTATGGGAGAGGTTTTCTACCTTGTGATTTTAATCCCTTTTCAAGTGATATTTTTATAGTTGATCTTGTTTTTCAAGAAAATAATTATGGCAAGAACTTGTAGGATGGAGAAGGTGGATCTTGGAGTTTATCATGTGTTGTTGACCTAGAACTCCTATTTGGCAGCATGGATGTACCCTCTAATATCATAGGTTTTGGAATGCTTACAATGAGTGTCTGGTTTTATCCCTTGGTTGCATGAGAAAGTTTGTGGTGATTATCCCCTATGGTTGGATGGATGATTTATGGGTTGGGTGTGGGTTTCCCACTTGATATTCAAATTATAAAAGCATAAGGGGCTCTAAAAATGAACTAACCACTAGGAATAGAATGTCCATAGACATGTTGCATTATTTGAACTTATTTATGCTCATAGACTCAACAAAGCAACACACAAACTCCACCAAGTGGCCATCATCTTAATAATAACACTCTCATTTGTCATCATGCTCAAATGTGAATAATAAGAACTCCACACCAATATCACAATATAAATATCACACACAAACCACTATATCATTTTTTGGGCTAGTGTGCTCATGGGCTCTCACCCTCTCTACCCCCGTTGGGTTGTGCTTGTGGGTCTAGATGATTCATGTTGATGTTGTACATTCATGTTGAGGATGAGGTCCCTCATTTGTGGCCTCACCTGGTGTGAGCCAGGTTAAAAATCCCTCCTCACCAAATAATAAAATAGGTACCTCCCATCACACCTCTACGACATTTATTGTCACCCCCTCCTCCATCATACTAATCCAAAAAGAATGCTTATATCCCTCTCCTAATTTATCTCACTTTTCCTCTAATCCACCAATCCCCTATGTTGGAGGTTGAAGGTTACATCAAATGGTTGTCATTGATGTCAACACAGTATTGCATATATGAGTCATTTATCAGAAGTTATTTCACATTGTAGATGACCATTATGTATGGTCTGATATGTTGGTTTTAGGTCTAGTTCCTACCGTGTGACAAACTATGAATCGGATATTTGAAGATCTTGGCCGACTTAGCATGTGCAATACTTTATAGATGTTTTGGCTGACCTAATTGATGTGTGATATATATATATATACATATGTGTCTCTCCAGAAAAGAGAGGAGATGTGAGGTTATGCAAGAAGGACATAGAGACAAAAAGGTGTGTGGATGCAGTAGATTAGAATAGGTGAATCAAGCGAAGAAAAAAAGTGTGTGATCAAATCAGAAGTATTGAGTGACTTTTGATATGCAGTACTATCTTTACAGAACTTCATCTGGAATTGAATTCAGAACAAGAAAAGGTGTAATTCATTAGTTATTTTTTTGCGCTAAGCCATAACTTTTGTATTCTAGCAGTGATCCATATTCTTTGTATCTATATGGCAGTTTTCCCTCAGGGTTGTAGCCCTGTGGACAGTAAGTCCTTATTTTAGGTAATGAGCCTTATCTCAAGTAGTGAGCCTTTTTGTAATTGGTTTTGATATTCTCTATAATGTGAGTTATTCCTCGCCATGGTTTTTCCCTCATTGGGTTTTCCACGTAAATATGGTGTTACTATGTTTATGTGATGACTTTTAGTTTTGCATTTATTAATGAATCCTTCATGCAGTATTTGGATCTAGTTCTAGTATATGGTTAAAGCTTTTAATTAGGTGACAATTGATTCACCCCCCCTCTCAGTTGTCCTGTTCAATAATTGGTATTAGAGTGTGGTCCTTTGGAATAAGTTTAACAACTTGAAGGAGATCTTGGCAAGTGTAACTAAATGATGAAGGGATCTGACTTAGATGAAGAATTGAGAGCAGAGACCTCAGAGTCTGAGAATGAAGACCTGAAAGAAAATGTCAAGCAGGTAGGTGAATGTACTTAAAAATTAAGAAATCAAATCTGGAAATTTAAATTAAAGCATAAAGAAGTTTACCATGAACTAAAAGAAGCAAAGGAGACTGCTGAAAATCTAAGCATGAAACTTGAAGAAAGCAAAAGAATGGAAGAGAATATGAAATTCGAAATTGGACAAAGAAAATAAATTATCAATCAAAAGACAAAAAAATGTGACAAGCTTGAATAGGAAGTAGTAATTCTCAAATCTAATCTGGAAAGGGAAAAAAGTTTTGAAGAAAAATTTAAGATAAGTTTGGGAATGCTTGATGAATTGATTTCATCTCAGAAGCATGCTAAGGATAAAGGTGGTTTGGGACTCAAAGAAGGACAACGTTCAAAGACTAATCCTAGTTTCAAAAACATGAATAGTCAAAGGAAATTTCAAGGCAGTGCTTATCAAGACAAGAGTAGAAGGATCAATACTGAAAGGATACCCAGTCGACAACCTAATAATCAAAGCTGCACATCTTTTAATGGCTTTTGTTACTCATGTAATAAATTTGGACATAGAGCAACAGAATGTAGAAGAATGATGAACCAAAATAGATTAAGTCAGAGTGTTGGATTCTTTGGTGGACAATGTTATGTTTGCGACAAGTTTGGACATAGATCTACAAAATGCAGAAGTCAAATAATGATGAACAAATTTAATACCGGTAGAAGATTTCATTTTTTTCAAGGCTACTATTAAACATGCAATATTTTTGGACACAAGGCTAATCAATGCACTAGGACAAAGATGAATACAAAATCTCTTGATCAAAGATTTGTTGTATGTCACTCTTGCAAAAAACCAAGATATATCTCAAAATTTTGTAAGAGCAAAGTTGGGAAGAAACTGAATTTGGAACATAAGAACAAGCTTATAAACAAGGTAAATCCAGAAGAAGTGAGGAGAGAAATGGAAAAGATCTACAGAAAGAAAGAAGAATCAGAAAACAAGGACAAATTAGATTTAATCCTATATCTGCATCCAGTGTAGATACCTCTTCTATGAACTAAATCTATTATGGCTTAAGGGGGAGCAGTCACAGAAAAATATATCAAACCCCCAGTATAAGAGGTGTCATGAGATGACACAAGGATATGCAATGTGAATTTTCATCCTGCGGGCAACGAAGAAAATTTTGGCAGAAAATAAGCATTACAAAAGATTTGCAAAACCCTTTTACTTACAATGCATTTCACAAAATGGTTGACAACTTCGGCGGAAGGGGGAACTGACAGACTGAAGTGAAAATGATGTCATGAGCAATAAATTATCCTTTATGATGAAACCCTAAAAGTGATAAGTTAAATAAGGAGGATTGAGTGGTCATTTTCATTTTGAAGTGAATGAGTTGAGAAATAAAGAGCTAGGGTTAATAACAAGTGAAAGTACAAAGAACAAGGTTGAAGCAATGGAGTCAAAGGAAATGGTGGTATTTAGTCCACGCAACAATGAATTACATAAATTGAGTAAGTTATAGATTGATGAATTTGATCATGAAAAGATTTGAAATCTCAAGACTTCTCTTTCAGCTGAGCAAATGCAAAAGGTCGAGAATTTAGGGCACAAGGGTTTAGAAATTTGGAGTGAATTTCCATACTTTTCGAATGTGGACATTATTCAAGTTATTTTAAGAAAGAATTCAAGGTGATCAAATGATCTTTGAAAAAACCTATGAGATCACAAAGGATGCAATTACAATAATAATAGGATTATTCAATAACGGACCTGTTCCAATCAAAAAATCTGTAAAGAACAAAGATGTCGAAGCCCTAACTAGAGTAACAAGAGATCAAAGGGCACTTATAATTCACACCATAATCGACCCAGTGATAAGGTATGTGGCATATGGCATCTCATATAAGATTTATTTTAGGAACAGGGAAGGTTCTACATCAGTAATTGTTGTTTATGTTGTGCATCAAATGGTTGAGAAAAAGGAGGCTTTTGACTTGTGTGAGTTGTTGAGAAATCAATTAGTGGAAAATATAACTATGACAAAGAATGATAATTATCCTTTTTCACTTTGGAACCTTGGTTATATGCTTGATGATGTATTTTTTGAATTCACTACCATTAAAAGAAAATGTTGTGTGGAAGTCTGCTATACTAGTTGGGAATTTTTTTATTGATATCTGAACTATCTAGTAGAAAAGGAAAAGGTTTGCAAAGATTATTTTGAAATCAAAATAAATGCATGGAATTTTAGTGTAGTTTCTAGTCTGATTATGATGTTTGAGGAAGGATTCTCCTCCAGAAAGAGGAAAACAAGAAGAATCGGTTCATGTCTCCCTCCGGAAATGAAGAATATGAAGACAGAGGAGAAGGAAGAAGAAAAGGAAGCAAAAATTGCAGAAGCACTTGATCTGGTATCGACAGATGATGATGAAGGAGATGTTACTAAAGAAAAGATGTTAAAGTTTCTTGAGCAACCTAGTGGAATGAAGAAGATTGGAGATATATGGTTGTCTCGACCATCATATGAACAGGATGAGATTACAGACACTCTGGCTATTTACATAATTCATAATGATATTGATCTAAGCGAATTGACAAGTATTTTACTAGAAGTATTGATTGAATAGATTGAAGACATATTAAGGGAACAGTCGCCTAGTGAAATAGTAGAAAAAGATGAAATTCAATTGGCTTTAGAAGAAATATGTTAAAATGCACAAAAGAGGTTGACTGGGAATATAAATGAATTGAATACCTACATCAAGAGTGTAAACAGTGTGTATAGGTATTATCTTTGGTGGCCTACTATTATTGGGAATTGTGGAACAAAAATTGATACTATTGGGCATGAATTGAACTCTATTGGAAAAACATATGATGTTCTTAATGACAAGGATGGAACGCAAAAAAAAAGGGATCAATTCCTTACAATCTAATCTTCCAGTCATCTTGGTACAGAGGGATGGTATTGTGAAGACCTTTTGGAAAGTCAAAGAGATAATTGAGTTAAGATTGGAACAACTTTCTGGTCTCTTGGTGGATGCTGAGAAAAATGCACAAAATATTGCTATTCTGGATACTCTTCTGGAAACAATTGATTCAATAGCAAAGAACAGTAGTATTTGTCTATACATCAGGATGGAAGTGGATTCCTGGAAGAAATTTCTTCTAGAATTGAAAGAAAAATACAAGGAAATATTTTAAGGAAAGAAGGATTGAGGTAAAGAATCATTTTTTATAAACTTTTTGTAAAAATTTTGAAGTAAAGGAGAGAAAGAACTTTTTTTGTCATTGATGTCAAAGGGGGAGAGAGAGAGCATGTGAAAAAGGGAGAAAGGAATCATGTGAAAAATGAAAATCATTTCATCTCATTAAAATATTTACAAAGGTTGAACATTGTTGTTGGCTTTTCACATCTTGTGTTGCCATCAATGACAAAGGGGGAGATTGTTGGAGGTTGAAGGTTGCATCAAATGGTTGTCATTGATGTCAACAAAGTACTGCATATATGACTCATTCACCAGTTGTTTCACATTGTAGATGATTGTTATGTGTGGTCTGATATGTTGGTTTTAGGTCTAGTTCCTATCGTGTGACAAACTATGAGTCAAATATTTGAAGATGTTGGCCAACTTAGCGTGTGTAATACTTTATGGATGTTTTGGACGACCTAATTGATGTGTAAGATATATATATATATACACACATATGTGTCTCTCCAGAAAAGAGAGGAGATATGAGGTTATGCAAGAAGGGAATAGAGACAAAAAAGTGTGTGGATGCAGCAGATCAGAATAAGCGAATCAAGAGAAGACAAAAAGTGTGTGATCAAATCAAAAGTATTGAGTGACTTTTGATATGTAGTACTATCTTTATAGAACTTCATCTGTAACTAAATTTAGCACAAGAAAAGGTGTAATTCATCAGTTCTTTTTTGGAAGTAAGCCATAACTTTTGTATTCTGACAGTGAGCCATCTTCTTTGTATCTTTGTGGCAGTGAGCCCTCCAAGTTGTAGCCCTATGGACAATGAGTCCTTATTTCAAGCAGTGAGCCTTATCTCAAGTAGTGAGCCTTTTTGTAATCGGTTTTGATATTCTCTATAGTGTGAGTTAATCCTCACCGTGGCTTTTCCCTCATTGAGTTTTCCACATAAATATGGTGTTATTGTGTTTATGTGATGGCTTTTAGGTTTGCATTTATTAATGGATCCTTCATGCAGTATTTGGATCTAGTTTCAATATATGGTTAAAGATTTTAATTAGGTGACAACTGATTCACCCCCCTCTCAATTGTCTTATTCAACACCCTATCCCTAAAATACATCATAAACAGCCCTCCTATAATCCTTAATCAAGACCAATAAATTCACACACATCATTGGACCTATTGTAAAATGATGTTAGCTATCACTAAGCTCATGGGATTTCAAAATTCCATCTCCCCATGGGACCACACTTTCAACTTTAGAAGCACTTCAGATGCCACTGCGTATAAAGCCAAAAAACCCATCAAAATCTAAGGATCACCATGTATCCAAGCCTCGACATTAAACAACAAATCCAAATTTGATCCAAAATCTAAATAGATCCATAAGGTGACAAATTCCCACCAATTCAAAAACACAAGAAAAGACAATGTGGATCCCCAAGAAAAAATAAACAATAAATCTAAGTTGAGAATCCAAATCTATATTTTCAAAGTCTAATTCTATCCCCAAATCCCAAAATACATATCCTCCTTCTCACACCCATGTTAAAAATCCCATTAATCCTAACTCCCTTTGAGTCCCTAAAAACCGAAAAATGGTAATCCTAAAATCACCTATCTTGACCCAAAAATCTATTATCCCAACACATCCTAAATCTCCATCATCCATAATCCCAAATAAAAAGCTTCCCAATCCATCACATTGTGTGCAAATATTATTCCTAGTTAACCTCAACCTTATTATATTTCCCCCACCCTTCCATCACCCCTTCCTTTCATTATCCAACATATTATCAAACATATATCCTCCATCACATCCCTTTATTCCATGTCTTTGCATGATCCACCTATCCTCCATCCAACCAACCTACCACTCTATTTCCATCAATATCATCCTCTCTCATCCCAACTCCAATGACATCATGTTTCTCCTTGAGAGAAGCCCATATACCAATCAACATGGTTTCTACGAACATGCAACAGTCATTTAACACAAGATCCTCTTACCTTGGTATGAATATAGATTCTCAAGTCCCCATCTCCATCTATCCCAATCCTCCATCTACATCCCCATCTATCTAATCCCCACTCGCATCAAAAATCCAAAATAACTCTCCAATGTAAAAATAAAATCAAAAAAAGTAATAATCCATATAATGGTGAAATCCACTCCTTGCGGTACTTTGGGCAAGCACCATAATGAAAACTTGACAAATAATTTTCATTTATAAATCCACCACCCATTTTAACTCTACACTTGGTGGCAAGCTTCATCCACTCCATCCCAGCTACCACTTCTTATCTCCTTCATCCCATCCAATCCACCCACCCTCACTTTGATCTTGATAAGGATAGGGAAAAAAATATCCACACATACTTTGGACAAAAAAACCTCACTTTCTTTACAGTCCATCCCTTTTGAACATCCTTCATTACATGAATCTTTTACTACATTCTACTATCAAATCTATACCCCCGAGAACACAAACCCTACCCTACCACTTCCCATGAATTTGGTACATTTTTCCATAATGGTTTTAGCACATTGATCGTAGTACATCTAGCATGAGGAATCTTATTCTATGCAACATAGTCCATGAAATTATATCATCCACTCCTTCCAATCTATACATATTATTTTTAGAGTCCCTACTAATGTCTAGTAAACTTGGTGGCAATCACACAATTCAGAGGGGAAACCTAGTTGAACAGTCCACTTGAACCTTTAGAAAGACCTTCATTGAATTATCGACTGGGGTTAGTAAGTTTGTGTGGTACTAGCACTGTATGTGCTTTCAAAGACTTAATAATTACCTAAATCATCATAGCACAAGTATTTACACTTGCTAAGAAGTCATAAAAATGCATAATAGTAAAACAAGTCATGTTGGCACTATTGCTATGGGTACCTATAGTATAAGAATGTGACTAATTTACTGTCAAGAAATGAATGTTGGAATCTAACTAATATTGTTAACTAAACCTACACTCCAGAGTACAACAATCTTAAGCAAACTAAGGCATAAATGTGAAACAAGAATTGTTCATGAATCTATTTACAGCTGTAACACAAGGAATCTAATTAACACAACATGCATCTATGAAATAACTGCTATAACAAAAGTAATTATACAAAAAATGAAGTGAGGGACAGTTACCTTGAGTGGCCCTTGCTCAAGTGATTGTCTCCACTAATCCAACCCAAATCTAGATTCTTAGATTAATTCAATCGTAATAACTCAAAACCATTCATTGCACAACTTCATAATATCACATAAGATTCTACTAGAATATCTTATTCATGAAACCATGATTGAGCAATAAACATTGTTTGTGTAAGAACAACAAATAACTGAAAAATATTTGACAGCTATATTTTCTATTGAACAATTAACTAACTCATATGCCTCAACCACCGATTCATACACATTGGCACAAGGGAGTTTATTAAAGCAAGGATGCTAAACTGAAATCATAAATCACCATTCCCTATATATCAGAGCGTGATAAAGACTAAGCAATCTAAACTATAACTAAAAAAGGAAGAAGAGTCCACATAGAATTGTGACTCTGTTGTAACAAAACTAGAAAGTGGATTGTTTGAATCAGTCACGTTAGAATCCTAGCTGTAACAAGGTTCTCCTTTAGCATCCTTATTTAATGTCATAATGATGCACAATAATCTTCATTAAGTGCCTTCATGTTGTAATTGTTGCGCTCAGCTTATTCTGGAACCTCCCCTACTCTATTGTCTAGAAACTCCTTTGGCTGCAGGCTACACCTCATAGTTGATGTGGGCAATAGTCTACCTCCTCTAGCTCCTTGGCTACAAAGAGGTAGTTCATAAAACATGTACAGAATACTAAAAATCATAGCTAAACACATATATCCATTACAATCCGTACATATTCACACACTAATTATGCAATAACCATCACATCATAACCATATTTCCATATTTTTTAAATCAGGTTCAAGTTTGCATAATGAGTATAAAAGATAGCATAGTGTAGTAATATGTATAAGAAAAGTGTCTAAGAATGTCTATGAACATGTATAAAAATATCATAAAACTAACTAATAACTAGACTCATCATTCCCCCAAACTACCCATTTGCTTGTCCTCAAGCAAATCAACTAGGGCTAGAGGTTGTAGTGCAAAGTGATTTCCTTGAGATCTATAACAGCATCCACTCCTTTGACCTATTTCAAATAAAAGCCTCTATAGCATGCAATTCTATCCATTTTGGTAACCTCTATTCTCTCACATTCCTCATTCTTCTCCCTTGTCCAATGTGGTACCAAGTATAGAAGCATTGGTGGCTAGAAGGTGAGTGGTACCCATTCAAGTCCTTTGTCCTTGGCAATATCCATATACCTGTGTGTTCTCTCAAGCATGGCCATAAAATTATAAACAGAGTGGGGTTCTTTCCTCTGCAACTCAGGGGTTAAATTGTCCCATATTTCTTGCACAAACTGGTAGGAATGATTGATCAGTCCAATCTTGGATAGGACAACTGAGAGGGGGGTGAATTAGTTGTCACAGATTATAACCTTAAATTCAATTACCGAAACTAACACATAAAACTGATTAAGTGATTAACCATCAAATGCAAATCCAAAAACACAATAACACCAAATTTACGTGGAAAACCCAATGAGGGAAAAACCAAGGTGAGGATTAACTCACACTATAGAGAATATCAAAACCAATTACAAAAAGGCTCACTGCCTAAGATAAGGCTCACTGCCTAAAATAAGGACTCACTGTCTAAAATAAGGACTCACTGTCCATAGGGCTACAACCCGGAGGGCTCACTACCACAGAGAGACAAAGAAGACTTATTATAGAGAGACAACAATCCCAATGCAATGAAGATTCCACCACAATCACTTATCAACACGCATGAATGATAGAGTTAGCCTTTTTCTCACTACATCCAGAAACTCAGCGTTTAAGCTCCGCACTGAACAACCACACACTTAACTCACACACATTAAGAATAGCATCGAAGTCGTGTCTGCTCTTTCACTTATCTTCCTTCTTTTCTTATGTACAATTTTCATCGCTAGCACATTTTGTATTTATATTATCTCCAACCTTGAAAAGATACAAAGTCGGCAATCCAACATCAAATTTAAATTAGGTCAGCGCCAAAACATCTTAGGGTGGAATTAGAATGAGGGCAACCCAAAACACATGCTTCACCAGGACCCATAATAGATCCAACATGCTCCATCAACTTCAAAAGTAGTGTTTGACACATGGTCGGCCATACCAATGTAAAACATAGATCAATTAAGCTAAATACTTCCAAATGCCAAAACCAACTTCAATAGAAATAGGGCAACACAACTCTTGAACCATACACCATGAAACTTCATCAAAGAGAAATTCTAACCAACAACTAATATCCTGGACCTCAAACAACACATAGCAAAACATAGTTCACAAGCACCAGAACCAACAACCTTCTTTTAATACAATTTTCTCAATATCCCCAACATATACAATCAACAACAACTAGTGGATAACCAGTTGACCAGTTGACATCAATGAAAATGCTTCATTCTTCTTCCATTCTTGCAACAATCTCCCCTTGTCATTGATGGCAACACATGATGTGAAAAAACATCAAAGACACCATACCTATTCTAAAAGTACTTCTCAAGATTTTTCCTTTTTGCTTCTCCCCTTTTTGAAGACCATCTTCCTCATTACTTGCTTTCTCTTATTAACTTTCTTTTCCTTTTCACATGCTCTCTCTCCTTTTTTTTCTTTTTCACATGCTCTCTCTCCCTTTTTCTTTTTCACATGTTTTCTCTCCCCCTTTGACATCAATGGCAAAGGAAAAAGATATGTCCATCAAAACTTCCTTTGACATGAAAACAAAATACTCATAATGACAACACTTAGAAAAATTTCCTACCTGAGGGCAACCACCAACAAACATCAGTCCAAAAAAATAGAATCATGAATTCACCAAACTAATGCATCTCCAAATGCATCTTAGTTTGTAAAAGGAGGGGCAATAACCCCTAGCTTATCCTAGAGATACTCAAAAGTATCTTTAGGAAAAGCCTTTGTAAATATATCTGTAATATGATCTTTTGTCAAAACATACTCAAGCTTGACTTCATTCTCCATGACCTTCTCTCTTAAGAAATGATACCTGATAGATATATGCTTTTCTCTTGAGGGCATCACAAGATTCTTCAAAATGTTAATTGCACTTGTGTTATCACAGAAGATAGAAATAGGATCATCATGTAGCACTGTGATATCTTTCAATGTCTATTTCATCCATAAAACTTGTGTACAACACGATACAGTAGCAATATACTCAACTTCAACAGTAGACAAAGAGACTAAATATTGCTTTACTCAACCATGCCACCAATCTACATCCAAGAAAGAATGCACCACCACTTGTACCTTTTCTGTCATATATACTTCCAGCCCAATCTGCATCTGTATAAGCACTGAGTGTAAAATCAATATCTTTAGGATACCATAATCCATAATTTGGAGTGCCTTTCAAATATTTGAATATTATTTTAACTACAATAACATGTGTTTCCTTCGGATCTTCTTGAAATCTAGCTACAAGACAAACCACATGCATAATATCTAGTCTAGTAGTAGTCAAATACAGTAGTCCACCAATCATAGATCTATACTTGTTCTGATCAATCTTAAGTGAATACTTGCATCCAATTACCATAGGAGTACTTACCAATTTCAAACTGTCCATCCCAAATTTTCTCAACATTTCTCTCACATACTTAGATTGTGGAAATGAAAATTCCTTTCTCTATTTGATTAATCTGTAGCCCAAGAAGGAAATTCATCTTTCCAAACATAAACATTTCAAATTCTTTCTGCATTTCTTTCGCAAACATCTTGCACATCCTTTCATTTCCTCCAAAGATAATTCCATCAACATATACAACTACAATCTAGATTTTGTCATTTTCAGTCTTGAAATACAAATTATTATCTATCGTACCTTTGTTAAATTCTTGCTAATTCAAGTACTTATCTAACCTTGCATACCAGGCTCTAGGAGCTTGCTTCAATCCAAATAAAGCTTTCTTCAATCTGCACACTGTATCTAGTTGATTTGTTAACTAAAATCCTTTTGCTCATTCCATGTAGACCTCTTCATCTAGTTCACTATTCAAAAATGTTGACTTGACATCCATCTGATAGATTTTGAAATATTTATAAGCAGCTAATGCCAAGAACATCCTTATAGCTTCCATTCTTGCTATCAGGGAAAAACTCTCCTGAAAATCTATACCTTCCACTTGTGAGTAGCCTTTGCACACAAGCCTTACTTTGTTTCTCACAACTTTCCTGTTCTCATTCAGTTTGTTTCTAAATACCCAATTTGATCCAATGATATTTTTGTTTTCTGGTCTTGGGACCAATTCCCAAGTTTGATTCTTTTCAATCTACAAAAGTTATTTCTTTGCTTTCTTCCAGTGTTCATCCTCACCGGCTTGACTTACTGACTTTGACTCAATTTTAGAGAATAAGCACAAATTTACTTCAGCAACAACTTTGCTTCTAGTCAACACACCATTTGTCTTGTCTCCAAAAAATTGACTTTCTGAATGATTCCTTTGTACATATTTTGATGTTCTAGGGGACATTACCGGAGCATCATTTTCTCTTTCATTCTGCTCTTTCTGCTCGTCTTTATCTTGTTCTTCCATAATTTATTCTATTCTGACACGGTCATGTTCATCAAACACATATCCATCAATATCAATGGAATTCTTCAATGTTTCATCAACCTTCACATTCAAGCTCTCCACAATCTTCCTCAATCTTTTTTTGAAACATTTGTATACCTTGCTTTTAGTAGAGTAATCAATAAGTATTCCTTCATCACTTCTTGCATCAAAATTTCCCAATGTTTCCTCATCTCTTCTGATATAGCATTTGCTTCTAAATACCTTAAAATATTTAATTGTTGGGATTCTTCCATGCCATAGCTCATAGGGAGTATTTGTACTATTTTCTCTTTCCTAAACTAGAATGAATACATACACAACAGTGTGAATAGCTTCTTTCCAATAAAATCGGTAATCCAGCTTTAGTGATCATTGACCTAGCAGCTTCTTGAACTGTTCTATTTTTTCTTTCAACAACTCCATTTTGTTGAGGAGTTCTCAGAGCAGATAACTATCTCTTTATTCCATTCACTTCACAAAACATATTAAACTCATGGGAGGTGAATTCACCACCTATGTCATATCTCAAGCATTTTATCTTCAAATTCACTTCATTTTTAACCATAGCCTTGAATGCTTTAAATCTATCTAATGCTTCAGATTTTTCTCTTAAAAATGTAACCCAAGTATATCTAGAATAATCATCAATTAAAATCATAAATTACCTTTCACCAAGAAGACTTCACACTCTCATGGGACCACAAATATCTGTATGAACCAAATCCAACAATCCAGTAGTAGATTGTTCTCTTATTCTGTAATGATTTCTTGTCTGCTTCCCGAACTGAAAATTCATGTAGATAGCATTTATAAGCTTTGTAATTCTCGGTAGATCTCTCATGGATTGAATAGTACTAATCCTTTCCAAGTTATCAAAATTCATGTGAAACATTCTCCTTGTGCCACAACCAACTGCCATTTATCTGAGTCATAAAACATCATCCATCAGCACCTTTAAGCTAATAAATATTCCCTTAAGATTTATTTCTTGTAGTAATCAATGTTCTGGATCCTTTCCGAATCTCACACTTCTCATCCTTAAACACAATATCATATCCCTTTTTGTACATTTGACCAACGCTCAATAGGTTATGCCTTAAATCCTTAACATAGTAGACATTTTCAGTATGATACTTGCCATCAAAACTTACTAAACCTATCCCATAGATTTTAGCATCAATATCATCTCCAAACATAACCAGACCTCCATCATATTTTTCAAGTTTTACAAACTTACTCTTGTCACTAGTCATGTGATGTGAACAACCACTATCTACCCAAAAATTATTTTCCTCTTTAGCATGTAGGGCAGAGATAACTATACCTTAATTTCTTTCCTTCTCTAGAGGACTTCCCTTTGACTGTCTTTCTAAATTAGTAGAAGTAGGTTCATCTTTAATCGCCAAGAACAAGCATTCATTGTCATCTGGATCTTCATATTCTGAATCTTCATCTGAAATACTAGCATTCTCATTAACATAGTAAGCTCTGTTAATCTTCTTTCCTTTCCTTTCCTTTCCTTTCTTTCTCATATCTTTGTTTATTCTTTTTAGCTCTTTCTAGACACTTTGCAACATAGTGACCAATTTCTCCACAACTAAATCACTTAAAGGGAAATTTTCCTTCATACTTACCAGAGCCTTTTCTCAATCTTCTTACAAAGTTAGCCTCAATTTCTTCAAAGTTCTCTTCATTAATCTTCAGTTTTTGTAGTTTTAAAAGCAGACTTTGTTTTGCCTCCACTTCTTAGATTCGGCTTCCTCATTTCATAAGATGTCAAAAATCCTAACAATAGATCCTTAGTACAAGTCTTGTAGTCTATAGTCTTCTTAATAGCATTCACCTTTTCACTGTAAGCATCAAGAAGAGTTATGAGAATCTTCTTTACAATTCCAGTTTCATCTACAGTAGCACCAAGAGATCGCATTACATCCACTAACTCATCCAATCTTTGTACATAGGCTTTAGCATTCTCATCTTCAATCATATGTAGAAGATCCAACTATGTTTCCAAATTAAGCAATTTCTCCTCTTTCACTTTCATCACCATCATGTGCTCTTTCTAAAGCATCCCAGACTTCCTTAGTTGTCTTCAAATTCTAAACCTTAATCAACTTGAAATGTACCAAACTATTCTTCAAGATGAACTTCACCTTGTTATTCGCTTCATGTGCCCTAATTTATTTAGGTGTACTCGGACAATTTGCAGGAGTGTAGGGATTCTTATAAGCTTTCTCTACATCAAATCCACAATACTCCAGATATTCTTCCATCAGTACTTTCTAGTTACCATAGTTAGTTCCATCAAGCCTTGGAGAATCAAAGACCATTTTGTTAGCCATGTTGTACCTTCCTCAAGCGATTAATCTCTTCACCAAGGAACCAAGCTCAAATACCAATTGTTGGATAGGAAAACTAAGAGGGGGGTGAATCAATTGTCATAGATTATAACCTTAAATTTAATTACTAGAACTAAAAAATAAAACGATTAAGTGATTAACCATCAAATGCAAATCCACAAACACAATAACACCAGATTTATGTGGAAAACCCAATGATGGAAAAACCACGGTGAGGATTAACTCACACAATAGAGAATATGAAAACTGATTACAAAAAGGCTCACTGCCTGAGATAAGGCTTACTACCTAAAATAAGGACTCACTGTTTGAAATAAGGACTCACTGCCACAGAGATACAAAGAAGACAAAGAAGACTTGTTACATAGAGACAAAAATCCCAATGCAACAAAGATTCCACCACAATCACTTATCAACTCGCATGAATGATAGAGTTAGCCTTCTACTCACTGCATCCAGAAACTCAACATTTAAGATCCGCACTAAACAACCACACACTTAACTCACACACATTAAGAATAGCATCGAATTTGTGTCTTCTCTTTCACTTATCTTCCTTCTTTTCTTATGTACAATTTCCATCGCTAGCACATTTTGTATTTATACTATCTCCAACCTTGAAAAGATACAAAGTCGGCCATCCAGCTTCAAATTCAAATAAGGTCGTTGCCAAAACATCCTAGGGTGGAATTTGAATGAGGGTGACCCAAAACACATTCTTCACTGGGGCCCATAATAGATCCAACACGCTTCATCAACTTTAAAAGTAGTTTTTAACACACAGTCGGCCATACCAGTGTAAAACACAGATCAATTAAGTTGAATACTTCCAAATTCCAAAACCAACTTCAATAGAACTAGGGAAACACAACTCTTGAAGCATACACCATGAAACTTCATCAAAGATAAATCCAAACCAACAATATCATGGACTTCAAACAACACAAAACAAAACATAGTTCACAAGAACCTGAACCAACAACCTTCGTTTAATACAATTTTCTCAATATCCTTGATATATACAATCAACAACTAGTGGATAACTAGCTAACTGGTTTACATCAATGAAAACACTTCATTCTTCTTCCATTCTTGCAACATCCAATAGTCAATATCTACATCCTTTTATAATCCTACATTCTCAAATTCATGATTTTCATGCCTACACCTTTGTGCTTGAAAATTTGTAACCATTCTTCTATGATCACATCAGGGGTTTTAGATTCCTTTCTAATTGGGAGAGCTACTAATATCTCTCTCTTCATATACTCTTGCATGATTTCACCCCTATACTTTTCATTCCTAAAATATGATGCTAGTGCCCTTAATTGTAAATCTCCCACAAACATCAATGGGTTCCATTCTATGTCTTCAAGCACAACATAATTATGCAAATAGTATTCACACAATTGATCTTGTTCTTCTGGTGTGGCATTAGCAAAAAAAATTAGAAAATCAAATTTCCTACTCATAGCAACTAGTTGATTACTAATCAATATATTGAACTAATAACTTAAGAACTTTTCTTGTAAGAACAAAGCATATGTCCTAGCTAGAGGTCTACATTTAACAATTTGGGTGCCTTATCTGCTACTTCTTCCACATTGATTGCTAACCTTTTCAATTCAATATCTTTAAGTTCTCCACTATCCTAGTATGCTCTAAGACCATTGTTTCTTTTTATTTCTTCCAATTCTCCTTCTGCTGGAAAATCCTTGAGTAACTTTCCATAGTTGGTATCCTAGGGACATGGTTGTATGATAGGTTGAAGTTTTTGTGGAAGGGGGTCTTCTGTTCTCAATTGCAAGCTCTTTGTTTCCTACTTTAACTATTTCTAGTTGTGCAAGCAAGTCTAACTTTGACCCATATCTGTAAGTATGCAATTATTCCTCCAACTCCTAAATTTTCAATTCCCTTTCCTTGTCCCTTTCCTCATAGGTTTTTACCAATTCTTATAATTTTTTGATTCTCTCTGGTGCTTCTTGCAATTATTTTCTGACATTTCTTTCCTCTAAAAGTAATTCCTCATCTTTCAAAAATTGATCATCACCACCCCCTATGTACTCATAACCCTCACTGGTAGGGCTAATTGGGGCTCTTTTCCTAGTTTTGTTTGCAACAAAAATGTCCTTTGAATCTAATTCAGAGGTGGTGGATATGTACCATTTCCTTTTTGTGGGAACATGCACATTTTCAAATACATTATCTTTTAGTTTTGAGTCAATTCCTACTGCCACAATATCTTCTTCTTTTGGTTTCTCAATACTACCCCTCATGGCACCTTTCCTTTTTAGGTGGTTTGAAAGCCTTGGTTGAGTGGGCTTCTTTTTCTGCACCTTTGAAGGTGTAGAAGAAGAAGGTGAAATAGGGGGTGTTTCCCTTAAAGATGCAACAGGTGACTCTAGGTTTTTTGGGACTACTAGCTCCTCAATAATATTATTAATGTATTCACAAATCAAAAAGCTTTCCCAAGAAACCTGTGGATACTGAACCCTAAGGCTTCTCTTCATTAACATGGTAACCAAACAGTAATGTGATAGAGCTGAATCATTTATTTTCCTTTGATACTTAGATCCCATTGTCTTTAACAAATTATAAAGGAAATTAGGTACATTAACCAATCTGTTGTGAGGGAGGTGACTCAAAAGCTTAAAATGTATAGTTAATAGAAGGGATTTTCTACCATCACAAGTGATATATTTAATAATGTAAGAATCATAAGAATCCCATACCCATGGAAGTGACAGCCTCTTGGTGCCCTGTGATGATGAATCAAGGTTTTCTCCAAGATCCCATAATTTGTCCCTGGTAGCTACTACATTTTAGCTCCGACAAGGAACTCAGCTCCATTTCTTGGTAGACTAGATACCTCTGCAATTATAGCCTCTGAAGCATCCACCCTCAATTCTTTGACAGTGGCTTTATCATGTTGTAATTTGTAACAAACTGCCTTGTCATTTCTTCATTATATTATGTTAACTTTAAAAAGTAATCTAACCATCCCACTCTTGTGAAAATGGGAAAGACTAACCTATCCTCCAATACTTTCTGGTGTGCAAATGGTTTCCTTTTGACAATATCACCTCCCATGATGAGATATCCTTACTTTGCTCAAACTCTAGAAATTTTAGCTTAAAATTCAATTTCAACAACCCACCAACCCTATGTCTGCTATACTTGCATACACTTCTTCCACTGCAACTTCAACTGCTATGTCTCTTCCTCCTTTGTTTCAGCTTGAATTGGCTTTAAATTGGCTTGTAATTTAGGGAAAAAACAACAAAAAGGTTGCAAATGTAGAAAGGTAGAAAAGCAAAAAGGGTTTGTGTATTTTTTTTGTGTTTTTCTTTTGGTGGTGAAAATTAAATTTTGGAAAATATACTATCTCCCCCCAACTAAAATCTTGAAGTATCACTTTAATGCATGTGACTAGGTGGAGGATATGATTATTGATTATGGAAATAAAATTAATGAGTGTAAATCATGCAAAACTAAATGTGAGGACATATTGAATGCATTGGAAATCTATGTTAATTATGGAAGATTAGTATGCGTACCTGTCGTTTTAGATGAATGTAACTCTATGTGTGTGAATCTATTGGAAGAGTGTTCGCAACTTGATTGCGATTTGACATTGGCTAATTTATGTGGGTGATCTGGAGTAAATGACAGGTTGGCGCATGTGATTTAAAGGATGCGGTATGTACGGTTGATGGAATGTGAAGTGATAGTTCAAATGCATGAAATTTGAGATAGGCAACATGGAATGGAGTGATCAAGCTACATGTAGTGATATGGCAGGCTTATGGTTGCATGTGTGGAAAAATTGGAATGAATGTGAATGATATGCAATTAATTTGGTGCAAATTTTTGAATTCTCTGATAGGTAATTGTTGCGGGTAGCTTCATCAACAGTTCCTAAACTAAACTATGGCAGATTTCATTCATAATGCTACAGGTCCCTACTACATAGTGAAGTGTTCTTCAAAAATATTGTTGATTGTGTCACTTGTGCATTGTGTGCAAGTGAAGTGGAATAAGGAATTATATCCCAGTGCTCTTAGGAGGTGATTTGTGTAGCTCCTATTGAGTCATTGTGAGAATCAGTAGTATCTTCTACTGAGTTGTTATCTTGTGGTAGTATGTCTATATCAGAGCCACTACTTGGACCATATTCATGTATTAGAGAAAGAAGGAAATCATCTTTCTATGTTGGCTTTTTGTATATCTTTAGTATGTTTCCATTAACCAGCAGTGAAAATCTAATTGCATCTATGGTCTACAATTTGACTGCTCCATTGGGGAATGCATATTGTATTTCATAGGGTCCCAACCATTTGGACTGTAGCTTCCCCTTATAATATTTATATCTAGAATCATATAATTAATTTGTCACCCATATTGAATTCTTTAGTCTTCATAAACTGATCATGCCATTTAGTCCTTTGTTTTTGAATTATCTCTATGTGATGCATGGCCTCCATTCTAATTTCATCTATATCCCATTTAGATTGTGTAGCCTCTCATTCTGTGCAGTTGTCAAATCTATTTCTAGTTCCATTGTTGTTCTAAGTGTCTTGTATTCAAATTCAATTGGTACAATTGTTATTTTTCCATACACCAGCTCATAAGGTGTAAGACCTATAGTTGTTTTCCATGTTATGCTATAGGCCCACACTACTTTAGATAATCTGGTTGCCTAGTCTTTCCTATGAATTTACATTATTTTGGTCAAAATATTCTCAATTTCTCTATTTGTAACCTCCACCTACCCATTGGCTTGGGGGTGATAAGGTGTTGATTTTCTATGTCTTATTTCATACTCTTCAACCAATTGAGAAATGAGTTCAAAAGTGAATTGGGGACCTTGATCAGTCACAATTTCTCTAGGTACTTCATACCTTGTAAAGATGTCTCCATACAAGAACTTAGCTAATTTTCCATCTCTTGCAAACTGTAATGCCTTGACTTCAACCCACTTTGTCAGATAATCTATCCAAACTCAAATATACTCTTTGTTATTAGATGTTGGTGAAATTGGCCAATAAAGTCAAACCCCTATTTGTCAAATGGTGTGAATGCCAACTGTGGTTGCAAAGGAATCTCATATGTCCTTGTTGTTTTTCCCATTCTCTGACATCTGCCACAGATCCTTGTATACTTTATTGAATCCTTATAGAGAATTGACCAATAGTAACCAAATGTTAAGATCTTAAATTTCTTCCTTTTGGTTGCTAAGTGAACCCCATAGGGCTCATCATGGAAATATTTTAGGATTTCAAAGACCTCATCCTCTCTTATGCATATCATCATTATATTATCTAGACCTGTATAAAATGGATAACCAGCTACCCAAGAACATGGAAATATTTTATGCACCAGCTGTCTCTTTTCTATAGGAGAGAAATGTTATGGTATTTTCCCTACCACTAAGTAATTTGCAATATCATCAAACCATGGTGTGTACATTGAGAGAAAACAAATGCTTATCTAGAAAAGAGTCATCTACAACACCTTCTTCTAGTTGTGTGGACAATCTAGACAAAAAAATTTCCACCACATTAGCTTCCCCAGGCTTATCCACTATTGTTAAATCAAACTCATGTAGTAAGAGAAAACATTTGACTAGTCTACCTCCAACCACAAGTTTGTTCATTAAGTACCTTATTGCAGTGTGATCGATGTGGATAAAGACTGGATACCTGGTGATGTAATGCCTAAACTTGTTAATGGTATAAATAATTGTCAACATTTCTTTCTCTGTGATAGTATAGTTGAGTTCTTCTCCTTGTAAGTTCTTGCTGATGTAGTAGATAGCATACTCCTTATTACCTTCCTTTTGTCCCAATACTACCCCTATAGAAAAATCAGAAGCATCAATGTGTATGTGGAAAGGTAATGTCCAGTTTGGCCCTCTCAAGGCAAGTGCTTTTTTCAAGGTTGTCTTAAGTGCTTCAAAGGAGAACTAACATTTTGTGGTCCATTCAAATTCTATATCCTTCGTGAGCAGAACAAATAAAGGTGCTACAATTTTTTTGAAGTCCTGAATGAATCTCCTATAGTAGCCTGCATGTCCTAGAAATCCCCTTACATCTCTTTATTTATGTGGCACAGGAAGTGTAGAGATGATCTCAATTTTATGGGGATCCACTTGAATTCCTTCACTTGATATAAAATTCCCTAGAACAATCCCTTGAGTCATCATCATAAAACATTTCTCATGACTCAAAGATAGATTGTGTTCTTCAAACCTTCTCTAAATTGTTGAGTGCTTCTTCATATGTTTTTCCATAGGTGGTGAAGTCATCCATGTAGATTTCCATGGAGTCATGAGCATAATCTGAGAAAATACTTAGCACTTCCCTCTGGAAAGTGGTTGGGGCATTACATATTTCAAAGGGAAGAACATAATAAGAATATGTGCCCTAAGGGCATGCAAATATTATTTTATCCTCATCCTCTAGAGCTATCTTTATTTTTTATAGCTACTAAATCCATCTAGGAAGGATCTAAGTAATTTTTACCTGCTAGGGAATCAAGTAATTGGTCAATGAAAGGTAGTGGAAAGTGCTCCTTTCTAGTGGTTGTGTTTAATTCCCTATAGTCCACACCTATCCTCCATTTTCCTCCTTTCTTAGGGACAATAACTAAAGGTGAAACCTTGACTATCATAAATAGGGTAAATGAAGCCTGCATCAAGTAATTTTTGTAGCTCAGTTTTAACTATTTCTCTTAAGGCAGGGTTCATTCTCCTTTGGGGTTGTCTAATTGGCTTGAAACCATCATTTATGTAGATCCTATGAATGCACAAGTCTGGATCAATCCTCTTCATGTCATGGTAGTCCCATGCAAAGGTTGTTGCGTGTGCCTGCAACATAGTGTTCATGGAATTTTGTTATTCTTCAGTTAGTCCATTATTAACATTCAAATTTTTACCTAGCAAGATTTCTAATGTCTTGGATGTTTATTGTACAGATGAAAGGTCAAGTCCACTAATGTTTGGGACATATTGTTGTGGTAGAAGACAATGGAAAAGTTGGGATACTTCTTCTAATGAATTTATAGGTATAATATTTTGCAGTGGATCCTATAGACATGAAATATAGTCTTGTTGTTGTGGCTCTCTACCCCATTTATTTTGTATGATGTGGTCAATTAATTCATCCTCATCTTGATTTGTCAACAGGGGATGTGTTCAATAGTCATGAGATTTTGCAAGGAATAGTGGTCTTCTTCATCCAAGGTAGGCCATATAGTCTACTCTAGATTTTCATGAGGTTGGGCTGGTGGATAGAGGACCAATTTCTTGGTCATAGTTCAACTTGATATTATCATGTTCCCATACCTACAACCTATGAATGCATCAATTTTTGCTAACCATGGTCTTCCTAAAATAAGTGGATATCCTACAAGATTATCCTTTGGCTACAATACTATGAAATTTGTAGGATACTCCCATGAATCTAATGCTAGGACTAAGTCCTCAATGATCCCCTCATGTTTCACTATTCACATATCTACCAACTATAACACAGTTGTTCTAGGTCTAAGGTTAGCTAACTCAAATAGCTGCATTATTTCCTTAGTCGTGACATTAATGGCTTCCCCTAAGTCAATCAAGGTGTTCTAAATAAAGGTCTCATTTATCTTAACATCCACTATTGGACTTTCAAGGTCTATATATTTAGGGACAGTTATATTCCCTAGCATAATGTTAGCAAGATTCCCTAGGACATGAACTATTTGAGGGTTCTTCCTCTTTCTCCTTGAATTTTTAAGACAAAGGTCTATTACTGTCTTGGTATAAATTGGAATATCTTTGATAACTTGAATGAGGGGAATTTTGATACTTACATCTTTAAGCTAACCCAATAGGTCTGTCTCAACTTGGGTATGATGTCTTTGAATGGATAAATGCTTAGGGAATGGAGGCTCTAGACTTGAAATAGTTTGGTTTACCTAATTTGACTCAAGCTCCAGAGGTGAATTATCTAAAGCCTTTGCAGTGGGTTCCCCATCCACCATCTCAGTAATTTGAGGGATGAAGTCCCAACCAGTGTTTTCCCTAACCTGAGGTGGACATCACTCACCTCTACCCCACAAGTATGGTATTGAGTAGCCTCGTTAGTGTAGGCCTATTGGACAGGCTTGTTATTGGGGTTAGGTTTGGGTTGGGAAAGTAATTATGGTATTCTTGGTAGTTGAGATGTTGGGTTTGGTGGATTGGGAATGATGGACTATTGTTGTGGATGAGAAGGCAACAAAGGCTATTGGTAATTCATATTTTGGTGTTGCCACTTCTAGCCCTTTTGTCATTGTGGTTGCCATTGGTTTTGTTGCACTAGCCATTGAGGGTTATAATTAGAGCCCTGTAAATTTTTGTTGTGGCCATACATTTGGTTCCTGTTGGTTCTAATTTTTTTGAGGATTTTGTGATTGCTGAGGGTTTTTCCATTAGTTTTGGGTGTTTGGCCAAGGCTAGGTGTTCCAAGTAGATAAATTCTAATTACTGATTGGCAATGATGTATTGAAATTTAAAGGGTCTTGTGGTATACCTTGTCTTGGTTTCCATGGCCTTCTTTGTGCAATGTAGAACAACTATCCATCTTCACCTTCCAATGGTTGAAAATCTAGTTTCTCTAATTTTTCTTATGTAATATTTTCCACCCTTTTACACTTGCAGTGGTCTTTTATTTGTTTACAATTGGGGCAGTATTTAGTAAGTATTGCTTCGGCCTCCTCTCACTTTTTCTTCACAAGTAGAGTCTCCAACTAAGTAGCTACATGACTTATAATATCTTCTTTCATGTTGGATAGTAGGTTACTTAACCCTACTCTTGAAACCCCATTAGATGGCTTGCTAATGGTAGATATTCTTCCCCCCTTATCCTTTTGGTAAGGTCCTTGAATAGTTTCTAAAAACCTTGTAGATTTCTTCAAAGGGTAATTGAGACACTTCCTCTGACCTAATAAGGTTAAGGGCATCCATTCAATCATAATTGAATCCTTTTAAAAACAAAAGCTTTAGGGATTCTTCTAAGAGTCTGTTATGTGGGTTTTTCTTCAAGCAGAAGTGGAACCTCTCTACATAATCCTCTAATGGTTCATCCTCTTTCTAAGTCATTTTGAAAATGTCATATCTTCTCTTATCAACTCCTCGAAAATAGTCCTAGTATTTTTCCAAGAAATTTGTTTTCATAGTATCCCAATCTAGAATAACATCCATGCCTAATCCCATAAACCATCTCATGGAAACATCCTTCAAATTTGCAAGAAATAGCTTGAGCCTATGAGCATCAATTGTGCAATCATAGTTCCTACATAGGACATCAAACACAAACAAGAATGTGTTTGGATCCTCAATTACCAAGCCATAGAAGACTGGAAACGCTGAAGGAGGTATATTCTTTAGAGTAGTATCCCTTTCTTGGTTGGTAATGGGAAATTCAAAAGTCACATATTCTGGTGGATCATCCACTACTGCATCAGCCATGGTTTGAAAGGTCTCCTTTTTTTTTTTAGTAGATATTGGTGAAAGGGAAAGTTCTTCATTAGGAATACCCTCACTCTGATCACTGTAGTAACCAATATCTACTCTAGCTTATTGGTTTGAGGGGAGAAATCTTCCCAAAGCATCTCTTTACCTCCACATACAATAAGTATGACTTTGTATAGCAACAACTCATGCACAATTTTAGTGAAATGTTTTCGTATTTGAAGGAATAAAACCTAATTTTCCTAATACTGAAAGAAAATTTTAAACTAGGAAAGCTTTGAAATAACAAAAACTAATATTTGAAAGTAGCACCATCCCTAGCAATGGCACCAAAAATGTAGAGTCCCTACTAATGTCTAGTAAACTTGGTGAAAATCACACAATTCACAGGGAAAACCTAGCTAAACAGTCCACTTGAACCTTTGGAAAGACCTTCATTGAATTATTGACCAGGGCTAGTAAGCTTGTGATGGTACTGGAAATGTATGTGCTTTCAAAGACTTAAGACTTATCTAATCATCCTAGCACAAGTATTTGCACTTGCTGATAAATCATAAAAATGCATGACAATAAAAGAAGTAATGTTGGCACTATTGCTATGGGTACTGTGACTACTTTATTGCTAAGAAATGAATGCTAGAAACTAACTAATATTATTAACTAAACCTATACTCTAGAGTACAACAAGATTAAGCAAACTAGGGCATAAATGTGGAAGAAGAATTGTTCATGAATCCATTTACAATTGTAACACAAGGAATCTAATTAACCCAACATGCATTTATGAAACAACTACTATAACATAATTAATTATATAGAAAATGAAGTGAGGGATAGTTACCTTGAGTGGGACCTTGCTCAAGTGACTATCTCCACTGATCTAACCCAAATCTAGCTTCTTAGATTAATGCAATCATAATAACTGTATACACCTAAAAACAGTCATCACCTTTAATTAATTAAATACTAGTTATTTGATTAATATTCCAACTACGTATAAATAAATTCTCAATTTATTTATATTGTTCACCCTTCTCTAATTCTCCAAATCAAAAACATATTCTTCTAAATTAATTTAATAAACAAGGTTCCCTAAACTTGTTTTATTTAATTAATCTTCACTAAATCCAATTAGGAATTAGAGCACATTTCTACAACTTTTTGTGCCACCTCACCAAGGTCACATGAAAATAAATAACTCTAATTTTTAATTGGAATTATCTTCAACTCATTTCAAAAAGAACATGGCTCATTTCCTCCCACACTTCCACCAATTTTGGAGCACATGACTTATTCTTCCCTCACTTCCACCAATTTTGGAAGCACATGGTCTTCTCTTCCCACACTCGAATCTTCCATCCAAATGGCATGTTGCCCATTGGTCAAGAGATTCTCCCATCAGAATGGCATGTTGTCTTTGGTCAAAGGGACAACATCTTGATTCTCTTCATCTTCACCATCCATTCTTCTTATTCGAATTTGGACTGTTGATTATTTCCACCTCACTATATGCTTGGAAAAGGCTATAAATACAACCCTTGGGCATTGTATTTTGCATCCACATTTGAAGTAAAGTTATCATGCAGGTTTTATCATTGGAGCTTGAAGCATTTTGGAGTCTTATAGCTATTTTTTTACATCATGTTTTGCTTTACATTTACATCTTAGCTTTAAATATTGCATCATAGTTGCATTTTATGTCCTCCATTGCATCATAGTTGCATTTTATGTCCTCCATTGCACCATAGTTGCATTTTAGATTAGTTCATTTTAAGTTTGCATTTGAGCATATCGAGTATCATCTTAGTCACTTTTAGTTTGCATTTGAGCATATGGAGTATCATCTATAGATCATTCTAGTTCAATACCATAGCATCCACCTCCACTTGTTTATTTATCATCAACATCATCCTTCACTCATCATAGCATTCATCATCATTGTTTACACCTAGTTTCATGTAGGCATATAGTTGGCTTGCATGTTGAATACTAATCTCGTTTCTTAAGTTTCATTCTAATAGCCTTTGTGCACATAGAAATTTGAAGGCCAAAAAGGTTAAAAGTATCATTAAGAATAGAGGACAATGAGACATTCTTGAAATATTTAGTTTGTTGCAAATTAGAATGACTTGTTTGCTTTGAATCTTTAATGTAAATCGTTTCATTAAGGTTTGTGTTGATACTAACTTTACACATTTCACACACACACAAAATGGCACCCACCATGGGGCTTTGCCCCGTTTATTACTAACATGCTTGAAAATTTATGTTCATAGGTTCGAACGTGAGCCTCTTATACCCATTTTGGAGCCTGTTGGAGCCTCTTATACCCGTTTGGGAGCCTATTGGAGCCTCTTGTACCCGTTTCGAAGTCTCTTGCACCCGTTTCAAAGCCTCTTGGAACCTCTTGAAGTCTCTTGAACCTATTCTGGCACCTTTGGTCTTTGTTATGGCACCTTTGGTCTCTGTTCTGGTGCCTTTTGCACAATTCTTGGTTGCTCTATCTCTGTTTTGGTGCCTTTTGTCTCTGTTATGGTGCCTTTGGTCTCTATTTTGGCACCTTTTGCTCATTTAGTGGCATCTTTTGCACAATTTTGGGCTGCTCTATCTCTATTTTGGTGCCTTTTGTCTCTGTTTTAGCGCCTTTTGTAGTTTCCAAAGGCTAATACTTTGTGTTGTTGTTTTGCAGGTTTCCCAAAAATGCTTGTCAAAGACACTCTTATCAAACTACTAACATATTGCAGGGGCTAGAAGTGATTTACTTGTTTCCTTTTGGTTAAGATAATAACATAGCTTAATTAAAGGGTTAACGAACATCATGTTTCCTTTTGGTTAAGTTAGGGACATAGCTTAATTAAAGGATTAATGAACATCATGTCTTTTGTGCTTGATGGATGGTAGGCATATGCTCTCCCCTTAACTGGGTGACCAAAAAGCTAGACCCATTCACTTTTCGTGTGCGAGTGTGAGTTGACTATATCACATGTGTTCTCTCTTTATTCATGTGGAATAAAGATTGATTGAACTATGGGTCTTGTTTTTGTTTATCTTAGAGGGCCTTCCTTGTGGGAAAAAGTACTCACCCAAGGGAATGACCCAACCGGTAACATGCTAAAGCCAAGCACATTTCTAGCGGGTATATAAGTGTGGATACTGGAACAAAGGCCAGTATTACGAGGTTGGTTCTAACGAGAAGGGCAGAAATGGTCTCTCACCGCATGGATCAACCCCCACGAATAGAAAGTCCTTACTAAAACCCTTGTTGTAGTTTGGCCAAAACCTTTATCTATTCTTTGGTGCAGCAATGGTCGTTGGGAAGGCATCCACATTCTCGCAATTTTTAGTAGAGATGAAAAATATGCCATGGGAGATTCATGGGTATTGATGCTTGGTTGCCCCAAGAAGTGAGTGTCGTGGAGGGGAGCTAGTGGGGTCAAGCATCTAGTCATCTACTAAGAATAAGTGTGGTTGGGGTAAAACTCGCGTGGAATTCAAAAGAATACAATCTTTCACAACCTTAGGAGTGTACATTGCTTGATTTGTCTTTATCAAAGTGCTTTCAAAATAAAACAAAAAATGTCACATATCAGAAGTGAAAACCTTGATTCAGAATTGCATTTAGTGAAACAACCAAGTCTCCCATTGAAAAATCAAGAAAACCAAGCAAATTTTCAAAGAAAGTTTCAAAAAAACCAAGTTTGAAACTATCCTGGCACCTTTTGTCTCTGTTTTGGCACCTTTTTCACATTTTGCAGCACCTTTTGTCTCTGTTTTGGTGCCTTTTGTAGAACACAAAATAATGACCTGAGTTCATTTCTTGTTCGACAATCAGTCTCATCTTGGGAATCCTCAGTAGTGTTCAACCAATCCTTAGGTAAAACAGAGTCTGAACATGTGTGTTACCAAATGATTTCAGGAAAGATTAAAATTTGAAAACCAAAGTCCAAACCTCTTAGTCCAAAAGAACACTAAAAATGTCTTTCAATGCTCTACGAATTTAGAGAGAGGTTGACCTTCAATTTCTACAAAAGAGCTTGCAAGAACAATCCTAAATTATACATCTTTTACTATTGTCAAAATCCACAACTTTTCCAAAGATTTGAGTACCTCGTTTAGGAAGAAAACTTACCTCTGATTTCACAAGTTTGAGTCAAAATTTTGGAATTCTCTCAAGTCCAAAATCATTCCTTAGGTACCTTAGAATCTAAACTTGTTAAAACTGACCTCCACAAGCAGAATTTTCTAGCCTAAACCAAGATCTAACATCACGAAGTACCAACATCATCAAATTTATCACACCTTTGATTATTAAGCCTAGTTTCATCATAAGGATTTATCATCCTTTCATCACGAAATGAAGCTATATAGTCAAATCCAACCTAGTCTCATTAGAATTTATCATTCTATTTGAATTAGTTGTAATCCTTGGTACTTTTCCAAAACTTAGATCAAAGTTTAGTCAAAACTATAACACTTGTATGCCTATCCAAACAAGGTTACAAAAACAAAAGCTCAAGGAAAAAGGACTTGAAAATCAAAACATTGAAGATCCCAACATTGAAACTCCAACCATTGAAACTTCAAACATTGAAATTCCCATCATTGAAACTCCGATCATTAAGACTCAAAACACTGAAACTCAAAATAGTGAAACACAAAACACCATGGCGGAGGCTGAAGAGAATCCTTTTCATGGACTCAACAACACTGACGGGGAAGAAGTAACCAAAGAAGATATCCAACATGCTGAAAAAGACCCCAATTTCCACAAGTGTTTAGAAAATATTTTTGAAAGAAATGGGGAAAAATACCTCCTTATGCTAGCCAAACAAGGTGCCAAATTACCATAAGACTTTGATGTGAATCAATTGAAAGCGCCTCCGAAAAAGCTTGAAAATGATCTTGAACAAGTGGTTTCTCTCACTCATCAAATGAAGAACCTTCAACAACAAATCCTTGATATGCAAAGAGGGACATCAAAACGATACTTGATCCAAGAAATTTGTCCTTATCCATTTGATCAAATTATTCACATGATACCCTTTCCCAAACATTGCGAGTTCCCAAAGTATGACAACAATGGCAAAAACCGATCCAATAGACCATGTGACAGAGTTCAGGACCATGAGTCTTGAATTTTCATATGAGGAAACATATTTGATGAAATTATTCCCAAGAAGCTTAAGTGGGAATTATCTTGAATGGTTCTCCAAACTCACCCCACCAATTAACAAATTTGAGGAATTAGTCAACAAGTTCATCACCCAATATTCTTACAACATCCAACATGACATTACTATGAAATATCTTTGTAACTTGAAACAAAAGAAGGGTGAATCATTCCTTGTATTCTTGAAAAAATGGAGAAGGTTATTTGCATGATACTCTCGTCCCGTACCAGAAAAGGAAAAGATAGCAATCTTTATTGACATCCTTAATGACAAGATGAGTTATAGATTGGAATTGCAATGTCCCCCAACCTTCAAAAAATTGATTGAGAATGGGATCAAAATCAGGGATTCCTTAGTCAAGAGAGGAGTCATCAAGATATACAATGAAAAAAACTCATCAAACTCCTCCAACAATTACAATAGTGGCAACAAACCCAAGTTTTTGCAATGAAACAAGAACGTTGGAAACAATGATGGTACAGTCGAAGGTCAAAATACAAAACCTATATTCAACCTAACTGTAGTCACCACCAAAACTAATCAGAATAACAATCCCCCCACCAACCAAGGAAACAATCAAAGCAACAACCAAGGCAACAACCAAGGCAACAACCAAAACGTCAACCAAAGCAACAATCAAGGTAATGTTGGATCTAGGACACCATCATATCGAGCATCCTCAAATCGAAGGAGGTTCACACCTTTTGGGAAATCACCAGAATCAACATTAAAAAAACTTCTCGAAGCTAAGGTCATAACTCTACCAAAAGCAAGAAATTGGGAACCACAAGTTAAACCCCCGTGGTGGAACGAGGCCCATTTTTGTGGGTTTCACCACAACAAGGGACATAAAACCAACGACTGCATGTAGTTGAAACACTTGATACAAGATCTAATTGACAACAAGACGATATTGGTAGAGAACTCCAGACAAACAATGACCATGGGGTGTTCAAGAACCCTCTACCAAACTATGAGAAAGGAGAGTCTTCATCATCAAACAACAAGGGAAAGAACATAAACTATGTCTATGACACCACCATTCTACATATTGAGGTGGTTGATGGTCCAACCCATGAAAAATTAGATACTATTGTCAATGATAACCCAACAAATGATGACATCATGGGACATGAACAAAACATCATTGAAATTGAAAATCATCACCATAATGTTGACACTACCTCATATCAAATCAATGTTATCAAAATCAGAGAACAACATGATAGCACACCCGTCAATGTAATCACACAAGGACAAGCCAAGGTAACATTGAAAGGAGCTAACCCTTCCACGTCCAAATCAATTGTTATCCCTACATCCCAATATAACATAGTGGATTAGTTGCAAAAGATACCCACACAAATATCCATATTAGAACTCCTCAATATTTCAATTGCTCACAAGGAAATCTTGGAACAAGCTCTAGTTGCCACCACGGTACCAAACAATTTAGAAGTTTTCCAATTCCAAGCTATGGTGGGAAATTTGACTACATCGCATTGCTTATCCTTTTTTGAACATGATGATGTATCTATCAATCATCCCCACAATTTTTCTCTACACATTGAGGTCCTAATCAACGAGCACCATGTTAAACGTGTCCCAATAGATGGAGGATTTGGCCTGAATATCTGCACTTTGAAACTTGTTTGTACACTAGGCTATTCAGAAAATGCTATTGACCTAGGAGGAAAATCACAATAAAAGCATATGATGACAAAGAAAGATCTTCACAAGGATTGATAGTGCTACCTATTCAAGTGGGACCAATTTTCAGAGATATAGTATGCCAGGTGTTAGACAAGGAGCTAAACTACAACACACTCTTGGGAAGACCTTGGATTCATGACATGCAAGCAATACCATCCACATATCACTAGTGTTTGAAGTTCTCGTTCAATGGGCCAGAAATCACTATTGCAGCTGACTCAAATAACCCCCAGTATTGTAACACCCTCAAAACTACCCAAGATACTTTTGTACCACACAACAGGGAATCCCCAACTTAGGGTTTATCAAATGATGGGAAACAACTAAATGCCTTGTCAAAGTGGGTTGAGAAAAAGGAACAATCAAAGGATAAGGATATTGGCAACGTTAATCCCTCAAGCAAAGAAAGTACATAAAATCCTACTCCACAAAATCAGGAAAGTCAACTTGAATCATTATCAAAATAAGTTGCCAAGATCCAATTGAATGATAAATGTATAGGGGAATACTCATTTCAGCCATCCTTATGCTTGTCACAACTATCATCTTCTCCAAAGTCATATGGACAGTCATCGACATCAAGACAACAATCATCACAACCCACCACACTGTTTGATGGAACCTTTGTAAGAGCAGGCACATTAGTGGATGAGTCAGATGACAAGGAGGTTTTTAAATGGTTGTACAAAGATGAAGAATCATCACAAGCATCCACTTCAAGTGTACAGAAAGAGTAGTATGGAATAGGGAAGACAATCATGGAAAAGATGGGATATGAGGGAAAAGGTCCTATCGGTAAAAGGAAAGAAGGCATCATAGAACCAATCCAACTTGTCACCATGCAATCCAAAGATAAAAAATGACTAGGGTATAGAGAAGAATCCAGAGAAGAAACCAAACAACAAGTTGTTGAAAGAATCCTACAACTACAAGCTAGTGACGCTCATGAAACCAATTCAAATGAGTATGAGTGGGATTCATTATCTAAAGAGTCTTGTCATGATAAGGAAATTGATGTAGTCCAAAATTATACACCCATACGTGAGGAGGGTCAAAGTTCAGGTCACAGACCGCTTGAAATAGGATCACTACATATTGATGATTCCAGTGAAGACGATCAGACTCGGAGTGAAACGAATAATTCAGAGGAGAGTTACCTTATAGACATCAATTTTTCTATTGGACAATCTAAAAACATTACCATTTGGAATCTTACTACATCTGACTTTAGCCAATCCAACGACTCCTTATCCTTGATACATCTTGAACTAATAGATTGGGAGCAAACTAAGCCATCTGATATTCCCCTCTTTTCAAAACACGAAGCCATTGTCAACTTCCTCTATTCTGCCAATCTCGAAACGAATTCCACCATTGAACATTGTAACAAAGCTTCCAACTAGGAGAGTCAAATTTTTTAGCTACAAAATGAATAATACATGGAATAGATTTTATGGTGAAAACCATTCAATGGTAGTATCAGATCTAGAAAAAGTAAAAAACAAAGACTGTATCCAACAGTGAAAACCTCTCTGAGGTGCTGAAGGATGGAAGATTTGACACACTCCCTAAACACTTTCAGGAATGATCTAAAGTATTGGTTGAGCCCACCCAATCTATCAATATTGGCAATGAAGAAACAATGAAGACTGTCCATCTAGCAGAATCCTTAACAGATCAAGAAAAACCGGACTTCATCAAATTCTTCATAGAAAGGAAAATCAAATTTGCTTGGTCTTATGTTGACATGCCAGGGATTGATCCAGAACTCATCACGCATCACCTAACTCTACCAGTAGGAGTAAACTGGTCAAACAAAAATGAAGGAAAATGCATCCCCACATTGCCATATTGGTCAAAGTTGAACTGAAGAAGTTATTAGATGTGGGATTTATCATACCTATTGACTATACATAATGGATCTATAACATTGTACCTGTTTCCAAGCCAGACAAAAGCATCAGAATCTACACAGATTTCAGAGATCTCAATAAAGCTTGCCCAAAAGATGACTTTCCCCTGCTTAATATTGACATCATTGTGGACTTGACTGCTAGACATGAAATGCTCTCGCTCATGGATGGATTTTCAAGGTATAATCAAATCAAAATTTCTCCTGAAGATTAAGATAAAACTCCCTTCACATGTCCTTGGGGCACTTTCTGTTGGAATGTCATGCCATTAGGGTTGAAAAATGTTGGAGCCACATATCAGAGAGCAATGACCACCATCTTTCATGACATGATGCACACTTTTATGGAAGACTATGTAGATGATATGTTGGAAAAATCCCACACTAGAGAAGGACACCTGGAGATCTTAGATAATATTTTCACTAGATTGGAGAAGTTCAATTTAAGACTAAATCCCAAGAAATGTGTCTTTGGTGTAACATTGACTAAAATTTGGGGTACATTGTGTCGGCTAAAGGCATTCAGGTAGACCCTACAAAGGTTAAAGCCATCATAGATATGCCTCCTCCTAAAAACATCAATCAACTCAGATCCTTGCAAGGAAGGTTCCAATCTATCAAGAGGTTTATCTCACAACTGGTTGACAAAACTCACCCCTTCAACCACTTGCTTCACAAGAATGTATATTTCCAATGGGATGAAAAATGTGAAGGAGCCTTCAATCAATTGAAACAATATCTGATGATTCCACCTATCTTGATACCACCAAAAGAAGGAAAGCCAATTTTATTGTACATAGCGACAACTGAAATATCATTGGGAGCCTTGTTAGCGCAAGAAGATTCAACGGGGAAAGAAAGGGAAATATATTACATCAGCAGAACTTTAAATGGCTATGAGATCAATTACACCTTCATTGAAAAGGCTTGTTTGGAAGTAGTGTTCACCACCCAACAATTGAAACACTACATGCTTACCCATACCATCAAGTTAATAGCCAAGATAGATCCACTAAAATACCTTCTAAGCAAAGCTAATCTAACTGGAAGACTAGCCAAGTGAGTCATGATGCTAAGTGAATTTTACATCCAATATGTTGATAGGAAGACAATCAAAGGACAAGAAATTGCAGATCAGTTAGCTAAAGCACCATTGCAGGACAATCATCCCATGAACATTGAGTTTCCAAATGCTAATGTCCTAACAGTGTCCACACAACAATGGGTTTTGTACTTTGATGGTTCTTATACACAACATGGATCAAGAGTCAGAATCTTATTTATCTCACCACAAGGACACACCATTCCTAAGTCTTACAAACGGATGTTCCCTTATACCAACAACATAGTCGAAATATGAAGCCTTGATCATTGGAATCAAATTATTAATTGAGTGGAAGATCATAGAGCTAAATGTCTACGGGGATTCACAATTAGTCATTAACCAGGTAAACGATGACTATCAAACAAAGGATGACAAGCTGATACCCTACAAAATAATGGTTGATGACTTCAAAAATTACTTTGTGGAAATAATATTTGAGCAAATTCCTCAAAGGGATAACAAATTCGTTGATGCCATGGCAACCATTGCTTCTCTCTTGTAGATTCTGAAGAAACAAGCCCGGTTCAAGTTCATGGTGGAACAACTATTCAACCCATCTTATGACAACCCTAAGTCCCAAGTTATCTACCATCTAGTTGAGGCTGACACTTCTCTCTATGGGAACATCTATATGTACCTACAAGATAGCACCCTCCCTCCTGACCTATCTTATAATAAAAAATGAAACTTCATTCACCAAACCGGCTGACACACCCTTATCATTGATTTCCTTTATCGATGAGGTCTTGATGGAACTCTCCTCCAATATCTGGAACGTGATGAGTCTGAAATGACTTTATGAGAAGTAAATGAAGGTGTTTGTGGAACTCATTCGAGTGGTTTAACCCTAGCTAAGAAACTCCTTCGTCTAGGATATTACTGGATGACTATGGAGAAGGATTTTTTTAGTTTGTCAAGAAATTCCATAAGTGCTAAATTCATGGCATTCTCATCCATGCACCAGTGCAAGAACTTCACCCTTTTGCATCAACATGGCCCTTTTGTCAGTGGGGATTGGACCTCGTAGGAAAGATTCATCCATCTTTGTCCAATGGACACAAGTTCATCATTACAACTACTGAGTATTTCATGAAATGGATCAAACTTTTCCCTGTAACTACTATCATAGGAAAACAAATCTCGTCCTTCATCCTAAACTACATCATCTATAGATATGGCATCCCCCAATCCATCATCACTAACAACGGATTACCTTTCAAAAATCAAGACGTTGAAGAACTTTGTGAGAAATTTCACATCCAACATCGGTTTTCTACACCATATTATGCTCGAGGAAATGGCCAAGCTAAGGCCTCAAACAAGACTATCTTGAATATCCTAAAGAAAACTGTCAATGATGTTGGAAAAGACTAGCACATTCAATTGAATCCTACCTTGTGGGCTTATAGAACCAATATCCAAACCCTGATAGGAGCTACACCCTATGCTCTAGTCTACATATCAGAATCCATTCTACCTATTAAGGTGGAAATATCATCACTTCGGGTGTCACTAAAAGGGATCATTTTAGATGAGGATTACAGGGTGTCTACGTTATATGAATTGTAACTCTTGGATGAGCATCGTCAGCATGCAGTGGATCACCTGAAAGCATATCAACAGAGGATATCCAAAAGCTACAACCACAGAGTCAAGCCTAGAACATTTAAGGTTGGCAATTTAGTCTTGAAATAGAATCCCCGTAATCAACAAGATCAACAAAAGAAGGGGAAATTTGAACCAAACTAGCTCGGTCCCTTTGTTATTGTGTCAACCTTCAGATCAGGAGCATATCAGTTGTCTTCACCATAAGTGGATTTGTTTGATGAACCCCTCAACTGCCTGCATCTCAAGAAGTTCTACACTTGAATCACCCAAGTGCATTGGGGAAAAAGGTCCTGAAAAATATCAAAAACATCAGAAGATATCCTGAAAAAATGGTTTCCTTGATGCAAACCTGGCAAACAAGCATCTTGGTAACAACAAAAAAATCAAAAAGTTCAAAAAATCAAAAAAATCTAAAAATCTGAAAAAGTGCAATAAAAACAAGTAGTGAAAACTTGGCAACAGACACTATTTGTGATAGGTTAGCTTTTCCATCTATTTGAGCATCTCGACCATTCGCTTTTGCCATCCATTTTCCTATCCTTTGAAAGCTCCATGTACATATCTTGGCATCGCGGTCGTGTCTCACCCTGGACTAGGGGAAAAATATTGAACTCACTGGGGGAAAATAAACTTTGAGCTTAAACCAACGGACAAACAGCAAGAAGACAAATGCAACAACAACAATTATTAAAACACAACCCAACATTGAAAGTCAATCACCATCAGAAATACATCAAACGTCCATATCCTATCAAAATCCAAAAATAGGTCAAAAGTTAGAGAAAATTTCAAAAACAGAGTCATCTTGTCGAACTACGTCATCTCTAAGCTTGAACATAGCCAAGGATAATCTTTGATCAGCTCCTGAGACACCCTAGGTCCAGTCCTTTAGTTTTCCATTGTAATTAGTTGTCATCTCTCGTATGTTCATATCTTGGTCCTATAAATCGGTTGATTTTGTCGAACTACGTGGTCTTTGCGTGTACAACATAGGCAAGGCTAATCTTTTATCAACCCCCGAGGCCCCTAGGATAGGTCTTTAGGTTAGGTTCTTGGTCAAAATCTCATAAAACACCTTTAAATTGAAAAATAGGAAAATCCCAAAAACATCAAAAAATCGGACATAAAATCAAATCGAAAGGATGATGCTCTTCTGAATCATGGGTTTATCACATTAAACACAAATGTTCAATTTTTGTACTTTGATTTTTTTTTATCATATCTCTGGAGCCCCTCGATGATGTACCGAACTAGAGGAGCCAGGAAGGAGTATGATTTTTCTTTGTCTGTTGTCTATGAGTTGATCATTATTACTGTGCAAATTGTTGCGATACTTGCGCTACAAAGTATCATTGATGACATTCTGAATTTGCATAGGAAAAGGATTAACTCTTGCCTATTTATGCAAGCAATGCTTCGGTCATCTTGGTTTAATTATACTTATAGGAAAAGGATTAACTCTTGCCTATTTACACAAGCAATGCTCAGGTCATCTCAGTTTAATTATACTTAGATGCTTGTGTTAACTTGCACTATCAAACATCGTGGAAGTAGTACTCAGTTCATCATGGTCTAAATGTACCATTGATGCATGTACTCGCTTTCATCATTTCAAAGGCCCAATGATGATAAAAATAACGACAAATCAGTTGTTAAGAATGACAACTTTTGCATACGAGATCTACATGTTTAGAGTAGATTGCATCCATGTTAGTTTGCATCTGTATTTATGGCATTTCCAAAGTTGCAACAATGATGTTATCTCTTGCATTAAAGAATTGAGTACACTTGACATTTCCAAAAACACATCATTTTCATATAGTTATACATCACTTGCATTATCATGAATTAGAAAACATTCTCATTTAATTGCATATCACTTGCATCATCACTTGCATTGGAAAACATTACAACATCATTCATCCATTCATGCATCACATCATAATATTTGCATCGGAAAACAAAAAATGACATCCATCGTATCTCATTTACATAATCAAAATCATTTCATTTAGTGGCATTAGGGAAGTGGTTCACTAAGCTTAAATGAGTGAGTCTTCATATTTCCAAAAGAATTGAGAAATATGTCAAGTTTTGTGAAGCTTAAGGTAACAAAGAATCAATTGACAACAACCTTCCCACAACTCTTGGAAGGTGGATAGAATCACTCATTTAAGCTTAAGAACCTAGAACACAATCATCTACATAATCATTTGCATCACATAATCATCATTCATCATTACAAAACATCACACATCATTTGCATTGCATCCATACATACTCAACATAATCATCACATGGAACATCATACATCATTTGCATAATCAAATCCATCATCCATAAAGCATAAAAAATCATCATTGCACGCATCACATATAAACATCACCTAAACATCAATAGAAATATGCATCATCATGTGATCATTTCATATACACATTCATCATTTGCATCCATAGCCCAAAAAAAAAAGATCATCATTTGCATCCATAGCATATCATAACATTAGAATCAGCATCATAACATGGAAATTAAATGCATCGTAGACATATATCATCATATCAACACATAGATCATAATCATCTTTGCATATCATATAACCTAAAAAATCATAATGTCAAAGTGTACAAGGATATCCAAAAGTATGACGAGATACATGAATATCAAAAATGGCATTGTATCATAAAGTCTGAACACAAGAAGTACATCATCAATTTCACAACAGTGTATACATCATATCCAAAGTAAATCAAAAGATGCTATGTCGAGCTCCCCCCAGACGATCTTGGCATCACGGAACCAGTACCTCCTCCACCTGATGGACCTGCACCAAGATCGCTCATATCTCTAGGCAATGCCTAAGTAACACCCATGCTAACAGTCTGAGACTGACATCTGCTAGATCGAGACAGTACAAAGCTCTCTCACCGCTTGGAAGGAACCAACTCATGATATTTATCCCTATAAAATTGAAGCTCCTGAGCAATGTGTCAAATATCTCTAAGGAACTTTGTTGTACCCGTAGCCATTGCAGCCTGTTGTAATCTCTTGATAATGGCCTTGGCCTGATTTGCCCGATGTCTAAAGGAATCCCTCTCTGCAATAAGTATGACAACCTATGCCTGTACCTATTGTACCTACTATCTATCTGCATCTCTCTCAACCGTCAGTGTCTAAATCTGTGTTTGAACCTGCACTAACTGACCCTAAAGAATCTCAACCTGTGCATGTACCTTTTTTACCTACTACCTATCTACATCTCTCTCAGTCGCCAGTGTCTGAATCTGTACCCGAGCCTAGGCTAACTCACCTTGAAAGGTTTGAACTTGTGCTTGTAATGCCTCTATCTATGCCTACTGTTGATGAGAAGGCCCTCCAATCTGAATCCTAGGAGTCACTGACTAAGGTACGGTAATACTCCTCCTACATCTAGGAACTGCAAAATCTAGAAAGGGACTACCAACTACACCTGATGGCCCTACACTTAAACCACCACCATCATCATTGTCACCACCACCCTCAGCACCCTCGTCATCCCCTCCATCCCCAATATCACTCCCCTCCTCTTCTCCATCCCCCCTCTATCTCGATGCCCTCTCATCATCATCAACTGGTGGAACTGGCTCATCAGGACTAGATAACCTCAAAAAAGGATGTGTGTAGAAATACTCAGAATAATCCTCTGTCATCCCTGCATCTCCCACCTATGGAACGTAATCCCATACACATGGCACCAATGTATAATAATCAGTACAAGTAGCATCATAAGATAAGCAAGGGCCCCACTCTATCGCATCATTTCATCATCGTGTATAATGGGCAACCCCTTGGGGCATCGCTTGAACTCATCCAAATTGTCGACAAACCTACAGATACAAATATCTCTCAAGCATAGAACGTGTCCGTCCAATCAATTATCGTCATAACAGCATGTATGGCATCTCCACCTGATCCTCTGGCCACATCTCACAATCCAAGTACAAGTGCCATGTCACAGTCTCCAAATCATCTAGGGAACGTCTCCAATAGGCTAATTTTTCCAGCTTATGTTGGACACACGGACCACTATAGCTGAACACATAGGGTTTACCTACTAGCCATTGTCTATCTCCCAATGGTCGAGTGATCGCTATATGCTCCCATGCCCATATCTGCAATAGTGTAATTCTGGAAGAGAGGCTCGTTTCCCCACAATACACAACCTAGTACAAATCATGATACAGATGGGCTAACATACATGAACCCCATGCACATCTGGTCCCCTGCAATGTCATATGCTCTAATACTCAGCCCCAACCCATTGAAAATCCCTTTGACCTATGGTCAGGACAAAGGAATCCACTAAAAAACCTAGAAAGAACACATGGTAGAGGATCATATCTCCCAACCATCTCCTACTAGGGGACCCAATGGCCTGAAACATGATCATCTCAGTAAATCCTATGCAAGGCATCGGTCCCACCCTACTCTACTCTATCATACACAACTACCTCACCCATCACTGGAATCTGCAAGATCTGATAAACATCCTTGGGAGTAACTTTCATCTCCCCAGTCGCCAAATGAAAGGTATTGTGGTCACTATGCCACCTCTCTGCTAGAGAAATCAACAAACCCCTATTAATCCTATATTGGGGTATATCTATCAAGGATGTCAACCCACAACGGGCGATAATATCCAAATCCGCCTGGGTCAACTGATGAACCATCTCCTACATCTTCGGGAAATGTTACCGAGACTGGAGCACATCAAAGTCCTCCTAATCATATTATGGAAAACAAATCAGCATTACATCAATCAATCTATCACATTTAGTCCTAACACAATGTTCAATCAAGATCATCACTCAATCAAATCATGTCCAATTATGTTCATCAGTCAATCAAATCATGTTCAATCAAGGTCATCAGTTAATCAAGTCAGGTTCAATCGAGACCATCAAATCAATCAATCAAGAAAATTATTAGTCCTATCATCAATCCTCACCTATCACAAGGTTGATACATCATCAATCCTATCATTGATCCTCACCTATAATGAGGTCGATACATCATGAATCCTATCATCGTTCCTCAGCTATCATGAGGTCGATACATCAGTGAGTCCTACCATCGATCCTCACCTATCATGAGGTCGATACATCATCAATCCTATCATCGATCCTCACCTATCATGAGGTCAATACATCATGAATCCTATCATCTAGCCTCACCTATCATGAGGTTGATACATCATCAATCCTATCATCAATCCTCACCTATCATGAGGTTGATACATCATGAATCCTATCATCGATCCTCACCTATTGAGGTCGATACATCAGTGAATCATACCATCGATCCTCACCTATCATGAGGTCGATACATCAGTGAATCCTACCATCAATCCTCACCTATCATGAGGTTGATACATCACTGAATCCTACCATCGATCCTCACCTATCATGAGGTTGATGCATCATCAGTCCTATCTTCAATCCTCACCTATCATGAGGTTGAAACATCATCAAGTTATCCTATCATTGAACTCTCACCTATCATGAGATCAAATCATCAACTATACCATTAATATAGCAACAAACATCACACAATCAGACTAAGATCAATCAAAACCATCACTGAACAAAACAATGCAATGACTAACATGATTCATGAACATTATGCAAGCCTCAACCAACATCAACAATGCAACATTTGACATAAACAGGAGGACTGTAATCAATCAAACATCATTGGACTAGCAAACAATAGAGCAAATCATCAGGAATCATTCAAGGGAACAAACCCCCAAGCTTGCAAAAGGCACCATTTGGGACCCCAAAGGCACCACAAAATGAGCAGAAGGTGCCATTTGGGACCCCAAAGTCACCATTTCAAGGTCAAAAGCACAAAAACATGAAGTTAAGCTTGCAAAAGGCGCCATTTGGGACCCCAAAGGCACCAAAACAGAAGAAAAAGGTGCCATAACATAAGCAAAAGGCACCAAAACACAAGAAAAAGGCGCCAGAACAAAAGCAAGAAGTGCCAAAACACCAAGAAACTCCCAAAAATGACTTGAAAACAGCAAAAATACCCCCCAAAAGTGAAAAAATGACTTTAAAGGGCCTGCAACACCTATCTACCAAGTTCAAAACATCGATAAAAAGGCGGTAAAATGACTAAAGGAGGTTTCTCATAATGTGTACCGTAGGTCCAACTGTAGCAGGGTGACCGTGGTGGCGAAGGCACTCAAAACAATGCTTATGAGAAGGGATCTCCATCTTCCTCTCGCTCTCCACTCTCCAAATTCTCCAAATTCACAATGTGCAAATGAATTCACTTTTCCCATTTTTTACCTTTTTAAAGGACAATGGAGGGAATATGGTGGGATTTATTATCAAAAATGGGATTTAACTAATCAAAATTGTTCAAGGAGAGAGTGTAGAATCAAATTTCGAGAGATAAATTGTATTTGACATAAAAGCATCAATGGTTTAACATTGGATCATCATCACATCACTACAACATCATCACACAATCATCGAATCCTCGACAAAACATCAAAAATTCCACATTTTACCGATTTATCTCTCGAGGGGGCATATATCTATCAGTACCTGAAAATCAACGTCTGGGGCATTGAAAACTTTTATGAGCATCAGTATCAAATTTTTCTTTGAAGCAACATGTAAACACATTACTTCAAAGAGGGTAAAAATGTATACACCTAAAAACAGTCATCACCTTTAATTAATTAAATACTAGCTATTTGATTAATATTCCAACTACGTATAAATAAATTCTCAATTTATTTATATTGTTCACCCTTCTTTAATTCTCGAAATCAAAAATATATTCTTCTAAATTAATTAAATAAACAAGGTTCCCTAAACTTGTTTTATTTAATTAATATTCACTAAATCCAATTAGGAATTAGAGCACATTTCTACAACTTTTTGTGCCACCTCACTAAGATCACATGAAAATAAATAACTCTAATTTTTAATTAGAATTATCTTCAACTCATTTCAAAAAGCACATGGCTCATTTCCTCCCACACTTCCACCAATTTTGGAAGCACATGGTCTTCTCTTCCCACACTTGAATCTTCCATCCAAATGGCATGTTTCCCATTGGTCAAGAGATTCTCCCATCCAAATGGCATGTTGTCTTTGGTCAAGGGGACAACATCTTGATTATCTTCATCTTCACCATCCATTCTTCCTATTTGAATCTAGACCGTTGATTATTTCCACCTCACTATATGCTTGGAAAAGGCTATAAATACAACCCTTGGGAATTGTATTTTGCATCCAAATTTGAAGTACAGTTATCATGCAAGTTTTATCATTGGAGCTTTGAGCATTTTGAAGTCTTATAGCTAGTTTTTTTACATCATGTTTTTCTTTGCATTTACATCTTAGCTTTAAATCTTGCATCATAGTTGCATTTTATGTCCTCCATTGCATCATAGTTGCATTTTAGATTAGTTCATTTTAAGTTTGCATTTGAGCATATGGAGTATCATCTATAGATCATTTTAGTTCAATACCATAGCATCCACCTCCACTTGTTTATTTATCATCAACATCATCCTTCACTCTCATAGCATTCATCATCATTTTTTACACCTAGTTTCATGTAGGCATATAGATGGCTTGCATGTTGAATACTAATCTCGTTTCTTAAGTGTCATTCTAATAGCCTTTGTGCACATAGAAATTTGAGGGCCAAAAAGGTTAAAAGTATCATTAAGAATAGAGGACAATGAGACATTCTTGAAAGATTTAGTTTGTTGCAAATTAGAATGACTTGTTTGCTTTGAATCTTTAATGTAAATCGTTCATTAAGGTTTGTGTTGATACTAAATTTACACATTTCACACACACACAATAACTCAAAACCATCCATTGCACACCCTCAAAATATCACATAATAATCTGTTGGAATTGTTACCCAATTTTCACCTACGGGCTCAAGCAGGGGAAATTATGTCTTAAATTCGGCATGTGGATTAAATGTGGCTTCCATAAGGGTTGATACCAGCGTGCAGGTGTTCATATTTCATTGGGAAGGTCTTCATCTAATGCTATTTCACAAGAAAGTCTATTGCAAAGCCTTGCCTCAGTCAAATTTGGGCATAAAATCCCTGATGAGAAAGTCATTGAGACCAGTTGAATGTCTTGCCGACTAGCAGTATGTTATACCCGTTTCAAATCCTCATGGTCGCCAAGCTATCTTAGTCCTTGTGAAGTTTTATATGTCTCTCTGATTGCATAAAATTCTCGCCGAACGGGATTGCCTTTGGCATAAGGTCTTGCCGAAAGATGGAAGTCTCGGCAAAGGGAGGCGTCATCGGCGTAAGGTCTCACCGACAGGGCGAGGTCTCGCCGAAACGAAATGCCCTCGGTGTAAAGTCTCGCCAAGCGCTGGTGGTCTCCCCAAAATGTTCTAAGCTCACCAAAAGATAAAGGGTTCGGCATAAGGTCTTGCCGACCCATGTGAGGTCTCGTCGAAACAAGGTGGCTTCGGAGTAAAGTGTTGCCGACAGATGAAAGTCTTGCCAACAGTTGTTCATAAGGCCGTCATCGGGGAGAAGGGTTCACATTCACTATGAGGTCTAGGAGAAAAGAGATGTCTCAGGGAGAAAAGAAGGACCTCGCTGTAATGTCTCGGTGACCGAGTGTTGTCTCCCTGAAAGGATGGTGCCTTCGGCATAAGGTTGTGGTCTCAGGGAGATGTCCTACTGACACGGGGAAGTCTCAGCGAAAGTTGTGAGCTCAGCGAAAGGTCTCGCCAACCAAGCAATGTCTCCCCGAAATTAAGTAAGCTCTCGCCAAAACAAGATGGCTTTGATAGGAAGTCTTGCCGACCCAATATGGTCTTGCCAACATGAATGGAATGGTTTGGTATAACGTCTCACCGACAGATGTGAGGTCTCACCGACAGTGGCTCGCAAGATTATAGATATCACCGAGACTCCTGGCCGACTGGTTGGTCTTCACCATGATGTCTGGCCGACAGGGTAGAGTCTCCCTGAGATGAAATAAGCTCGCTGAAGGATCTTGAGATCGGCATAACGTCTGGTCGACAGCGATTGTCTCGGCAAAAATTTTGGGATATCGATATGACTCTTGCCGCTCGTCGTGATGTCTCACCGACTCTACAAGGTCTCGTCAAAGATTTTTGAGTTCGATATCAGGTCTCACCAACGGATGTATGCTATGCCGATGCTGTTGTAGAGTATAATCGCATCGGGGAGACACGGTAAGTGTCTCACCGATATGCAATTCAGTCTCAATGACTTTTGATCGCTTGGAAGTCCTACATGGAATGTGTTCACCCAATCAGAGGGAGTTGAAGATGAACCATTGACAATTTGACTATTGTGACTACCCCTGTGAAGAAGATCAATGGAACATAAACAATATGGATTTTCTCTATGAATAAAACGATGGATCAGTTCGATATCCAGGGGGTGGCATCTGTAAAGATCTAGGAGGAAACCAAAGACTATTTCCAGGAAAGGTCAACTCGCAGATGGATCTGGAGCAAGAAGAAAGCTGGTAGAAAGGAGAAAGCCGCTAGTCACAATGACAGCTGTGCTGTCTACTAGCAAGAGTGGGTCGACATTTATGGTAACACTCAGAAACATTCAAAGCAGCTCGTCAGGGAGGTTCGAAGGTGGACACAAAGACCAGAAGTTAATTTTGTGGCTCTAAAAGATCTTAAGGATTCCCCTGAGGGTGATCTGTCACCAACATGGATAGCGGGGATGCACATTTAATGCTGAAGTAGCTTGATTCAAAAATATTTAAGGGCAGATCTTTCTAGAGGTTGATATTTTTGAAAGGCCTAGGGCAGGGGCCGACACTTTTTGTATATATGGCTTTTTTTCCTCTTTGTAAAGGATTTCTTCTGATGCTTTTCGAAAGTTTGTGACTTTTGCAGTCCTCTCTCAGATCAAAAAACTTTTGTAACTCACTTGGAGCATAATATATAGAGTTTACCTTGGTCACTGTTGATGATTCAAATTACCATCTTGTTCTTGCAAAGTGTTGAGCATTTTAGGTTAATGATCAAGTTATTTTGTGAATTTCTTCTATTCCTTTATAACTTTATCTTTTGTTTTCATGCCTTCCTTTGCAAAAGTATCATTATACAGATCACAAACTATGTTTGCATAATCACACATGGATTATAATCTGTGAAAGTATTTTCCTCTCTTGAAAAAGTGTGTGAATCAAACCTGTTTGTGATACATTAATGCAAGGCTTACATATTTGATGTGTAATTTTATGTTCATTGTCAATTTTCAAGTGTAAATCAAAGTATTCCATTGCTCTTATCAATTTGGTGTATCACCATAGCGTTTAGTTTTATTTTCATGCACTCCTTCTCCCTTTTCCTCACAAAGATCAATAGTTAGGCGATAACACCAAGGAAGTCAGCCTTTCTCCGGAGGTTCATTTCAACTTTAGGTGACCCATAGCCTTGAAGTGATCCCATGTTTCTCTAGAAAGCTCAGTTTTTATAACTTTGCATGGGGTGCATTTCTAGGAGATAACAGGAATATCTTATTCATGAAACCATGATTGAGAAATAAAAATAGTTTGTGTAAGAACAACAACTAACTGAAAATATCTGATAGCTATATCTACTATTGAAAAATTAACTAACTCCTATTCCTTAACCATTAAGCCATACATATAAGCACAAGGGAGTTTATTAAAACAAGGACTCTAAACTGAAATCATAAATCACCACTCCCTATTTATCATAGTGTGATAAAGACTAAGCAATCTAAACTATAACTAAAAAGGGAAGAAGAGTCCAAATAGAACTGTGAATCTATTGTAACAAAACTCGAACATGGACTGTTTGAATTAGTCATGTTAGACTCCTAACTGTAACAAGGTTATTCTCCTTCAGCATCTTTTTTGAATGTCATAATGATGCACAATCATCTTCATTAAGTTCCTCCATGTTGTAATTGTTGCACTCAGCTTATTCTGGAACCTCCCCTGCTCTGTTGTCTAAAAACTCCTTTGGTTGTGGGTTGCACCTCGTAGTTGTTGTGGGCTATAGTATACCTCCTCTAGCTCCTTGGCTACAAAGATTCAGTTCATAAAACATGTACACAATACTAACAACCATAGCTAAGCATGGATATCCATTACAATTCATACATATTCACATATTAATTATTCAATAACCATCACATCATAACCATATTTCCACATACTTTAAATTGGGTTCAAGTTTGCATGATGAGCATAAAAGATAGCATAATGTAGGAATATGTGTAAGATAAGTGTCTAAGAATGTCTATGAGCATACATAAAAACATAAAAAAAGCTAACTAATAACTAGACTCATCATTATTCATCCATAATATAGATACTCTCTATACTCATGTTTCCTACATCCACCCATCACACATCCTCCCTATCCTACACCATCACTCTATCATGCATCTCTAGGAGCATCCTAGTGCCTCATCATACATGACATATCTAAAGTGAGGCATTTTATTCCTACACAATATAGTCCTTGGAGATCAAATCTAAACCCATTCATCCATCTATCATGAATCCTCCATATGTTTCCACCCATTTTCAATAATCCATCCTAGCATCCCATAATCCCTTTTCCATGTACTTCACTTTCCCCTTGTCATTGGTATCAAGCTATAGGCTACTTACATTTCATCAAATTCAATCCCTCCCATCAACCCAATGCTTCTGGAAATCCAAACATCACAATAAAACCTTAATACATGCACTCATCACTAAAAAATTTAATCAAATCATCCAATCACATCCATTCGTATTTTCCCCAACCTCAAACAAGCCTTGATCGGATGGGCACCAAGAATCAAGACAATTTGATAGGGAACTACACCCAAGAATCAAGACAATTCGAGGCTTTCAATTCTTCCATCACTTCTCAACAGTTCCCTCTGGTCCTGAGCCATACCTTCCCAACCTACACCTAGCCCTAACATTAAGCCTGTTCAGCAGGCTTAGACTAATGAAGTTATGCAATACCCCACTTATGGGGTAGAGGTGAGTGATGTCCACCTCAGATCAAGGAAACAACTTCTTGGACCTTCATCCCCCCAAATTACAAAAATGGAGGATCGGGAACCTAGATCCCGACCCGGATGTGAACTCTGGGCCTTCCTTCTGGCAAAAAGAATGGTTGGTCTTGCCTTCCCACCTTCTAACCATCCATCCATCCAACAAACCTTCCTTCCCACCAACGATATTTCCAAGTTTACCCTTTTGTGTTTTCCACCCCCCAACTACCGGAGGGAAGGTATCCTCCCAAGAGGAGTCCTTCCTGAAGAAGGCGGGTAGGTGTTCATTGAATTTGTGAGTTGTCCTCCACCCCTGGTTCGGAACGGCCCCGAGCTCAGGTAGGAAACCCACCCTATACATTCATTTCTTGTTAGTTTCCCTCCACTAATCATGTATTTTGGTTTGACTCCTTCGTTTAGTACTGACCGAGCTTTGCTCACCGCCCTATTCTCCTTACCCCACCGACTGAGGCTCCGAAACCACCCTGTAGAGGCTCCACCACCGACCAAGCTTCACTCTTGACCATGCCCTTCAAGACCGACCTATTCGCCCAACTCTATAGCTTCCCGCCCCCTGGCACCAACCTCACCTAAGGCCTACCTTCAGCAGTCGACCATATTGGTCAAGGTGGGTGGGTGGCAATAGGGTTGACAACCCCCAAGGCTTCGCTTTTTTTCCCTTTGAGACCTAAGGTGTATCTATATCTGCGTCTCAATTCTATTTTTTGAAATTGTTCTATTAATAGATGTTCATATTTGAGACAAAGGTCTAACTCCATAGCATAATCTTTTCTAATACGAGAAAGTTACATAGTGTCTAGTTTTTCTAATAAAGGGGTATTTTCATGGGTTTTCCTTGGTATCGTGTCCATATCATCATGTTGAATGATTTTGGCGAAGCCCACTGCCCTAGCTTTGCCACCGCCCTAGGGTATATAGGATGACACCAACCCCACCGGGGGGGAGGGATATATAGTGCTCTAAGGCACATATGGTTGGTGGAAAAGGCTCTAGTTGGTAGCGAAGCTTGGGCGGTGGCGGAGCCTCGATCGGTGGGTAAGGCGTATATGGTCGGTCCTAACCCCACTGACCTATATTCCTTGCATCCCATTTGTGGTAATTTGATGATCCATAAATCAGAGTCACTCTCGTGATTACATATGAATGGGCATGATGAATCACTTCGTGCCATAATCAATATGTTGCCCCTACTATTTATAACCCTACGCGTAACCCCACCGACCTGCCCTTCAGGACCAACCTATTCGTCTCATGGTCAGTCCCGAAGGGCAGGTGGGGGGAAGATCATTTTCTGAGATTGTGGTGGATAAATAATCGCAAACATAAGAGTTTCTGGTTGACAATATTCTTGGAAAAGAGATAGGAGACTATTCTATGGTGTCAAAGAGTGATAGTAGTAGGGTTGGGTCCATATTCTATAGGTAATATTCCCAAGTAACCCACTGACTATACTCGCTTTTGGTCAGTGGGGTTTTCCCCCGACCGAGTCTATGGGCTCTATTTTTAGGGGTAGGGGTAGGGGGTAGGGGTGGGGGTGTAAGGAAATATAGGAGCGCATCTAGTGAAAACTCCATACAGTAGTGCCTTCGGTAACTTTCATTTCGATTAGGTTGCCTCAAATACACGTACAACTATGTCCTAAAGCGGAAACAGACACAGTTATTTCCACATTAATCCTTCGGAGAGAAACACATGTAAATTCAACAGCAATCAACAACACAGATGAAAGATACTACAGAAAATAGAACACAAAGATTTTACATGGGGAAAATCCTTTCGGATAAAAAACCCACTCTCCAAAGATCGATCCATTGTATTATTCAGCAACAAAATGGTTACAATACAATTTTAGGCTCTTATCCCTTCAGAGATTACATCTTGTTCATTCTGGATACAATTGGTACCAAACTATCCCTGAGAGATCACCCAAAGCAGTCATGATTACGAGAGATTCCAACAGCTCAACTCTATCTCTCAATCCTCTGCATCGACCTCATGGCCTCGGCCTTTCGGCCAGCCACTCAGTCCTCTCTCTATCATTCTCTCTCTTGCTCTCGGCTCTTCAACTCCTTGGCTTATTAGCCCGCTCCTTCAGAATGTCCAATACATACTTCTATGCATTCGTTCTTTTCTAACTGTCGGATCAGATCAACCGAATCATCCAGCCCAGCATCCTTTGATGGTTTCATTTCCTCATGCTTTTTTTTTTCCAACTTCCACACAGAAATGGTTCACATCTTGCTTTCCCTGATTGGTCCAAATCGTACCACATAGGATAGTCTTCACTCGGTCAAGGGCGTCCAACCTGTGTCGCATGTCGGTGAGACACTAACCGTGTCTCCCCGATGCCACAAAGCCCATATCATCTTTGTCGCCAAGAGTCTTCACTATCGGCAAGACATTACACCGAGTCCAAAAAGCTATCACTAAGACTTCGCCATGTCGCCAAGACCTCACACCGAAGATCACAAGGTATTCCGAAGAGTTCATCAATCGGCAAGACTGTCGCTCTTCGCCCAGACATTACACCGAAGTCCAAAGGTCATATCGATGCTAGCTTTTCCATCGGTAAGACACCCGCAGTTCACCAAGACTTCATACCGAAGTCTTCAAGTCATGCCGACATGAGTATTCCATTCAGTGAGACAATTGTCTTTCACCAAGACATCATGTCGATGCCTTCAAGTTACACCGCAGTGCTCGTCAGTCGGCAAGACATTTGTCTTTCGCCAAGACATCACACCAAGCAAACATGTCATATCGAAGCATCGAAGAGTCAGCAAGACTTATCGTCTTCACTAAGACCTTATACCGAGGTCTTAAGTCACCCCAAGTGTTGCATTCACTAGTCAGCAAGACTTATGTCTTTTGCTGAGACCACATACCGAGCGCCCATGTCTTTCCAAGTTGGCAAGACATTTGACTTCACCAAGACCTTTCACCGGGCGCCAAGAGCTACACCAATGACTCCAGTTGCATCCCTGTCGGCAAGACCAACACCTATCACCAAGACTTCACGCCGAAGTCTCCAGGTTACCCCGAGCCTATCTTTCGCCAGGAGTCATGCCAAACACATCCCACACCGTCGGTGAGACAAACGCCCATCGCCAAGACTTCATAGCAAAGCCTTCAATTCATATTGATGACTCCATTCGCCGAGACATCTCCCGGTCGCCAAGACTACATGTCGATAGGAGCAAGTCATGCCAATATCAGCAAGACTTCCTATCGTTTCCAAGACTTCTTCCCGAGAGTTCAAGTCACTCTGAACCTGCTTATCGGTGAGACTTCTCCCGGTCGCTATGACTTCTTGTCGAATCCTTTTGTTATCCCGAACTATCTTTTGCCGAGAGTCATAGCGAACCCGAAGACCATACAATCGGTAAGACATTCATATTGGTAAGACCTCATACCGAAACATAAACCTTTTGGCCAGGTCTCCCCGAAAACATCAATCACCATGAGTCTCCCCGACATCCGATAGACATCAACTGTCAGCTAGACATCTCCCATTCGGTAAGAGATCTCCACGAGTCTCCATGTCATAGTGATAGGTCCATTCGGCAAGACAGAAGTATTGTCTCAGCGACATGAGCAATACACAAGTTTAAACTGACAGTCGGCCAGACAACTTGAATGTCACATGGACCATGCTTTCTCAAAGGTTTCAACCTGTGAGATTGAGGCATTTTTTCCAACAGGGGGGTGGGTAGGATAATTAATAAAGTGGGTGGGAAACTAACTATAGTTCTAATAGCCTTACTATTCTAAAGGCTCGATTCTATGCATCTCCGCTAATGGAATTATGATAGTTGGATAGTTATGTTGAGCCTTAGGAATGAATTCATACACACGAGCCTTCCCCGATGCTTAATATCCCTCCCACCTGTGAAAATCACTAAACTCATTTAAACTTTTATAGTTTGGATGAGGGAAACATTCATCATCACTTCGTTCAGATGAGTGCTAAACTCACCCCGTAATTGCCTTTATCTTCCTCCCACCTGGAACTATTGTGGGATGGGGGGAACTATAGGGTTGGTCGTTAGATGAGGGTCAGTTGTGTCTCCCCAATTCATAACTCTACAACTAGATGGATAGATGGTGTAGGACGGGGGAACCCCCGACACTGTTGGCATGACCATTTGGTTGGGTCACCTACCTAAGCTCGGGGCCCTCCCAAGAGGGGCCTAAGGTGAAGGGGTGACCCAGGCCTTCCCACCTTCCACCCTAACCAACCATTGGAGTGTTCCCATCCACCCCATGAGAGAGGGACCCTCCCTAAAGGGGCTCCAACCCATTCTTCCAACCATTACCAAAAGTTGGAAGGTAGGCCTGGGTCACCCAGGAAAGGAGAACTTGATACCGGTAGGAAGGCTCTCGGTTCACCTAGGGGTGGGTGGGAGGATATAGAGGTAGTTGATCCACCCGAAGATATGGACGAGATTAGCTACTCCATCCACGACGTTCAATTCGAGATAGCTAGTCGTCCACGGTGAATTCTCATTCCCTGCGATCAGATCCCCTTGCCTGATTAAGGATCTATGGCTCAAGATCGAAGGGAACTACTGAGAAGTGATGGAAGAATTGAAAGCCTCGAATTGTCTTGATTCTTGGGTGCAGTTCCCTATCGAATTGTCTATTCTATCGCCACCATATATAGCTAAAAGATATAGCCTCGCCCCACCCCCACCCCTACCCCTACCCCTATCTTTAGAGTTAAAAGCATAGGCCCCCTACCCCTATATTGTGGATGAGGAGGATGAGGGGGAGGGACCCTATCCACCCTTTCTATAGTCGGGGGTGGCTCTCGATTGGTAGGGAGAGGAGATCGAGGACCCTTGACTGATAGGGAGAGAGGGATAGGTTGCCACCCTTCCTCCGTCCTACTCTCAACCCTACTGGACAACATCTACCTCCACAAGCTAGATCAAGAGATAGAGAGGATCCAACAAAAGCACAAAATTTTGATTGTTCAGATCACCAAATTGGTTCCTAGTGACCATCCCGATGGCTGATATGTACTCAATCAACATAAGGCCCTCGCCGGGAACTCAACCGACGATGTGAGACATTCACATTTTTTCTTGCAAAAAATCAAGGGAGTGAGCAATAGCAAACCGCTCGTCCGACCCTCTCCCCCCTCTCCTAATCTTGGGGCTTGGGAGGACGATGGTCTAAAGGACCTTGAACGACAAGGAGAGCAATTCGCTACACTCACTCCTCGACCTCCTCGTCCTATCGCCCTATCTATAAAAGGGGTGTCGCCCCCCACCCCCCCTTCTATAGCCCTTTCTATAATTGGGGGGTGGATAGTTTCATCATCATTGAGATATATTGTTCCCAATCATGATGTTATTCTTGGGATATATCATCCCCACATCATCAAAATTATCCATCATCAATCAATATTTAAATTTTTAGATTGATCAAGATAACATAATGTTTGTCTTTGCATCATTTTGTGTGTGCTTATTTTATTGTTTGTGTAAATTATTATTTTTTCTTCCATCCATATTGATCCTTGTAGTATACCTACCACAACAGTATCATGGTCGTCAATATCATGGTCTATACAACTTAGGGTTTCTTATAAATTTTTCCTACATGTGAGATGCATCATCACCCTAATCTTGTATACCTTGTATAATGTTTTTTTTTGTATCAAATAAAGATTGTTCAATACAACCTAGAATAACCAATCATTCAAATACTATCCAACACAATCCCTTGCATCCCCACCACCTCCATTTCTTATCCAACGCCTTTATTCATAATCCATTATCTCTTCATCCTTTTATCACATATCCCTCACCATCTTTTATCCCATAATATTGCATCATCTCTCCTCATCTATCTTGCATATTTGCATCCATTTCAAGAGCACATCCATTTTCTCCAAAATTTCCTATCCTCTTGAGGGGGCATCATCTTTCCTCCAAGTCACTTCTCCTTCTAATGACTAGGGCATCTTCCCTACTCTAACTATTTTCTTATAATCATATCATCCAACCAAGCACTATATTTTATTCTTCTTTCAAATGATGCTACTTCATAGCACCATGTCAAAGAGAGGCAAAATATAGACACCTAAAATTGACACATCACCATTTTAGCTACAATCAAGGCATCATCTAATCATTTCCTTAGTAATTGATTGAATAGATATGTATTTAATTGATTAATTATCCAATTTTTATCCCATTATTAATGAACTAATATTCTATTATTAAATTAATAAAATCGCTATTCACTTGACCCTATTCCTAGAATTAATCATTTATCATCCCTCTTCTATAGCACAACCTTACATATAAATAAATCCAAAAATTAAATGAATATATCATATCTATTTAATTCTCCATTTTATGGAGGGGTTGAGATTTCACGGTGGAAAATGTGTGGAATAATTTTTCTTGGCCCAAATGCAACTTTTTCTTGTGGTTTATTGCTTGGAATAGGTACCTCACCTAGGATAACCTTCTCAAGCAAGGATTTCAAGGTCTGACTATGTGTGTCCTATGCAAAAATAGCAAGGAATCCTCCTCCCATTTATTTTTTTACTGTTCCCTTTATAGAGACACCTGGCACTTATGGTGGGGAGTCTAGAAGCAATAGTATGTTCATGCTTTCTCTTTTATTGAGTTCTAAAGAAGTTTTGGGAGGCCTCCAACTAAGGCTTTCTTTCTTCAAGTGGCATGGAGCATTGGATCCTTGTTCATCCTTTGGTAGATTTTGCTAGAAAGGAATCAAAGAATATTTTAGGGGTAGAATCAAGTGGCTCAATAGCTATGGCAGAGAATTATAGGCATTGATTCAAGAGATAGTGAGTGTTAAATGCGAGCTTTATGTCCCCTTGGAAAATGGTGAGGCTGAGGTGATGAAAGGTTTGGTTTTATCTAGTAGTGGTATGGGTCACTTTTTGAGGAGGGGAGGTCATCTTTTCAAAAATAAAACCCAGAGAATTGGGAGATGGACTTTGCCCTCTTCTTGTGTTTTAAAGATCAACACGGATGACTCTTCTAGGGGTAATCCTGAGCATGCTTGAATTGGAGGAGTTGGGAGGTACATCACTAGGGTGTTCTTTTTCGCTTCTCCATTTATAAGGTACAACACTCTAACAACCTCATGGAATGTCTTGCTATCCTCATTGATCTTGAAAAATCTTATGTTCTTGGGTAGCATAAGATTATATGTGAATCAGATTCTTAGATTCTAGTTAATATGCTAAATGAGAAGAGATTAGAGGGGGTTAACTAGCAGCTATCAGTGGTGGTTTGATAGATTATTTTCCTAAGTACTTCTTTGGATTTTATTTCCTTTGTCCATATCTCGCAGGAGGAACAATGTTGTTGATTTTTTGGCTAAATGGGCCTATGAGCACATGGGGGATTGGAGAGTGGAAGAGTGGGATAATTTATCTTGGGAGCATTTCCAAATTTTAAATAATTTGGTTTTAGAGGACAGGGATGGTTAATGGTTTGCAACATTTGGGTCTATAGTTTTTTGGATTTCCCAATGGGGTGGTTTTTGATGTCTGTTTAGGTTATTTCTTGACCCAAGTGGTCTTTGGTTGTTGTGTATGATCTCATCCTACTGATTTAATTAATTTTTTCCCTCTTTTTAAAAATTTCTCCATTTTATCCACTTTTCATTAAGTTGGCTAAAACCAATTAGCCCACTAATCACCCATTTGGAAATTCATAACCTTGATAAACCCATTCAAACCTTGAATATTCTCTAAAATTTACATAGGAATTGGTCTTGGAACACATCACATAGGTCAAATAATTTCCCATACCCCTAAGGCACCTCAAGGTATCCTTTCAATCCTATCCATCTAGTCCTCCCAAGGGAATCCTCAACTAGTGATCTCCCTTGAATCTTGGACCCCTTCATGTGCACCAACCACATGGAGACACATGTCATATCCTCATTATCACAAGCCTATCAATCATGAGATCCCTTGATTCCTAAAATTAATCCTAGCTATCCAAGCCCTCATCTAAAAATCTATAAATTGTCATCAAACCAAGCCATTATCATATAGAAGCATCCATGAAATGGAATTTTATATTGTTGGTTGGAGCAATAATATATCATCATCAACCATCTTGGAGCACAACCACCTTAACTTGATGCAACAAGGTTTGGTATTGGTGATAATTTTATGTTTTCATTAATATTTTGATCAACCCTTATGTTTAATCAAAGTGTTTCTCATAGACATAAATAAATAGGTTGACTTAGCTTTGCTTGTTAATGTATGTTTGTATTTACAAGTGCACAGTTAGTATGTGATTGAATTATTATGAATGTTTCATCTTTTATTTGTGGTGTCTATGTGTAATGTAATATTGATCAAACTAGTTAGTTTGTGTGTAATTGTGTTGTCTACTTATTACACTAAAGCATGTGAGATAGTGACAAGGATCTCCCTGATTAAGTACCCTAGGTTGTAGGTAGAAGGGGAAGAACTAAGGAGATTATTATCCATGATTCCTTTGTGTGTTGTATGGACACCCATTAATTGAGATTTAAGCTTTATTTTTTTGCTTGTTGTAAACAATGGTCATCTTGGTAGATTTTTGGAGACCATACAATATTATTTAGTGGGTGCAACATGATGGTTATGCTAGTTGGAATTGGGAAATGTTAACATATTGAGGTATTTCCCTTATTTACTTATGATTGGGCCTATGAGAGTGGTTATATCCCTTCATATAATCAAAGCTATATTTAGTTGTTAATTTTTTAGTTCTAATAGATATTATGCTCATTAGTTGACTATGGACAATTTATTGAATAAGTATGGTGCAAACTTGAATAGGGACTTGGAAAGAATGTTCATGAGAGGATCAAATGATTGAAGCTATGATATAATCAATTTCCTAATAATTTCTAAGTAGTAGCATACTTTATCATCAACCTTATGAAATAGTATATTCCATTGTGAGGGTGGTCATGTGGAACAACAAACCTTTTACTTAGGTTGGTCTTGGAAGATGGGAAATTAGTGCCATGATGATCATATTTGATGAAATATAAACCTTATCTGATTTAAATGATTGGATTGGTTATGTTTATCGAGTTTATGAATAATATCAACATGTTAGTATGTTCCTTGAAGTTAGTAAGATTGATATTTTTGGTGTTGATTCTTTGAGGTTAAATTATACTATACTAATGCTATTATGATTGAGTACAAAGGTATTGAAGATTAATTAAATTTTCCATGTTACAAGAATCATTATTAGGTGGCATTAAGGCCAATTTAGAGCACTCATGTTGATTCCATCGAAGAACTCAATCTAGGAGAAGATTATAGATGATCTTCATATTCTTGTAATAAAATATATTATATACAACAAGCCTAGCATTAATAAGTTAAGGATGACCAATATTAGAGTTTTCTCTAACACTTAGTATCTTAATTAAAGTAGTGGAGCTTGAATGTATTGAATGAATTAATTATCTATATGGTCATGTTTGTTCCAAAACTAATATTTGTTCTTGAGTTAAAAGAACAACTTATAACCTAGTATATCAATCTCTAAATATTTGTGATTTTATATATATATATATATAAAGTTTATTTTTATTATATGGGAAGAATAGGTTTTGAAGGGGACCCAAAACCCTTTACAATAGATGTTAGCTAGCACAAAATCTATACAACACCACAATTATAGCCAAGTTTTCCCACAATAACTACCCTACAAAAAGTAGCAAACCCAAAAATAAGCAAAAGATTAACATCCTACACAACACCAAGCTCTTTCCTAACAATCAAACCAACTAAAATGTATGTATTATAAATAGATACATTTTTAGGAAGACCTCTCTTTCTTTTTTGGATGATAGTCCAAGACACACCATTTTTTAAATCTTTAGATTGAGAAAGAGGAGAGGAGAATCATCTATCCTTACCATGACTTGCTCCACCACATGTAGAGAAGAAGAGTGTAACTTTAGAATAAATAATATGAAAAAAATCCAAATACGTGCACAGAACAAAGGTTTCACCAACAAACTCCTTGAAATTTTTAGACTTAGAAGAAGGAGAAGCAACCAAAATAGGTCCAAGATAAGGTGTTCAATAAATAAATGAAGAAGGCATCAAGATACATTATTCATAGAGAGAACCACACCCTAAGTAGTTTGATCAATATTTTTAGGAAGCCATCGAAGACCCAAAATTCTCAAAGTCATAAAAAGTACCAACAATAAAATGTTCAATAAAACCATTCCACCACCAAGTAGTCGAACTAGCCAACCTATGATAAGAGTAGGATCAATTAGAAGCAAGGTACATCCAATTGAAAATGATCTTCTATAATGAAAGGGAAGACCCTAAAAATCAAGAAATTGAATTTAGGGCCTATCTTCCACTATAAGGAAAATATCCCCAAGAAGATCCTTGGAAATATCAATTTCGACCAAAATATGGGCATATTCCATAGGTGGTATATATAAGGGTTGTTATTGTAATGGAGTTTAATTAATTTGTTCTTGGATGACATGATCTCCCAAGGTTGGTTAATGAGAATTTGTAGACATGATTTAATTTTGTATGGATCGACTTAAGCCTTATTGGTATTGTGACTAATTTCATATTATAGGTTAACCACCCTCGATCCATACAAATTTGAGGCATATTTAACCCACTAAGCATCAATCCCAATAAGATCATTCAGTGTAAACAAAGACAAAGAAGCCATTAAAACTAACATTCTAAATCATGAAAGCTTGACAAACCTCTAATCTAAGACATTGAAACTTATCCTATTGGGGAAGTGTTGTCGCATTGATGTGGAATGGTGAACCTTTCCCAATCCCTTGGATAATGAGCTTGTTTCAATCGATTCTATTGAAGAGAATCGTTGAAACCGATGAGAGATATGTGATAAAACATGATTTAAATGCTAGATTAACATGATATATGCTAAGATGGTTGATATGGGTGTATGCAAATCTACTCTAAATGTATGCAAGTTTCAAAAGATTAAAATCTTAATTAACAAATAAGCTAAATGTATGCATCTGTGTTATCATGGAAGCCATTAATGGAAGCTAAGCTAAAATGATGTTAAATGTGAGTGCAAATGCAAATGATTTTAACAGCATAATTTTTTTGTTAAAAGATGGATTCATTTGTCTCCAAATAGTGCTTTATTTATAGGAAAGCAAATGAAAAATGAAGGGCTAAGATTGAAAAATCTAATTAATGGTCAAATAGGAAAGAAGATGGAGGCATGGATCATGGATTCTCATCAATGGTTGAAAATGCAAGTTGATATTTAATCAAGGGTTCTCATTCCTTCAAACAAAAACACTTTTAACCTATACAAGAGGTCACAAGTTAACTTGCACAAGAAGTTTTAACTTACACATGAAGTTTTGAGTTAACTTGCACATGAAGTTTTGTAAGAATATTCCATTTTCAAATGAGTGAGGAGAAAGAATATTCTTTGGAATATTCTCATGGGTGAGGAAATAGATATTTTGCAAATTAAAACAAAGTTTAATTGTGCAAAAGGGGAGGGAATATTCCATGGGTGAGGAAATAGATATTTTGCAAATTAAAACAAAGTTTAATTGTGCAAAAGGGGAAGGAATATTCCATGGGAATATTCCCCTTGCGAGTGGAAGAATTAGCAATTTGATAATTAAAACAAAGTTTGAATTATGCAAATTAGGGGAATTATATGATATTCATTAAATAATTGATTTAATGGAGATAAAATGAAAAAGCAATAGATGAGATTGATTTGATCTATCAATGGTCACAAATGAAAGGAGGATGAAACATGGATCAAGGATTCTCATCAATGGATGAGAATCAAAGATCGCATGGATCAAGAAAAGATCAAGGGCTCACAATCATGCAAAAAGACACACTTTGCAACAACTTTAAAAAGTTGTTTCAAAGTTTGTTTGGAGTAATCATTACCTTTTTTTGGAGGAAAATAGGAGAATATTCCTTTGGAATATTCCCTATGTAAGTGGATGAGAGGTAAATTAGCAATTTAGTTAATTAAAACTAAATTTGAATGTGCAAGATGAGGAATGTGAGGATATTCATTAAATTATTGATGTATTTAATGAAAAGGATGTGCAAATATGATATTTAATTAAATAGTTTAGGTTATTTAATTAAATAAGAGGACTTAGGGTTAAAATGAAATAATTTGCATTATTTAATTAAATTGGATGAAATGTCAATGTGAGAGGGGGTGAATTAACCCAATTAGGACAATTAGATTAATAGGTGAAAATGAGGCATTAAATTAAATAATTTGGCTTATTTAAGTAAACAAACGAAAAGAGGATGGGTTTGAGGACGGAATGATGTTAGTTAGTCAATTTGATCCATTGAAACATTTTTAGGTGTCTACATTTTTCCCCTCTTTGAAGCAATGTACTCATTGCATTGGTTTGAAGACTGATGTCGATTTTGATGCTGATGATGATGCAAAAACAAATATCAATAATCTCTTTGAGATGTTGATAGCCAAGCTAAAGTTGATTGATTAATAACATTGTTGAGGATTCACAACAATTCAAGGATAGTGTTGTCAAGATATGAACAACACAAGGATTGATAGGGAAAGATATGAATGATTTGATAAATTGATCCAGATTTTCTAGCAAGGATAGGAACAAAATTCATTAAATGATTTGATATCGATATGATCGAAAGACGGTTGGTTGCCCCCTTGAGAGATCGATCAGGGAATAAAGTGTTTCAATCAGGCTCAAAATAGGTGAAAATCGGACATTGAATCAAAGAGCTACAACTTTGTAGTTTGTTGAGATGAAGATGATATAGATGCCCCACTTTGCCTCAACAAAAGAGGGATTGTTATCATGATAGCTCAGGTATTGATGTAGATAGATTTCATGATGTATAGACAGTCATCGACTATGGGTAGCCTCATGTATATTTTGATGTAGATCACATAGAGTTGATGCTTGGATAGAAATGTTAGTAAGGATAGAAGAATAAGAAGATAATATGGATGGAAGTAGAAGAATGAAATGGATATTGATTAACCATTGATTTTGAGATTGATTCAAAATTCCAACAAGTCTTTGATCCACTGAGACTTTATTATATTATGGTGACGAGAAATGCATGATGATGATGATTTGCTCATATCTTGGGATTGGGATTTCTGTCATTCCTTATTTTTGATATAACACATAGACACGATGCATCAAGGTATTGATAACCAGGATGGAGTTGTATCTAGTGTAATGGACTTTGACTTTGCAAACAGATAGGATAGTTCATGTTCACATCTTGACATACGAAACCTCGTCGGAATGTAGTTTAGTAGTTCAGAATATATCGAACCAAAGCATACACAATAGTCAACAATCTACTACAAACGACTTTCCTACACACAACTAAGTAAGTATGCGCCAAGATTATTTTACAAGAGTATCCACAAGCACAGCAAGTGAAAGATAATGATTGATGCCCCATTCCTTTCTCTCTAAATCATTTTAGATAGACATCATCGAGAGGTCCTCGGAATGGTTCATTAAGATAAATCATAAGAATAGATCAAAGACAAACAGTCAGTGTTAGCTATATCTCTTGCCAGTTTAACTTTAGCTAAGGTGATTTATGATATTGATGCCCATCATAGGAAGGATTCATTAAGATAAATCATAAGAATAGATCAAAGACAAACAATCAGTGTTATCTATATCTCTTGCCAATTTAACTTTAGCTAAGGTGATTTCTGATACTGATGCCCATCATAGGAAGGATTCATCCTAGGACATGTTGATCAGATGTTTTGATTAGGATGAGGTGTTTGATAAGCTGTTGATACAAACTCCACTGACTCGTTTACCTACGATTTAGACTTTAGATTTTGACACTTAGGTTCTCACTTTACGACTTGAGATAATTGCTTTCTATTTGTTTTGCCAAAGGTTGAAGATGGTGATTGATTTATTATGAATGGAAGTTTATTGCGAGTGAAAGCGAAATGGGATGGGTGGTTTTGGATTTTTTGGAATATTTCAATGTTTTTGGTATTTTTTTAAAAATATTTTGAGGTTGTTTTTGGTCTTTTTGAAAGTCTATGTGAATGTTTTGGTTTTCAGTTATTTGAGGCTATTTAGGGTTTTCTCTAAGATATTTGAATGTTTAGGGGTTTGAATTTTTTTTTAATGTTTTGGTATTTTATGAGTTTTCAAATGTTTTTGGGATTTTCTGCTATTTGAATGTTTAGGGGTTTTTTGATATTTTACAAATGTTTAAGGTTTTTTTTTATTTTTTAATGTTTTTGGCTTTTCTAAGTTTTGACCAAGAACCTAACCTAAAAGACCTATCCTAGGGGCCCGAGGGCTAATCAAAGATGATCCTTGCCTACGTTATACATGCAGAGACCACGTAGTTTGACTGACTTGACTTATTGAAGATGAGATATGAATAGTTGATGGAATGCCAGTTTATTATGACGGACTCCTAAAGGACTGACCTAGGGTGTCTCGGGGGCACATTAATGATGGCCTTGCCTACGTTCAACCTCAGAGACCCATAGTTTGACAATGTACTATTTTTGGATTTTTGATGTTCAACCTTTTTAGGGTTTTTGATGTGTTTTGGATGTTTTGGATTTTTCTTTTACAATTTTTGAACGTTTTTGGATTTTAGCTACATAGGATTTTGCAAATGTTTTTAGATTTTCTAATGAACATTTTACAAATGTTTTTGGGATTTTTGATGAAATTTTGAGGTAAACGATACCTAGAACATGATGTCAATGTCACGGTATGAGATATAAGACATGGATCAAGAGTTATTTGGAAACAAGAGTGCAATAACCTACCCCCAATGTCTAGCAATGCTTCATAATGTAATGGATAACCAAGATAGGTAATGTATATGCGAAGACTTTGACAGAGTTTTAGCATGCCAGATATAGGCTATGGTACTTCACAAGATAAAATGGTAAAGAGCCTATCAAAATTTTGCCACAATTAGAGTTGAAGTATACACTAAATCTTTGTTAAGATCAAGATAAAGTGGAATATCTAGATAAATCCGGATTGGATGGATGGAGGGAACATTGGTTTTATCATGATAAGGATGAGATGCTTCTATTTGAGAAGGATCATATAGGCACTCGATTCTACTCATGACACTTGTTTTCTAGGTTTTCATCATAGTACTTGCCCAAAGCACCATCGTAGTGGTTTTCACTTGAGGACAATTTTTATTTTTACCATTTTCTTGATTTTTTTATTTTTTATGATTTTAGCCTCATGTTGAACCACCTGGTGGAACTGATGTAGAGGTCATTGTCATAATGTACTAGCAATATCCTGCTTGAAGAAGTTGCTTTGCTAAGATACAAGCATTTGAATTCAACTTTGAAGAACTTTGATTTGTCTTGCTAGTACCAGAATTAACCTTGTCTATGTGCGCACATCGTAATAAAGTGCCTTCAGAATCCTTATGATGAAGGGTAGCTGCCAAAAAATGGTCAATGTGAGAATTAGATATTGTGAATGGAGTGTATGGTGTCATGTATGAAGGAATATGAGATGTATTGGTCGATGGTTTGGAACCTTTAACTCTCCAAACTTGGGATGATGAGCGATTATGGGTGGGAACGAAGTTTTTTATGGAATTAGGATCAACCACTGGATATACTTTATTCCTTGCTACTTTTGTATTTGAGGACTCTTTTGATGGATATATTTCCCTTTTTTATTTTTCCCCATAGTTTGTTTGACTAATGGAGTTTTGGAGGGATGATTTTCTTTATTTTCTTTGGTATCCATTTGCATTTGCTTTGTCCTTTTTGCTTGACTTCTTCATTTGTTTTGATGATCTTTGCCTTGCTTTGATAGGAATTCTTCTTTTTACGTTGGTCCCAATTTGTGTATGATATGATGGGTGAATGCCAACTCATGATACGACTAGTTGTAGTGTTGACAACATTTTCATCATAAGGATTCTTTGTGCCCCATATGTTGATGTTTGTTGTAGACAAGATTGCCCCCAGAATTGTGAATGTATTATCAATACCTAATCCTTTTCCCTGAAAATGTATCCTCTGGTCCATAGCCATTGAATATGACTTGTCATGAACACATGATATTGCTATGGGTTCCTGTTGTTCAGGAATATGAACTATTTACTCTGTTCTATGACATTGTTATTTGTTGATACTACTTCAAAAGATGTTGATGTTAACTAAAAAGATGTCGATGATGCACAATCACTGTAAGAACCAAGAATCTCGACCGTTGCTTGCTCTTGTGTAGGAATATCAAGAGTGGGAGATTCTTGTTTTGGATAAAGAACGTCTATATGTTTGTCAGAAAGAAACATCTCAGGGGTGATATCAAGGACATCTTTGGAGTTTAAAATGGTTTGGAAGATGTCCCTTAGCTCTTGGTGAAACTATGGGGATAGGGGTTCTTGATCCTGACTTGATTCAGAGTAACTTTTGTTATCCTCAAGAGCCTCCTCTTTACATGATCCTCGAGTGGATGATAGATCATCGGTAAAAGACTCTTCGTAACAGTCAGTAGGTATGGGTGCAACAAAGTATTTTTCTAGCTCATTTGGAACTTCTTCAACATGCCCAATCATTGAGTCAAATGCAAGAGATATATCACAATCTGATATCCACTTGATGTCATTATGGTATAAAATACTGCTAAACACTGTTGATGGATTTGGACTTTGTTTTAAAATAGTATCTTGATGTGTGTCTCATTCCTCATGTTGTGATGAATAAATATGTCCCACCCTGGTATCATGGGTATTGTTTACACTTTTTGAGGTTGATGACTTTCCTAAATCTTTTGCTTTCATATGACATGGCATAGGGTTTGTGTAATTTTTTAGCTTTTCATTCCCAGATTCTTGATCAACATGAATTTCTCCTTGTTCAATAAGATCTTCTATTAGATGTTTGAGCCTAAAATATTTTTGTGTTATGACCTTTGTATCGGTGAAATTTGCAAAAATGATCGTCTCTATAACTACAAGGTTTGACTTGTGGCTCTTGACAGTTTGAAAAATATGGGAGTGTGATAAGGTTAGATTGTATCAACTTCTTCAGCACATCCTCCATAGGTTCCCCTAAGGAAGTGAATTGTCGCTTGGGAGCACTGTTTGTTCTTTGTGGTCCATGTTGAGTGTTTGTAGCATTGATCGTTGGTTGATTGTTTGGTGGTTGCACATATAGTTGTTGTGTGTTCATGGCTTGGGTTTTTTCTTGTCTAGGAGCAGTTAATACCACCTTTTCATCAATAACACCATCACTAGTAACATTTTTTTTATTGGCCCAATAACGGAGCTTGTCGTTAAAACTAGTGTATGGGAAGTTGTCTCTATATACTTGTCTGTTTCCCTATGATATTAGGGCTATCTCAATGTTAAGGGCTCTAGGGACAAGCTCATCATAAGAGGTAATGCATTGTATCTTCAAGTGGAAGGATAAATCGGATCAAGATTTGCTATGATAATGTCCACTTGTTGTTCGTCGAGAAGTGGCCACTTACTTTTACTAGCTCTTTGCCTCCATCATTGCAAGAAATTGGAAAAAGATTCTACTTTGTTTTGTTTGAGGGTATACAACTCTTCTAAGCTTACGTCCATATCAAGATTGAAGGAGAAGTGATCTATGAATTTTTCAACGATTTCTTGGAAAAAAATTATGCCTGGAGGTAACTGTGAAAACCAATCCATGGCAGGTCCTATTAAACTTTGTGGGAAGAGGCGCATTAAGTAGGAATCATTATAGGCCACCTCCATGCACATGACATTGAATTCTTTGATATGGTCCACAAGACTTCCTCTCCCTCAAGACTTCCTCTCCCTTTGTATTTATCGAATTTAGGGATTTCAAAATCGGGAGGGAAAGGTACCATTGTGATGTTTCGATCGAATGGATAAGGACATAGGTTTTGTTGTGTATGGGGCCTCTTGATCTTTCCCATTCAAAAATCCTACATTTTTTGTGATAATGCCTTAAGTTGCAATGCTACATCGTCATGTGGGTTTGGTGGAGGAACATATGTTGCGTATTGTAGGATGGTGGATGAAGTGTATGTGGGATTATGATATGATGAGGTGTTGTATGGTGTGTATGGTAGTGTGGGATAAGGTGATGATGGCGTAGGCATATATGTTCCTAACGTGTTTGGGTTGACGATGTTTTTTTGAGGGTTATAGTATAGACCCTATTGTTGTTGTGCGAGCAGTCGTTGTTGGGCATATTGTTGAGCAAGCAATGCTTGTTGTTGGGCTTGTTGTTGTGCGACTAAGGCGACTTTCTGTTGTTGTTTTTGTGTTGCTAAGGCGACTTGTTGAGCTTCTTGTTGTTGTTGTGTTGCTAAGGTTGCTTCTTGTTGTTGTTTTGTTGCTAAGGCTGCTTGATGTTGTTGTTGTGCTACCAAGGTTGCTTGATGTTGTTGTTGTTCTACTAAGGTTGCTTCTTGTTGTTTTTGTGCTACTAAGGATGCTTGTTGTTGTTGTTGTTGTTGGAAAGATTGTGGATAAGCCTAAAGTGTTTGATGTAAAGCTAAGGCATGTGCTTGCAATGTAGGATCGTTTGATTATTGAGACATCTATGATGGGTTTTGGGTGTTTATAATTTGTGTGGGTTGCAGGTTTTTGATGAGAGGTTGGGGGTTCCCTTGGTTCAACATTCCTTGTAAGATAGTGGATTGAGGTGGAGGAATGTAAGTTTGAGGTCCCATTTTATTTTGCATGGCGTGGGGGACCAAGGGGAAAGATGATGATGGTGCCATTAGATATTGCATGTTAAGGGAACACTAGGACCTTGAGTCCATTGATTGAAAGGATTCCCTTGACCGAAGGGTAGGGTGTTCCCTTGTTGTATTTGAGGTGGGATCAAGGTATTACCTTGGTTGATGGGATTCATAACCAAGGTGTTGTTTTGATTTGGGTTGATGATAGATGGGTTTGATGTGGATGGTGGATTGACTTAAGTAGCTTGGGTAACCACTTGTTTTGATGTGTCAATGTGGTTGCTTGAACTACTTTTCAAGGTTTTACTTTACATGAGAGTGTTACCTTGCCCTTGTTGTCCTACTTGAGGCACTTGGTTCACATTACCTTGTGTATCATTAGGCATACTTGGGGTATTTGTGATGATGGATGAAGATGGTTGCACTCGAAAGGTTGAGGTTGTTGTGGCATCATGGAATGTAAGTGGTTTTCCAAATGTTGGTGTCCAACTTGTGATTTTGGGAAGGTTGGTGGTCAATGGAATGGTCGTGTTGTGAATACCCACAGTTGTGTTTGTTCCTGGACATGAAGTGAGACCAAGGTTGGTTCCTAGTCTAGTTGCAAGACTAGATGTTAAGGGTTGACTTGGCACAAGGGATGGAGTTGGTTGAATCGTAGATGAATTCAAGCCTTGTTTCAATGATTGCACAACAAAATATGGGGAAATTGGAGCCATGTTTTAAGGCTTTATGTTCATGTTTGTACTCCATGATTTCTTCCTTATTAATTCCAAATGGGTTATTCTTGACATCTTCTATCTCATACAACCTTGATGGAGACAAGGGTTGTTGTGATGGGGGTAACTTGACTTCTTGGATCAAATTCTTGAGGATTTGGATCACTTGAGGTGAATGTGACTTTGGTTTTCTCCATGATTCTCTTGTGTTGTGATCGTGTCTTTACCATAAATTTTGGGTCACTTATGGGAGAGTTATGTTGAGATTTCTAATGTTTGAACTCTCTAGTTGACTCAAATCTAGGTAGAAGGGATGCTCTAAGTCTTTTTGGAGCAATGATAATAATGGGGGATGAAGAGATGAATGATGTGAAGAGTGATCTTTTCAAATGTTTTGGGACAACACTTTTTACTTAAGAGTTTGATGTTTGATGTTTGGATAAAGGATGTTTATGAACTTGGAAATCTTTAGGGTAGACTCGTGACCTTCAAGATAAACTAGTTCAAAGATGATAACTAACTTAACTAAGTGCATGGAAAAGGATACATTTCACATACAAAGTAGCTAAGTTAAGGGTTGGTTTGATAGATGTTCAAATCAAAAAGTGTTGGTATGTTCAAATTTTTTGCAAAGATAGGTGAAGTGAAGGATGAGTTTTGATGAAGGGTTGGATGAAATGTTTGACCCAATGTTGACCTAGAGTGAACCTTTGTTTTCCAAGACCAAGGTAGTGAGAAACATGCTATACCTCTAAAGTTTTCAAATCCTAAAGGCTCAATGATTTTGGTAAAATAGAACTTGAATGATTTTGGAAATAGGACCCAATGATTTTGGTAAAGTGAAACTCAATGATTTTGGATAATGAGACTCAATTTTTTGCAATGTTTTCCTTATATGGTAGTGGGTGTAAGGTCGGGTTGTTCAATAGAAGCGATCGGATGCCAAATGGTCATGTCGGGTTCAATTTTGTCAATTTATCTTGCTTAAGTGAGTTTCTTTTTACCACAACACTTGTCTTGATTAAGTTTTCAAACTAAATGTCTATGTCAAAAACATCATAAATTTCACAAGGTCCATTTTGTGAAAATCATGAGGTTGAAGCCATAGTTGCTTATGTTGACTTTGGGAAGTATGGATTGAGATATAAGTCAAGATATTTAGAAATCTCTAAGGATAGAAATCCTTAGGACAAGCATTAATATCAAGGCTATTTCAAAAGGTATCCATACTTAGACCAAAGGGTTTGAAATTTTGAGGAAGATTGTGAATGTTTGTTTGCAACATTTTGGAACCAAGCAGAGTATTAAACTGACTCTCAATCATTTACAATCCTAGGTTGAAATGGCCATACTTGTTGAGTCCCCACTCAGATTTCTCCAAACACTAAGACATTGCGAACAGTTGGAGATTTGGAAACAATGGCTCCCCTCCACGACACACACTTCTCGAGACCACCAAATCTCAAAATCCTGAAGATCCTAAGATCTTAAGGATTTTTTTGTTTCAACAATGAATAGTACAAATGCGGGGCAGCTTCAGAACGACCATTCTTGTGCCAACAAGCATTAAGGATTTTTGGTAACTAAAAAATTTGGTTCTTAGTAACAAACTAAGATTACCTAGTCGTATACACACCTGATTTTCCACTTAAGGCTCTTACTACTGTTCCTATTCCACTTAAGGCATGGTACTAGGTTCAATATGTTATACAACCCAAGATAGAAAGACTTTCTCATGATTTCCCAACCTTTAATAAAGCCCTCCGATAAATGTGCTTGCAAGAACTTGCCTATGAGTTTCCCATTATGGGGTGTGTCTCATAGTAAGTCCTCTCTTAAGGGTGACACAAACCATAAAGGTGTACTTAAGTATTTCTCTTCACCCAAGATCGCACGAAGCGCAAGGGGATTGGATACGTACTATTAGTGCACACAATCAATGAAGTACACAGAGTGTTTCTCTTCACCCAAGATCACACGAAGCGCAAGGGAATTGGATATGCAATATTAGTGCACACAAACAACAAAGTACACTTGGAGTGTTTCTCTTCACCCAAGATCACACGAAGCACAAATGGATTGGATACGCACTACAAGTGTGTCATAGTAAAGCAAGCACTCATTCATTTTACCCTTTAAAGCTAAGATGAATTCATTTTATGCTCCAAACGAAATGCTAAGTTGCCTTGTTCAATTTTAAACCCAAAAGACAATGATGAAATGAGGGTTCAATTTTAGTCCCATTTGAGCATTCATTTTAAACCCAAATGAAAATTAGTGAGGTCCTAGAGCATAAAATGAAAAGCATAAGAAATTGGGTTATAATTTCCCCAAAGCTTCAAACGCTTGTTACAATCATAAGTTCTTAAGATGAGAATGCTTCTTCACTTTAACTTCATGTCGTCCAACCTGCAAAACCCAGTTAGCCTAAAAAAGCAGCGTTGTATCTACAAACACAAGGAAAACAAAAATCTAAAGAGAAATTTGTTAGATTGATTAGTTTGTGCCCTTTTAGCACCAAAATGTGACCAATGTCATAGTATAGGTTAACTACACTCAATCCATATGAATTTGAGGCATATTTAACCCACTAAGCATCGATCCCAATAAGATCATTCACTGTAAACAAAGACAAAGAAGCCATTAAAACTAACATTCTAAATCATGAAAGCTTGACAAAACTCTAATATAAGACATTGAAACTTATCCTATTGGGGGAGTGGTGTCGCATTGATGTGGAATGGCGACCCTTTCCCAATCCCTTGGATAATGAGCTTGTTTCAGTCGGTTATATTGAAGAGAATCGATGAAACCAATGAGAGATATGTGATAAAACATTATTTAAATGCTAAATTAACATGATATATGCTAAGATGATTGATATGGGTGAATGAAAATCTACTCTAAATGTATGCAAGCTTCAAAAGATTAAAATCTTAATTAATAAATAAGCTAAATGTATGCATTTATGTTATCATGGAAGCCATTAATGGAAGCTAAGCTAATATGCAAGTAAATAAAGCTAAAATGATGTTAAATGTGAGTGCAAGTGAAAATGATTTTAACAACATAATTTTTTTGTTAAAAGATGGATTCATTTGTCTCCAAATAGTGTTTTATTTATAAGAAAGCAAATGAAAAATGAAAGGCTAAGATTGAAAAAGCTAATCAATGGTCAAAAAGGAAAGAATATGGAGGCATGGATCATGGATTCTCATCAATGGTTGAAAATGCAAGTTGATATTTAATCAAGGGTTCTCATTCCTTCAAGTAAACACACTTTTAACCTGCACAAGAAGTTTTGAGTTAACTTGCACAAGAAGTTTTGAGTTAACTTACACATGAAGTTTTGAGTTAACTTGCACATTAAGTTTTGTAAGAATGTTTCATTTTTCAAATGAGTGAGGAGACAGAATATTCTTTGGAATACTCTCATGGGTGAGGAAATAGATATTTTACAAATTAAAACAAAGTTTAATTGTGCAAAAGGGGAAGGAATATTCCATGGGAATATTCACCTTGCAAGTGGAAGAATTAGTAATTTGATAATTAAAACAAAGTTTGAATTATGTAAATTAGGGGAATTATATGATATTCATTAAATAATTGATTTAATGGAGATTGAATGAAAAAGCAATGGATGAGATTGATTTATCTATCAGTGGTCACAAATAAAAGGAGGATGAAACATGGATCAAGGATTCTCATCAATGGATGAGAATCAAAGATCACATGGATCAAGAAAAGATCAAGGGCTCACAATCATGCAAACAAACACACTTTGCAACAACTTTAAAAAGTTGTTTCAAAGTTTTTTTTGGAGTAATCATTACCTTTTTTAGGAAAATAGGAGAATATTCCTTTGGAATATTCCCTATGCAAGTTGATGAGAGGGAAATTAGTAATTTAGTTAATTAAAACTAAATTTGAATTTGCAAGATGAGGAATGTGAGGATATTCATTAAATTATTGATTTATTTAATGAAAATGAGATGCAAATATGATATTTAATTAAATAAGAGGACTTAGGGTTAAAATTAAATAATTTGCATTATTTAATTAAATCAGATGAAATGTCAGTGTGAGGGGGTGAATTAACCTAATTAGGTCAATTAGATTAATAGGTGAAAATGAGGCATTTAATTAAATAATTAGGCTTATTTACTTAAACAAGCGAAAAGAGGATGGGTTTGAGGATGAAATGATGTTAGCCAATGTGATCCATTGAGAAATTTTTTGGTGTCTACAGGTATTAACCAAGGCTATGACAAAGGAAATTAGTAACTCCACTTATTGAATGTGTGTTACCCATTCTATACTTTGAATGTTTAAGTTATTGTAGTTATTTGTGGAGCCAAACATTATTGCTAATGTTTTGATAATCTCGATATAGTGTTTACAAGAATTGGATAATGCTACTTATTTAAGAACAAGATTTAGATCAAGTGGATTGTATTCCAAACTAAAACTGAGCTCATATTTCAATTAATTATAGTTAAGTGTCTTTGGAGTTCTTGTAACCCATTAAAATCTCATTTTTAAGGATCGAATCCTAATTTATGTTTAGACCTGAATATATTGCAGTTGAATTCATGTATGAGAAATAATCAATTCTTCAAAAAATTCTTGCCTATAGAAAAATTAAGTTGAACCTCTAATTCTTCTTTGTATGAATTCACACCCTTTTATCTTCATTGTTGGCCTCATACCAAGATTCCATGGCCATGTGATGATATTTCATGATATTTTTTACACAGAAGGATTTATGTTGGCAAGGAGATCTGTGTTCATTGATCTTATTTTATCCAATGGCCTATGCAATTAGAACCATTTTCAATGTATACTGTCACCTTTATGTGTGTCAACCATCCAATATTTAATTGAACTTATGATCCATGCAACTCATAAGTAACCTTCAAAATGTGTCAAATCTTTGGTGCACCATTAATAGGCTAAGCCCAAGTCAAATTTGAGGCAGACCCCCTTTCCTTTTCTTGTTCATTGTGCAAATACAATGGCATTATATCATCGGTTATGCCACATGGTAATTTCTTGCAACTTGCAAGGGTTGTCAATGTTGTGTGCTCTTGGTGATGCATCAAACATCTGATAAGAACATAATATAATAAAAAAAATCCATCATGTGAGGCTCCCTTGAGAATATCAAAATAATATTTCACTAGCGGTTGAGATTACTCCATGTCAGTTATGGTGGGCCCCCTCCTTTTTTTTAATTATTTAGTGAGCTCAATAGACAATAACATTAGGTGAGAAACATGTCAACCTCTCACACTCTATAGGTTATGTCAAGGATTCTAAGCTCTTCATGATGCACCATTGGTTAGATCATGGCTATGTTATCTTATGGTGGGAGCACTCACTTATATACCAATATGTGCTTAGTGGCATCATCAAAAGATCTTATTGGTGTGAAGTGTCATTGTGCACTTGGAAGTTTGATATGCAATATTGACGCCACATGATGGTAGAGCCATTTGATCTATAATTGTATTGGAATATCATGTGGCTTGTACAACTTCTCAAGGTGTCAAGGCTCTTAGATGTTTTGAATTCCGCCAACCATGCAATTGAAAAGACATGTTACAACATCTAATGGCCCACACACTATCATATAATTATTTGTAATATATTCAATTTGTTGTTGTATGATTAGTTATTGTTATCTAGTTAGCTCAATGGTAAGTTCTAGATCATTGGCTTTATTATGTCTTATGTCTTCCATGTTCTCATTGGAAAAACCTAAGCTCTATCCTTGTGTAAGGATGATGTCACTAAAATCATGGGTTGTGAAATATTGTGTTGAATTGGATGATCCAATGGATCATGCACACTTAAGGGATGAGTTATCATCATTTCAAAGAGGTTATGTTGATCATTCATCTTAATGAGATGAATGAACCTCACACCTCATGTGAATCCTTCAATTATGTTAGGTCAATAAATTAATGCACTAATAATTTTATAATATGTGTTCCCAAACTAACTTAAACTCGGTTATGATCTCTTAGGCTCAGTGTCACCTCTACATTTGAGAAAATTGGAAGGTTTCTTGCAAGAATTTGAAAATGACTTACCAAAGGAAATTACTACTACCAATAACCCATATTCCTTAACGTAGATAAATTTATTTGGGTTAACTAGTTGTAAGAAAAATATCATTTTATGTTTCAGTAGCTTGGTTGGGGTTTCACACATATTGGCCTGGAATGGTGAGAAAAAGGAAGAACGTGTGAATGAAAAAAAATGATAAGTAGATAAGTAAATGGACATTAACATGCAAGAGTTTTCATATACTAATGAGAAAATTAAAAAGTATATTAGATAGAAATCAACGAATTTTATGTGGATAAAGAAAAGTGATCAAAAGAAAGAATATTGTATCAAAGAGTTTAGCCCCACATAGGACCATGGTGAAAAATCTTGTGTAAGAGAAAAAATAAAGTGGAAGGAAAAATGTTGATGGTCCAATTAAAGACTAGCTTGCATTACCTTATATGTAAGAATGGCAAGTGGACAATACCTAAGGAGGGGTGAAAAATGAGAACATATCTATTTTGCAACAAGGGTGGTGGAGGTAGAATAACATTACATTATGGATTGTACATCCTAAATCAACATATTTATCAAGTATGAAGATAACCTAAGAGTGGACAACTAGATTGCCTTATTTCAGGAGGTGGGGCTAGACAAAAAACAAACATTTTAATCAAGATCCATAGTAGAAGATCAAACATCAAAAAGGGTTTACAAATTTTGTAAAAAGATTTTTGGGTAGCTCTTGTGTCTTGTGATTGTATTGTTGTAGTGCTCTTTTACTACAAATCTTGGTCACGTAAATTGATTGGTCTCATGGAAATTAATAAAATCTTCTTTTTTTATTACACTTAAATAAAAATCTTCCATGGATTATATCTATATATTATATTAATCATTATTCATATAAGTAATGAGTTTTTTGTATACCTCAATGTTAGCATGAGGTTATTTTGTCTATGAAAACCTATATTTAGGCTTTATATCTTATTTCTTAGCATTAAATCAAATTTAACAACTTCACATTAAACTATTCCCATATGTCATGAGGTATTTCCATAAGTCTTAGAGTAATTGGAAGAAGTTGATAATCATTCCCACAGGAGAGGACTCAATAGCCATATACCCTAGATTTACACTCTTTGAGTTCCTAAACAATAAGTTGAATTTCAATGAAATTTTCAGTGTGTTTTCTTACATGATTCAAGAACTTAAAGCTATTGTTTGGGGTTTTTGGCATCAATGGTGTACCACATTAATTTTATATTTATTGAGTTGTCAAAAAATACCTAAAAAAAGGCAGACCAAAACATGTGCATCAACACATGTCTTACCGATCACCTTATGTGTCACCATGTGATTGGTTGTTTCTTTGATATGACATGAAAATGGATATTTTTTGTCCATTGTTTAGGTACTAATGGCTACTAGTATTTAAATTTACAAGTAACAGGAAACAATTCAAAAAGAAGGATCATTGTTGTACGCCATCATAATGGCTAGCACACATCTACTAGGTGAATTGTCTATTACTTGTCTAACTAATTAAAATGGAGTTTTTTAATATATGTTGTATGAAAATATTAAAAAAAAATTACTCTATAAATTGTGGATTGTTTAATTGTGAACAATAAAATATTATTCTTCTTTCGATTTTGATTGGTTGTTATATTTGAGTTTATTACCACCTTCTTGGTAATCAATGTCCCATTGCTAAAAATTATGCATTTTTCTAATGTTTGTCATTTCTTGCAATCTAAAAAAGGGATTTGAACAATAAATCTTGTGTCAAAATCTACTCTCTTCAAACCATCTCATGATACCAAGGCTCAATATAACTTCCATAACATGTGCATTATGTAACATTATATTACATAATCCTAAATATAGTAGGATAATAATTTATATTTTATATTTCGTAGATACATTAAAAACTAAATGATCGTATAGAAGATGAACTAATAGTCATTTCATATTAATAAATATGTATTATCACATTTTTGTTAATGGATAAATGATTGAGTTTCATTGAACATTTTGTTGTCATATACATTTCATTTGTCATCATTTCTTGTGTTACATCTGCAAGCCTATATTGATATCAGAACAAGGTTAAAGGAGAAAAGATAAAGAAGAAGTGCAAATTTATATTATAAAATTTTAACATATTCATTCTTATTTTGAATGTTCATTCTTTTAGTAAATATTTTAATGTGCAATTTTAAATTTTATTATAGAGAAAAGAATATTGACATTAAATTCCAATAAGGTGCAGATTTATTCAAAAGAAATTGAAGTTTGTGTAACTATCCCATGTAGTATTCATTTTGTGTGTCACTCAATAGTACCACCTGCAAATCATGCCCATTTTCTTGCAATAGCTAGTGATGAAACCAAAAATAGATCATACAAAACCCTCAAATACTTTGTGTCCAACCCCAGTTGAGGAGACCCTAAATACCTATACACACCCCTTTGAAACAAAGAATTTGTAGACATGTTTAGATTTTGTATGAGTTGATTTGAGCCTTATTGGTATCAACCAAGGCTATGGCAAAGGAAATTAGTAACTCTACTTGTTGAATTGTGTCACTCATTCTATATTTTGAATGCTTAATTTTTTGTAGTTATTCATGGAGCCAATCATTATTTCTATTGTTTGGATAATCTCAATATAGTGTTTACAATGTTCTAAGTGGATAATGATACTTATTTAAGAACTAGAATTAGAGCATATGGAATGTATCCCAAACTAAAATTGAGCTAAGAGCTTAATTAATTATAGCTATGTCCATTTGGAGTTCTTCAAACACATTAAAACCTCATTGTTAAGGATCAAAGCCTAAATTATTTTTATGCTTGAATATATTGCACTTGAATTCATGTCCAAGAACTAACCAAATTCTTCCAAAACAAATTGTTTGTAAAAAACTTAGGTTGAGAGTATAAATATTATTTGTATCAATTCACACTCTTGTGTCTTCACTGTTGCCCTCATATCAAGATTTCATGGCCTTGTGATGATATTTTGTGATTTTATTTTACACTTGAAAGGCTTTATGTTGGCAAGGAGATTTGTGGTCATTGATCTTATTTTATCCAATGGCCTATGTAATTAGAACCATTTTCAATGTATATTTTCACCTATAAAGTGCATCAACAATCCAGTCTTTGATGATTCTATGATCCATGCAACTCCTAAGTAACCTTAAAAATATGTCAAAGATCTAGTGCACCATTGATCAACTAAGCCCAACTTAAATTTGAGGTAGACCCCATTTCCTTGTCTTGTTCATCATGTAAATACAATGGCATTATATCATCAATTATGTCATGTGGAAATTTCTTACAACTCGCAAGGGTTGTTAGTGCTTTGTGCTCTTGGTGATGCAACAACCATTTGATGAGAACATTTAATATGACAATTTTTAAAGTTGTGTGAGGCCCCCATGAGAATCTCAAAATAATGTTTCAGTACTTGTTGAGAGTACTCCATGTCAGTTGTGGTGGGCCCCCTCCCTTTTTCTTTAATGATTTAGTGAGCTCAATAGATAATAACATCAAATGAGCAACATGTTAACCTCTCACACTCTATAGGTTGTGTCAAGTGTAACACCTGCCCCAAAACCCTGGAGAATGTAACACATTTAAACGAAAGCGAACAATTTTTTTTCTTAAAGTGATATTAAACATATGAGTTACGCTACACTAGCACCCACACTCTCTAAGGATCGTGGCAACGCTTAAAAAAAGTACAAGTCTAACTAATACAATTAAAAACCACATGCATTTAATGCTCATAAATAAAGTACATACATCCATCATCATTAAATTACAACACATAAGATACCAAAGATGTGATATTGTTTCATACATCTTACATTCATTTCATTTTACAATACAATGCTCATTCACAAATGAGATAGTTTAAACACAAGATTTACAATTACAAATTACAAAGGCGCTCCTCGATTACACTTTGAGGAGTGATACAATTTACAAGGTTACAACTGTTACAAAAGAGTACATGAAAGAATAAACAATTCCACTGGTACACACGAGCTCTCCATCAAGAAATACTCGCCAACATGAACAAGAGAAATAGGAACCTGTCCCACGAACAAAGTTATCCAAGAATAGCAACACCGGTGAGAGAACCCAACGGAAGAAATAGCATGGTTTCCTCCCAACTGCGTGGTACCTGAAGGTCCACTCCCTCTGTGCTAGGAGATAGTAAAAGAGTTTCCAAGACCAAACCTACAACCCCTAAACACAGGAAAATACATTTCTAAGCAACACAAGTACAAAACTCACAAGACGGTTACATTGCTTCCAGATAACAAAGATCAAGTACATCATTTGTACACTACACACTAACTATCTGACTGTTGTCGTAGGAAAAGTGTCACACATAATTTGTTATGAGTTACCCTAGCTCAACCTTCCTAGGCTACCAGACCCCCATCTTGGGTTACCCTAGCTTGCCTCTACAGGTCGTCGGACCCTCATACAAACTATGTGTCTCGTCTCATCTCAAGTCTTAACAAGCACATGAACCATGAGAGAGGAATTCATTATCTTTATTAGTTTGAAAGTTCCCCATTAATTCTTTTAAACTATCACTTGATTGAACCCTAGGTGAGTTACCCTGACGCCCCTTTGTGCGTCGGACCCCCACAAAGAGCCACCCTCCTACAGACAACACAAAGTTCAAATCCACAATACTATGGGTAACCAAGGTGCACAATGCTGATAACATTTCTCAACCTTAAAACATAAGGTCACACAACCCATTCATAGTAACCAGGTATCCACACTATATCACACATCTCGTTCGTGGTAACCGGGTGTCCAAACTGACTATATCCACGTGCACTACCCAAGTAAACTCAAGATCCAAACCAACACAAGATACAACCCCCACCACAAAGGAGACACCTTTGGAAGTCTTACATAAACAATAACTCAATTTTCCCCAACAACGAGAATGAGATAAACATAACTTTAAAACAATTCCAAGCACAAGATAAAATCTAATATTAGGATATTTTAAATCCAAATAAGACAATTACATATTGCATGCAAACAATCAAAATAATACATAATTCCATTTACATTTTCAATAAGAAACTAAAGCTAATTGTTTTCCTTCATTTTTTCTCAATTACGTCTAATGATAAAATCAACTTAATTTAATTTCATCTATAAGCAATAAGAAAATTAACACTAATAGTTTAACTCCAATTTCACAATAATACACACAACAATAAAAACAATTTCTTTATAAAATTCATTTCTCTTTTAAAATACAACATTCTATAAATACTCTATTTCATGCATTTACATACATCTATTATCAAAATATATATATATATATATATATATATATATTTAAAACATCCATTATATCAAAATAGCCAATTAAATAAATATATTTAAATATATATAATTAAATATGTATAATACATATAATTATACATATATATAAATATATATTATTTAATTAATTAAAAATAATTTACCATATTCAAACAATACTAATCATAAAACTGGTATGTTGGGACTTTAATAACTTTCGTTTTCAGGTCTGAGTTTTTCTAAAATATTTACCAAAGGTGCGCCACCAAGTCTTTTAAAACATATAAAAAATTAGCCATACCCAGTTCGTACATTTTGAGTTATGATTAATTTAGTGACCCTCTATTTCTGCTATTTTTTTTAATATAATTTTTTCTACAGGTAAAGATCTACTATTTTATCAGAGGATTTCATTTTCAATCCTACAGAGGTTTTCTAAATTATCTTCTTCTTTTTTTGAATTTCCTACCACTTTAAATTCATTTCCCTGTAGAGGATCTAAGATTTTCACAATTCTTCTACAAAGGTTTCCAAAATTTCACAACAGGTTTAACAGACATCCCTTCAAAACTTTAAATCAAAACCTCCATGAAACACACAGATCTTCTAAACTTTCAATTTCACAATATCTAAATAAAGCTTCTACAGAATTGTAGAGACAATCTTTTAAAACACAAATTAAATAAACAAAATAAAATAAGGAACCTGGATCCTCAAGCTTGAACTGATGAAGAATGAAGTTGAGCCTTCGTATTTCAATTCCCGAGCTTTTCCCAAAGATTTCCTCTTCCAGAAGATGTGCAAAAACAATTCCAACCAAGAACTTCCCTGAGAGTCTTTTCAATATTTTTCACAAAAAACTTCATACAAAATTCCTGTATCCATTCCCGTGAAAAAAAAACAAATCTTTCTTCTTCCCATTAATCCCAATATTTTTTCCGTGAAATAATCTCAAATCCAATCCCCTAAAATTAACTAACACTTGTCACATAAGATATCTTCTTAATCAAAGATATTTGCATTATGCATTTACAACTTATCTTGCATGTAATCAAAATTGAACCATTAGTTCCAACTTCAACATTCTACTCAAGATCACTTTTTAAATTCCAAGTCAAAATTCATAACATGAAGAAAACAATTCTTTTAAAATATCTTCTTTTCCTAAATTTAAATTTGCACAATTAAAATTAACAAATGCATTTAATTAAATATCCCCTTTTTAGTATTTAAATCACAATATAATTTCAAAATAAATTTAAATAATTTAAACTATGCACTTTATCAAAACAACTTTAATTAATTTATTTATTTAATCAACAAGCTTAATTTAATTAATTGATTTATCTACTTAATAAGATAAATTTAATCAAAAGAATTCAATTACCTTACCAGATGAATTAAATTAAATAACAACTTTTAACAACTTTAGTCTAAAATACATAAATTAACATTTAAAACATTTAAACATTAATTTTCACAAACAATCTCACAAGATAATAAATTATCAAACTAACAAAGACGACATGACTCGACAACCAACCAACCACGAACTGACGACACACTGTGACTGGGTTTGTGGTTTGACAAGGCCACTCCGTTACTATCTCCCTATCAACATAACCATTGGGAAAATGGACACGCTCAAACCTGTGAAGCCAGGTGGAGACAATGTCATGTACCTGCAAACCTGTAAACAAGACAAATGTCGAACATGCATATAAACATAGTAGATACACCGTGAAGAGAAATTGCGGAATTACAGGGCGCTCACATGCGAGTGATGTAATCTCGTCCTCTTCACTAATACAGTCACACAAAACTGACAAGAATAAAGCATCCATAAATCATCATATAAATGTACATCAATATTTCCAAATAGCAACTACGTTAATCCATAAGCATAACATAAATCATAAGCAACACATAAAGTATCATCACATCAAAGTATAACATCAATATCGCTCTAATGTCAACGATCATAAAATAATAACAAGGTATCAAGATCTATCATAATAAGATACTGTCAAACATCATAAGCAAATCTAAACACATAGTAGCAACAACTAGAGGGGCATTACATCAAGGCTCCTAAGCTCTTTGTGATGTGTCATTAGATAGATCAAAACCATTAAATATTATAGTGGGATTGCTCCCTTATATACCTATAGGTGCTTAGTCGTATCACCAAAACATCTTATGGTGTGAAGTGCTATGGTGCACTTGGGAGTTTGATATGCAATGTTGATGTCAATCAATGGTTGATCCATTTGATCTATGATTGTATCAAAACATGACGTGGGTTGTGCAACCTCCCAAAGTGTCAAGGTTATTAGTTTTTTTAATTGCACCAACCATGAAATTAAAAAATACATGTGAAAGCATCCAATGGCCCACGCACTCTCATATAATCATTTGTAATATTGTCAACTTGTTGTTGCATGATTAGTTAGTGTTACTTGGTTAGCTTGGTGGTAGGTCATAGATCATTAGCTTATTTGTGTCATATGTTTTTCATGTTCTTATTAGAAAAACCTAATCTATATCCTTATGTGTGAAGATGATGTCACTAAAACTATGGGTTATGAGATCTTGTGTTGAATTGGATGATCCCAGGGATCATACACACTTAAGGGATGAGTTATTGTCATTTCAGAGTGAGGTTGTGTTGATCATTCATATTGATGAGATGAATGACCCTCACATCTCCAATGAATCCTTTAATTTATGTTAGGCCAACAAGTCAATGCACTAATAATTTTCTAATATGGGTTCCCAAACTAATATGAGCCTAGTTACAATCCCTTAGGCTCAATGCCACCCTTACCTTTGATAAAATTGGAAGGTTTCTTGCAAGAATCTTAAAAATGACTTACCAAAGGAAATTACTACTACCAATAACCCATATTCCCTGATGTAGAAAAATTGATATGGGTTTAACTGACCTTGTAAAAAATGTTAGTTTATTTTTTGGTAGCTTAGTTGGGTGTCACACATTATTGGCCTAGAATGGTGATAGACGAAGAGTAAAGAAAAAAGAAGAACATGTGAATGAAACAAAATGACAAGTGGATAAGTAAATGGACATTAACATGTAAGAGTGTCAAAATACTAATGAGGAAATAAAAAAAGCATATTAGTGAGAAATCCAAGAATTTTGTTTGGATAAAGCAAAGTGAAATTGGAAGAAAGAATAGTATATCAAAGAGTTCAGCCCCACATGGGACCATGATGAAAAGGCCTACACAAGAAAAAAAAATTAAGTGGAAGGAAATATGTTGATGGCCCAATTAAAGACTAGCTTGCATCACCTTAGATGTGAGTAGCAAGTGGACAATACCTAAGGAGGAGAGAGATATGAGTACATATTTTTCAACAAGGGTGTTGAAGGTAGAATGGTATTACATTATGGATTGTACATCCTACAACAAGATATTTATCAAGTATGAAAATAGCCTAAGAGTAGACAACCTAATTGCCTTCTTTCAAGAAGTGAGGCTAGACAAAAATATAAAAAATGTAATCAAGATCCATACTATAAGATCCAACATCAAAAAGGGTTTACAGATTTTGTAAAGGATTTTTTGGTAGCCCTTTTGTCTTGTGAATGTGTTTGTGTAGTGCTTTTTAACTACAAATCTTGGTCCCATAAGTTGACTAGTCTCATGGAATTAATAAAATCTTTCATTTTACTACACAAATAAAAATATTCCATGGATTAGATCTATAGCTTATATTAACCCTTTGTGCATAGAAGTTGCAAGTGTTATGTATATGTCAGTGTTAGCAAGAGGTTATTTTGTTTATGAAAATAGATTTTTAGGCTTTATCTCTTGTTTCTTAGCATGAAATGAAATTTAATAGCTTTACATTAAAGTATTCCCATTTGTCATGAGATGTTTCCATAGGTCTTAGAGTAGTTTGAAGAAATTGATAATCATTTCTAGGGGAGAGGACTTGGTAGCCATACACCTTGGATTTACACTCTTTAATATGAAAATTTCAATATGTTTTCCTAGGTGATTCAAGAGCTTAAAACTATTGTTTGGGTTTTGGGCATCAATGATGTAGCCACATTAACTACATATTCATTGAGTTGTCGAAATACACACACAAAAGGTAGACCAAAACATGTGCATCAATGCATGTCTTACCGTTCACCTTATGTGTCACCATGTGATTGGTTGTTTCTTTGATATGAAATGAAAATGGATATTGTTTGTCCATTTTTTAAGTACTAATGGTTATTAGTATTTAACTTTACAAGTAATAAACAAAATTCAAAAAGAAAGGTCATTGTTGGAGCACCATAATGGTTACACATCTACTAGGTGAATTATCTATTGCTTGTCTAACCAATTAATATGGAGTGTTTTTATTATATCTTGCATGAAAATATTAAAAAATATTATTACTCTATAAATTGTGGATTGTTAATAGTGAAAAATAAAATATTATTTTTCTTGCCATCGTGATTGACTTATATTTGAGGTTTATTACCACCTTGGTAATTGATGTCCCACAATTAAAAATTACACAATTTACAAATGTTTGTTGTTTCTTGCAATCTAAACAAAGGAATTGAACAACAACATATCCTACATGTCAAACTCTACACTCTTCAAACCATCTGATAATACCAAGGCTCAATACAACTTCCACATCATGTATATTATGTAACATTATTGTGCATAATCCTAAATGTAGTAGAATAATAATTTATATTTTCTAGATACACTAAAAACTAAAGGATCATTTAGAAGATGAACTAAATAATCATTTCATATTATTAAATATGTATATTGTATCACATTTTTGTTAATTGATAAATGATTGAGTTCCATTAAACATTTAGTTGACCTATCCATTTCATTTGTCAATCATTTCTTGCATTACATCCTCGTACCTTTATTGATATCAAAACAAGATTAAAGAAGAAAAGATAAAGAAGTGCAAGTTTACCTTGTAAAATTTTGACATATTCATTCTTATTTTAAATGTTCATTCTTTTAGTAAAGATTTTAATGTGCAATTTCAAATTTTATTATAGAAAAAAGAATATTGCCATAAATTCCAATAAGATGCAGATTTCTTCAAAAGAAATTGGAGTTTGTGTAACTATCCCATGTAAGTCATTTTTTGAGCCACTCAAAAATACCGCCTGCAGATCATGCCCATTTTCCTGCAATAACCAGTGATGAAAGCAACAGTAGATCATACAAAGCCTTAAATACTTTGTGTCTGACTCCAGTTGAGGAGACCCCATTACCGATATGCATCCCTCTGAAACAAAGCTTTTATCTTACCAAGCCCATCAAAAACCCTGGTCAAGATTCTATTAATAAAACTCTTTGCATCATTATATGGTTCCCCCATGTGGACATCAAAATCTTGTCCGCGGCCATCAACCCTGTTTCTACTGAAGTCATCTCTGCCTCTTGTTTCCGGCTGTCTCATACCTCTTGAAGTCTGTTGGTCTTATGAAATATTCTAGGTCGTTTTCTACTCCATTTTCCTGGTGCCATAGTTTTGTTTGTAGAGTCTTTCATTTGAGAGTCTAGGTTTAGGTGTTGAGATCTTGGTTTTTGGATTTCCAATATAGTTTGGGGATAAAATCATATTACAGCGTTTTTTTAATAGAATAGGGATCTCATGATAGTCCTATACCTTTTATGAGCCCTTTTTATTAGCTTTGGAGGTGTTCCGTTTCATAACCAAAAGTTTATATTTTGGGGTATGTCTTATACATCATATAAAGGTGGTTTTGAAATTTTTTAATTAGTGGTAAAAATTTTATTTAAAAAAATACAGTGTTTAATATATATGATGTTTCAAATTTATGTTCACAATTTAAGACAGTCATGATTGAATCATTGTATATGACATCTAATATAGTTGTAACAATGATGTATGTGACTTTGTCTCAATAAGTTATCAATGAGAAATAAGGACATAATTATTTTTATTTTCATATTCCTCTATTACCCATTTATCACTATCGTAAGACAAATCCTAACTAATTTCTTTCTAATCAAGTATCATTGATAGGATGAATCATTTTCATGCGCTACCTAAGTGTCACATACCTCTTTGATCTCACATGCTTTAGCATCCCTTTCATGTATTGACAAGTATATGAAAAAGATTTCTACTTATTAATGGGTATATCAAAAGGGTGAGCATACAAGAGGATTGGTATATTGGTATGGTAGTATATAGAAAAGGAAACCTATTGGAGTTATAAGAAACCAATCCATCTCCATTTGACAACAAAATTCATAAGGTGTTGTGAATTGTATTGTCTATGAGCATTGTCAATGGAAATTGACTTGAATGTTTATGTAATCTTTGTTATCATGTCTAAATTATACACCAGTGACATGTTATCCTTGCAAATTAAAGCTAGTAACCAACAAGAAGCCAAAATAATATATGAATGTTGGCATCAATACAAACCTTTGTTCATGTTTTTTTACAATGAATACAAGATGTTGCAACAAGAAATCAATAGGTTGCAAGATCAATTACAAGATTAGACACCCAATCTCTTTGTATAGAAGAAAGATATCATCAACAATAATGTCCCTTCTTCAAGCAATTCAACTCAAAAGGTTGGTAAAGACAAAAAGTCCATGGAGAAAAGTGTTAAACCCCCTTTTGTGTAACAAAATAATGTTGCAAAGAAGAAAGATGTTGATGGTCCTTCAAGTAGTACAACTCAAAAGGCAAGAAAAAAATATTCCACTTATCAACTTTGTATATGGAGACATTTTGAACAATAGTCAAATTGAGTCTTCACCTATTTGCCAACCCTACGAAATTAAAATGTCATTGTAGACATTGAGGCCATACTTCCAGTAATCATTTTGATATATCTTTGTCTATCATGTGATCAACACACACATTTTGCAAAACAATGTATTATCAAAGATTTGCCCACAAAACAATGAGGCATATGTATTTTGGATGGATAGATCTTTTCAAATGAAAAACTAAGGCACTCGTCTATTGTCAAAATTAGGAGTCCAATCCACTATTTCAAATGATAGCTTGACTACTCCAAATGCAAATGTCGGTGTTAATCCAAATGATATCAATATAGATATTATTAAGCATTAGTATGAAAGCTTGTTAAGCTTTTCTACTCATGATGTAGATTTTGTCGTCAATCCAGTTGGCGATGAGCTTAATATTATAGATATTGTTGATACTTGTACTATTGAGTGACAACCTACTAAAAGAATTGTAGAGTTGCTCAATTCCCACAAAGAATAATTATGCACTTAGTGCCTATGATTTCCCATTTTTATTGGTGTATTGATAATGAGCATACTAAGACCGCTAGATATTCAAATTATGGATATTGTCTCTTGTTGATTATACTTTTGCACTTGAGTTGTAAGTTAAAGACTTGAAAGGATTGCTTACAAACACTTCTCATTAAGTTGAAAACCGGAAAGGGAGATTCATGATGAAAACCCGAGAGGGCTGCATCAAGTTGTGCATCTTTGTACATGAGTTCATATATGTTGTTCTTTTTTGGGGGGTCTCTGTAGCAGCTCTCCACTCTCATCTTATAGGGGGAACATGTAGATTCAAATTTCAAGTTCTTTGAGTGGATATTTGGAGACTTCTCACATTGTCCATTGAGGTTTTGTCATTCAACCATATTGCAATTACAATATATTGTTGCTTATCACTACATCTCAGTAAGTAATGTTCAACTTAGCATTTGAACACTTGTGATTGCACACTTATGGTTTTTTCTGGCTATGATGTTAGGAAATTACTAGGATGATCAAACAATTTCTTGCATAACCCTATGAGAGAAAAGCGTGCATACAAGATTACAAAATAAACATAATGCAAAGATCAAATAAATACCACAAGATTACACAAGATATACTCGAGGATAACCCGCATGAGGAAAAAGCCCACCCTCCAAAAGCATTCACTCTCAATGTATTATTCAATAATGAAATATTATGACACTTACAAAGTCTCCATGAATACTTATGAAACATCAAGCTCCTCTAATGCATCCTCCATGTGTCCAAACATAATGGGAACTATCCAACCACACATCCTATGACATGTTTCACATATGCACTCTACAAAAGAGCTAGATACAAATAAATGATAGCAAACCTCAAAGGTTGTGATAGTTGACCCCAACCACTATACATTTACTTTTATAGAATCAAGTTCACACTAATACAACTATGGTATTGAAAAAACCATGTGTCTCAAAACTATGAGTACAAAACCATTGACTTCAACTTTTACATTTTGGTACTAAGTTTTTTCAATATTAAATATTTTTTTAATGTGCAAATGTTATAGAACAACTTTACAAATGAACCCAAATAAATATTTAATGTGGTTAAACATATCTCCAACGATGCACCACAAATAAATATTTATTTTACATAATTAAAATAATTATTTTCTTCTGCAAGATTTACAACACCCTTTTTCCTAACATATGCATGGAGTGAGATCATGTCTCTTAATTTAACAGCATATGGATGGCAAGTGTTTCACATTTTCAACTCGACCTGCCATCCATATGCTCTTAAGTTAAGAGACATATGGGCGTGAATAAATGCTACTAAAACCTATTTTCTCATGCAATAGGTGCACTAGTTCAACAAAAAACACATTTTCAGACTTCATAAAGAAAAGGAAGGCGAGACCAATTCAACAACCAGTGTTTGGATAGCACATGCAAGTATTGTAACACATATAATGTGTATATGTCCACAAATTCTGTGTACATGCCTATATATACAATACATATATATCCACAATTCCTGCGATTTTGAAGGGGTAACAAGGTTGCTATGCTGCTGCTGCAACGCAATCCTATATATATAAAACACAAGCTCATTATTACACAAGCCATTAATCTTAAACAACACTCCCCTATCACTTGAATTGCTTGTACCATAGCCTAAATTATTCCTCATTATCTGCCGATGTTGCTACTTATAGAGGTAACATTAATACAAACCATAAAACTATGGCCCAGTAAAATCAAGAGATCAGACGGGCAAGGCTGAAATGCATGAGACAAGTTGGGGGAATTTTAATAACAACGTTCAACATATTAAATATTCAATTAAAATAACCTCCAAAATAGCAACCAAGTACAAATATAAATATTTCACGGTGCCCTCTTCTCATGACATATACCAATATAAAAAGCCACCAAAACCAAAACCAACAAACAAACAAACAAACAAACAAAAAACCCACAAACTCAAGTGCCGTGCTCTAATAGCAACCTTGGGATTTAAATTTGGACATTTCTAAGAATTTATCTACTTCCACACTCCCAAGTTTTTAGTACAAGGAACACATCAAATTTAACTAATTAAGAATGAAAAGAATATACCTTATCTACAAATTAGTTTTTTATTTTTCACATGTAAATCATTTCAATCTATATATTTCACATGCTATCTTAATTAAATTGGCTTTACCTGTTTCTCTTGTCACCTTTACCTTCACTCATTCCTCCTTATTTGTATACATTTATCTTTAGTCAATATACAAATACCTTCCATTCTAGATAATTAATTGAAAAATATGACTAACAAAATACATTGTTTCTCAGTAAGTAATTTGAATAAAAATTATAAAAGAATTAACCTATCAGAACTCCTATTAAATCTGGTTAATACAATATAAATAAAATTAAAAACCTCGTACTTATAAAATGTTATTTTTTATATAAAACTATAATTTAAAAGCCTGCCCATTTATATATATATAGATAGATATATAGTTTGAAAACATCAAATATCATGTCCAAAAGTATTAATAATAGGTTTTCATGAATCATTCAAACCTAAACCATCATCCCTATATGCTTTTTAGTGTATTTCCCAATTTCCACTGCCTCTCCCAAACTTAATGCTTGTAAGAAAATAGTTCTCTATTGTAATGGCCGTAAAATCTTCTCTAAAGATAGCATGCTTTTACATTAAAAAGTGTAATGCTAAAGCTGATTTCTTTTCTTCATCAGACAGATGTCAACAGCGTGTTCCGTGACACTCACCATAATGGACCTTCCCCTTGTAAAGGATCCAACAAGAAGCTTTTATCAATCAAAGTAAGTATTCCTTTACCCAATAAACTAAGGAATGAAATACATACTCTAAAGTACTCATTGTTATAATCCTTATTTGAATATCCGAAAAAGTCCTAAACACATTTCCCTACACTATAAATAACTTGCGAGGCAGAATACTCAAAAACACACCCTTAATGACCTAAATTGAATGCTTCCTTAAAAAGGAGCATTTGGTTTTAAAGAGATATATACATTTGCAATAGGTCTATCATGACTAAAGCCTGAATTTTATGGTTCAATGTCTTAACATGACTTATTAGCCTTCTCCGATTAAAAAACAGCTATATCAAACTAAATAATTTATATATTTATCAAATTTTATTCAATGCAACAAATCAAATTATAGTTTATCATATGAATTTTTTTTAAAAGCTTATTTAATGATAAACTTTGACATGTTTGTAAACCTGCATATATTACAGCCCTTATTGTATTGTCAGGCGACAAAATTTGTTAACTAGCCATTTGTAGGAAAAAAAATTAATTATGCTCATAATTAGATTTTGAGATTCACTGGCAAAACTATTGGATATAACTCTATTTATTTTTTCAACGACATTGAACTGTACGCAAAATTTATTTATCTAGCTTATCTAGTGAAAGAAACAAATGTTATTGATGACAAAGAAGTTTGAACAACTATCATCTCCCAAAGTAAAAACTGGTATACAGCGATGTGTCATTTAGTGGCAAACTGCATTGAAATATGGCCAGCTTTTTCTGCTGTAGCATGCCCAATGAATTTGTGTGGAGAAAGAACCCATTTCTACCACTGTGTATATTATACACAATATTGTACATTTTCCAAATTGAAGATATGACATTGATGCCATTGCCAATGATCAGACTACCTCTTGAAATCTAACAATATTTTGTTAAAATTCAACACAATATAGGTATACATTTTACTAACCACCCATGCTTTCCCGCCTCCTGACAACCCCTTCCACCAGTTTCACCTTTCTGGATGTATCATCAACAATTTGGGTAAGTTTTCCAACCGCTGTTTTCAAACGTGACATTTGAGTTTCTGGCATAGCCAGCTTTCTTCCTCCAACACTTTCAGTTGATAAATTTTTCACACGTGACTGAGATATTCGCATGTATCGTTCAAATCGAGAATTTAGGCCCTCAATAGCTGACTGAAGGACATCCAAGTCCTCATAGTTTATCATATCTGTTATGCAGTGAAAGGTATAAATATTCAAAGAATAAAGACAAAAGAGAACAAGTTACTTAGCACAACAGAACATAGGCCAGTCTTCAAGTACATTGTAAGGAAAAAAAGAATTTTCTTTCTTAATTGAGCTACAGTTTATTACTTTTGCTATTTTTCTGAAAATAAGTAAAACATACCAATCTGAGATTTAAAATCACGCTCTGCAGCTGTAAGAGGTTTTTTCTTCACTCCTGGTATGTCGTTAACTTTCTTTAGGCGTTTATTTAGCTGCATGTTTACCTCAATAGCATTTACGATTCGCTCTCCAAGATAAATTTTATCCTTCTGAACATTTTGCAACTTCTCCTCCAATTCCTGCAAACGCAGCTGCTGATCATCTACAACTTTGTTTAGCCGGACACCATGATTTTTGAGTTCCACATACACCTGAAAGTCAATCATAAGACATCAATGACTTGCAGTGCATTTTTACTTCAAAGAGGAAAAGATATTATCTTACTAGCACATACCTTATGTGAATATTCAACATATTTCTCGTGAAGTAATTTGTAATGATCATGAAGGATAGAACGGCCTTCAATCGAGTCTGCAGTCAAATGCCGCATTGATACTGGAACCTATTATACATTAACCAGAACATAACAGTGAAGTGCAATATTAGCAAAATCATACAGAATGCCACCTACAACTTCCAATACACTATAAATCGAGGTGTCAAAAAGGAAGAAAAACATAATCATTTAGCCTCCCCTCACACAGACAACATTTAAAGTGTAAATGCCAAGAAATCAAAAAATAGGATATTAGATTGGTAAAAAACTAATAAGGTACAGCTATGCAAAAACTGCTGATACTTAAATCCGATGCAGAAACAAAACAGAAATATAGAAATGCTAGATGATTAAATGAACTTACTTGAGGAATAGGAATCTCTTTTGGCCCAAGTAGCAGTTCTCTATTCATAATTTCAGAATTTCCTGTTTCAGAAACTTCCAAACTCTGATCAGTTCCTTTGAAGCCTTCAATTCGAAGAGGGAGCGATTCTCTCTGAACCTTCATCTCTATTACAGCGCATTCACATGCTGAGGTAAGTGCTATAAGCCATGCCTTACCAAATGAATCTAAAAGAGTAGTGACACCAAGAAGTGGCATAGGAACAGAATCTTCAGTGGGACATGTCTCAAGAACAGGATAAACAGAAGGAGCTTTACCAGGTGAACTTCTGTCAGCAGTCCGGTCAGAAAATGGAAGCCAATGCAACAATAAAGCATCTATCCCTGCTGCATGATAGCAGTAGAGTCTTTCAGGGATTATAGGGTCAGGTAAAAGGGAAAGGGGTGCAGTTTCTAACAAAGTTGTTGGCAATGCAAAGTCAACCACTGCCAGCTGCAGCAAATGAGGTGGTTCACCTATCCATGGATTGTTCACAATATCCTGGTTGCTCCCATATCCACTGCCTACACATGAACTATTTTCTAACTTAACCTCAGCAATCATAGCAACTGAGAGTAGGTTATCATCCTCTATCCGTAACTGTGGTGAGCTCCCAATGTTCCAAACAGGTTGCATCTCATCTGCAAGAGCATAGATTTGCATTTGGCCATCACTCAAGCTGATAGCTAAAATACTATCTTTATGAATTGAGTTGTACAGAAAACCAACTGCACGATGCCTATGCCTTGTAGGTTCATCACCACCAGTATTTGTATTGCTGTCTAAGACCATAGGAAGAGGACCCTGCACGGCTATAATGAAGTCAAAATCCCAAAACAAGAACATTAATTTAACTTGAAAACAAACATAAAAAATTAATGGGAAACTTTTACTTTCACAATCAACAATTGAACATAAGATCTAGACCAAAGTATTTCATTCTTTTCCGATAGCCTATACACTTCACCAGATGCTCAATGTGGTGTAAATTTTGACATTTCAAAATGATAGCAAATTCCTATGCAATTTAACATCTCTCAATGATGATAGAAAATATTATTTATGTTTGCTAGGTTTTTGGTTTGTGCTTGAATTTAATAAAATATTATAATCACCTAATTCAAAGAAAAATGACTGGTCAGAAACATAGATTAAGATGATCCCGTGGACGGATAGGGCAAAGCAATTGAGCTTCTAGACAAGAAATGTTGCTAGAAATCACATAACTACACAGATTGCACTTTAATTGCTAATAACACATATTTCCAATCATCTCCACTCTTCAACCTGTGTTGATTGCCTTTCTTCTACATGCTAAAAATCATACAGTAATAAATATCTGGAAGCTCATCTTAGATTTGATGTAAGCTGTCTTGTTTTCACTTGGAATAGATGCCAAAAAGAACCCAAAATTTTTGTGCATGCCTTTTCAATCTCTCAAAAAAAACCATTCTCGCCATATCAAACTGCGGCATTGGGCAAAGCTATCCAACCAAAGAGGAAAAAATAATAATTAACCCATTCCAAGACAGAAATTTGTCAGTTCTTTCAGTTCTGAACCTGAGAACTGAAGTTCAGTATAAAAGTCACCACTTATAAGCTGATAATAATAGAGGCCCTTGTGTGAAAGTTCACAAACTATGCATACTAATTTTGTCTTATAGGGAATGTTTCCTAATAATAAGTAAAAACAAGACAATGAAAATACAGAGAAAAAAGAGAAATATAACTTGATGATTTTGAAAGGCAAACTCAATAGGACAAAATTATATCAAACCTAATAAATCACAGAAATGCCTAGGGCATATCCAATCATTAGATATAATAAAGAAAAAACAGGCTGCACTATGACTACGAAGCAGCATAACAACTGACCAATGTGTGGGGATGCTTGCAGCCATTAAAGGTCATAGGCACATCAACCAACAAGTATTAATGTATTGCATAAACTTGAACAGTCGTGAAGATTAGACATGTCTGTTTTCCTGCATGGAGTATATTAATAAAATCGTTGGATTCATCTCACTTCATCATGCCTTGTTTATTCTTTCAAGTTAATTTCTCTAACTATTAATTGCTGTCCTGATAAAAACTACCAGAGTATTAGAGACAATATGAATCCTGTTATCAAAATTGATGAGAAGGGAAGAAGACCACTGATACAACCATGTAAGTTATGGAAAAAGATTGGTAAGATGTTGAGTAATTAGTGGCTGGAAAGGCTGTTAAGTGTTAAATCATTGGGACGAGCAGAGGGCTAGTCAAGTTCTCCATTGGTGTTTTAAAAGGCAGCTCAAAGTGTAAACTGCACAGAAACGGCACAAAAGAAAGCTTATGTTATTAATTTGTTTTTTGGGCAGCTCCTACAAGCAATCTGTTGTCCAGTGTATAGCATGGACACGATAAGGGATTATAAAAACCTCTGGGAAGCCTTAATTCCTATTTTAGGAGTTATGATTTCTTAAAATCTTTCTAATTTGATAGCGGAAGGAGATTCATGGATGGTGATCAATGCAACGAACAAGGGGAGGAGCCCAAGCTGGAAAATTAATTGATATGTAGAGGAGACTCAAGTTTTAAATCAAAATTTTGAATCTATGAGGTTTGTCACTACAAGACATATAAATATTGCTGCATATCATTTGGCCAATGAAGGGGTAAACCAAAATCTCATTACAGCCATACCTAGCCAAAGAGCTAGCTCATGCCCCCAACTCAAAACTGAAGTTAGCTTTTAAGTCTCCTTAACTCTCATCCTCAAGTTTTGGTAAGCTATAGTAATAGGGTTTTGTATATGCATTTAAGGCATTTTAAGGCAAGCATATGAGAGGCAGTTGTGAAGGAATATAATAATGAGATAGTATAGAGATGAACAAACATGTTGGATTGTTGATCGGAGCATAGTACAATGCATTTAATATCTTAAGTAAGGTGGCCGAGTAGGTAGGCATTGTATTAATTTATGCCAAGGACTACACGATTTATGCAAAGTCAAGGTGATGGCAAGTGGTATATGGTTGTGTAGGTTTGTTTTCATGGCTTCTCTCTAGATTATTGGTAGATATGGAGGAGCAACCACAAGAGGTACACGATAGAGTTCAGTTGGCGTAAGGGAAAAATTTTGATACATGTTTGCAAAGTATCTTCTCTTGCCAAGACCCAACAGCTCTAGGTTTTATCAAGGGAGTCCAAGGTGATCAAGTGATGTCAGTTGGGCATTGTTCCAAGGTAGCTATATGTGGGGATTTTATCACTAGTCTCACATTTTTCCTTCTGGATGCATCTATTGGCTTATGGATTTTACAATTGTTCCTCCCAAATCAATTCTCTAGAATGTTTCTTCCAAGCACAAGTTTGAAGGAATGTCAAGATATAAAGCTCAAGGGTGTGGAGGGGGGAGCCTCTACATTTGCCCCTCTAATGCATCCAAGTTTTGAGAATGCATTTGTGAAGCTGAGCAATGAGTTAGCATCCTGCATGCCTTCTATGGAGACATTGGAAGAGTCTCGGTTAACTTTCATATCCATCATCATTGAGGGAGGGAAGAGTCTCAACTTACACTATACCACACTTTTGTGGCCCCTCTTTACACAAGTCTAGACAACGGAGGCAAATATGTTATGGCATGAGATTTCCTTCATTGGCGGATAATAGAAGAGGCCAACCAACTAGTGAAGTAGAGCCCTAGGTTGGGAAGATTGTGGATACCAAGCATGCTTCACCGGTGACTTTCAAATGTTAGGGGACAATTTAGGGTACCGGATGGTGGTTTGTAGTTGTTTATTGCTTTTATCATTGCTCTAGTCTTAGGAGTTGTATTTTTTTGTTAGCATAAATGTTGTAGTTTGGTTGATGGCCTTTCTCTAGCCTATGTATTTTGCTAGTTATCAAGGAATAGAGTTGTTGGTTGTTGGCTGTCTAAGAAACATTTTGTTTATTGTCTCCTCTCAATATATTTATGCTTTCTTTGTAATTGAATCTTATCATCAAGGGGCAATGGCCCTATAGAACCCCCACTATTATATCTAAAAAAATAAAAATGATGTAATAACACCACATTAGTTATGTCTAAAAAGTAACTTACAATCTAAGTTTCAATCCCCAATGCAACTTTCGCATTTAATAATAAATACAAGCATACACATTGAAGTGTGTGCCATTCAATTCTCTCAAAGTTTGTGCATTCATTCCTCGAAAAAATTAACCACAAAGCACAACTAATAATTGATAATTCAATGTCAAATGTTAAATGATAAATTCAAATAATTCATACTTATGACATATGTTCAAAATAGACAAATAGTCAATGGTCAAACTACACCAACATGGTGCATTTAACTACATAAAAAATATAAATAGTCATATTGCTCTTCATCAAGAGCGTTGACATTATCAATAGGCGCATTACAGCCAAAAGCAATGTCAATGCAACTCCCACTAGTTATGCTATACAGGTCCCACTAGCAACCTCATGCCCCTAATTATCAATCGACTATAACTTGTGCGAGATGAGGTGCAAGTTGGAAATTGATTCATTAGAGCCACACGCAATGCTAAAGCCACTCCCACTAGTTGTGCTAGACAAGTTCTACTAGCAATCTTCATGCCCTTTAATATCAATCAAGACTAACTTGTGTGAAATGAGGTGCAAGTTGGAATCCACATACACCAACTATTATTCCTTAACTAAGTGGGTAAAGAAGTAAGTCCTCCAATTCCACTCAAGTGAAAAGGAAATCATAACCTATCAAGAAAAAGGAATACAAAATTACAATTTTTTTATGAACCTACAAATAAAAGCATTTAAATGAGTGGATAAAGGAATATGTACTCCAATTCCTCCCAACTAAAAAGGAGCTCACAACCAATCAAGACAAAGTCAATACAAAATTACAATTTTTTATGACTCTACACAATCAAATAAAAAAATTATAAAATTAAAAGCTTCCAAAGAAAAATAAGAGTTAAAAAAGTAAAAACATACCTATGATAGACCTTGATAACAAGAGGCTATAAGTAAATAGATCTTTGGCCATGGAGGTGTCACCACATAAAAGCATCTTTCTTGTACTTGTTTCAAAGAGCACTAAAAAAGTGACATAGTGAATTTATATAAACTTCTTGGCCACAATTATGTCCCCTATTTTTGAGTCAAGGAAGAGCTAAGCGAATGTCACCTAGCAAATGTCCCCTTTGTGCCTATTGGTGACTTCAACATCTTTGTATTCACTAGCACCTCTTGGGCAAAGAAAGTATCTTTATGTTATAATGCTTAGGGATCAAAGAAAAAGCAAGGAAATGCAACCAAGTAATATTTTGTTCCACCATTCAATAATTTTCTTTTCCACTTGAAAAATGTTTCTAGAGGGTCTTACTCCTATGCTATTATATTTTCTATCTTTTCAATCATGGAGTTAATGATGTCATATATTTTGCCCAACCATAGCTGATCCATATTGGTAAATCTAATCATACTCATGATGAGCTCAATGAAATTCAACAAGTAGTCCGAAAAAAAACCCAACAATCATCATCTAGGGCAAGTGCTTTGTTTTGGGCCTTTTGTATTTGATTGTCTTGATAAATCCCAAAGGTTGTTGATTACCATGGTGGACAATACCTCTCTCATCTTCACAAATCATCTCAAGATGATTGTGTGTGAGGTAAATCAAATATCAACAACTTAATATCATATGAAAAAATTAAAGCAAATAAAATAAAATTCAAGTTAAAAAATCCACTTTGTCAATGAGCTCATTGCAAGTTGTAATTACGCCAATGGGTTTTCCTTACACCCTTTCAATATCATCAATCTGACAAGAAATGATTAAGGGGATTGATGAGGCCCCTAAAGGCTACATAGGTCCTATTTATGAAAAAAAACCATCTTACTGACTAAGGAAAATATTATGTAGATACTTAATTGCAACTTATTAGGAATTCATGGGTCAAAATGCAGGTGCTCATCGATTCTAATGGATGCAAAGATTGTAAAAGCAGACCCCTAATTAATGTCTCGCAATCTGCCCTGAAGGGGCAGTATTTTTTACAATAGTTGACTGTGAAGGTGGGTGAAAGATGCAGAATTCATCACCAAGGTCCCCATAGAGTACATTGTGTCAATGAGGACTCAAAACATTGTTCGAGTCATAACAGACAAAGCTAAAAATTGCGAAGTCATGGGATTGTTGGAGACAAGATGCAAGCACATATTTTAAACATTTGTCATTCACTTGCTCGATGATGCAAAAGCTAGGCACTCAAATCAAGTAGATGAAACAAATAGATATGGAGGCTAATAAGAGCCAAATGTTTGTGACTTATCATCATATATTGAATTCATTTTCATGTCCTCAAAGTTGGAGTTATTGAAGGCAATTCACTAAATTAATATTTACTTTTTGTTTACTTCAATTTTCAAATTTTTTATTTTATATTATCTAGTTTGTTTTTTTAAATATATAGCTTAAAAAACTAAGTAAATGATGATTTTACTTGGATTTTTTTGATTTTTTTTTTATCAATATTAAGTTGTTGAATCTTGATGGCCTCACACATAATCATCTTGAGACAACTAGTAAAAGTGAGAGAGGCATTGTGCTACATGGTAATAAGCAACCTTTAGGGTGTATAGAAGAAGTCAAACATAGAGAGGGCCCAAAATGTCAAAGTAGTAATCCTAGAAGACGATCAATGGGCTCATGAAGACTATTTGTTGAGGTTCACTAAGACCATCATAAGTATGATCAGATTTACTAATAAGAATCAACCATGTTTGGATAAAATATATGAAGACATTGACTCCATGATCAAAAAATAAACAGGTATAATACTATGTACCCTAGGGACACATCCTCTACATTTTTAGACCCCATCCCCTATAGGGGACATTGGGTTGGGGCAAAACTGGCGCCCCCCCACCCAACCTAACCCAATTTGCAAAAATTTTAGGAAACGTCCTCAAAATGTCTTTTTTTTTTCAAGGGATGACTAACTATCACCTATGGCTCAACAAAAGAAAATCTTTTTTTAAACACAAAATTGAAAAAAAAAGCACATGACATTATGTCATTATCTTTTTTTAACCCTATAATATGAAGATGAAACAATAATGTCACCATACCAATAGTTCATGATATAAACGACACTTCCTTATAGCACTTGAAATTTTTCCCAAATTTAACAAAACTTTGCTATCAACATGTCCAATGCCCAAAAATTGGCAACCACAAGACACACCAACAATTTCTATGTAAGGTTTTGTAAATACTCATCATTGTCAATCAGCCTGCCACAATTCTTGATTCAACTAAATATTAGTTTCAATAGTAACACTAGTTGTTTCAGCCAAGAGAGTTAGCAATGTGAAAAAACTGCTACTTTAGTGGACAGTTGATTATCAAATCATTAGATGTGCACCATATAAATGGGAAATTTCAGTACTCTATTAAAACGCAATCCACATGTTTGACCTAAAAATTACTTAAGATAATGTGTAAATCATTTTTAGGTGCCATTTATATAAACTTGAGATTCAAGGCCAATACCGTGTACAAAACATTTTCCGATCTGTCATGTCCCCTTTTTTGGACAAATAATTTGGGCCCGATAATTTATAATTTTAGGGCCAACTTAATAATATTATTATAATTAAAATAAAAAGTATTTTAAATACTTGGAGGGAAATTTAAATCCAAGGGCCCCATTTGGAAAGGTATATCAAGGAGGTGCCTAGCTTCATTTCATCATTCAAGTTATCCTTTTTGCATCCAATTTTCAAATTTGAGCAATTTGTGCAATCTAGGGCATCCAAGGATGAAAACCCTTGGTTTGTTCGAGCTCTAGCGGACGAAAACCCTCTTGTATTTCAAATCTTGGGATCAAGGATGAAAACACTTGTTTCCAATCTTAGGCAATTCCATCCAAAGATCAAAATTGTACTGATTTGTTGAGGGTTTGAAGACATTTTCAATTTGCTACAATGCCACTACAGTGTTGATGTTTTTTTAAGTTCCAACCATGATTCCAGTGAATAGGCAACTTGGGTTTGCAAGCAAATTTTAGTATTTTGTTGCCATATCATATTTGAATATTCCTATATTGATTTTCAAAATCTTGGAGAGTCATTGTGCAGCAAAGGGGCTGGATCTGAGTTATTTCAGTCAACCCTAGCTGAGTGCCACGTTGGGGGAGAGAAATTCAATCATTCTAGTTATTGAATCAGTCATACAAACTACTGGTTACATTATTTCAGTCATCCAACATAAGTGACCAGCCTATTGGAGTGAAGTACCATCATTTCTAGGAGGATGTCAGTCAGATTTGAGTATTTTGCATGTGTTTCCAGGCCTATTCTTTGCTGCAATTCACATCCACAGCCATATAAATTAGAACGGCATCATTTAGAGGGCAGGTATGGCAATATTAGTTGCTGTTCCATATTTGTAATCAGAAAATCTACATATTTCCAGTCTAGCACCATACTTTGGAAGGATAGAGTTGGCAATAAAATATTGTTCCAACATACTGCTGCCATTGGGAGGATACAATTGACAATATACTTCTGTTTCAGCCCTATTTCCAGCTGATTATAGCTTTTTCCATCACTGTATGGGCAACCATACACCTCCAAGGAGCAGCCATACCATAAATTCCTCAGTCACCAGCGCTCTATTTTCTGTTTACAAACATCGTAGGGTTTGATCTAGATTTAACTTGCATCTTTTCAACAGGGAACAGTATCCTGTGAGTGCAAAAATATATTATAAATTCTAATTAGTACTTTCCAACATCCTCATCCATTGTCTTTAGTAGCTGTACTGTTCAAATAAATCATATTGGGAGATTATTTGGCTGCCCTAAATCAAAAGTGGCTTCATCTAACATTCTAGGGTTTTTATGACCTAAATCAGCAAGGTTTGATGTTGTTTATTGCAAATGAGGATTGATATCAGCAATTTAAAGGTTTTGAAAAAATTAAAAATGTGATCAGAATTTGTACTTACTGTTTGGTTTCATTTCCTTTCAAGAAAAATCAGAAAACAAATATTGCATGTTTCCAATTGCGGGACATTACACAATTCCAGTGTATTTTCAAATTAAATTTGCCCCAAATCTAGCTTAAGTCAGATAAGACAGTTGCAAAGGCAGAAGACATCCAATCAAACTGTCACATCAGTTGTGCGAACATTTAAACCACGAGCACTGCAAAAGCTTGAGGTATTTATATAATATTACAACACTACTACTTGAATATGAACAAATGAACATTTGACAAAGAAAGTAACCAAATTTTGTTAATTTGTGTGTTGACGCATGAAATCTCAATTCAGCTCTAAACTTATGTATTAAGGTTCTATAATGTATATGATCAATCGCCTATCAATGTTATCATATGAATATTTGAAATTTCATATATTTTTAAAATTTCCCTAATTTTTTAAAAGCCATCTCCTAAAAAATAGCCTCCCAAGAATCCATCCCAAAAATGCGTCCCCCCATCCCCTACCATCCTTGTCCCAAAAACTTCTTGTAACATGGGTATGATAGCAATGGAGTAAAACCTCTCTAAAAAAATTCAAGGTGGAAAAATTTATCATTGGACAGCGGAATAAAAAGGCCACCTCGTTGCATCTCCTTGCTTTTGCTTTGACCCCTAAGTATTATAGCACAGGGATATATTTTTTGCCTAGGAAGGTGCCACCATACAAAAATGTTTTAGTCAGCAATGAATTCAAGGTGACATTCAATAGACTCTTCTCTAATCCAAATATAGGACATACCATGGACGAGTTTGGGAAGTCTATAGCTTCATCAAATCACAACATTAATGCTCTAGAGACCAATAAATGGACGCTCATATGTGGTTTGTGTGCAAATAGCTTCTTTATATTAAAAAGATGAAGATTGTTTCTAAGGAAGAAACCAGTTTATCCCAGTGAGAAGAACCACTGTAATGGTAAGAACAAGAGATCTAAAGTGCATATGAAAGCTATTCGGGAAGGAAAAGATCTAACTGTTCACACAAGGACTAATAAGCATTTGGAGGAGATCACCACATTGGTGAAGTCCCTTAAAGATGTTTGTTTGAATATTATTATATTACCACAAACTAAGTGATACAGAGCCTGATTCCTATCCAATCATATAGAGGAGATCTGTATGACATAAAGCACTCATGAAGTTATGCAAGAAGCTAGCAAAATTATTGAGAACCTTTACACATTCCTATGCCAAAAGTTCTAGATGGAGTATTATGGGGCTGTGGGACACAGGATAAAGGTCATCCTAATGAAGATGCTAATGCAAAGACAATGGAGGATAATTAGACTGATAATGAATCATGCTTTCCCTATTTTAGATATGAGATAAAGTTGTAATAAGGAGGCTAGAGACTGAGGCCTAGCCCCTCGGTGTCTGTTTGTTCTATGAACCTTCTTGGTGGATGTCAACCACCCATTTGTTGATCCCGTGCTTCTTGTGTAACTGTGGGGTTTATTTCCTTTTTCTATTTTAAAAATATTATGTCAATCAAAAAAAAAAAAAAACAAAATGCAAAACAAACATTAAAAACAATAGTTTACACCTTCACTCTTTTGAATACCCTCTTCCTGTGTTAATGAATACCTATGTCCATCCTTGGTCAATACATTTGTTTTCTGTAAAATATTTAGAACTGAGATCTTAAGAAAATACAATTAGCATGTTTCTGTTGATATGCTGGCCTGCACAGAAAAGAGCAAAATCCCTTTCTCAGGTACAAGATAAAACAACTAAGACATTAATAATCAAAATCTCTTCTCACATATGATTTCACCTTGAAATTTAATACTTCAGATCTACCATTTCATTTGCTTTTCCCCAAAAAAAATGCTTTCCATAATTTCAAAATCCTGAAAAAATTCAGTTAAAAATCAACTCAGAACTGGCAGACAATAGACTATCAATATAGGACCTAGGTAGTCTGCTACAAGATTTGTGGTAGATACCATACCTGTAATGAAATAGAAGCATCAAATGGAACATAAGCACGAGCCTTCAGACCCAGTAATCTGAGTCTTTCAGCTACTAGTTCATCAGAAAAGTCAACTAGTTCAGGAAACACAGCTTCCAGCCAAGCAATAGCAAAACTAGCATTGCTTGAAGCCTTAGAACCAATAGAATTTGAATGAAATCCTGACACACAAGCATCTTTATAAATCTCTTCTATAGCTGCACTAACATAAATACTGCCAAATAACACAAGAAAAATGCAAGTCAGTATGTGCTTTACTTAGAAAAGCCCTGTCAAGTAGCTTATAATTATTTAACTTTAAAGATAAAACATCTTAGTAATCAAGAAATAAATCGTAACAAAATCTAAGGTCTCATTGATTCCAAGAGCATCAAGAGACCTTACAGTTACTTTTGAACTGTTAAAAGAAGGTAGGCAATCTACATATTTGTGCCTCAGATGCACTAGGGGGCAGTATTTTTTTTCCAAGGATAACTGAGTTGCACATGAATGAATTGCACATCAAAAAATAACAGGGCATCAAACGACTTTTCATTCCTACCCAAGCACAAATAGCAAGCACTTACAAACTGAGACCATGCATAATCAGAATCTACTATGTACTTTCTACTAAGAGGAGCTTAGAATTTAAAATATAGACTGTTAACATCAAACATATAGAGAACATGTGTAATACGAAACATACCTTCCAAAAGGAACCACTGGACAAAGAGCATAAACAGAACAATTACTAAAAAGAATAAATACCTGCAACAAATTAAAAAAGAAACCATGAGCTCAAGCACATAATATTCTAAGGAAGTCTTCTAAAGAATGGCAACGTAAAATGCAAAGTCCCAAAATCATTTGTGAAAATCCTACTATAGCACAGAAAGATAGAAGTCATAAAGAGATGAAACGATAGAAAAAATAACAGGTAAAAAACTGCAGTTAAATGTGGCCCAGCATTGAGGCGGTGCTAGTTTAAACCAGCTGGCTGGAGAAAACCATTAATTGGGTTTTCAGTCAAAAAACGCAACTAACCCTACCCCTGAAAGTGCATTTTCAAATAATTTGGAGCTTGGTTGAAAGCTATAAAATTATGAAAAATGGCACACCCCATGAAGGTCCCTATGGCCTCAAAGGCCTTAATTAAGGGTTGGTGGCAAGGGTGCTGCCCCTCAACCCTGATGGGGGCTGCCATCCCCAGATTGCCACTCTTAGTTTTAAAAAGAAAAAATAAAAATTGTTTTGGGCTGTACCAGATGGTAAGCAGCATTTTTTGCACTCTACAACTTAAGTTGTAATGGGTACAACATAATAGATTGAGAATTTGATACTTATCGAGAATTTGGCAGTAATTGGTAACAATGAATCTTTATTTATGTCTTATGTTTGATTTTGCTTCTGTTTTTATGCACTATATTTGGAAGCAAACAACAATAGCAGCTTTTTTCCATATTTCTATAAGTACTTTAGCTCTTTTGAATTTGCTGAATTTTTCCGGTGTTTTCCCTGTTTTGAACCCAAGTAATTGAATTCCATTTACACTTTCAGTTTGCCATGTCAACACCATGTAAATTGAATCCTACTATGGGTGAAACATTAGTAAAACCCATCCACATTGGAACTGCTAACTGTTGATTGAAAAATGTCAGTATGTTCTCATTTGAAGCGTGAAAACCATATTTTTAAAATAACATCTCACTGAATAGTTACCTAATTTAAATTACAATAACAGTTATGACAAAATAAAAGTCCTACAGTCCCAGTCCCCCACAGATAGCATGAAAATTTTGCCAAACAATAATAAACATAACTAGAATATAAATTGAATTCTCGTCAGATTCATCAAAGTAGATTTGACTACTAAAATACAAGTTTTTGTAAATTCCACAATGCATATTTCCCAAAGGATAGCATTTTTTTTCTTTAACATATTTCTTCTATTATTTGTATCACTGGTAAGAATTTGAAAAAAATGAAAGAAAAGAATAGCATTTTTATGTACAACGCATTGAAACTTTGGTGCATTTCTGCTATTGGACACAGCTAATTAAAAAAATCATGAGATCACCCCCAAGAAAAATTAGATTAGAAAGAAAATGATGTTCACAAATAACCAAAATAGGTTAGTCAGACTTAGAAAGTACAATCAACTATAAAACAAAAGTACCAAATTAAAAAGACCATAGATAATGAGAACTAACTCAATACAAACTATTGGGTCCCAAAACCACTGCTCCACTTCCTAGAACAAAATCTCACTCACAAGGCCAGCGTTGTCATCAAGCAAGTGAAATCAGTTCATCAATAGAACATGAAGGGTTAAAGGTCAACTCTACAAGAGCGGGTTTTCTCTCCTACACTTCGAGCTCATCTTAATAGCAGGAAAGTATTCCTAGAAGTTTGAGTAAATGAAAGGACAAATGAAATGAATCATACGTAAACCCAAATTGTTGAATCAACTCCAAATACTGTCACTGAGCTGAGAGCAACTAGCTATTTTAATACCTCAATATAGCTGATTTTGACACCATTGCAATGAGTGCAAGGTGGGGCAAGATACATGACTCAGAGGGTGTATTAGATATTAAGTTTATGACTGTCATTCCCTGTTTGCTATGAAATCATGAACTGCATAAAAACTAGACTTACACTAGAAAAGTTGTTTAATGATTTGTTCTTTTTAGTGTGTAATTGAATCAACATAGTCCCAGATCAGTGCCTATCAATGGGTTACAGAGTTAAGTTGACAAGAAGAAGTTGCAATGAAAAGAAAGTGCAAAATACTGATCAAGGCATGAAGATGCATCAGATTTGGAGCATTACAAACAAAACATACTTAGTTATCCACAACTAAGTTGCACAAATCCATATGTAAATATGAAATGATCATTACAATGACAGTAATAGTTTTAAAAATGCTGCCACATTCATCAAATCAAATTTACATTCATAGCAGCAAATGTGCTAAGAGGAAACCTTGCTACATTCAAAAATAACCCTAACCATGTACCTACAGGCTACAGCCCTAAAGACATGACATATGCAATATTATCTTTTGGTAGTTCAACAAAATCTACTGCCTTCTTGCAACAAACCTTCAATGATTGGAACCCTAGAACACTCTGACACCTACTTTGTATGCTAGAAATAATCACTAACCAATACTCAATAAGGCCAAACCCTAACCCATGGCACTATAGCTGCATCAAATTGACGGCATAGGATTAATCCTGCCCAAAATGAACGCCCAGGATAAAAGGCAGCAGACAAATTCATTGCTGGTAGTTGGGAAAACTTTCTGCATTGATGGCAGGTAGCTGGGAGTAAACACAACACTGTTACACTTTCGCACCCAAAACCCTTTTGAAAAAGATACACTAATATAGGGTGCTCTACAAGTGTCAAGCTCCAAGAGGAACCTAGAAATTGGAACATTGGACGCGCCACATAGATTTTGGGTTTCAAGAGGCAATAGGAAACTGGCACTTGCATCTTGACCTTTGCATCTTTGCTTCAAGGTTTGGGTTCTAGAAGGAGCCTTGAACCTAAAACTTTGCTTATAATGGCAGGTGTCGAGCTCGGAACAAAATAAGGATCTGAGAGTTATGTAGGCCGAGTTCAAGATTCGGGGCAGAAAAGGGGAAAGGAACCTCGGGAGACCAGTGAGAGTTGACCCTCAAAACAAACTAGGCCAAGTCCTAATCAAAGTCCAACTAGTACTGCGGAGGTCAAGAGTGGGGAGGAAGTTGGAACCAAAACCTAAGGGGAGGGAAAGACGAAAACATACGGGAGCGGATTTTGGGGGGAAATAGAGAACCGGAACATAAAGTTCCCAATTCCTTCCAGGACCCGGGGTTTGGAAAGAAATTAAAGGGCCGACCCATGTCAAGGGTTGAACTTCGGGCAGAAACTGAGAACCAGAACATAAAGTTCTTGATTCCTATTGAGCCCTAGGGGTCTGATATGAACTAACACAAAGTCACTAGAAGGGGGAGGGGGAAGTAGGTTGCGGAAGGGAACACAAACTTGGAACCTAAAGTTCCAAGTCTAAAGAGAGCCCTAAGGTCCGAGAGGGATGAAAGGCACGACAAAGCAGGGAACAGGAGGCAGAAAGAAAGGGGGAAACAAAACCTTAGGCCCATGGACAGTTCTCATCCAGACTCAACGTCCAAGAGGGAACTAAGAAACACTGGTAGGGGGCAAACCCCGAGTGGAAACATGGAACTGGAACCTAAGGTTCCAAGTCCATGTCAAGGCTTGGGGTCTAAGAAGAAAAAAGCAAGCTTAGAAACAACCTTGAGCCCAAAAGCAAAGTAACAATTTCTTCAAATTTTGATAAAGTCCGAACACAAACTACAAAATAAAGGTGAACAAGAGCAAGAGAGCAGAAATTGGCCTAGTTTAGGTTTTATATATGGAATACATAAAAACATTGAACTAGGGACCATATTCATAAGAAATGAAAATAAATTATAAGGACAATAAAATACAACAGAAGTATAACTATACCATGCATATCTGAATAGATGGTTTATACACATTCAAGGAGAAGCCAGCAGGGTAATTATGACCTAACTCAAATATAGAAATAACTCATTTGAACAAAAACTAACCAGAAGAAATTTGCGAGGAAAAAGGAGTGATAAATAGCTTGCAAAATGTACAAAGTATGCCCAATTGAAAAGAAAACATCCTTATTAATCAATCGCTTACAGTAAATCTGTCCCATAAATGTTCACCGCCAAAAGCAAATGCCACGGGACGTATTGTGACTGTGCTTGTGAGTTTGGGATAAGCTGCTGGCTGTAGGTGGTACTCCTGCTCTGGAATCTCCAAATCTGAAGATAAGTCAAACAATCTGCAAAACATGCAAAAACTTCATGAGAATGAACAGGAAGCACAGATATGTTCCTTGACAACTCTTGCCATAGAGGCACTCAAAAAACAATATGCACATCCCGTAACCATCCCTATAATAATAGCATCACATTCAGAAAAGTTAATTCCAATTGTGCCTATTCTCAATTTTCGAACTTCTGGGGATACATCTAAATATTAATCTATTCAAAGTATTCAATGCTAAACGGATCAAAGCATACCTAAAAACACCATCTGAAGAAAGAATCCCCAAATGTGTGTCACTGTGAGGATGCCATGTTACTTGCAAAATCCGCAAAGTTTTACTTTCTTTGGAGGAGAATATTCCTTTAGACCCAATGACAGTTGCTCTGCAAATAATAGTAAATATGACTTGTGTTTATCAGAACAACATTAAGACAGAGTGAACTAAAAATATTCCATATGTAGATTAATTCTGCCTAAAGACTGATCTTGTTTGTAGATTCAGATTAGAAATGATAAAAAAATTGATATAGATTCATCGCAGTAAAGATAATTCCATTAACAAGTAAATAATGACTACAGAATCATCTATAAACATATGTAAAGAGCTACCTCCAAGGATGAATCACAAGAAATAAAGTAAAAAAGATAAATAGCCGTAACGAGTTTCCTCAATTTGGGAATAACATTATTAGTTCCATGTTTTCATAAATGTTATCCATGAAAGACTAAACATACACCATTGCATGGTGACATTATTAATGATCAACATGGCATATTCAAATTGATTCAAGGTTTGGAAGAGGTACAGCTGTAAGGATACATGTGGCTGTTGGAATGATCAATAGCCATATGTGATGTAATGATTAAATTGCAAATCTTAGTTATGCATTAGTTATAAGCTGTGTTCCACGGCGTTTCGGGGACGGGGACGGGGGGACGGCAGGGGACGAGTTTCGGGGACGGCAGTCCGAGGGCAGATTTTTGGGGACGGCGGGGGGACGGCGATATAGAAATTTTTCAAAATATATATATATATATATATACACAATTACATATATATATGAATTTTTAAAAATATATTATATAGAGAGAGAGAGAAAGAGAGCAATTTGAAATATCAAATATGTGCAACAATTTCAATATGACAATACGTGCATAGATAAAGAGTATAACAGCAGTATAACAGCAATATAGCAACAGTATAACAATATAAACATAAAGGTAAACACTAACAGCAATGCCAATAACTTAACTATTAAATATAAAAGCATTTTGTTCAAGTTTTAACACTAAAGTTAAATAACTCAAAGATCAACATCTCAAACTTTAAAGTTTAAATACAACAATCTGTCAATCTATGACACTATGCCTCATTTGGGCTATCAATATCAAAAGCACTAAATTTAAACTAAATAATAGTTTGTTTAAAAATTAATTTTATTACTCGTAATTTTTTTTTAATTTGACAATAATATTAAATAGTTATGCTTAAAAATTAAATGTTTTATCAAATTTTTATTTAATGAAATATAATAATATTTAATATTTATTATTTATTAATTATCATGTAATTTTATTTTATTTCATAATATAATTAACTTACAAGCAATTAAAAATTAATTTTTTTTATCAAATATGATGAAATATTTAATATTATTAAGCAATTTTTATTTAATTTGTCAAAAATTAAAAGATTTTTTTACTTTGACAAAAGGGGGACTCCTGGGCGTCCCCGATACGGTTGGGGGACTTCTAGCCGTCCCCTAGCCGTTCCGGGGACGCCTAGGCGTCCCCTTTTATTTTCCAGCCATCCCCCTTTTTGGGGACGCGTTTCCTGCCGTCCCCCAGTTTTCAAAAATCAGGGGGGACGCCTGGGGGACGTCCCCTGCCGTCCCCCCGTCCCCGAAACGCCACAGGGGACGGGGACGTAGGGTTTGGGTGGGGGGACACGTCCTCGTGTAACACAGGTTATAAGATAAATTATATCATGTGCTTACTATTATATTTGTGGGATATTATGTGCACATGTGGGTAGGTAGATTCTAGGAAAAAACATATGATGAACGTATATTCATTGTACCTTTGATAAGGATGCATTTAAAGTGGATTGGTAGTTGGATAAGTTAAGTAGGGTAATCATTGTAAGAAGATGGGTCATGTGCCTATATAAGCATGTCCCTTACATATGTATTAGACAACTAGGTGCATGTAAGAGTTTCCTTCCATTGTAGCACGTGATGGAAGCATCAATGTGAGCTGCCCCCTGTCATGGGCAAGGATGGCCTTCATGTATGTATATTGATGTGTTAATGGAAGTCTGCATGGTTATGGTAACTGTGTGTTTGTCTCTTGTGGCAAAGATGGCCTTCATGTATGTATGTTGATGAGTTGATGGAAGTCCACATGTTTGTGGTATGTCTGTGTTTGTCTCTTGTGTTCTATACATTGTGATGGTATTCATATTATTGTTATCATTGATGCATATGAGTGGTTGTATTATGGTTGCACGTGAATAATGGTATATTTGATATTTCTCCACAGTCTAAAATCATACGCAAATTGAGGTTCTATGAATCCTCTGTACCACTAGAAAGTTGACATGCTAATGTATGGTTGGTCTTCTAGGTGCTAGCCTGGGCCAACAAGTACACATCCAGAATAGCCTATGAGTGGCTATATTAACTCCTTCATTTGAAATCATTTTAGTCAAGGGTCCTTGACAGAGATGGCCATGGACGAGAATATAAGTAGTCAATTTTAGATCTGTAAGTGTCAGACTTTGATGTGTACTCTTTATTTCGATAACATAAAGCAGTGTTTACATTTAATCCCATATATTGTGCTTTGTATGCTAAAAATATTCAGTATCACACATCTTTGTTTATAATAGCCGAGTCAACATATGCATGTGCATCTATTGTATGCCATCAACTGAAGGGTCAGACCATGATAAGAATTATCAACCTTTTAAAGCCTACAATTGTCACTCAAAGTGGAAAGGCAAAATGCAATTTATCTTAAGAACAACAAGATGCAGAAAGCCCCTGGAAACTCAAAGGTCATGAAGTGCAAAGATCATGAGATGGTGGAGACCAAAAAGTTAAGGAAGGCGGTGATTAATATTCTCTCCAATTTAAACAACACGGAAAAAAGTCAGAGGAGAGCTTATGGGAATTTTGGTGAATTCTACTAAATTAGTAATAGAGCTGATTTGGCTTCATATAGTCCTTGCCATCTTATAAGACTTGTGGCTGTATCAATGATTCAATTTTTTAAATGCTTCAATTCATGCAGCCTTCTTCGTCTTTGGTTCAAGATTAAACAGTATAATCTAAACTCAGCAAAGTTACATGTTGACTAAGATCTATCTATGATAGATAACATCAAAAAATGAACAAAAAAAGAAGATGAACACAAGGCTATACTCATCATAGAAAAGGATCTTGCAAATTCAATATGAGCTACCTTAGATCCACCAATACCACATGAACTACCTTAGATCCTTATACGGACATCTGCTTCAATGTTTGTAGCATGTGCTCTAGATGAATTTTTTTATTTCATTTTTGGCTAAAGACAACAACCATAACCATACGAAAAGTTATTATGACAATACAGAAAGTTATTCATTCTAATTAGAAGAAACATAAACCAGCATTTCTTGAAAATGTTAATAAGTGTTTTGTTAAAATTCAACTCGATAACAGACAGAACATAGAGCAAAAACATGGGAGATATAACACAACACACTGAAATGAAAAGAATGAAAGTTATATACCTGCACATACCATCACCAGCAGAAGATGGAATTCGGTCATTCATGTATAAAACCATTAAGCTTCCATCACCAGCAAGGACTATTGCTTGGCCAGTCCTGTTTATTGCCATATATCGGACTTCAAAATTCACCTTCATGTTGGATCGCAATGTCTGCATGGCCAATCATTTTCAGCAGTTCCCCAACCATATAGAACTAATATAATAAGAAAAGCGTGCCACTATATATATATATATATATATTAACATCAGCAATAACCTAGACATGCCAAAAAATTACCGATGCCTTTACTGGAAACAAGAATATATAGATTCTGAGACTCATAAAGCTTCATTTTCCTGGTTGATATATTTCAAGATGATTGAACTTTGATTAAGGAACAAGTTGCAGAAGATGCGTGAATAACAGGAAGTGACTTGAACAAAAACAACAGTTCAATATATTTCATATTTTAGAAAAATTCAAAAAACATGGGCAATAACCTAGACATGCCAAAAATTTACCGATGCCTTTACTGGAAACAAGAATATATGGATTCTGAGACTCATAAAGCTTCATTTACCTGGTTGATATATTTCAAGATGATTGGACTTTGATTAAGGAACAAGTTGCAGAAGATGCATGAACCAAAAGTATTAAGCAATCAATAATCGTTCTTATGATACAATTCCCATAACAGGTAACTAAAGGTAAGTTGTATTGATGTTTCATTCACATATTTGAAACTCTGCAATATACTGGGTTAACAAATTCTGGTAAGAAAAGGTCATAAAGAAATTTTAATACATTTGATCAGTTCTGGTCATATTTTAGAGAACACCATGAGATACTTCAAAAAGCGAAATAATTTCCCTGTTCATTAACTTGTTACCGCCTATTATTGCTCAATGAGTTAACTTAAATCAGTGTTCTATTTTTTACAGGTTTTGTTAGATGATTTGTCAAGCCCAACTCTGACTAAGCTTGACTAATTTTGGTGCTTCTTTCTCTTGTTCTTTAGGAAGGCAGTTTTAAATAAGTATTCTAAGCTCAGATGACTTTTTCAAATCAAAATCACTGCAGCCCACAAAGGACCAGTTTGTGCATCCCTTGTATCCAGTTTACTTTTTAATGGAATTTTATCATTTTGACAAGTATTCTACAAAGTTACTTGTTTATTCATACGTTGATTAAAATGAACTCATTTTTGCATATTGTGAGGTTAACTCGAGGCCAGATTGTAATTACTAATTATTAGTATGAATATACGACCAGCTTAGGGCCACCATTGTAGCAATTCTTCAAAGATATATATATATTGTGAGGTTAACTTGAGGCCACATTGTAAAAACTAATTATTGGTATGAATATGAGACCAGCTTAGGGCCACCGTTGTAACAACTGTCCAAAGGTAACCCCGCATTAATGGAATTGCTTGTGCTCCAGAAACCAGTGCTTATCATTTGCTGAAGAGTTTCTCTGGAACCAATTTTAAATTCAGGTGTCCTAATAAGTTTGCATAGTGTTTGAACCCTTATCCTTACCAGCTCAAAATCAAAGAGTGACCGATACAATATTTTACTAGTTAGTGGAAATTATCCTTACTTAAGACCATTCCCTATTCTCCAATATATTTTTATTGGCAAAAATAAGAATATGCTCACTATTATTAAACTATCATAATGATACAGAAATGACAAAGGATTACGCCACTAGCTGTGTTCTATGGATACAGCACAGAAAATACAGAGGCTTACGCCACGACTGTGGCGGCAGACACTAACATAAACAGAACAAATTACAAATTCCACCAAAAAGATTAATTATTCAACTGTGATCTGCATTTCCGGACCCCTCTTCGCAAAGCTTATTGCAGTGAAAGGAATTTGCGCTTGGATTGTGCCAGTACAAGCACCTCCCAACACCATTACACCAAAACTTATAGGGCAAACAGAGATAATATTGCACCCGAAAGAACCCAATATAATGAAAATGCGCAGGGCATCGACCTAATTTTGCAGAAAGATTTAAAGCTTAAGCATTGTTCACTTTTCCTCCTCAAAGCACAGCCTGTTTTTACCGGATTGAAAAATACAATGGATCTTTCCAGCTTCACAAGAAGAAGTTAAAGGGCAGATTAAGTATGTATATGAAAAGAAAACAAAGTGTTGTGCATACCTTTAATTGTGAGGCAGCCTGTATGGTGCCATGTGAGCAGCGTATGTGCAGAGAGTGTAACGATTGTTGGGTGCAGTTCCAGAGCAGAAGACGGGTTGAAGCATCCCATGCCATGAGATTTAATGGAAGTCTGGGGGTACCCAGTTTAAATGAACCGTTCACGTTGGCAATGGTATTGGAGTGGAGATTGCTGTTAAATATAGGATGTGATTGCAGCTCTATCCATTCCTCGTTCTCATCTGCCATGGCTTCTGTTTTCTGCTTTTTCTCCAGAGGGCAGAACTTGTGTTGATCGGAAAAACAGAGTGCACAAGTAATAAAAGTAAAATTCAAATGGGAAAGCGCTAGTGAGTAGCAGCGATTTAGACGAGAGGAAAATACAGAATAATTTGTATTGAAGGATGATTAAAACTCAAAAACTTTTCCGACAGTTTAAAAAATATTATTAAAAATAATATGGTTTCTTTTAATATATATACAATATTATAAATTATCATTAGTAAATAGTGACAATTTTTAACTATTTGGAGGGTTTAGGGGATTAATGCACCCTCGCATATAAAACTTTAGGATAAAGATACATTTAAAATTAAATTTTGTCAAAATAAAATGTGATATTTAGTAGAATTTTCGTTGGAGAAATATATTATTAAGGATGTTAGAGATTTACTTGTTAATGTCTTAAAAATAAGGTTTTGTCTAAATAAATGTATTTTAATCTCTAATTTAATTGTGTTTCACTATGATATGTGGAATTTATCTTCATACTTGTAAAATAGATATAGCATACGAAATTAAATTGGATATATGAAAGTAAATTGGCAAAAAAATGGTGACTATAACATATGCACTTCAACTTATTATTCTTATCTTTGAAGTGGTTTGGTGTCTAATGTATGGGAAGTTGCAAAACAAGAATTTATTATCATCTAGTCAAGTTCCTAGGCAAATTGATTTCATGGCTTTAGAACAATTATCAAAGATAACAAGGAAGCATAAAGGGATGCAAAAGATGATGTGCATTATTGTATGCTTTGTATGTTGCTATGGATGTATCATGAACACTCCATAACAATTTTTTTCCACACTCCCTAATGATCTCATAATGAATAATAAATGTCCTTAGCACAAAATGTGTGCTAGGTTTTGCCTACACCAGCTAGTAGGAGGGAGTCAATAAGGTCCAAATATGAATCTTGAATTTAAAAGTTTAAGGTTTAGATCCACCACTATAAAAATCACCTCGATCAATTATATACCCATTCTTATGACCCAAGGTAGCAAATGGGAGATCTAAGGATCAATACCAATTCTTGGGATGAGTGGTGATGGGATGGGTTGGGATAAGGTCATGAGTCGATTTTTCTGCAAGAATATGCCACTTGTAGACTTGTTACCATATAAAGAACACTCAGTCAAAGCAAGCTCCGAACATAAGGGAAAAGGGCATGGGTATGTTAATCACCATTGCATTTTGCCTCTATTTGATGTGTATGTGAATACCATGGGGATGAATGTCAAAATAGAACAAGCAATCAACATGTAAAACAAATGTTTTAAATACTCAAAGAATACAAACATGGATGTTGATCATGTGTACTATCCTTACCACAAGTGCTCCATCTTGAGAACTTGCAAGCATAGAAAAAACATTTAAGTGTTGCAGTTTGGTTGTCACTGATGTCAAAAGAGAGTTGTTAATGTCAAAAGAGAGTTGCAATATGGTTGTTTCGTTTCCAAAGTTTTTTGAGAAATGCTTTCCATTTCTCTATTGGTGATGCTTTGCTCCTGTGGTTTGGAAGATAGCTTCATACTATGTCAAAGCATGTGTGATCCAAGTTTTAGATCATTTGTGTTACCAGCAAGGTATTTTTGAAAGTGACAAATTCAAGTCTATGTTGATTTTGTGAAGATGGTCATAGAGGTGCAAAGGTTGGCTCTGCATTCCTCCATGTTTGCAAATATGGTTATATGGTTTAGAAGATAAGTTCAACATGTTGTGAATGTGTTATATCCAAAGTTTCATGTCATTAGTCCTTCCATAGAGAAAGTTGAAGATGATAAATTATAAGACTGTGTTGTCCGGTGACTAGTTTCATTGTCTATTAGCTTACGCCAACTTGTTGCTCTATGAAGTTATGAAAGGGGATGTTCTTGAATATCATGTGATGTTTTTTGTTGCTCTGCAAGGTGTTGTCTAGCTTCTTCGGAATTAGTTGTGGTCCAAAATGGAAGTTCTATCAATTGGGTTATGCTTTTGCTTAGCCGACTAAGGTATTTTGAGGGTGTGTGCCACATGCTCAAGATTATGTGAAGTTTAATGAGTGTTTGAAGGTGTTTTATGGTTCATGCTAACTCATATGGGAGAAGTACAAGTAATGCTTTATCATTCATGTGTACCACCAATGTTGTAAAGGTCGATGTGCTATAAGTTTCACGTGTTCTTGCTTAAGTCCAACCTAATTTGAATTTGTGAAGCATGCGGATTATGCTCATTAAAGACTATAGTTGTGAAGAGTGTTTAGGACCAAGTTAAGCGTGTGTTGGAATCTGCAGGTTGTGTTCCTCTTCTTGGTGTTGTGTGAAGTCTTTTGGGTCTTGCCCACTACACATTTCATGTTGTTTGTTTTATCTTTGGCCGACTTGCAAATGTAATATTTTATGTTGTAGGTCAACATGTGAATTGTAATCAACGTAATATTTTATGTTGTAGGTTAAAATGTGAATTGTAATCAATGTGATATCATTATAAATTGTAAACCTAGTTGATCTAGGTTGGGGTATGTGTGTGACATGATGAAAATTACATGTGATTGAAAGATAAAGGGATAAATTGTGATTTCCTAATTTCATCTTGAACATATTTTTGTGACTGAAAGGAAGTGAAAAAGGTGCTTATTTTTTTGTTGGAGGCAGTGAGCCAAAGGTAAAAATTCTTCAAGGTTGAAAGCAGACAACAAGTAAGCTGTAGAGAAGACATTTGCAGAAGCGACAATGCAAAATTGAAATCATCAAAAGAATTGAGCCCAATTGTCTGTCTCAGACAATGGAAGGATTATCATTTTGTAATCATTCACGTGTTTGTTCTCAAATTAGGGATTTTTTGCTTCCTTGGGTTGTAGCCCTAAAACAAAGTTAGCAGAGAGTTGTAGCTTCCTTAAGAGTGACCCTAAAACCTCTTTTCAGGAAGTAAAAGCTTCCTTGGGTTGTAGCCCTAAAACAAAGTTGTAATTATTATTCATCTATGAGGCTAGATTAGGACAGTAGCTCCTAGCAGCATTTCTCACTATGGTTTTTCCCCTCTGGGGTTTTCCACATACATCTCATGTTGTGTTGTGTTGTGTTGTGTATTGTTTCTATATTTCATGTTATTGCTTATGTGGTAGAGTTTGAAGTTTCTTTTGTTATAGAAGTATTGAGATCTGATCGAATACTAATTCACCCCCCTCTTATTATTTTGGTGTATGTTCAACAATTGGTATCAGAGCCCTTAGAAGAAGTCTAACAGCTTGAGGAAGATCTGAGATGGCACAAGATGGGTCTCACAAGGTGCCTAGGTTTGATGGAACATTTTTTTCTTTTTGGAAATTCAGGATGGAATCTTATTTGTCCTCTTTAAGGTTTGGTGTTTAGCAATCAGTCAAGGATGGTTATATTGTTCTTGCAACTCCAACTGATCTGGTAGAGATTAGGGCCTATGAGAATAATGGAAAAGCTAAGAATGTTATCTTGAGTGGGTTAGCATATTTTGATATTGTAAAATTAATGCACTACAAAACAACAAGGAGGTTTGGGATAAGCTCAGTGGCATCTATGAAGGAGACATTAAAGTAAAACAAGCCAAGTTGCAGATCTATAGAGGAAAGTTTGAGAACCTGAAAATATCAGAGGATGAAGATATTGTAGGATATTTGCTCTCGTTTGATGAAGTGGTCAATGCAATCAGAGGACTTGGTGAAAAACTAGAAGAATTAGTGGTAGTCAGAAAGGTACTAAGATCTCTCCCTAAATCTTATAGTCCTAAAGTGTCTTCTATTGAAGAAGCTAGAGATTTAGATAAATTATCAATGGATCAATTATATGGTGCCTTCACTACATTTGAAATGTGAGGGTTTGACAAAGAAGATCCAAAGAAATAAGTAGCTTTCAAAGCTAGTAAAAAGGAAATGTATGAAGCATCTGACCCAAATAGTGACACTAATGAAGAAGAAGCAAACTTTGTAAGGAAGTTGAAGAGGGGTACCGGCGAGTACAAAGGTAAGCTACCTTTCAAATGTTTTAAGTATGGAAAAGTTGTTCATTTTGCTTCTAAATGTCCCTTGAAATATTTTGGAAAGAGAAACAAATATCCTAGAAGAAATAAGTTTGAGAAGAGTCTCTACTCCAAGGAAGATTCCTAATCTTCAAAGGATGATGAATCTAGTGGTTCGGATAATGAAGATGAAGTCTTGTTTTTTTGCTACTAAGAAGATTGAAGATAAACTAAAGATTAAAGTGTTGTGTGTACTCCTTTTCATGTAAAAGATGAGGCAAACTCATGGGTGATTGATAGTGGTTGTTCTAACCACATGAGATAGAACCAAGTTTATCAAGCTTGTGAAGTGGAATGGAGGCATAGTCAAGCTTGGAGATGATACTTCAATTCAAACTTATGGAAAAATTATAATAAGTATTATCGGAAAGTATGGGATAGAAGATGTTATTTATGTTAAAGTTCTTAGGCATAATCTTCTTAGTGTGAGTCGGATGTGCAGAAATAGATACAATCTCATATTCAACGAAAGAGGATGTGAAATAAAAAAAGGAAAGTGGAAAAATTATTATAGAAGGATCTAGGACAAGTGGTGAAATATATAGTATAAGGGATGTCAATGGGAGAAATTTTCTTCGACAAGCAAATGAATGTTGGGAAATAGGGATAAGCAAGAGAAAAACTAGGATAATAAGGAGAAAAAGGATAATAAATCCATTGCCTCTAAGAAAAATATAATACCTCATCTTCTAAAGGTGAAAATCCTAAGAAAGAGAAAGTCAGATGTTATTGTTGTAAAAGGCTTGATCATGATGAATAGTAAAGAAAAATTCGATCACTTGATGCATGTTTTGGAAAATAATAATATCAATGTTTTAAAGTTAGTGAAACAAAAATATTCACATGATGGGTCTTCTTGTTGAGAAAAAGGTGTCTCAAACTTATTGGTGTAAAAGGAATTAGCCGAAGGTTCATCGGGTTGACAGGTGAATTTTGACGGGTCTTAGTGGCTAGTCTCCTTAACATATCAATAAGTGCTTCATCGAAGAGACAGCCACATGTCGATGAGACTTAGTGGATAGTCTCCTCAACATTTTGATAGCTTCATTGAAGAGACATTATAATGTTAGAGGGAGTTGTTTTGCAATCCCTTCGGCTTCTTGATGGACTGTCAGAAGGGACATTGGAGGGACATGTCAATGTCAGAGGGAGTTGTTTTGTAGTCCCTTCAATATTCTGATGAGTGGCGAGAAGGGAATTTTTGAGGAGATAGGAAGATATCGATGAGACCTAAAATGTGGTCCCTTTGATATTCTAATGGAGTTGTATCAAGGAGACAATATGATATTTGTAGGACCTTGATGCTTGTCCCTTCAACATTATGATGGAAGGTAAGATCTCTTCATCAAAGGGAATGATGGATATTAGTGGGACGTTGATGATGGTCCCTTTGACTTCTCAATAGGATGGAACAATATGCATATCAAGGTGATAGTGGGAATTTGGAGAGACAAGGTTTCAAGTCTCTTTGACATTCTGATAGGACTTCGACAACAACATAAGGTAAAGATGGTTAAGTTTGTTTATGACTATTCGATCGGTATGGAAGTTGGAATGATAGTTTTTTCTAGTAACGCTTGAGAAGTTTCTATGAATGTCATAGTGCATTAGACTATAGTGATGAGAAGATCAGAGTGCATGTAACAAAATGTTGTCGATTTCATTCTGGAAAAACACCTAAAAGAGCATAGCTCTAAACTTGTATGTAATATTTGTTTTACTATAATACAAGAGGTCTCTGCTAAGGTGTGTGGGTTTTTTCCCAAAAGGGTTTTTGTAACAACCCCGATGTTCTGCTTAGTAAAATTTCCAATTTTACACCTCAAGTGAATGAACATGATGCCATAACATAGCAATAAAAAAATTTATTTCCATAGTGTAAATTACATACACATTTGAAACATGCACTATTCCAAACTTCCATTGCATTTCACTATAATTTCACAACTCTTTCCATGACATAGATTTCATTTAAATAAATTCAAGTTTATCATTACATCCTTCCATATAAATGGGTACATAATACATACATAGCTCTTTTGAGCTTCATCTAGCAATAGATGTACAAACTAGTCCTGATGTTGCTGCAATGGTGCATACATTCAGGCTGTCCTCACTCCCTGGTGCATACACTCTAGTTGTCCCTAATGCTATCACAAACATCCACAAACCTTGACCACCATCTGATGAGGAGAAGCATCACTCAAGCGCTTTTCCACCAACTACAGACTCAAATGCGGTCCCCTGCACATCTCTCACATATGACAAGATGGCCCTACCTTTCGACGAAGGGATTAGTTGGTAAACCTCATAACAAATTCCTATCTTAGCTTAGTGTTGTGTCCTATAAACCATAATCTATTCATACAGTCATTTATTCCTAAGAGCATGAAAATATTGAACTAGAATGCATAAAAAAAAATAGTGAACTAACAGTGTAAACAGTGGCAACCTACACTACTTTGGCCAAAGTATTCTCACCCAGTACTTTGAGTGACAGTAATCCTATTCACATACACTTCTATAGCTTGGTCTGGATTATGATCGTTCATATACTATGCTTAGGTAATTTCCTTCCATAGGTAATCCCTAAGCTCTGAAATAACCTATTCCCCTTTTCCCAAAACACTATGGTATCTCTACCAATAAATCCTAAGCATAAGTTACCCCCTTCAATGGATATTCCAATCCCAAGCATAACATATGAGCTTATCTAGTCTACAAATTACCTTTGCATAAACAAGATATTCACTTCAAAAGACAATCTAGTCTCAAGTATAACTTTATAAGCTAAAGTATAGCTACATAAGCTTCATCTAATCATAGTTTAAATATTCAAAAATAATTAACTCCATTTTGTAATATATCACATTAATAAGCAGTTCTCATCAAGAGAATAGCCATATCAATGAATGACCTCAATCGAAGAATAATCATATCAATAGATGATTCCATTCAAGAGTGTAATCGTCTTAACAAAAAGAGTTATTCAAAATAGTAGAATCTTGTCAATAATATGACTTCATCTCAAGAGTGTAAAGCAACTAATCAAGTAGCAACTCTAACTCAATAGGTAATCCCACCTATGTCTTCAAACCTATAGTATCCATAAACTCAAGTGATCAACTTAATCGCATAGGTGAGTTTTAACCTTGATATATCTTAATCCTAGGATAAAGACATCAACCAATGTCTAGTCTAATCACATAGGTTAATCTAACCCTATATGTTCCAATCAAGACCAAAGGAACAACCCAACCAAGTAGGTTATTTCCAACCTATAGGTTCCAATCGGTAGTTAATTACATTTCCCAACCTAGTGGGTAATTCCCAACCTTGGGTTTTATCAAATAAACTTCTCAACTCAATAGGTTATTCTAAACCTCGGATTTCATTCGAGAGAGACGTATGATCAAGTGATCATTCAAGTAACGATAATTGATGTGATTTGCATAGCGTCACATCGTATCTTTCATACCTTCACTTTTGTAATGCTAACCCTATCATTCCCAAGGTTCCCTAACACAATAAGCTACAATGCCAAGCCACTTTCTTGACGTTGATACATTTCACAATATACAAGTAGTGTTATTATCTATGTATAGAAATATCATCACTATATAAATCCTTGTATAGGGTATATAGAAGTATTAAGGTGCTTCCTTGAGTTAATCATGTTTCATCATTCCTAGTATACTTATACTAATGATAAACAATCCCTCCTATTATGGGGTAAATACAAACTCTTTCATAGAAAGCACAAAATAGCTTCTTTTCCTTTCTAAAGAAAATGTTATGATTTCCTAATGCATGTATTCTCGAGAAATTCCAAATCAAGAAATCAAAACTCATTCCTTCATAATTAAAGACAATTCAAAGAAGACTAGATCCTCATGCCTGTAATACACTTGATCCAATTGACCGACTTGATGCTCAACCTTTGAATGGAAGCTTTCTAGCCTTCAGTTTTCCACTCAAAGCAATAATTTACTATGTCCTCTTTCACAAGATAACTCAATGTTCTCACAAAGTAACTCTAAGCTCTCACAAAATATATATCTCAAAATATTTGTAGCATAATATATTTGCAGAATAGTGCATCCCAAATGAGAGAGCTATCCAATCTATTTATATAGATAAATGAGAAATTGATGCCCAAGGAAAAGGTATGCTAGTTGACAGCACTCCACATGCATAATGACTTACCTCTCATAGCAAAAAGGTGGAAAAATCTAAATAAAAACTCAACTTGGTATTGTATAGATCGACCTCGTTGGCTTGACAACAACTCAAGGCTAATTCAAATATGCACATGCCTAAAAAGATGAGAATTGACTTGAAAACAAGATAGACTTTTAGAGAAATAGAGTTTTCATATATTAGCACCAAGTATTAGCCATCCATCCTCGTATATATTGGCACCAAGTATCAACCAAGTATCTGAAATGATGAGTTGAATCCACTATGATAGTGCTCAAATTTGTGCTTTGACCAAGCATGTTACTTGTTGATTATTCCCTATATCATGTGTTTAATCCACTTGCATAGCAATACGTTACTTAATATTTCCATCACTTTTATCTCTTGGATAAATGCATTCAAAGTAGAAATAATGTGTTACTATAAAATAGCGTTGTATTTAAGTATTATTGACCATGGCTTATTACTTCATATCTGAATTTTATCATTTGTATAACATATATACAAATTGGCCTTTATTATAAACCAACCATTATCATTGCAAACTATACCTTGGCTAAGGTTGCACCCTATGTTCCCATACATTCCCATCACTCTCTTAGCATTAGCGCTACTTAGTTTTTAACTCAACATGTTACAATGCCTTAGCATTATGCATAGCCTCTTAGTGGTTTATGTGTTGCTTTATATTGTATGGTCTACAAATCATTTTAGCACTGCCATGACATATCATTCACTTTTAAATGATCATGTATTATTCATAATTTATGCACTCCACAATAGTCATGTGTAATGCACTTAATGTAAACCAACGCTATTACATGCATATCATGTGCTATACATTTATAATAATCGGCCTTCATTTATCAAATGAATCATCCTTATATATAAAAAGCTCATAGATATATATATTATATATATGTAGTACTTATATATATAATATACACCTCTATATAAGCATTTAATGCTTACGTGCATATATGTATATGTATATATATGCACACTCATATATATATATGTATGTTCTAAAGCAATACGATAATCACATTATCCATTCGATACTCGAATGATTATGACCATATGATTATGTTCCCATATAATATCATATCAATATCTATGTACATATATGCATAATTATACATATGTTGACATACTAGTATGGACATCCCATTATATCCGACATACGCGTATATCGACATGTGCATATAGGCATATATCTCAAATAATCATTCAACCATACAATCAATCATATGAAAAAATACTATCTTATTGATAGGAAAATATGTGTGTGATCATGTGTATATATACATATATACTTACATGTCTTATTCCTTCGATAACACCATGCTCATAAGCAACCCATTCATAATCATGCATAGCTACATCTACCTATGTACTCTCATGTGCATGCTCCTCCATGTGTATGGTCCATCGTTGACATGCATATGCATACACATATATATACATTCATTGTATGTTCACCTCATCAATTGAGCATAGTAATATAAGGAAGAACTCATAGGCTCCAAACATATAAACATCATCCAAGAATGTACTCAATAGTAATCAAAACCCTTACTAATGCAAACACATCATACTTAAGGATGACTTACCAATTCCCAACACTATGACTAGACTCAACCATTCTATTGTGAGTGTGTGTGTAAGCTCATATAGGTTTCATAAAGGTTACCTGACAATCACTTCTCTTGAGTGATTCTCCCCCTCCCTTTCGAAGGATTGAACCTATCCCTGCAACCAACTTAGCACATTTTCAATGGTAGTTATACATTCATAATAAATCCATATGCATCACAACACTTTAGCATATTCATATAGCAATACATGTTCATCATCAATGTAAACATAATCACTCTTCCAAGGCAATAATACCTTAATACCTATTTTAGTATTTCATTTATTTAACAAACATATCAAAATCATGATTGTATTTACCATCCTATTTATCTGTGAAGGTAAAATTATATCAATAACAACAAGATGGGGTGTGACAATTTTCCCACGTAAATCTTGTGTTGATGTTTTATTGTCTATTTGTGGTTTTAATATGTGCATCTTAAATGAACTGTAATTGCAAAGATTTAAATGGTTTATTTTCTTCTCTCTCCTAAAGATTAGCATTAGGAAGGCTTATTCCACACTTTGCTTTGCTTTCACTTCTAAGGAAAAATATAATAGCAAGAGGAAAGGAAATCGTAAGTCCTTATAGCATTTGCATGTCCAACATCTACTTGGGTTCTTGATTTGAGTGCCTCACACCATGTGGCTTCATCTTAGGATGGTTTCACATCGTCGTATCCATATACCATGTTGACTCCTTTTGAGGTGTGTCAGAGAGGGTTTGTTAATGTGGGGGATGGGAAATTTCAATATGTTCTTTGTGTGCTCTCATTCTCAACTAATATCCTATTACTGTATTAGAACACTCACACTAGATTAGGTAAGTAGGTTGTGTTTCATCTTGATTTAGTGATTATTAGTGAGGTTTCATATTGGTTCTATAGTTGTAGTGGGGATAGTGGATTATCAATCTCAAGTACATCTCCTTAATCCCTTTGTTATTGATCTTACTTTGACTATTATACTCTCTCATTTTTATGAAGTTATGTCATGAGTAGTTTGACCATCTTAACTACCACTACTTGAGTAGTCATGGTAAGAATCTCGAAGAGAGGTTTAACAAAGGTAATGCATGGAGAGCTTCGTATATTCTAGAGTTAGTTCATAATGATTTTAGTAGTCCATTTTCACATCCTTTTTTAGGAGGGCCAATTACATTTTGACATTCATCAATGAGTTTCCTAGGCATACTTGGGTGTACTTTCTCTAACTAAAGTCTAAGGTGTTTAAGTCATTTCTACACTTCACATATTTTATGAAGAAATAGTTAAGGAAATCCATTAGGGTATTGTGTAAATAATGGTGGTGAGTATGTCAACCATCATTTTGATTATTTTACACTTTAGAGAGGATTTATTTGAAACACATAATTCCTTACAATCCTCAACAAATGATATGGAAAATGTAATATTAGGTCTTTGAAGAAATGATGAACTATATGATACACACCAAATATATTTCACCTTAGTATTAGGAGGAGGCCATTATTATTTGTATTATATCTAGAACTTTGTTCATTATCAAGCCTTAAATTTAGTCACTCCTTTCAAAGTTTGGAGTGATAAAAACCCACAATTAAGCACTTTGGGATTTTTAGTTCCCCTACATGGGCCCAAATTCCTATAAATAAATATTGGTCCATTGATTTGTAGAGTAGGTCTTACATAGTTTTAGGTTATCTAAATGGTGTTAAGGGTTATAAGCCCCTCCACACTACCACAAAGGGGTTTGTCATTAAGAGGAGTGTTTACCTTGACAATGGCTCTTCAAGTTCCACTCTTGACATTTCTCATCCTTCCACATTAACATTAGAATCACTTGGGATTGATGATGATACTTTTGAGGATTCAAATTGACTTGGGAAGATTCTTGATGATGGGGACCCTTATTCCTCCACTTTGGATGCTTTGAGTGACTATGAGAATCCACCTCCTCCCTCTCCTAGTTATCATTTAGAGGCTAAGGACTCTCCTCCAAATTCTCTAACATTAGGTCCAATTTTGTCTTGATAGAAACTATAGACTATATGTGATTAGTCTAGGAAACCATTAAAAAATAAACAAACACATTCATCATTTTAGGTATTTCCTCACCTTTGCATTGCTTCAATCTCTTATTTGTAGTATTTTCAGGAGGAGTCTAACATTCTTGAGTGGGATATATCCATACAAGAGTATAGTTCCTTGGTTAAGAGCCACACTTGTGTTATTACCCCCTTCACAAGGGAAAGAAACTTATTTGATGCAAGTGAATATTTCAAAAATTATTACAACAAAAGGATTAGTGGATATGTTTGAGGCACCATTGATGGTAAAGGGGTATTCCCAAATTCTTGGCATTAATTACTTTGAAACCCTCTCAACTATTACAAAAATAAACTCTACCCCTCTAATAGTTGGATTTTCTCATTTTTATTTGGATCTAAACATATACCTTCTACAATAGGATTATTATTTGCTCAGTTTGGTTCTATATTTTGACAGCCTATTGATTAGAGTTTATATTCATCCATTGTGGTAGTGAAAACTACCCTCCATAATAGGTTTTTAATGACTAACTTGGGAATTTCGTATTATTTTCTCAAGATTGAGATATCTCAATCTACTTTTGGGATTACCATTACACAATCCAAGTATGGTCTTGATTTTGTCTTGTAATTTCACATTGTTGACTACAAGCTTGTTTTTATTCTCTTTCCTTTTGGATTCAAACTTGAGTCTCAATTCTCTTCACCTTTGGTTGATGATACCTTGTTCCAATAACTTTTTGGGAGCCTCATTTATTTGAATAAAGTAGTTCCTAATATTTCATATTCTTAGTTTATGTAGGAGCCCTATAAGTTGTGCTAGAAGGTAGCTAAGTGGATTCTCCATTACAATCATGGTACTCATAATATTGGGACTCATTATGCAATAGGAATTGCTATTGACTTGGAATGGTATACATATTTAAATTGGGAAAGCGGTTCTTAGGATTGCATGTCCACTTTAGTTTACAACTTCTCACTTGCTTCAAGTCCTATTTATTGGTTGGGAAAGAAGTGGTATATCGGTGCTCTATTTTCCACTAAGATAAGAGTATTGAGGGCTTGTTAATGCTATCATTGAAGCCATCTAGCTTCAATATGATCTCACTAATTTTGATGTCCAGTTCATATGACCATTTATCATATTTATGAAAGCCAAAATATCATACAAACTTCACATAACTTAATCCTTCATCAATAGACCAAGCACATAAAGGTTCACATTCACTATATTCAAGATCTCATATATGGATGGTTTATTTATCTCTGATACTACCTAAATTTTAAGAATATTTCCAACATCTTCACCAAGCCCTTCACAAAAGAAAAATTTCTTTATTTACAATTTTTATAGGGGATGCAAGAGGCTACTTCTTTAAGGGGCTACTTAGTCCTTCCTTTCTCTCTCTACTTTAGGGGGTCCTTTATTTCTCTATTTAGGGGATTATATATCTCTTCTTGGGGGCTTATTCTTAGTGGATCTATTGGTATATGGTTACCTCATTAGAATTCATTTGTTAGGACCTATTTTTTTGCTCACTTGAGCTACACTTAGGGGGTGTTAATGTAGCTTTTCATTTTATTTAGTCGGATATCATGCATTTTCTTACATCTTTATTTTAGCTTGCTTAGTTGTAGTGAGTGGGTCATTATAAGGGTAGATTAAATTTTTCATGAGTGTAAATCCCACCTACTTTTGGGTAGTTGGAGTTACTTTTCTCATTGGTTGATTTTGCATCCCATCTTTCCTATATGTATTTGCTCCTCTAGCTTGTTATTCATTCATGATTTTGTAAGATCTCTCAATGTTATTTTTATTCTTGAATATTTTCATGTCTATTATGGAAACTAAATCTATTATTCTATTTTGATTTTGTATCATTTCTAGAATACTTTTAATTAATATATTTATTTCACTAGGTTTTGGGTAGCTTCGATATATTTGTGAATCTAACAATAACAAGATAATGTTATATAAGGATTATTTAAGGACTAGAATTCCTTAAATATGACTGGAATTCTTTATAATTGGAGAGTAGATATGACTAGAATTCTTTATAAATTTCCTATAGAAACTAGCAAGACCATGAAAGCTTCTTACCTCCCCTACTGATTTTGGAGTTGGCCAACTGAGAATTGCTTCTACTTTGGTGGGATCCATCTTCAATGAACCTTTAGAGATGACAAAACCAAGGTACAATAGTTCCTCTTTCATGAATTCACACTTTTTCAAGTTAATCATCAACTTCTCTTCATTTAGCCTCTTCAACACCATGTCCAAATGTCGCAAGTGTTCTTCTTTGGTCTTACTAAACACAATAATTTCATCCAAGTATACAACAATAAATTTCCCTATGAAAGGCTTCAAAACCTCATTCATTAGTCTCATAAATGTACTTGGAGCATTTGACAATCCAAATGGCATTACCATCCATTCATACAACCGCTCATTGGTTTCAAAGGTAGTTTTCCACTCATCCCCTTCTCTTATCCTAATCTAATGATAGCCACTTTTGAGGTTAATTTTTGAAAAACAACAAGCTCCTCCTAAACAATCCATCAAATCCTCCATCCTAGGTATTGTAAACCTATAACTTATAGTGATTTTTTTGATTACCCTTGAATTAGTGCACATTCTCCAATCCCCACCTTTTTTAGGTGCCAACATTGTAGGAATAGCACATGGACTTAAACTTTCCCTTACAAGACTCTTATCCAACAACTCTTGTATTTGTTTCCTTATCTCTTCATTTTGTTGAGGAGTCATCTTGTATGCAGCCTTATTGGGTAAGTTTGCACCTGGTATAAAGTCTATGTGGTGGCTCACATCCCTTATAGGTGGCAAAGAACTAGGGAGCTCATCAACAACTATGTCCTGATTCTTGTTCAACAAAGTTTGTACTTCCTTGGGCACATTTTCCATGGTTGCTACTATCAAGAAAAATTTGGGTCTAATTATGATTGCATACCCTTGACCACCTTCCTCTTTCATGGTTTTCAAGAATTCTTTCCCCACAACTAACATGACACTTGACCCAACTTGAGCATCTATATTGTCATCTTACAAAGTAGTGAGGGTAAAGGACACACCATCTTTTTCAATCGCATATGTCTTTTTCTGCCCATCATGTTTCACTTTTCTATCATACTGCCAGGGTCTTCCTAGCAACAAGTGACAAATATCCATGGGGATGATGTCACACAAGAATTTGTCTTTATACCCCCCAATGTTAAACTCTACCCATATTTGTTCATTGACCAAGACTTGTTGACCCTTATTCAGCCAAGAAACCTTATAAGGTGCGGGGTGTGGAATCCTTTTCATATTTAGTTTTTCAACCATCTCCAAAGAAACCAAATTATCAGTTGAATTGGAATCTACAACAACCTTACATACCTTGCCTTGTGATTTGCAAGTTGTTCTGAACAAAGAATTTCTTTGCGGAGGCTCCTTCACTATAGGAACCTTAAGGAGTGTTCTTCTCATCATCATATTTTCCCCAACCTTTAGAGCAACATGTTGAGGAGAGTTAACACTCACAATCTTCCTCTTGCACCAACTATGTTCTCCTTTTGCCACCATGCGATGAAGAAGGTTGTTTCTTTGGGCACTTCCATGCTTGATGGCCAAATTGGTTACACTAATAGCATCTCCCTAAAAAGGTGTTTGAACCTCTACCTTGTCCTCCAAATCTGCCTCTACCATTAGGTCTTCTACCTCTGAATCCACCTCTTGACTTTGAGCCTTGTTCTTGATTGCCACTTGACTCACCTTGTGATTTTGTGTTTGTCCTCTTCCACCAAAGGATCCTCTACCCTTGAAGTTCTTTCCACTACCTCTACTTTGTTTTTCCTGCCTTCTTTTCAATTTCTCTTCTACCCTAATAGCCAATTGGAAGCACTCTTCTACCGATCTAGGGGTGGCAAGACTCAATTCATCTTGAATGTTGAGCCTTAGCCCATTCATATACCTTTCTATCTTCTCAACTTCATCTTCAATATGACCTACTCTAAAACTCAATTTATGGAACTCCTCTGTATAGTTCATGACATCCATTTCCTTTTGCTTTAAATTTTGCAACATCCTGAATGTTTGAATTGCATTGTCACCGGGCAAGAATTGACTCTTAACCTTTGACACCATCCTATCCCATGAATTGATTTTTACTTTGCCCTTTTTCACTCTCTCCTGCTGTACATAGTTCCACCAAGTTAGGGCAAGGCCTTTCAATTTGGTTTTAGCAAACTTTTCCTTTTGTTCTTCTGCTACCTCCTCGTATTCAAAGTAGTTGTCCAATGCATCAATCCAATCCAACACTTCTTCACTATCCATTTTACCATTATACATGGGAAATTCCCATTTTAAAATTAGTGGTCTCTCTTTGACAATCTTCAGCATCTTCACCACCCTTCTTTCATCAGGGTCCAACTCACCATCACCTTGGACTCCTCTTTGTGGGTTTTCATTCTCACCCTCTTCCTCTTGGTCACTTTCCTCTTCAGTGACCTTACCTCTTATTGGTTTGTTTCTAATGTTGCAAGTCTAGATAAAACTGCTTCTTGAGACTCTTTCATCATCCTTATTTCTCTAGCAATGACTGCACTACCTTTAGGAGGCATCTTGTCCCTTCAAATGACAACTTTTTCCTCTTCAAATTTCAACCTCTTTCCTTGAAATGATCAAAATCTATGCTCCGATACCAATTTGATGCAGAGCAGGGGTGGATATCTCTTACCAATCACAATCTAATCAGTTTTGAGCAATCTTCCAACCTAGAAAATCCCAACTTGGTGTCTAATTCACAAATTCCTCATATTCCCTTGTAGCACATCAAACAATGAAAATTCAGCATAGCTTTTAGAGAAGGCCTCAAACCCATAAAACAATTACCATTTAGATTACCCTTTATGGAATTCTTCAACATATCAAATTTGTACGTAGGGATGTTTCAAAACATCAACTCCAAAATAGGACTGCTACGCTACCCTTAAGCCCAATTAGGCCTATTTTACAAAGCAAGTATATGATAAACCTCCTCCCAATCACCAATTTTTAGTCCACAGTGCTAAATAGGTCACATGGGGTCTAAAAAAATAGATTCCTTCCAGTGAACCATCCACAAACTCATCTGACAACAAAACCCTACCTCTACCTATCAAAACTAGCCTAATACATAGAGATATTATGCTAGGGCTTGCACAAATAGGGCCCTAACTCCATCCCCTACATCTACAATCCTAATAAACATTAAAACCACCATAACTAGTGTCATTCCATCAATTTTTAGCAATTTCCATTGGTGGAATGGTGATTTATTCCACTTTCTTTCTCAAACCCTCTTGCCTTAGGGTTTTCATACCACTTTTAGAGTTTTGGCTCTAACTCACTCAAATTTCAATGAAAACCTCTTAGACCAAAATAAAAATAAGGCTAACAAATCCCTCTAACAATTCCAATGAAGATTATTACATTTCCAATCTATACAGAATTGTACGAAGCCCTGTAGCAGCAAATTAACACAAGAAATTGCAAAAAAAATGAAGTTTCTTTATTGCCTCAATACCAAAACCTTCAACAGAACCTTGCCTCAAAATTTTGAAAGTATATTTAAACTTGTACTACAACCAACCAATGGTTCATAACCAAATTTTGAACCATATGATCGTTCATCTTCCAAAAATGACAAAATTGCAAAGTTGCAAAGCAATTTTTGCAACAAATTACAAAACATGACAAAAACTTGACAACTCTATCTAATACCAACCCCGCATGAATTATTACATTGAAAATGGTCTAAATAGACCTTATTATATCACAATTAGACTCAAAAACACAAAAAATCAGCATTAAACCAAAATTGCACAATTTCACTAGGTGCCCCTACACCATCGAATGTAGTGTAAACCCTAGGTCGACTGTTACCCATGCAAACACCATTAGACTTTGAATTACACACTTCCTCAAATCCAAGGATGACTTTAAAACCACACAACACACTTCATCATGATCTAGATATTCCTCTATCATCCTAAAATCCTTCAAACTCCTTTACAACAATTCACATGTTCAGAATGTACACACCCAATACACTCAAACTACACTACCAAACAATGCAACTCTAAAATCCATCTTCCAGAGCACCAAACCATGAATCCTCTTGAAACAAGCAAGAGATCAACACCATCAACATACCTTCATAATCATAAGATCTGAAGAGCAACTGGGGAGAAATGCAAAGCAAAAACATTTCTCCTAGACACCTCTATAAGTAACACTACAAATCTAGTTCACACACTGGTTAACATAACTTGCTCTGACCATCGATCTAGAAGCCCAAATTTTGGATATAGAAACTTTGAACACCTTGATCTGACATATCCAAACCACACAAGTAAATCCTCAACCTAGAAGAAATGCAAAGCAAAACCAGAACACCTTTGCAACACCGTATTTCCTCTTTTTCTCAATTTTCTCAATATCCTCGACATCTAAACCATAAACAAAAGATTATCAAAGTAACACCAGAGGTTATCAACAACTTAACTGATGAAAAAATAATATAACTAATCAAAGAAATAATTGCTCTCAACCATTGTACAATTGCCACCAATGACAATGCAAGCTTGTTGACATCAATGACAACACCTTCATACTTGCAACAAGAAATTGAACTGTGGATTTTAGGTGTTAGGAAATGCTATGACTCTTTTGCTCAATTATGGTTTTTCACCTAAAGGAAAGAGATAGATCCCACACCAAAATCTAGGTGGTTCACTCAAAATAATGCAAGTACAATGAAATTATGCCTAAATGTAATGATATAGATGCAACAAATTGATAAAATTGATTGATTATTTATGCAAAACCTAAGAAATATGAAGTGTTTGAAAACATAGTTTTGTTTGTAGACCTAAAAGATGAATAAAAATGCAAATAGAACCAAACATAAAGTTGTAATACAGAATGTGTGCACCTTTAAATCTGGTGGAGACTAGAAACTACTTTGAAAAATTGGAAATGTTGACTTTTTGACTGACTGGGACTCATTTGCCACCCTGGATGAATCAGTCCCAGACCAGGGTTTCTGCCTAGAATCCTGTTTCTACCAAAAGGGTACTAGAATTTGCACTTTTTTTTGTTAGACACCTCTAGTGGGACTCATTCGCCATCCATGGCGAATTAGTCCTTTTCTTGTTTTCTACAAACTTAAGTTTTAGATCTGTACTTTGTCATGCACAACACTTTTTGACAGAAACCTGAATCTGAATCTCTGAAAATACCTGTAAAACAACTTTAAATTTGTTGTCTAATGGGGGGTTTCCTTGGTCAAACCCCTAATTTGGTAATTAAACCTTGAATGGACAAAATCTACATAAAACCCTAGCCCTATGTGTTTCTAAGACTAGGAAAATTTGAAGTAAAGTAAAACTCTATTCTAATGTGCTAGAATAAGATAAGTAAATGGCACTTGAATGATGCAAGACTTCAATCTAAGAAACCCTACAACATTTCAAATGAATTTAAATGACACGCAAACCTTAAATCTGAATTTAGAGAGAAAATGGAAGATGGAATCACTTTGAAAACAAGTCATAAGGTGTGATTTGATGGTTAGTTGCATCTCCTCAACCTAGATTTCTCCATGATTCTCCATAGGCATCCATGATCAACTCTTTGCAATGTAGGATCTTGAATGAGAAGTGAGTTTGAAGACTTGCAAAAACCCTATCTTGTTGTCCAAAAGCTTCAACTTTATTGTAGAAATGCTAATGAAACTTTTTGTGAAAGATTCTCAATACTTGAATTTTGAAAATGCTTTGTAAAAATGACTAAGAGATGTGAAAAATGACCTAAAATGTGTATTTATAGGCATCAATACCTAATTTTCCCGTTATTTAGACCTAAGAGGCCGACATGCACTAAAAAATTAAATTGAGTTGGTGAAATTCTTGCTCAAAATTGAAATTTCCCCCAAAAGGGACTCATTCGCCACCCTTGGCGAATGGGTCCCACTAGAGGGGACTCATTTGCCCAAGGTGGAAAATGGGTTCCACTTGTGGTTTTTGGAGGTGTTTTTTTAAGATATGAATGAATTAAGTATTGTTTGCCAGGATTTATATGATTTTAAAGTGAAACGGGCCTCTAGATTAAAAATAATGGGTCTTAGGGGCCTATAAATGTTGTTTTGAAGAATGATTAATGCAAGGGTACTCAAAATTAGGTCCAAATTAAGCATGAAATTGTCTCTTTTTGCAAGAGTGTCCAATTTTCTACCCCACAGAAACCCTACCTGGGTTCTATTATTTTTTCCTATTCAAACTATAACAAAAGTCATAGGGTTGTGCTTATATGTGTGTGGGAGTTCTAGTATGTTTTCTCCATGTTTGTGTAAGTCATTTTATAGGGGTATTGGTTGATTTATTTTGGATTAGAGGTTAACTAGAGTCATTTCATGGTTTGTTGATGCCAAGAAGGATGGGTGGAGATATTTCTCCTCGACTATTTATGTAATAAGTCTAAATGGTTATAGTTGTAGAATCATTCACTATTCTTACTCTTATAAGAATTATAATTCAACACTATTAGTGTAAAATTTAGTAAGAGGGAATTTATTATTACTTGCTATAGAAGAAAATCATAATATAAATTTATGAGAAGTTTGTAAATTATATCTAGACATGACTGTGATATGTGTTGATAAAGTTTCACTTTTTTTACATGTATAGCTTAAAACTAAACAATAAGACTCTTTTTTAGGTTTTCCCTGTAAAGTGAAATGACATATTTTGTAAATGGCTCACTCACTATTCATTTTGATGTTCCATTAGCCACTTACAAGCGATTTAGATCCATAGCCTTAAAATATAAATATTAGCATAAATATGTGACATGTAAATTTCATTTAAGGAATTTAAATATTTATGTTCAATATACTTATATATTCATTTTATAAACTATCATAGTACACCCATGTGCTTGAAGAAAACAATAGTATTCTACATCAAAACCATTGGTTTTGCTTTGTATAGATTTGTATAGACCTGTGAGGACTAAAAGTCTACAAGGTGACAGGTATTTCATGATGCTCATTGATGAAGATGACTTGGATTACATTTTTGAGAGGGAATTTAGAAGTATTTGAGAAGTTTAAGGAATTCAAGGTATTAGTAGAGAATAAAATTGGAAGGGAAATCAAGGTCTTGAGATCTAATAGAGGTGGAGAGTTCACTTCTAAGAAGTATGATAGATTCTATGAAGATCATGCGATCCAAAGATAATTTTCTACTCCTAGAACTCCACAACAAAATGGAGTTGCAAAAAGAAAGAACCAAACTGTTTAGGAGATGGAAAGAACAATGTTATGTCAAACAAATCTATCAAATATGTACTGGAGAGAAGCTACTCAAAATGTTATATATATTTTGAACAGAGTTCAAATAAGATACAAAACTGAAAAGCCACCATATGAGCTATGGAAATGAAGACAAACATCAATCAGTCACCTCAAAATATTTGGAAGGAAATGTGAATTATACTTTATAGTATTTTGAGTTTAATCTCTCCCTTTGACATCAATGGAAAATGGTCAACAATCTCCCCCTTTGAGTTCACTTTCTCCCTCACTAATATCAATCTCTACAAACACATCCTTCAAACTGCATAACAACAACTTCAAATGCAGAGAAATACAAAGCATTTCTCTGAACCTACCTAACAACAACAATTCTTTCTCCTCTCTTCATTTTCAATACTATACATAATCCAAAAAATTGCTTCTTGGATAGAGTCCTCTTGAGTCCATGCTTCACTACCCTTGAAAATATAGTGCAAGACCACCCAACCTTCTTGCAATAGGGAGACCAAGCTCCCCTCAACCCATGCTTCCTCTTGATTAAGAGGAGGGAGAAAAAACTCCTAACTTCTTTTGGAGAAACTCAAAATGTCTCTTTAGGAAGTGGTTTTGTGAATATATCTGCTACTTGCTCCTTTGTCTCAACATACTCCAATTTTACCTCCTTTTTTGTAACCTTATCCCTTAGAAAATGATACTTGATTGCAATGTGTTTTGTCCTTGACTGCATCACTAGATTCTTTGATATTTTTATGGCACAGGTGTTATCACAAAGAATAAAGATAGGTTCATCAAACTCAATCTTCATCCCCTTCAAGTTCTGCTTCATCCAAAACACCCGAGTGCAACATGATGTTGCAACAATATATTCTTCTTCTCCTATAGATAAATAAACCGAGTCCTATTTCTTGCTCAACCAAGACACCAAATGGTCACCAAGAAAGAGTGCTCCTCCACTTGTTCTCTTACTATCATCAATACATGCTACCTAATTTGCATCTATGTATGCAACTAAAGTGATATTTTCACTCTTTGGATACCACAATCCAAAATCCTTAGTAGCCTTTAAATACTTGAATATCCTCTTCATTGCTTTAACATGAGTTTCTTTAGGTGCTACTTGAAATTTGACAACGATTCCAAGTGCCTGCATTATATCTGGTCTATATGTTGTCACATACAATAAACTACCTGTAGACACATGAAATTGGCATTATGCACCAAGTTCACACTCATCCGCTCATAAAGTTAATCATGTCCATTAAATCCATTCATTAGGCAAATCAGGTTCATTTAATCTCTAAGGATTATCCACTTAAATTGAATAAATTAACTTTATTTAATTTAAGCCTATCATTCCCTCTTTGATTAAATAAATCAAGACTTTATTTAATTGAAATCCAATTCATAAATATCAAATTTTCATCATCAAATATCATCATCATAATAATCATCATTTAGCTAACCTAATCCTAATTAGCCCTAATCACCCATCACTCTAGATAATCCCACTTGCACAAATAAATCAATTTATTGATTTATTAATCCAACATTTTCCATCAACATGGCATCTTTGAGGAATATTCCCTCAAGTTTGAATTCAAAAACAAGTGGACATGTACATCCAACAAGTCATTTATGAGCTCTTACATGGCTCTTACATGTCCCTTGCAAAAGTCAAACTCAACATTAACTCACAAATTCAAATTTGAATTTCCCCCTCATGGGCACATTTCCCAAATCTTGTACATGCATCAACCACTCACATGATGACAAGTGTCCTCATCTCATTGGTCCAATCTTTAGTCCCACATCCTCCGTGTTTGGCACTCTTAGCATTTGAGAATCTACAAATAGAGGCTTCATCCTTGAGCAAATCCTCCACAATCTCTTGCAAAGTCACTCTCTTAAACTGAGAGTTGATTTTTCCCATCCACTCCATCTCAAGGCATTGGATCATTTAGCTTATCTATCAAGGATTGGGAAAGGGCTATTTTCAACAATAGCACCAATCCAATATGAAATAGGATTTATTTCATGTTTTATATGCTTTAGTTTATCTTGTAATTTCTTTGCATTTAGAAACATGATTTATTATTTCATATGGATGCTTGATTATTAGCTTGGTTTTAAAATACTAACCATTTGCAGGTTTGGCATCTACATTTTGGTGCAATGTCAATGGTATATTCAAAGGATTTGATGTGATGGCTTGATTAGGTTATGCTAATTAGGATTAGGTTAGCTTAATGATGATTAGGATGATTTTGACTTTTATGACTTAAATATTTGATTTATTTAAATCAGAAAAGGAGAAATATGAATTGGATTTCAATTAAATAAAGTCTTGATTTATTTAATCAAAGAGGGAATGATAGGCTTAAATTAAATAAAGTTAATTTATTCAATTTAAGTGGATAATCCTTAGAGATTAAATTTTCGTGTTTTTTCTTCACACATAGGAAATTCCAACACGGGCTCATCAGCGTTGCTATTTTGGCACAACGAGCTCGTCAGCGTCGCTATATGGCACCACTTAAAACAAAAACTGCACCGCTGGACTCATCCCGCCAATAAAATTTAAATTTTTAACTCCGCCCCTGGACTCGTTGACTTGCAGGACTTTTTAAAAAATTTGAAAACAATGATGCTGGACATAAACTGCGACACTAGGCAAAATTGTGACGCAATCGAGCTCTCTGTCCTGACACAGAGCGCCGCTGACTGGTAAGCGGCGCTATGAGAGTGACACTAGGAGAACAAATAGTGACGCCTTCATGAGTTGCGACGCTAGGAGACAGTAAAAGGGAGAATTTAATTTTTTAGCACGTGCTTTTGATTTATGATTTATTTACATACATTTTCTAGTTTTTAACTTCGTGTTTTTCGAGAATCGACTTTTTTTCTCCTTTGTAGGTTGGAAATCAAAAACAAAGGAAAGAGAGTATGTGATGATATTTTGTCAATCAAAGTGTTTTTAAACACTTAAGTGTTTGTTTAACACTTCTTTAAGAATTTGTTATCTTTTCATTCTTAGGACACTAATTTTTTTTGGGCTTAAAGGACTTTTTTCCATTTCTTGCAAAAGGTAAAACGAACTTTAGGATCAACAACTTACTAGATTTTGTTTCTTGGATTAACAAATTGAACAAATATCTTTCACTTGTGATTTGGTGCTCTAAAATGAACTCACATTTTGCTTTGAGGATTTAAAAAGAACAAGTGTAGCTTTGTTTTTCATGAGGGCTTACTTAGACTAAAGCCATTGAAAAAGGACGTATGCGCTTCTCTCGGCTTTATAGTGATCTTGAGAATCAAAAGGCCTTTTTCATGACTTTGGAGTTAAGAACAAAAGCAATCACCTCCACACTTCGATTTGGGCTTAAAATTGAACAAAATATTGTGTGAGTGTGAGTGGGGGCTTTGTTGCGTATATTCTCTCTCCTTGTTGCCAACAAGGATTGATCGATTCTGAATATTGTTCTTCATTCACTTTTGTTTATCCTAGAGGGCTGCTTGGGGAAAAGTACTCACCCAAGGGAGCGACTAAGCGGTAACACTCTAAAGCCAAGAGTATTTCCGGTAGGATATAAATGTGGGTGTGGAAAAGCGCCCGATATCAGCGGTTGATTGACAAGATGGATCTGAAAGGGACTCTTTTCGTATGGGTCAATCTCCACGAATGGAAAGTCTGAAATAGAACCCTTGTTTTATAGTGACCAATTGATCCATTGAGCGAGTTTATCAAAGTGGTGCATTGGAACTTAGATTCCAAGAAGTTACTTGCCATGTCCGATCTTGGTTGAAATATAGAGGTTAAGACTTCATTCTTAACATACCTTTATATTTTGTCCTTGGTTGCATGTAAAATCATCTCTTCTACGAAGGGGCATGAGGCAAGCCCACCAAGAAAAACGTACCAATTGAGCTAGGATGTTATATTGCATGTGAGTCAGTTTGAAAACATAGTGCTTTAATCGAAAACATTCGAAAACCAACATTCAACGAATCATCAAAATTGCAAACCCTTTAGGAGAGGCAAATATCCTTGAAACAAATTCACATGTTATTACTTGCCCTTGGGATTCATATCCTTAGAGGCATCTAAACATTTGGATTTTATCTCAATTTGCTTCTACTAAAGTCAACTTTAGGTAACTCTTGCCTCAAATTTCCTTGGTTTCCACATAATACACTTTGTGGGATAAGGGGAAAGTTGAGACATTAGACATCTAGATTCAAAATCTAATCAAGGGTGTGTTTGTGGTAAAAAAAGAATCCATTAAGCAAAGATTGAATCAATTGGACCCCACACATGTGCTTGGCATCTTTTGGTCATATGATTTTCATGCAAACATTGGTCTTTTGATTTTGAATTACTCTTAGAGAAAAACATGTTCTTCACTATCTTGGCCTAATAAACAAGTCCTTCCTAGGTTCATTTAGGATCAAATCAAACACTTCATCCAAATTCCAAAACATTTATCAATCCATCCCACAAACAACTTTAGAGCTTTGGAAACATTATTCTAGACTTGGGTAAATCATCAAAATAAAAATCACCTTGTTTAGTTAGGAGTATGGGAATGCATCCTTTCTCATACCTCTAATTAAATTAACACCCCTTTGAACAAGTTCATCCTAAGATCACATCTAACATCTCAGGGTTTACAAGTTCATTATCCAATAAAACCAATCAAAATCAAACCCTAAGTCTAAGCATTGATCCAAAGTCCCTAAACGTTCAACACTCATATCATTTCCCCTTTTCATCCTTCATCTTGTCATTGGTCCTAGGAACCTTAGAGGTCACTTTTGCAACAAGGTCAAAACACAAGAGGAACATGGAATATAAACTTGATCCATTCATCATGAGTAATCCAAGTCAACTAAGCTATCAAAGCCTTACAAAGCCAAGGGATTATCAATACTCACATCTATACAAACCGTACATGGGATCATTACCTTCTACAAATGTCAATGGCACAACAAGTGTAAGTATGCCCAAATCAAAGATTGGAACACATTTCCCAATGGTAGATCTAAATCCAAACCTACAAGTCTGTCAACCGAACAATCAATGCATGAGCCCTCAAACGAACAACGTCATCCCACCAAATCCCTACATGCCAAATCAGAATGTACCAAGTACAAGTTTTCCAAACATGAATCCAGAAAACTTTGGGATAAATATGGTTGCAAATCATACAAATATTGTTCAAAATCCAAACAAGATGCTAACAACTCCAAGTCAAGGTAACACCATGCGAGATCAGAGTTACCTAAAACAAGGCAATGTGATTCCCAACATCAACAATGTTCAATTTCAAACCATAATGCCAAATTTGAACATCATCCCAAATCAAAACATTGTCCAAAATCAAACACAAGTACACACTCCAAATCTGCTTAAACAAAATCCAAATCAACTATATCAAGGGAGTCAAGATCACAATCAAGATCAAATTTGGCGAGATCAAATTGCTACACTTACCAAAATAGTTGAGTCATTGCGCCAAGAGGCGTCTCCACCACCATTACCCATATCAACATCATTCCTTGGTTTAGGGCTTCCCCCTTTACCTAGCACCAATCACTCCATCCAAATCAATCCACCTAACACCAATCAAGCCATCACATCAAATCCTTTGAATATACCATTGACATCGCACCAACAGATGGTATCTAATCAAATGACAACATCAATCCCGACAAATCAAAATATGGTCTCCCAAAGACCTATCACCTCAGTCATTCCAACCATCCATATCACTTTGATCATTCCAACCACCCCTATCATGCCCATCATATCTCAACCCCTCACTACCATGATCACTCCAAGTGTATCTCAACCACTTGTCACTACATCCAACACAATTCCAATCCCACCACCACTACCACCAAAACCAAACACAACAAGACAATATAACATTGCACTAAAAGCTCACCAGGCCTACCAAAAGGCCATCCAACAATATCTAGCCACACAACAAGCGAAAAAAGATCAACAAGTGCAACAAGCCTCTCAAGTTGCCCAAGCCTCTCAAGCTACCCAAAAAGCACAAGCACAAACAAAAAGAATGACAACTGTTGAGCACAAGGATCAAGATCTATCCATCAATGAACACCTTGAAGATGTTTCTACTTCATCCAAAGATCAAATCAACATAGGTCAAGAGTCACTTACAATACTCGACAATGATCTAATTCAAGAAATTTCAACATCACTTGAATCTATGGTTGAAGGCATTCACAATCTCTCCACCATAATTGTTGAAAACAATGATCAAGATCTCTCCATCAATGAGCACCTTAGAGATGTTTCCACCCCATCCAATGATCAACTCACCATACATCAAGAGCCACTTTTTAGTGATCTATTTCAAGGAGTGTTAGGATTGTTTGATCCTATTGACATAATGCGCGATACGTTGACCTACGATCATGTTGAAAATGTCTCTACATCGCCTTATGAGTTAGAGGACATATCTCAAGAATTCATTCCAAAGCATGATCAAAATCTTTCACCAAGGTCTAGCAATGGTCCTTTCCAAGACATATTGACATCCTTCGACCTCATGGTTACAGATACTGAAGGAACCTTGAACTCGATACTTGAGGATATTGAACCAATTAGCATGTCTAATGACGACATCCAAGAACCCTTTGTAAGCAATCCATCCTTTGAAATTGACCCATGTCAAGAACTTGATCCAAAGCATGTTGAAAGCAACTCTGAAATCATTCAAAATCAAGAGTTTGTATCCCCAAGATACTATAATGATCTAATGGACACTCTCCTATCTATACATAATGCACATATTCCTCCATCTACCCATGAGATGCTTTCTGTGGATGGACATGTAGATGATCTTCATTCAGAACAAGATTCATTTACTCCTGATATTATTACACAAAAAGATCAGGTTATTGATTCCTACAGTCAAACAAAGTTGTCAACATCAGGATCAGATATATCCAAGATCCAAACTAAAGACATCATGTATGAAGATATCCAGAAGTATCCACTCAAGGAAACAGGTCAGACAGAACAGGATATTCCAAAGTCAGCAGAACAACAAATTCCAATAACGTCATCTACAGTGGTCATTTATCAAAGAATGCACTCTAAACAAGAGCTCTTGGAACAGGAAGAATCAAAGCATGAAGGTACTACTTCCACAATACTGGGGGCAACTTCATCCAGTGTAAATGTCAACATAGGGAGCACGAAGAATCCTTATGATGAAAATGATGCCAATACTACAACTAGCCATGTCATGAATCTTCATCCACCCATCACCCCATCCATGAATTGGGACCAACTTCGACAGAAAAATTTGAATCAAAGTATGAAGAATGTTATCAAAGTGAAAGAAGTTGAGAAGCATAATGGACAAATCAAATACGCATGGATACCAAAACATACAAAGAAAGATTATCCCTATCAAACTCCATTAGTCAAAGAAACTATGGGGAAAAATAAAAATGGGAAAAGTATCTATCAAAGATGTCCACAAAAGCAAAAGCAGGGTTTTCAAGCGACGTATAAAGTGTATCAAGCAGTTGGTCATAATTCCATGAACACTTCTGTATCCACCCATCATTGCTCATCATCCCAAGTTTGGAGAGTCAAAGGTTCCAAACTGTCAACCAATCAATCTTTTATCCCTAAACACACTCCATCCACGCCTCCACGCATGATATCCAATTCTCAAATTGACCATGTATTGGCAACGACCCTTCATCATAAGGATTCAGAAGGCACTCTATTTCGATGTGGGCATAGAGACAGAGTTAACCCTGGTATCAATAAAGCAGATCAAGAATCCCAAAAGTTGCATTCAAGTGCATGTATCTTAGCAAAGCAACTCCTTCAGGTAGGATATCAATGGCACATTATGATAGGGGCATCTACATTAGCAACACCTTGTGATTCAGCATGAGCTTAAAATCTTTTGAAAAAAATAAATAAAAAAAATATGAAAATCCAAAAAAATTAGAGAAAGGATTGAAAACAGTAAATAAAAAAAAATCATCCTCTAGTGAAAACCACTACGGTGGTGCTTTGGGCAAGACCATGATGAAAACCTAGCAAACATGCATCATGTGTGGAATCGACCATCTACGTGTGCCACTTCAGGAGAAAGCATCACATCCAATCCATAATAAATCCAACATTCCATCTGTCTTATCCATAATAAATCCATGCATCCATGAACCATTTATCCAATCCATTTTTCATCCATTTGCATCCATCATCCAAGTTATCTTGATCTTGATGAAAGTTTGGGGCGTACTTTGCACTTGCTTATGGTAAACATCTTGACATGGGCCATTTTCATTTGATCTTATCCTATGCAGCATTATCTGAGCTATGAAGCACTATCCAAATGAGCTTTCTTGATCCAAACACCTTATCTTACCACAAGATAATCCATATCCATCCATCCATACACTTATCTGAGCATCCACACATGACATTCCATACATTGCTAAACATTGGGGGCAGATATTTACATCTTTCTTCGGGAATAAATCTTGATCTATATCCTCCAACTTATGCGGCGATCCGAACATTGGCAAACGTGAAATCAAACTGGTCAAAGCACTCATGAGAAAAAATCTGAATCACTAGCCCATAGCATATTTTGACAAAAAGACATTCCTTATCAGTCTTCATCTTTCATCAAACATCGATCCAAACAATCAATATCAGTCGCATCTAATGCACCCTTCAAACGTCACATCAAATCATTCGAACAACTTTTGTTCCAAAATCAAGCTTCATCAAACATGATCAATCAAATCCAATCAAAAAATCATCATCTCAGGATATCATTGTGTTGCTTAACACTATCCTTGCATTGTTGCACATCCTCAACAATGTTATCATCATCAATCCCATCAACATCCCAATCATTGTGTTGCATAACACTATCATTGCATTGTTGTGTATCCTCAACAATGTTATCATCATCATCAATCCATCAATTCGATCAATCAACCTTAGCTTGGTTTTCAACAAAAATCCTAAACAGAGCACTGATATCATCACACATGTCCATATCCAAAATGTCAAAATCATGTGAAATTCCAAAAACATCCAAATCATATCAAAATCCAAAAACATGTCGAAAACAGAAAACGTCAAAACATTGGAATCCGAACTATGTCATCTTTGAGCTTAACCGTTTGCAAGGTTAATCTTTGATTAGCCCCTGAGACATCAAAATCCAAAAACATTTGAAAAAACACCAAAATCCAAAAAAATTCATAAAATCTCACAAAACCCCAAAACATTGCAAAATTCAAAAATCAAAACATTTGCAAAATCTCAAAAAATACCAAAAATAGCCTCAAACATTCCAAAAACATCAAAAACATCCAAATATTTGAAAAATCCATCTGTCCCATCTCGCTTGCACCCGCAATAACCAATCATCCATAATAAACTGATTGTCACCTTCATCCTTTGGCAAAACAAACAGAAATAATCACAACAATCAGCAAAATCAATCTTCAATCGTAAAATCAAAATCGAAAAACAAACAATTAAAACAAAATCAAACTCTTGATCATTCGCAAACATGTCAATTGACCTTATATCAATAGCCTATCAATCAATTTATCAAACCATCATCATCCTATACAATGCATGTCCTAGGATATGTTGTTTCAACAATGGGCATCATTTTGGATCACTTTGGATTCTTATCCTATCAAAACAAATCCCTTTTGGCTAGAGATATGAAGAACATTGACTTGTGTGTGTACTTGGTCTTTTCTTTTGATTTATCTTATTGTGCTCATTCCAAGGACCTCTCGATGATATCCAAACGAAGGATTTAGAGAGATAGGAATGGGGCAACGATCATTATCCTTTTGTCTGTTGTGCTTGTTGGACGTTCTTGTAAAATAACTTGGCGAATACTTGCTTTGATAGGTACGTCCTAGCAAGGTTTCCATATGTCAAGTGTGAACAAGAATACTCCTATTTGCTTGTCAAGTCAAAGTCCATTGCACTAGGTACAATGCCATCCTGGTTCTTTATACCTTGATGCATCGTACCTACGTGTGTTATCAAACATAAGGTAAGTAGCCCTTTTAAAATCCCAATCCTTGATAAGCAAATCATCATCATTTATCATTATCATCATCATCTATCATCATCATCATCTCTAATAAAGTCTTGTCAGATCATGTAATTGTTGGATCCTCTTGTGATCATCTCATTTCCGCACTAACATCATCATCACCAATGCATCCATCATGCATCCATCCTGCATCCAAAAAACTGTCAGCATACCACATATCATTCATATCATACATAATAGGAAACATCAATCATTTCACATGCATTGCATTTGCATCATCATCATAATATAGATCTGTTAGTCTACGCATCTGCATAAATCATCCATTGCATAATCATAGCATATCACATCATCAATCTCATCCATTTCACAGCATCATTTAAGTTGTTTAGGATAATATAGATTTTTTATTCTAAGCATCTTAAAATTATCTCATTTGCATCATCATCCATAGCCATCCATTTTGAACCTCTTTATCGCAAGATCAACCTTCAAATAGAATCTTTTCGCTCGATCTCTCGAGGGGGCAATGTACTAGTGTACTTCTTTCCGCTGGGGCATCTTAAAAAATCATTTTTTTTTAATTTTGATTGCGGCAAGTTTATTCTTTGAACCAACGCAACAAGTACATTGCTTGAAAGAGGGGCAAAATGTAGACACATGAAATTGGCATTATGCACCAAGTTCACATTCATCCGCCCATAAAGTTAATCATGTTCATTAAATCCATTCATTAGGAAAATTAGGTTCATTTAATCTCTAAGAATTATCCACTTAAATTGAATAAATTAACTTTATTTAATTTAAGCCTATCATTCCCTCTTTGATTAAATAAATCAAGACTTTATTTAATTGAAATCCAATACATATTTCTCCTTTTCTGATTTAAATAAATCAAATATTTAAGTCATCAAAGTTAAAATCATCCTAATCATCATTAAGCTAACCTAATCCTAATTAGCCTAACCTAATCACCCATCACATCCTCTAGATAATCCCACTTGCACAAATAAATCAATTTATTGATTTATTAAATCCAACATTTTCCATCAACATGGCATCTTTGAGGAATATTCCCTCAAGTTTGAATTCAAAAACAAGTGGACATGTACATCCAACAAGTCATTTATGAGCTCTTACATGGCTCTTACATGTCCCTTGCACAAAGTCAAACTCAACATTAACTCACAAATTCAAATTTGAATTTCCCCCTCATGGGCACATTTCCCAAATCTTGCACATGCATCAACCACTCACATGATGACAAGTGTCCTCATCTCATTGGTCCAATCTTTAGTCCCACATCCTTCGTGTTTGGCACTCTTAGCATTTGAGAATCTACAAATAGAGGCTTCATCCTTGAGCAAATCCTCCACAATCTCTTGCAAAGTCACTCTCTTAAACTGAGAGTTGATTTTGCCCATCCAATCCATCTCAAGGCATTAGATCATTTAGCTTATCTATCAAGGATTGGGAAAGGGCTATTTTCAACAATAGCACCAATCCAATATGAAATAGGATTTATTTCATGTTTTATATGCTTTAGTTTATCTTGTAACTTCTTTGCATTTAGAAACATGATTTATTATTTCATATGGATGCTTGATTATTAGCTTGGTTTTAAAATACTAACCATTTGCAGATTTGGCATCTACACTACCAATCATGGATTTTTACAAGGTCTAATCTACCAAAGCATATTCATCATCTTTACTCAACTTGCATCCTATAACCATTGGTGTTCCAACTAGTTTGCAATATTCCATTTTGAACTTAATTATCATCTCCTTTAAGTACTTGTTCTGAGAAATGAAAATGCCTTTGTTTGATTGTGCAATCTATAGCCCAAGAAAGAAAGATAATTCTCCTAGCATTAACATTTCAAACTCATTTTGCATTGCCTTCTGAAACTCCTTGCACATGTCTTCACTATTACCTCTAAAAAATGATGTCATCCACATAGACCACAACAATCAACAATTGGTATCTTTCTATTTTTATATACAAATAACTATTTGCACTTCCTCTCTAGAACCCTTGCTACTGTAAGTATCCATCCAAACTTGTAGAACAAGCTCTAGGACCTTGTTTAAATCTATACAAAGCCTTCTTCAATCTATAAACATAACTTGGATTATTAGAATATTGAAACCCCTCTAGTTGTTCAATGTAAACTTCTTCATCTAGTTGTCCATTCAAGAATGTTGACTTTACATCCATTTGATATACATTAAAGTTCTTGAATGGTGAAAGAGCTAAGAACTGTTGAAAGCTTGAGTTGTTTGTGAGTTGTTATTGATGTCAACCCTTTGTATGAAGAAAGTGTTGGAATATTATTGGTGTTGTCATTAATGCTTTACTTCAATATAGTTCTAGAAGTTATGATTGGAGAGATAGTTTGATGTGCTATAGTTTATGAGAGGTGTTGCATATACTACATATGTGTTGCAAAGATGTCAATAGTGTTGCTGATACAGTTGGGTCACTTGGTTTCCAAGTTCTTTTGATAAAATTTGAATAAAAGAGAGTGCAGTGTGACAGAGTGGCATTTAGTGTTCTATTCCGTATTTCTTCATGGTTGAAGATATATTTGTGTGGTTTGTCCATATAACAATTAGATATTTTTAAAGGTTCTATATCTAGAGTTTTGAATTTTGTATTTTTCTACAATGAAAGTTATGTTTGACAATATGTCTGTTTGGTGAAAGTAGGTGTCTAAGAGAAATGAGATTGATTTGCATTTCTTTGTAGTGAAGGTTCTTGTCTTATGGATCAAGGAATGCACTTGTATTGATTGTATCTACATTTCCTTGAGGTTTTAGGTGTTTAGGTGTTTTGCAAGGTTTTTTGGTCTGTTGGATGTTTGTGCTAGCGTGTCTAGTTGCATAGAATAAAGGTGTTCTTAAGTTTCAGGTGGTTGCAGAAGTAGTGGCAAATATTTTGATAATGTAGAATATTTTGAGATGTTTTGGAATGTTTATGTGTGGTCCATGAGATGTTTTTGAATGTAGAGAGGCATGTTTTTGGTTGCTTGTTAGTGTAGTGTAGGTCTGGCCAACCTAATGTGCTAGTGCTAATTGCGGAGGATGATTTTTGTTTATGGAAGTGTTGAGAAGCATGTCAGTGTAGATTTGGATCCTAGTTAAGTTGTGGCATGGTATTCCTTCACTTATTTACACCATGGAAGTGTTTGATACCGACCTATTTGATGTTGCACAGTTGAGGTGCATACATTTCCTTAAGGCCGACCTAATTGAGATTGTTTTGGGTCACAGGTGGTATAAATACAAGGAAAATTGTTGTGTGGATTAACTAGAGGGAGTGTGATGTGAAAGATGAGAAAATGACCAAGTGCGGTGATCTGAATGCGAGTTTTAATACCTGACTCTCAGATGCAGTGAGTAGAAAGTGTCTACATTTTAGTTTGTTGAATGAGTTGTTTATGCTCCAATGGAACTATACCTTTGGTATAAGAGAGATGCATTGTTAGTAGTTCAAATTGGTAGTGAGCCACCCTTTCTTCTATCTTCTTTCTTCTAGATAGTGAGTGTAGGGCCCTCCCAAAATCCAAATAAATAAACACAACTAAATAACCAAATTAGTTATAAAAGAAGAATTAAAAATTTAATCCTTATGTTTAAATAATAAATTATCTTAACAATACAAAAAAAATGATGAATGATTATTTCACAAATTGAATATTACTGTAATTCAAAACATAGTATGGGCTGACTCAAATAATTATCTCAATGCTTTAAAGGGATTGGTTAGCATCAACAAGAGTACTTTTATTAATGTGTAAAACAAATCAAAGTATAGCCTGATAGAGGGTTCCTAACTTCATTCAAAAGTCCTTGATGTTTTATCCTCTCAACTAACTATTCAAGTTAAAGATATATTTAAGTAATCATGATACACATACTTCAGAAGAAAATCACATATAACATATATAGCATATATGACTAAGAAAATTACTTAATAGGTAGAGATTAATGCTTAAAATCTATGATTACATCAAGTATTTCACTTATCTTAAATATTATCACCAAATTTAACCTTACTCTTAATATTATCAAGATGCAAGACACCTTCGATTTATTTAAATATTTTTAAGACAAATAAGTCAAATTTCATAGACCATTTCAAATTTCATTTTCATTTCTTTTAACCTTGATCTCCTATTTAATTTTCATAATTAAAATGTTTTCTTTAAATATAAAGAGAAAAATAATATTCTTATTAAATACAATTAATTACTTTTCCATTCAAATATGATTTCTTTTACTTAATTTAATTCTTTTTATTTTAAAAAAATTCAAAGTAATTTCATAAACATTAATTATTATATAAGAAAAACGAATATTTTCTTTTAAATTAAAGGGACTATCCTCTCACGTAAATACCTAACCTATAAAGATTTTTTTATAAGGGGATATAAATTAAGAGAAGTTTATGTTAAGAGGGAATAGTACCTAACCCAATTTTCTTCATTTAAATTAAGATGAACTTATTTGCTTAAGAAAATTTGAGGGAATATGGTTTTATTCCCCAAGTATTTAGGCTCTGAAGGAAAGCATGCCTTTTATTGCTGCAAAAAGATATATGCTAGAACTAAGCATGTTTTGGTAATAAAATAAAATTGTTAATATCTTCTTAGAAAACTACATGAAAATGAAGTTGAAGCTTATGATATTCTATCGAAGTAAAACCGTTATAAAGGCACAACCACAACCAAACCCAAAAAGAAATAGACGCAATTTTGTGCTAGTTTACATATACTGGGTCAACAAGTATCGACGCCAACGAAACAAGCATAATTATTGCACAATTGTTGCGAAGGTAAAGAAGGAAAATGGCGTTACCAACCATAAAAAATTTTAAATTGAAATCTATATATATACACTAGGCCCAAAATAAACATGATATATCCAAATCATTAAAATATCGAGAATTTTGATTACGTTTCATGGAATTTTCAATTGATGGAAAGAGGAAGAGAAATAATTGAGATAACAAATCAGTTTTAAATGAAGCACTTTTAAAGAATACCTCAAATTTATATTTGATTAAGAGAATGCACAGACAATTAAGTTACCAATTGACGGAAATTAAATTGTACACGAAAACAATTACATGAGACAAGAAGTTAACCATAACCATTAAATGAGACAATCCATAAAATAAATTATAGAGGGTAAAAAGATAGAATCGAGATAGAAAGAGAGCAACACAAATTTACATAGAAAATTCCAACCAGGGAAAAAACCACCTAGAAAGATCTGCCACTTCATTTTATTGATAATAAATAAAAATACATTTCCTTCCCCAACCTTTCTTCATGCTACACATTTATATAATTTTTTCAAAAGTAGTATTGTAATAAAAAACAATGGTTGAGATAATCGGTCAAGAGAACTAACTAACATACACCCGCTTCACAATTCTTTCTTTCAAGTACCAAGTTAAATCTGCCACACTTTTAATTAAAACATTAGTATATTTGCAAAAGATAACATTGTTAAGTAATACTAGAAATGGTAATTTCTTTATGATAATAAATCAATAATCTTTTTTTTATCATATATATATATATAAAATGGGTTAATATTAATTTTTTATAATATTTGATTGCCTAAATTATTAATTTTTATTTTTTTTGTAAAACTTAATTTTTTATTAATCACTTTAGTCAAGTTTTTTGGTAATGTAGTTTTAGTTCACTTTTCAAGAGGGGTACTATAGTGAGTCCTTTCGCAGTGAGCCCTTCTTTCCTTTGAGTAGTGAACCCTCCAATAGTGAGCATATTATATTTGATATTGCAATTCATCTATATAGTGAGCTAATCCTCACCATGGTTTTTCCTTTCTTGGGTTTTCCACATAAATCTAGTGTTCTTATGTGTTTGATGTCTTTGCATTACTATCTCATATGTTTACCTTCTACTAATGCATGATAAGGGTTTAAGGGCTAATAAAGATCTGAATGTTAATAAGGGTTTTGATGTTTTAATGTAAAACTAATTCACTCCTCTCAGTTGTCTTATGCATCTAACAATTGGTATCAGAGCAAGGGTCCTTGGAAGAAGCTTATTTGCTTGAGGTACATCCAAATGGCATACAGGAAGGAGGCTCCCATGTTTGATGGGATGAATTATGCATTTTGGAAAACTAGGATGGAAGGTTTCCTTGTTTCCCTATGGTTTTGAGTTTAGAAGTAAATTGAAGATGGATATGTTGGAAGTTTGGAAGCCTATCACTGATGCAGTTTGCCAACATTAGCATGAAGTGTACATACATTGGTTGTTCCAATGTTTTCATTGATGTCAACCTTGTGATGATCATCCTAGCATAATAGGGAAGAATTTTTGGTGACCTTTGTATAGTGCCAGTTGTTCCGGAAAGCATGGTTTATTAGGAATTTGGCTAAGTGTTTCCTTTGTCAGTATTGTGGTTCACTACATTAGTTTTTGGGTCCACACTTCACTGCACATTGGTGTAATCTTCTACAATCTTAACTACAATTTTGAATCCATCAGATGAAGCAACATTCAAGTTTTTGTGACATTTTGTATAATTTTCAGAAAGATATGAATTACAGTGTGTGGCTCTGTATACTATAGTTATCTTCTGAACAAGTGTACTAGTGTGGGAGATTCTGCACTTCTTTGCAAATAATTATTTTGTCTTGCAATGATGAAGATAAGCTAATGAATTTTGGTTGAATAAAAATTCAATGGGAGATTGAGTTTTGAGGTAGCACGATTGATGAAATTGCATAAGTTCTTGAAGACTTTATGTTTAGATCTATTTTGGGCTGACCTAACATAGTTGATATTTTGAGGAGAATAATTGAGTAACTCTATCCTATGTGGGATTTACATTTAGGTCCATCCTGACCTATTTTGATGTAAATTGAGTGTTGAATTTAGGTGCTAAGCGTGGATGAAATACTTTGAGGATGACATGTTTAGTTTTTTTGTGTTACTTCTAATTAGGTTGACCTAATTGAAGTTTCACCTAATGTGGGTATATATATGAGATCATTACCAAGTCTTTTGAGTGATGGGATGATAAAAAAAGAGAGAAAGTGTGGTGAGTGAGAAGAATGGTGCAAAAAAGTATGAAAGAAATATATGATATGCGAATGTGGTAGAGTAGAGCAAATTTATGTCATGTATGGTGAATCACCTACATGTGTGTAATACAGTGATAAGTAGACTGTGTGAAGATCATTTTGTACCTCAATGGAGCTAAAATTTGGCATATGATAGATGCTATTGTATCAGTTCAAATAGGCAGTGTTGCCAACCCTTCTTTGTACTTACTTAGTGAGCTGTGAGCTCTTTTTTGGATAGTGCATCCTAGAAGTGAGCCTTTGTAATATCTTATATCTGAATATAATATATTGTGAGCTAACCCTCACTATGGTTTTTCCCTTTTTGGGTTTTCCACGTAAAAATACTAGTGCTCATGTGTCATTGAATTTTGTGGCTGTATTCATGCTTTCATTCTTCATTGTAGTTACTTCTATTCAGTTATTTGGATGGGTTGTGTTTAATTGGTTTAAAGGAATACTGATTCACCCCCCAACTTAGTATTTTGGATGTTCAACAATTGGTATCAAAGCTTGGTTCCCTAGAAGGAGCTTGACCACTTTGGGAAGATCTTGGAGTTTGAACATATGGCTGATAGGAAGCACCCTACTCCTCTAGAAGAATTTTTTGCAATTGAATATATAGAAGAAGATTGTATGTTGGACAAGGATGAAGAACTCAAAATTGCACTTGAAGATCTTAACAAAATTGAAGATGAGAATGGGAATTTGAAGGAAAATCTAAAAGAAGCAAAAAAATGCATTAAGAAGCTGAGAGAGCATATCAAAAAATTCAGAGAAAGACACAAAGAAGCTAATGAACAACTAAAGAAAGCAAATATGGCAGAACGGGGAGGAAGGTGCATGGGTCAGGGAGGCGATTTGTAGAGGCTTGAAGCGCAGAGTTTTAGTGGAGATGGCATGTGGGAGAGGCAAGAGAGTAGAGGAGCTCGGAGACAGCAGCGGTGGGGAGATGAAATGGAATTTGTGGAACCCATGGAGACTTTCAGGGAAAAGATTAATAAAGGGTGGAATGCGTATGGCGAGCAGGGGGCTCAGGGTCAGAATGGCGTTTATAGACCACAGTAGGTGATGGAGAACGGTCAATGGGTGGATAAATGTTATTCAATGCATAATACCTGACAGAGGGAGGACTGGAAAAGGTAGAACCATTGGGCAAGAGCCATCTCTAGTTCTGGGTGGGTAGTGAATGAAAATGCTCATTCAAGAAAGCAGGGGAGACAAGAGCCTTCATGGAGTTATCCAGGGCGATTAGCTTATAACAGGAACAGGTGGGGGGAATGTGGGGTGGTGAAAATCTATCGTTATATAGGTATTCGTGTGGTAGGAAGGAGGAGTGGTCTGGGAAAGCGCCAAGACCACATAGAACTCATGCAAGGCAGTGGCGTCAAGTGGTGCTGAATGAGGATAGTCAGAGAGAAGATTGGAATCATGTCAGAGGCAAAAAAATGGCGGCAGAGGTAAAGGATGATTCAAGGTGCGATGGCACAGAGACGGGTATGCCCTTGAAAGAACCTAATCTTACTGTTTCTTTGAAGATCAATTCAGTTAAGGAAACTAGGGTTTTGCTTAAGGATAGAGGTTTATTCATGAAATGGGGTGGGGGTCATTCAAAAAAAATAAGGATATCAAAAACTGGTGTTTAGAAAAACTGGGACATAAGACTGTAGTCAGGGCTCTACAAGACAACTGTTATCTGGTTACATTTCCAACACAGGAGGATAAAAATAAGGTCAGAAACTCAGGGCCCTATTTCATGGATGGCTCATAAATGCATTTTTTTGATTGGAGTCCTAACTTTGACTCTGGCAAACTTGTAATAGAGGAAAGTTACACTTGGCTACGATTATATAACCTACCCTCTGAATTTTGGGGTGAAAATACGCTCAAGGTAATTGGAAGACAGTTTGGAAAGTTCAAATACTTAGATGAAGTCCAGGAGGATAGCTTGCGTGGCACATATTTTAGACTTTGTGTTGCAGTCTCGTAGAAAATGGTGCTTCCTACTGTAGTAGAACTAGTTTCGGAGGGAGGAGTTTGGAGGCAGGAAGTTATAAGGGAGGATAAGCTGACAATTTGACCCAGGTGTAAGTCAGCAGATCATGGCAAGGAGTCTTGTTCGTTTTGGGTTGTAGCCAACGAAATTAATATGTATGAAACTGTAGGAGATGTACAATCAGCCAAAAATAATGTAGTCCCAATGGGTCTTCCATTAACTGATATGGAAAAAGAATTAACAGACTCTATATGGCCACCAGGTAGAATAAGCAAGGAATATGGAGAGACTGATTGTCTCTATTTGAATTTTCCGAATGTGGAGTTACGGGAAGGTGCTCAAATTGGTCAGTGTGCCCCATTAGAGGAGGCAGTCACTTCTTTGATTGATAAGGAAAAGTTGGATGGTCTGTCACAGACGGCAGAATTTCAGGATTCAAATAGGACAACAGAAAGGGATGGGGAGAGGCAATTGGTAACAGTAGTTGAGGAGTGTGGCAGAAACATAGCTTTAGTCGGTAAGGAAGTAGAGGAGCTCAAAGAAGATTAGGGTTGGGGGAGTCAGGAATCTGAATCAGACTTGGATGAGAATTATGTGGACACTCAGATAGGTATAGTGGATGAAAGGGGAATAAAACAAATACAATCAGATCAAAAAACCCCTAAATGAGGTCGGCTAAACAAAAAGGCCGTAAATCTAATAAAGAAAAACTGGTTATGGGGGGGCTTGCCAAAGGGCAAACTAAACTGAACCAAACAATTTTACGAAACGGGAAGGAACTATTCCTTCCCGAGGAGGCATGAGGGTCTTAAGTTGGAATGCTAGGGGCTTAAATGCCCCTAGCAAGTGGCATCTCTTTAGACGTCAAATGGATACTAGCAAACCAAATTTAGTGTTAGTACAGGAAACAAAGTGGAGTAGTGCGGAACAAGAAAATAAAATGAGATTTTGGAGGGGATGGGAAGGTGTTTTTGTGGAAGCAGAAGGAGCCTCGGGCGGATTAGGAGTAATTTGGAACCCTGCCAAGGCAGACTGTACTCTTATCTCGTCTAATTGAAATTGGATGCTAGTCTCGGTGAGATATTTTCATAGCAATTTTGAGGTGAAAATGATTAATGTTTATGGTCCAACTGCCACAGCATCAAAAAGGAACATATGGGGGATGTTATCAGCAACTTTAGTACAGCTGAAGGAAGAGCGGGTCTTGTTAGGGGGTGATTTCAATGCCACGCTGAACAATTCAGAAAAACAAGGTGGATTAAGAAACCTAACCAGGGTACAAAAGGATTTCCAGGACTTTGTGGACGGAAATGAGTTAAGGGAAGTTAAAGCAAAAAACGGTGTCTTCACATGGACCAATAGAAGGCTAGGATTTTCTGGAATCGCATAAAAGTTGGACAGATTTTTGTTATTTGGGGAATGGAGTCAAACAACAAATCTGATTGAAACTTCAATTCTACCCTTTAGTGGATCAAATCACTTTCCGATTCAGCTGACAATAACACAAGATGATTTCAAAGGAGGCTCTCCTTTTCATTTTGAGAAAATGTGGATTCGTGACCATAGTTTGTATGAGATGATTTCACAATGGTGGGGTGAGTGTAGGGTGGACAAGCAAACTCATCTATTCACTTTCTATAACAAGCTGTCCTATATCAAAACAAAGTTACGGGTTTGGAACAAGGAACATTTTAAGAATATTTTTGTGGAAAGTGATAGGATAGAGTCAGAACTTAGGAAACTCAATGTAAGGATAATAGAGAAAGGTATGGGGATAGAAGAATTTATGAAAGAGAAAGAACTGAAAGCTGAGCAATCAGAAATTATGGCCAGATTGGAGTGTCATTGGAGGCAGAAATCAAGGGAATTGTGGTTACAGGAAGGCGATAGAAATTCAAAGTACTTTCATAATACAACCTTAGTCAATAGAAGCAGAAATAAAATTGGAGAGCTTGAGAGGGAGGATGGATCAGTCATTAGAGATGAGGTTGGGATCAATCAAGAAGCTGTCAGATATTTCGAAACTCTTTTTACCCAAGAAGATCAACAACATGGGGTTGAGAGGAATGCTTTTCTGAGTAGAATTCCAAGTATTATTTCAGAAGGTGATAATAAGGAGCTGTTAAAGCCAATTAGTCTAGAAGAGGTAAAAAAAGTCACGTTTCAATTGGGATCAGATAAGGCGCCAGGGCCAGATGGCTTTTCGGCTCTTTTTTATCAAAATTTTTGGGAAATAGTTAAGGATGACTTGCTCAAAGCTGTGGAGGAGTGAAGAAGAAAGAATACAATTTTGGGGGCAATCAACCATACTTTTATTGCACTAATACCCAAGAAAAAGGAAGTAAAAAATATGGGGGGTTATAGACCAATTTCATTATGCAATACTCTTTATAAAATCATCACTAAAGTAATAGCAAACAGGTTGAAAGCGGTGATTGATAAGGTAATTTCTGAGGAGCAGAGTGGCTTTATCCCAGGGAGATCCATTGTGGAAGGTATAATAGTTGCACATGAGACCATTCATACGGCCAGGAAAATCAGAATTCCAAGTATGATTTTAAAACTAGATATCCTTAAAGCTTATGACCGTGTGGATAGACAGTTCGTGGCTGAGATGCTGATTAGGTTTGGCTTTGCTAGGCATTTGGTGGGTTGGATTATGAGCTGCATTGGTTCTCCTAAATTTTTTGTTTTGATTAATGGGGTGGCCCAGGGCTTCTTCAATTCTTCTCGTGGAATCAGACAAGGGGATCCACTATCCCCCTTCTTATTTATCATTATGGCAGAGGCGTTAGGTAGGAGTATTTGTCAAGCAAGAATGGATGGCTCTTGGAAAGGGATTGAAGTCACTCCTGGGGTGGAGGCAAGCACCCATCAACAGTTTGTAGACGATACCATTTTGTTTGGGCAAGCATCAAGAACAGAGGCAAGAAAAATAAGGAACCTTTTGGATGAATACAGTAAGGCCTCAGGGCAGGTTATAAATTGGAGAAAATCAGAGGTGTTCTTCCTTAATGTGCAGCTGGGTCTGCAAAGGGACCTTTCCAGAATTTTGGGTGTAAGAGCTGCAGGTCTTCCTGGGAGGTTTCTTGGTATGCCACTATTTGTAGGGGCTAATAAGAAGAGTTTTTGGGATAAATTAGTTGACAGTTGTAAGAAAAAGATGGAATTATGGAAAGGGAGGTGGCTCACATCTGCTGGGAGAGTGCTATTGATTAAGGCAGTGCTGGCAGCAATACCAGTGTATTCAATGGCATGTTTGAAGTTACCAACCAGCATAGATGATCAGCTCAACCAAATAATGCGGAAGTTCTTTTGGAATGGACCGAATGATACTAACAAGATTCCTCTACTAGCATGGGACAAGATTTGTAGGCCGCATCAGGCGGGTGGGGCTAGCATTAGACAAATGAAAATTATGAACTTAGCAATGGGAGCAAAATTGGTGTGGATGATGTATAAAGGTAATCAGAAATGGGTTAGGATTTTAAGGAAGAAATATCTAAATTATGCTGATCCCGTCAGTATTTTGAAAATTATGAACCCGTCAAGAGGCTCTGCCATTTGGAATTTTATTTGTGAGAGTAGAAGTATTATTACTAAACATATCACATGGGAGGTACATAATGGGCAGAGGGCTTCTTTTTGGAATGACTCCTGGGATGGACATTTGAAATTGAGTAGTAGTCCGCAATTGGACGAGTTAAAGGAAGAGACAATCAAAATTTGGGGTTCCAAAGTGTGTGATTATGGTAGTAGAGTTTCTATAAATGGGATAAGTAAGTGGGTTTGGAAAGATCTTAGCGTTATTAATGCCCCAATAGAGAAAAAGAACACTTTATCAACAATCTTAAAGGAGAGGATTATTCCTGGTACGAACAATGAGGATATATTAAGATGGTGTGCTTCTGTAGATGGGGAATACAAGGTTAAGATAGGATATAAATTAAAGGAAAATGCAGAATCGGATCATTGCAGGCCAGTATCTCTCTTTTGGGGGAAGAATGTTTTACCAAAGGTAGGGGTGTTTACGTGGCTTGCAGCACAAAACAAGATTCTAACTCAGGATAAGCTGGAGATGTTGGGCTTCAGGGGTCCTAATAGGTGCATTCTTTGCAGGCAGCAGTTGGAAAATGTAGATCATCTTCTACTTTCTTGTCCTTATTCTGCTTATTGTTGGAAATCCAGTATGGGACAACTTGGTTTTCAGTCCCCCTTTTCTCAAGGTTTGTATGACTGGTTATGTGCTTGGCTGAGAAAGAAAGATAAAGGTGTTTTTAATAGTATTTGGCAGATTTTGCCATCGACGGTTTGTTGGGAATTATGGAAAGAAAGGAACAGAAGAATCTTTAAGGATCAAGCGTTGGCCAGGGAGAAGTTGGTGAAGAAAATAGAAGGGTCAATTGTGGAGTTAGTCAATGTGGCTGCTAGAAGGTGTCCATTTTCAAAAAACACCTTTTCTAATCGAGATATAGAATTAACGAATAAATTTCAGGGGTTGAGTATTCCAGTGGTGGCTGGGCCTCAGAATATAGCGCAGAAGGCTGAAGTAAGAAGGAAAATAGTCTAGCAAAAATTGGAGGATGGGTGGATCAAAATAAATTTTGATGGGGCGTCTAGTGGCAACCCGGGCTTGGCAGGGGTTGGGTGCGTTGCTAGGAACTCGGAAGGTGAAGTGATTGCTTAGAAAGCAAAATTCATTGGTAAGGCATCAAAAAATGAGGCTGAGTTCAGGGCTGCATTAAGTGGATTGGAGATGGGGAAGGATATAGGAGCAGATAAAATACATTTGGAGGGTGACTCACTCATCGCAGTTAATGCGATCAGAACTAACTTCACCCCTAACTGGTTGTTGAGGCGATGGTTGGATCCTATTGCAAAGCTTAGGGGGACCTTTTTGGAGTTCTGGATCAGTCATGTATATCAGGAAGGTAATTCTTTGGCGGATGAGCTAGCTAAACGTGCGGCAGCAGGAAGTGTGGGTGGGCAGGATTAGTTCGCAGGATCAGTAGTTAAGTTCTGTGTGGTTTTTATTTAGTCTCTATTGCAGTGGTTAGGTAGAGAATGGTGGTATTGTTATAGCTGAGCGTATTCAAGTTCTCCTCGGACCTTAAGAGCTTTGGTTGGGGCCGTATGGAGAAAAGAGTGTTCTTAACTGCGGTTGAGGCATTCAATGTCAAAATATTGGCTTAGGGTCAATCACAATTTAGAGCGGTGTTCAAAGAATCTGGGTTAGCTTTTTGGTTCTGTATCAGAGTGTAATCAGTCAATCTGGGTCAGCTTACAGGTTACTTTCCAGAATGTATTTTGGTTCTCTCTGGTATTAAATTGCATGGTTTAGGGCGTATGGAGTTCAGAGTGTGTTCTTGTGTATGGAAGAGGCGTCCAAGGCCACAATGGTGGTTGATTGTCTTTCACCCATGTGAACGATGGTTTAAACAATTAGGAGCAGGTATACTATTTTTTATTTGTGGGGTCAGAGCAGTTGGGCTTGTAAATGCTGTGGTGGTTGTGTTAGGGACGCAGTCAGCAGTTGGTAGGGTGGCCGAACAGGGTCAAGTTTCAGGTTCAACAGTTAAGTTGTTAATGTGGTGGTTGTAGTTCGGCTTTGTTAAACTGATGGTGAACACATGGTTTGAAGTGGCTTTCAATCTGCACAAGGATGGCGTTCGATTAAGAGTGTAGGTCTCTTGAAGAATTTGATTGCTGTGTGCGTTGGCTCAGCAAATTGGTTTAGCATTACTGTTTTGAAATTGGCGGAGGTTTCATGGTTGGGTTAATAATGGTAGTTTTGTAATCTCTTTTTTAATGTTGGTTTCAATAAAATGGGCGCTGGCCTTACCCAGCAGTTTAATTATCAAAAAAAAAAAAAGTAAAGAAAGCAAATGAAGACATCACCAGACTAAAAATACAAGTGAGAGAAAAGAAGAAAATTGAGGATGTCTGAATTGAGTGATATAAAGCAAGACCAATGAATGCACTAGACTTGAACAAGAAGTGGTAAATCTGAGAGCAGATTTAGAGAAAGCAAGAATTCATGAGGATAAATTTAAGGAAAATTCTATAATGCTTGATGAGTTAATTGCTAGATAGTGTTGGTATGTGGTGATTGATCATGCTATACTATACACCCTGACATGTATCCTCGCTGAAATTTTTTTTTGCCATTTTTTTTGCGTTGTCAACGAAAAAGCACCAAAAAAGATTTTTTTTTTTTTGTAAATACCCTAATTCTGGAAGCTTCCAAAAATCTTGTTATAAGGGGTTGGGTTGGGGGTTACAGTATGTAGAAAAAAGTATTTATTTGCAAGATTGTAATAATTTTTGCACTGGATAATAAAATCATTGGATGGCTGTGGTTTTGTGGATGTAGCCCAGATTGGGTGAACCACTTTAAATTCTTTGTGTTGTCTTGTTTCTGCTATAATTTTTTGTGTGTTTTATTTCTTTGTTTTATTGATCAAATTTGCATTTAATTGTTAGATATCTGCTTCTAACCCTAACAAACATAAAGCATCTAAAGATAAAGGTGTTTTGGGACTTGAAAGAGGAGAAAGATCTAAACTAGAACAAACATCTAGCATAAAGAAGATCAATGAATATGGAAAGACTGAAGGAAAAAGGGATTATGGAAAATTTTGAAATTAGAGAAGCATTACTAGAAGACTCCCTATTAGACAACCAAATGCTCAAAGGTACCCATCTTTTAATGGTGTTTAATTTTCATGCAATAAATTTGGACATTAGGCTATAAAATGTAGAGTTAGAATGAATCAAAATGCCAGATCCTTTACTAGATAATGTTTTGTATGCAAGAAGTTTGGACATAAAGCTGCTGAGTGTAGAAGTCAGATGATGAATAGATTTAATATTACTAGATCTTTCAATGGCTACTGTTATACATGTAATGTATTTGGACATAAGGCTAACCAGTGTAGAACAAAATTAAATGGAGGTCAAAGAAAAATAGTATAATACAATTGCAACAAACCTCAACACATTTCAAGATTTTGCAGAAGTAAAAATGGAAGGCAGACTAATCCAAGATAGAGGAATGAGACTATAAAGAAAGTTGATCTAAATGAAGTAAAGAAAGAAATGGAAAGAGTATGGAGAAAGAAAGAATAAATTGAGGACATGGGAGAATCTATACCTATCTTCAGTATAAATGTTTCCTCTGGTAACTAACCCAAAGCTATGGCTTAGGGGGAGCTTTACTAAAAATAATATATCCCCCTTACTGATATGTTGTTTCATGGCTTGACACAAAGAGACAAGATGAAGAAGAATATTGTGGAGCTATTGGTGAAAACAATAGGAGAAAATAATTTAATATAGAAGTTTGCAAAGCTTTTGAAAGTTAACCGTGTATACAAGATTTTGAAGTTTACCAACTTTTATCTAAAGCATTTATTGTTGAGATGAGTCAAATCAAGGAATTAAAATTATGCTCAAGAAGAAAAATTAATTTCATTATACACCTATGAAGGAGAAGTAAAGTGAAGAAGAAGAAGTGGAAGAATTTGACGCATCTCCTAGTAGTAGATCTTCAAAACCCTAATTTTCACCAAGCAAGTTTAAGAGGTGTTATGTGTGTTTTTAGTTTTTTGAAAGTTTTATTTAGAATTTTTAGATGTAATGGATGGATCAAATGTTATAAATGTATTAGAGAAACTACAACCTGAATTGAAGAGGTATTCTTGTAAAGTTCTATTGGAAGTATAGACATGCATTTTCTTGCACTCCCTTAGGTATAAGAGCTTGGTTCCCTAGAAAGAGATTGATCACTTTGGGAAGATCTTGGAGTTTGAACATATGGTTGTGTGCCATAGAAAAATGGCCCCTTGTCATTTTCATGGTCTTTTAGGTCTTGTTTCATGGTATTTGATATATTTTGCTTTGATTTTATGTTGTGACATGACTTGAACATGCATATTTAGGTACTAAAATTCAAAGAATGACGTCTTGTGAAGGTGTTGTGAAGTGTTGTAAGAAATTTCTACATTCTTCTAGATTCTATTCATTACAATTCACCTAAAAATCACCTTTTTACACATCATCAAGTCCTATTTTTAAGTGTTGTAAAGTCTTGTAACAAGATTTCACACTTTTCTAGGCACTTCACTATTTATCCCTTTCTTATGACTTATTTTACCCCTTTATGCCGTCATATGCTTTAATTATGTGTATTTTTGAGTATTATCTTGATAAACAACATTAAATACAACATATTTCCCAACACTTGTTTTTAGGTCCCAGGTGGGACCCATTCGCCATGGGTGGCAAATGAGTCCCCCTTGGCCCCAAATGTAAAATTTTAAATTTTTTTCCTTTCAGGTTTTTATTCAAAAACATGATGTTGGCCTGTGATGAGGTATGAATGGTAAACTAAGGCACAAATGTGTATAAATAGGCAATTTTCACCTCATTTTACATCTCCTACATTTCTCCAACATTCACATATCATATTCAAGCATTCAAGCATCTTACAACATCAATTCAAGCACTATTCAAACACTTTGAAGTAGCCATTGACATTACTTCAGATTTGCATTATCAAGGGTTTGGTAAGTTGATAGCATTTGCATGTTATTAGTTTGTCATTCTCTTTTATTTCATTATTTTATCAAGGGTTTGATTACCAAAAGTGGGGTTTGACCAAGGTAAACCCCTATTTGCTAACCCTCAACCATTTTTCCCCATTGCATGTGTGTTTGCAGCCCTAGGTATGTAGATTTAACAAGATTTTTGGTGTTGAAAAGTGAAAAACAAAGTCAACTAGGTGCTTCAAGTCAACTCAATTCTATTTCAAGTACGAAGAAGGTTTTTTGTCTGTTTCCTACAGAATTGACTTCGACAACCCGACAAGCAATGATTTCTAGATCTAGTGTTGTAGAGTTGTCTCCTGATTTTTTAGAAATTTGGGAGAGGACTGATTCACCACCAGTGGCGAATGAGTCTCACCTTAGGACTGAAAATCTGAATTTTGTCAGATTTTGGATCCCAACAAATAGAAACTTGTTTCTAACAGTTTTTCACTTGGAGCAGGACTAATTCACCACCTTGGGTGAATGAGTCCCACTGTGAAAAATCAATGATTTCAACCAACATTCACAACATTCTAGATTCATCATACATTGTCCAGGTGCACTTTGTTTTTGCCTATTTCTTTTTGTTCTACATCATTTCTTCATTTTCTTCATTGTTTGCATTACACAATGTGTTTTCAAACATAGCTTAAATTTCACTTTTACATTCATTTTAATTCATTTAAATTAGTCAATTTCATTTAGTTTACTTCATTTAGGTTAGACAACATAGCACATAACATAATTTGAATGAACCCTTTGCATTTTTAGGACCTATCTCTCTCCTTTTAGGTGAAAAACCCTAGAAGAGCTAGAGAAGCACATAGCCCCCCCAAAAATCAACGGTTTAGGCTGATAGGAAGTACCCTACTCCTCTAGAAGAAATTTGTGCAATTGAATATATAGAAGAAGACTATATGTTGGACAAGGATGAAGAACTCAAAATTGCACTTGAAGATCTTAACAAAATTGAAGATGAGAATGGGAATCTAAAAGAAGCAAATGAATGCATCAAGAAGATGAGAGAGAAGATCAAGAAATTAAAATAAAGACACAAAAAAGTTAATAAAAAACTAAAGAAAGCAAATGAAGACATCACCAGACTAAAAATACAAGTGGAAGAAAAGAAGAAAATTGAGGATTGTCTGAATTTAGTGATGCAAAGAAAGACCAATGAATGCACTAGAGTTGAACAAGAAGTGGTAAATCTAAGAGTGGATTTGAAGAAAGCAAGAATTCATGAGGATAAATTTAAGGAAATTTCTACAATGCTTGATGAGTTAATTTTTGGACAAAAATCATCTAAAGATAAAGGTGGTTTGGGACTTGAAAAGGAGAAAGCTCTAAACTAGAACAAACATCAAGCATAAAGAAGATCAGTGAATCTGGAAAGACTGAAGGCAAAAGGGACTATGGAAAATTCTAGAACAAAAGAAGCAATACTAGAAGACTCCCCATTAGACAACCAAATGCTCATTTAAGGTACCCATCTTTTAATGGTGTTTTCTTTTCATGTAATAAATTTTGACATAAGGCTATAAAATGTAGAGGTAAAATGAATCAGAATGTTGGATCCTTTACTGGACAATGTTTTGTATGCAAGAAATTTGGATGTAAAGCTATTGAGTGCAAAAGTTAGATGATGAATAGATTTAATATTGCTAGATATTTTAATGGCTACTGTTATACATGTAATGTATTTGGACATAATGCTAACCAGTGCATAACAAAATTAAATGGAGGTCAGAGAAAAATTATATGCTACAATTTCAAAAAACCTAGGCACATTTCAAGATTTGGTAGAAGTAAAAATGGAAGGCAGACTAATCTAGGACAAAGGAATGAGATTGTAAAGAAATTCGATTCAAATGAAGTAAAGAAGGAAATGGAAAGAGTATGGAGAAAGAAAGAAGAAATTGAGGACATAGGAGAATCTGTACCTATCTTCGGTACAAATGTTTCCTCCGGTAACTAACCCAAAGCTATGGCTTAGGGGGAGCTTTATTGAAAATTGTAAAGCCCCCTTGTTGATATGTTGTGTCATAGCTTGAAACAAAGAGACAAGATGAAGAAGAATATTGTGGAGCTGCTGGTGAAAATTGCAAGAGAAAATATTTTAATGTGCAAGTTTGTGGAGCTTCTAAAAGTTGACTATGTATACAAGATTTTGAAGTTTACCAACTTTTATTTGAAGCATTTATTGTTGAGATGAGTCAAATCAAGGAATTAAAAGTGTGCTCAAGTAGACAAAGTCATTTCATTATACACATGCAAAGGAGAAGTAAAGTGAAGAAGAAGTGGAAGAATTTGACGCATCTCCCGGTAGCAAATCTTCAAGACCCTAATTTTCACTGAGAAATTTTAAGAGGTATTATGTGTGTTCCTAGTTTTTCGAAATTTTTAAATTTAGCATCTTTATATGTGATGGAAGGACCGAAGGTTGTAAATGTATTAGAGAAACCGCAACCTGAATTGAAGAGGTATTCTTGGAAAGCTCTATTAAAAGATTCAATGGGTGCATTTTCTTGCGCTCCCTTTAGAGTTTTACCAACTGAGGATATCAATGCATACATTCATGGGAAAATAGAAGTTTAAAATAAAAAATTAAGTGTTGTATGTACAAGAGAATTGGAAGGAAATGATGATACCTTAAAACCATAATACAAAACCCTAAATGAAAGGAAATTGGATGAGTGGTAGAATTTCTTGTGGTTTGAAGATAAAAAAGAAGTACATCAAAATGGTATTAAGTATAATCCACAAAGAATCCATTTGGATTGATGGTGAATATTCAATAACCAAGGAAGCTATCAGTGATGTAACTGGTTTGTGGTCATCCAGACCAAATCTAAGACACATATTTATCAAGGTAAAGGACTTAATGGAGAAGACAGGTGCTACTCTTGAAGAAAAGGAATTCACCTTGAATACAATTAGGAATCCCACTATCCAATATGTTGCAAGGATTATTGGACACAAAATTTTCCGACCAAATAATGAATATACAGTTTCTACCACAACCGTTCACATTGCACATAACATGATTCAATATGGTGTTGATTATGATCTATGTGAGTTACTCCGACAACATTTGATGAAGAACCTGAAGGAAATCAAAAAGGGAAAAAAGTATGCATTTAGGTATGGTACTTTGATAATCTATTTTCTCTTCTATTTCATGAAGGAACTACAAGTAATTGGGAAAGTGGAGTGGATAAGTACATAACCGGTTGCACATCAGATAAGAAATCTCATGAGAAACCTTGGTGGTGTGGATGCTCAAGGAAATGCTCTTGCAAAATTCTTTGGAATGTTTCAAATGAGAATGAATGAAAGGATAAGAATATCTAAGATCATGTTGGAAATATTCTCAAGAGACATTAATTTCTTTTTCTCTATTGACTTTTGCTTCATGGAAGCAATTGAGCCCAAAACTGTTTGGATTTCCAAGTTGGATTATGAAGTAACTGAGGAAGAAGTTGTTCATTATGTAGAAGTGCTTTTAAGAAGCCCTAAAGACCTTAGCAAACCATAATTAGAAGATAGGTTTAAAATGGAAGCCTTCGGAAGTTCTAGGAGATTAGGTAAGAAAAGGAAGAGCTCTATCATTTCTCGGGCTGAAATTAAACAAGAAGTTGCAAATCAAGAAGACACTAGCATAAAAGAAGTAAGGATTCATATAGATGATGCTCAACATGAGCATGAAACCAAAATTCAGAACCATAAGTGCACAAGACATGGATGTGGCCATGGAATCTTTACAAGAGGTAACCCTAGGAACAAGCATCAATTCATCATTGTATACTATAGAAAATTTTAGAAACTTGGTTGATTCATTGAAAGCATATGTCTCTAGTTTAAAAAAACAAGCTAGAAGTGGACCAAAAGCAAGGACTGCAAAGAAGATTCTAGAGGATATCAAAAGGAAATGTGCAGATGCACATGACAGGGCTATGAAGGAATTGAAGGATACTCAAATTTGTGAAGAGGAAGCACATAACTTACTATCATACTACTTGAAATGGCCAAACAACACACAAATACAAAGGATATGATGAACTAAATTGAAAATAAAATAGGTTGTGGAGCATATACTTCTAATTTAGCAAGAGACATGAACAATAAGAAGTGGACTAGCATTATGAAGTTGCATGACAATTTCCTTGCTTTATAGAATCAAAGGGAAGAAACAATCAAACATATATGATGTTAAGGGTCTTAGTGAAGATAAAACATACACCTATATCCAGTGCCCTTGTCAATGCTAATAAACTACTAGAAATAAAATTTAACAGTAGTAATATGGAAGAAGGAGAAGAGTCTCTAGCGGAATTGGAATTACAATACAAAACTCTTGTAGAAGCAAAAAGACTTTGGGAAGAAGGAAAATCCACTTGGCAAGATATTCTGAAGAAGCTCAAAGGATCTAGATCTTCGGGTTGATAAACCCTACCTTTATAAGTTTTTTCATAAAATATTTCTTTTTGGGAAAGTCTATATATATATATATATAAAGGAAGGCATATTAAGCCTCTGCATGACCTTTTCCATTGATGTCAAAAGGGGAGGGATAGTGGAAAAATATTTTTATCAATGCACTTGGAAGTATTAGTTACAATGTTGGAACCTCTTTGAGTGACAAGGTTATATGTGTAAGGGGGAGTCAAGTTTTGAATCATGTCGACGAAATGTTTTTGATATGCATGTTGAGATCAATGACAATGAGGGAGATTGTTGGAAGTTTGGAAGGGGTGATCCCATAAATAGTGGTTTACAATTTTTGGCCAAATTGGACATTGAAATATTTTTTTCTAACTAAATATTCACTTTCGGGCACCTATAGCAGCTAAATCGTGAGGAATTTGAAGATGCAAAATAAAATTTCATGAAATTTTGTCTGTAGATTCTAAATATAGTTTTTTCAAAAAATTTGGAATCAGATTGCACCTCTTTTTCCATCTCCCTCGAAAACTAGTTTTTTTTAGAAAACAACATTTTTAAGGAGTGACGCTCACCATATAACACAACTTTTTTTCCATGAAGGATAAAATTCTAATTCTTTCTAATTTAGATTTTTAACTCCGATATCTAGTGCTTCCACTTGGTTAGATAGTGTTTTATTGAATATTTTTTCCTTAATCAAGTTTCAAAGTCAAACCAATTACAATTCAGACATAGGTGGACCATATAACGTGTAACTTTTTTTGTATGTATTGAAATTCAATTTATTTATTTTTGTTGGATTAAGGACTTCAATATCTGGTGCACTCATATTTTTCAATTTTTTTTTGATAATCTTCTATTTTTCCACATGTGTAGAACATAGAGCTTCATTTTCAATGAAAAACCTATGTTTAATAAAACTAAAAAAACAAATAGATAGTAAAACCAAAACATATTAAAATTATAGTAATTGGATAGCTCATTCCAAAGACTACCTGATTCCAGTTGGGTTCATGAAGTCTCCTCCATTTTCATTCTCAACCCGAGCTTTGAAGGATAAAATTATGATTTTTTTGGTGGCAGAGAGTAGCAAGGTGGGAAAAGAGGGGTTCGCTCGAACCAGGGTTCATTCGAACCCTAGTTCATTTGAACCCCCTTTCAAAAAGGGGTTTTTATTGTGTTTTTTGGCGGGATGGTGGGAACATGCATTAAATGGGTTTGCTTGAACCCATGTTCTAGCAAAACCTCTTTTGGTTCATTCAAACCTATTAATTCGTTTGAACCCCCAAAATGATTTTTTTTGGCATGGGATCATTTTTTTCAAGTTTTCCTTCCTCACATGAAGTGTACATACATTGGTTGATCCAGTGTTATCATTGATGTCAAAATTGTGATGATCATCCTAACATAACAAGGAAGTATTTTTGGTCACCTTTGTACAGTACCAATTGATCCAGAAAGCATGGTTTATCAAGAATTTGGCTGTGTTTCCTTTGTCAGTATTATTGTTCACTATATTAGTTTTTGGGTCCGTACTTCACCGCACATTGGTGTAATCTTCTATAATATTAACTACAATTTTGAACCCATAAAATGAAGTAGCATTCAATTTTTTATGATATTTTATTCAATTTTTAGAAAGATATGAATAACAGTGTGTGGCTTTCTATATCGCAGTTATCTTCTAAACAAGTGTACTAGTGTGGGAGATTCTGCACTTCTTTCCTAATAATTATTTTGTGTTGCAATGATGAAGATAATCTAATGAATATCAATTGAATAAGAATTTGATGGGAGATTAAGTTTTGAGGTAACACGATTGATGAAATTGCATAAGCTCTTGAAGACTTTGTGTTTAGGTCTATTTTGGGGGCCGACCTAACATGGTTGATCTATTGAGGAGAATAATTAAGCAACCCTATCTTATGTGGGATTTATATTTAGGTCCATGCCGACCTATTTTGATGTAAATTGAGTGTTGAATTTAGGCACTAAGTGTGGATGAAATACTTTGAGGATGACATGTTTAGTTTTTGTGTTACTTCTAATTAGGCTGACCTAATTGAAGTTTCACCTAATGTGGGAATGTATATGAGATCATTACTGAGTCTTTTGAGTGATGGGATGAGAAAAAAAAGGGAGAAAGTGTGGTGAGTGAGAAGAATGGTGCAAAAAAAGAGCAAAAGGAATATATGATATGTGAATGTGGTAGAGCATAGTAGATTTATGTCATGTACATGGTGAATCACCTACATGTGTGTAATATAGTGATAAGCAAACTATGTGAAGATCAATTTGTACCTCAATAGAGCTGAAATATGGCATATGATAGATGCTATTGTATTAGTTCAAATAGGAAATGTTGCCAACCCTTTTTTGTACTTACTCAGTGAGTTGTGAGCTCTTTTCTGGACAATGTGTCTTGGCAGTGAGCCTTTTTAATATCTTACATCTAGGTATAATTATTGTGAGCTAACCCTCACTATGTTTTTTCCCTTTTTGGGTTTTCCATGTAAAAATATTGGTATTCATGTGTCATGTGATTTTGTTGTTGTATTCATGCTTTCATTCTTCATTGCAGTTAATTCTATTCAACTATTTGGATGGGTTGTGTTTAATTGGTTGGAATATTGATTCACCCCCCCTCTCAATATTTTGGGTGTTCAACAGTTGGTAAAAGAGCTTGGTTCCTTAGAAGGAGCTTTAGATACAGGTCTACTTTTACTCCATATAACATTGCTTCTTCCTAGAAGCTCCCTCAGAAAATAGAACAAACAAACTACCAAAGAACCAAATTTGAATGGGTATTTCTTATCTTTAGTTTGCTTCAAGTTATCAAAAATTTGTTGTCGAAGCAACTCACACAAATCATAGTCCTTTCCCTTTTCCACCATTTCATGGGCTACATGAATTATTGTAGCTGACACAAAATTCTCTCCATTGGTTTAGTATATCTTATATCCTATGACCATAGCTACATACCTTACTATAGGATTCTGCATGGTGTTCACAATGAGATCCCTTTGATCAAATGTGGCTCCAGTTAATTCCATCACATCCTTGTTATTTATAGATTTTAACATAAGTATAGGTCTAGTGTCACAAAGTCCAATAAACTCCCTTATGAATTCCTTAGATATCAAACCAAGCATATCGGTCCATAATAATTTTTCATGCACTCTGCTTAATTCTATTCTCACATACTTAAGTTCATCATCATAGGTGAAGCATGGAAACCACTGCTAGACATCTAGTTTCTTCTTTGGTAGGTTTTCATACTTAGGTTTGATGTTGAAATCATCTCCAATTAGTTGCTTTGTTCACAAGTATATAATTTTTTTATGGTTACATTCTTCTATTTTCCCATGGATATGTATGCCCTAATGTCCTCTGTAGGCAAAACCTTGTATGGAATACTTGGAAAAGCTCCAAGTGGGTTGTTCTCAAACACATTGATGAGGAATTTCTTGAATTTTGGTTGGGGTTTTTCACTCACATTCACTATTGTAGGTGTTTCCATCTCCATTGGATTCAAATGCTTCAATTTTTATTTTTTTTATATTTTAGCTTTGGATAATGGTAAATACCTTTTACTTGCTCAACAAGAATTAGGGTTTGGATGCTCTACTTCACAAATCACCTTTGAACTCTTGAATTTGCTTCAATTCACTCTACTTTCTCCAAATGCATAAAAGTGAATGAGATCAACAAAGGATAGGTATATAAACCTTTCGATTTTTCCCTAATTCATATTTAGTGCATCAACTAATAAAGCTGGTAAAAACCTTCTCTATACAACAATAAACCCTAAATCACTTCACAAATCTTTGCAATTGCATATTTTCTTCTAGAGTCTTCTCCAAAATATCCACACTATCCATCTCCATCTCATATCTTCATGCCAAGCCATGAAACCTCATATCAGTAGGGGGTTATGTGATTTTCAATTATTGCTCCCCCTATCCAATGCTTAGGTTCAATTCTTAGAGGAATTATCTACATCAAAGGATGGTATAAATCCATCTATAGTCTCAGATACTTCCTTTTTCTCAAGCTCCTCTTTGTTTCTCCAAATATTTTCCATTTCCTTCTTTACTTTAGTCAGATCAATCTTGTAAACTAGTTAATTTCTCTTTACCGAAATATCCCTCCTTGTTTTTTTGTTTTTGCAAAATTTAGCAATATGTCATGATCTATTGCAGTTGTTGCATATGACATTTCTCTAAGCATTATTCCTTTCATTCATTCTGAATTTGCATTGATTAGCTTTGTGTCCAAATCCATATCATGTATAGCAATAACCATTAAAGGATTGTATCATTCTACCACTGTTATATGCATTCATCATTTGACTTCTACATTCATTTGCTCTATGCAAAAACTTCTTGCATGTAAAGCATTGATCAATAAAGGATGGAACATTTTGATTCATTTTTCTTCTACATTCCATTTATCTATGTCCATATTTATTGCAAAAATAACAAATACCATTGAAAGATGGGTACCTTTGAGCATTTAGTTGTCTGATAGGGGGTCTTCTAGCATTGTTTCTTTGATTTTAGAACTTTCCATTGTTCTTCTTGTCTTCATTATTCTCTGGTTCATTGATATTCTTTGCATTAGGTGTCTGATCTTCCTTTGAGCTTTCTCTTTTTTTGAGTCCCAAACCACCTTTGTATTTAGATGCTTTCTGACCCACAATCAACTCATCAAGAATTGTAGAAATTTTCTTGAATTTTTCCTCATGAATTCTTGCTTTCTCTAGATTTGATCTTAGATTTACCACTTCTTTTTCAACCTTTGTGCATTCATCAAACTTGCTTTTTACCATTTCATTCAGACATTCCTCAATTCTTTTCTTTACTTCCACTTGCACTTTCAGTCGGGTGATGTTCTCATTTTCTTGTTTCAATTATTCATTGACTTCCTTTTGTATTTCTCTAAACTTCTTGGTTTTCTATCTCAATTTTTTGATGTAGTCATTTGCTTCTTTAATATTTTCCTTCAGATCTCTATTTTCAACTTTAATTTTGTCAAGGTGTTCAGGAGGATTTGTCCATCTTTTTCAAACATGCAATCTTCTTCTGTGTAACTAGTAGTAGGAATCACTTGCAAAGAAATATGAAACTTTCTATCTACCATGTGTTCAATTTCCAAGATCTTCCCAAAGCAGTCAAGCTTCTTCCAAGGAACCAAGCTCTAATACCAATTGTTGAACACTTAGAATATTGAGAGGGGGGTGTTCATCAGTATTCTATTAAACCAACTAATTATTAACCATCCAATTTCCAAAGCATACTTAATAGTTATAAGGAATGAAAGAATGGACAACCCATAAACACACAACACATGAACACCAATTACCTAGAAAATCCAAGGGAAAAACCATGGTGAGGATTAAATCACAATATGTTATAACCGGTTATATGATATTATAGAAAGGCTCACTGCCAGGTGGAATCACTGTCCAAGTGAACTCATTGTTCATGGAGAAAAGAAAGATAGAGAGAGGTGGCTTCACAGTCAAAATTTGAATTGAGAGAAGTGCATCTGACATATGCTAGATTTAGTTCCTTTGAAGCTCATAACACAAAATTTAATACACTCTAATAAAATTAGATTACAAGTCTCTGCTTTGCTCTGTATTCACACACCTTTTCTCAATGCTCACAACTTATTCACATAATTCTACAAAATTTTACATCATATCTTGAATTTGGATCATGTATGCATCAAATTCTTGTCTTCATAAATTCAAATCAACCTTTTATATATATTAAACTCAACCACAAACATCAATTAGGTCAACCTAATTAGATGTAGCCTAAATCATACAAAACGTGCCTTGTCAACACCTAATTCAAATCAAAATGTCTTCACACCCAAACACATGCAATATAGGTCAACATGGAACTATATAATAACTCTCTCTTCCATTTGCATCACATATTTAATCTTCACAACACTTTGCATACATTAGGTCAGCCAAGAATAGGACCCAAAAGCAAAATACTCCAATTGATCGTCACCATAGAATATGTGGACCACAAAATGTCATGTGAATTGGAAAATATAATGCACTCACACCTGTTAACATACTCCCAAAACCACAAATACTAACTCAAATATGTGGAGGAGTGCATACCAGTTAGGTCATAACCAATACATAAAAAACTATGTAAACCTTATATGTCAATCTTCTATTACTTGCAATTTTTGAACCACTTATCCAATTTAACTAAAATTTTGAATTAAGATGCTAGTGATGTCCATGAAAAATATATTATAATAACAGAATTAGATCTGTATGGGAGAAAAAATCGAACCAAATAACTGGAGGGCACTATGTGCTTAAATATGTTGGTGTAGACACTTAGCAAAAACCCTTTTGCAAAATAACTCTTCTATAAACATCCTTCATACTATTTTGACATCCATCATGCAGTGTTGACATCAATGAAAACTCATTAATGACAACTTTCTTCATTCTTTCAACATATAGATCATACATGTGAAAGTTGTCTTCCATTTTTTGTATTCTTTTAAGAATTTGGTAAGACCTTTAGGTGCATATCCAAGAAATCTAGTGTATTTATTTTCTTATAAGTACATAATGGTTTTGAATTTCCTTTTTCATGATGACCTAGTTCATATCCTTTATATCCAATATTTTTTATAATTTTATATCCTAAGCCATATAGTTTATCAAGAAACATGGTAGAATGATCAATAGTACATGTGTCAATTTCAATATCACTATCACACATATAAGTACATTTGCTCCATTGTATCATTTAACTTAAGAGGAGAATGTTGATCATACATAGATGGGTCCATATACATTAATTTTATATTGTAATATTTGTTGTGTATTTTATAATACGATAGGGTGTAAAATCTAATGTATCCTAGTCATTACCAAATAAATCATTATCATTATAGATGGGTTAGATTTTACCTTAGGTTCTTTTTTTCAAGATTCTTCTTATTTAATTTTTATTTCTAGAGACTAGGTTGGTTTCAATGGCTAATCAAAAGTAGATTTATAATATATAATATCAACCTTAAATTTATCAACTATTTGACAGTGACTACATGGATTAATATTGATATCTATTCAAAATATGTATTGTTGTAGACTTAAATTTTATCTCTATGAAGTGTAGATGGTACGTTCCCACAAAAAAAAAATAGGGGTGAAATAATAATATATTATATGGTAACTTCTCAGGATCTCATGAAATAATCTATTAATAGTAATTGTGCTAATTGTAATAAGTACTAAAATAGTGTCATAAATTGACAACTAAAGTTATGAAAACCATTAATGGTAAGATAAAATTTATCTAACTTCATCATATCCATATTTAGGTGTTACAAAAAATCCTTACTACATATATTTGAACTAGAACCATTATCCAAAAAATCATGCTTAATATTTAAATGTCCAAAATTAACCACAATATGTAGAGCTAAATAATCATTGATAATTGAGGTAGACTTAAAATATAAATCGTAAAATAAAATATAATGATTGTATTATGACCTAATATATGTAATCAAGGAGGTTATAGTTTTTGGAGGCATGTTAGATTGGTCTCGTATCTTCTTTACAACTTTTTTCATGATTTCCCTATATGAAGGTGATGTGAACACTAGATCCAAAAGGGATATTTTAGCTTGTATTTTTGAAATTGATCATTAATATCAGATTATTTTAGATATTTTTTATGATTTTAGGTGTAAGAGGAATACTAGATTGGGAGGATGTAAAATAACATACATATACGTAATCTTTTGACCCCTCATCAATTTTTTATGAGTATGATTCACTGTATGATAATTTTATAAATTGGGTATGAATATTAATGTAGGTAAAGCTAAATAGGATTTATGTATCCCTCCAACTATTGGCCATGGGAGCTGCAACTTATCATGGCCTCATTTTGGCTAAGAATCAAGGGTCTCTAAACTTTGGTTGGAGGGGGACTCACTTAATGTTATTAATTGTCTTTTGAAGAAATGCCTACCATCATCGTCTATCACTCATCTTATTAATGATTCAATCTCCATCATTAATTCTTTTGAGGGTATTAGAATCTCTCATGTTTTTAGAGAAGCTAATATTTGGCTGATGGTTTTGCCAACTTGGGAGTGGTGGCTAAATATGATTGGGATTCTTTTGAATCATTACCTCTCAATCTTAAATATATTTCCAATGATGACCAAGTGGCTTGCTTCTAAGGTGGTCGATATTGGGGAAAGGTCCTTCATTATGATTTTAAGTTAGTTTTTGCATGTTGAACCTTTGCCCTGTTTGTCTCTTCATTACATCTTTGGTTTTCATAAAATGATGGCTTGGCTGTATAGGCAGGGAAGTACTTTGAAGGACAAGCCCACATGTATTGTGGGTGTTATTTGCATTGTTTTGTGGAGAGCCAGGTCCATTTTTTTTTATAGAAATTTCTGGTGCTGTTGGGTTCTTGCTCTTTTCATGCCACCATGGGTGGAGATCATTGTAGAATTGAACTGAGCTTGTGCGAGGAGTTCCAGAATAATTTTGTAGTGTGGAAGCACTTGGAGCAGGGTGGGGTTACGCATTACATGCAAAGAATTCAAGGCTCTGATCTTGATGCTTCAGAGTTTTTTGTGAAAGGTTGGAATGGAAGGACTCTGCGTTATAAGGGAGTGGAGTTTAAAATTGATGAGGAGTTTATAGTGGAGGTCACTGGAATTTTGGTTTTTGAGATAGAATTCTACAGAGATAGGGGTGCTACCAAGAAAGCCTTTGCAATTTTTTTCAAATTCGATGAGAAGAAAAAGCTTTGAGAATTTGGGAGTGGTGGCTACGATCACAAGTCTCTGAAACTATTGTGGAGGGATCTTGAGCTATCCTTAATGCATTATTTCATGCTCAAAGGTAGATTCTATGTTGTGTACAGTTACCATTTCATGCTTTTGAATCACTTTTGTCATAAGTTGCTAGTCTCCTTTCCTTTTTACCTTTTATTGTCAATGGAAAAAAGTATTGAAGATCACCGTAAAAACCCTAAGAAGGTCATTTTGCATGAAGGTCTTATGAGTCTATTGTTTTCTTATATTAAGCTCAAATTAATCCTTGTTTCCCTTAAAACCCCTGATAAGAAGGGGGTCAAGAATTCTAGTTATGATGTTGGGGTCTCTGTTGCAGAATGGGAAGGTAGTTCTGAGGAATAAGACTTAGATTATGATGATATGTCTATGGATGAAGGTGTGTCTGAGGAAGGGGTTGATGATTTTGAAGAGTGGACCAAGGGCTATGAGATGGATGTGGAATTGAAAGAAACCATGATGAAGTTTGTGAGGAAGACTTCTAAGGGGAAATCTAAAGGCCCCGGGAAAGATAAATCTTCTGCTAAGAGAAATATTGAGTTAGTGACTGAGATGGAGGCTCCTAGTTTGAGTGTGAAACCCTATTTGTGTCATGGAAAGGGTGGTGTGGTGGATAACTCTCCTGTGACTGGTGTGGAGGTTCTTTCAGCTGTAGACATTGCGAAGAATGCCTCTGTTGGGTACTTTAATCTTGGGAAGGTCAGTGTGGTGGAGAACTCCCTTGTGATTGGTGTCAAGGTTCTTGAAGATGTGGGTGTGCTTAAGAGTGCACCTATTGGGGATATTAGTACTGGTGTGGGTGAGCTATTGCTCGAGTCTATGCCTATGGAGGTTCAGGGGATTGAGTTGTTCAAGCACACTTAGGATTTTAATCCTTTTCAGGATCATCCTATATCTCTTGTTGAGAGGGTTGTGAAGATGGAGTGGTTGGAAGTGTTGGCGGATTTGGCTAATTTTCCTAAAAAGGAGAGGATTAAGGTGGATGTGGTTGAGGTCAAGGAATCCCCTATTGAAGAGGATGAGGAGCAAAAAGAGGAGCGTAGAGATGCCCTGATCATAACCTAGAGCTGAATGATGTGCCTCCTGTCAATTGGGATGAGGTCAATATGGGTATGTTCTGCAAGATGGTTGAGGATGGAGCACAAAATTTGCTTTCTCTAGTGAAATGGTTGTTTTTAGAGGTGAAGGAGCTCAATATCCAGGTTAAAAATTGGCAGGATATATGTGTGGCAATGATCTGAGGCAATCAAAAGGAATGGGCTATAAAAGATAAAGTGAAAACTATGAATGTAATGTTGGATAAATTAGTTGTTGATGCTGATCGCTTGGGGGTTTCTCATGAGGAGAGGATTTCCTCTTTGGAAATGATGGTCAATAATATTTTAGAGGATAGAGTTGCTAATATTGAGGACAAAATTGGTAAGTTGTCGAAGGATTTGAAAATTGTGGTTAACATCAGCAACAATTCTTTGAAGACAACTGCTAAGGGTTTTTCTGTTTTAAATGAGAAAGCCTTGAAATGGACAAGTAAACCTCTGGAGTTGGGGGAAATGGAGAAAGCTATTGAAGATGTTAATTGCTCAAACTAGGTGGAGAAAAATGTGGATTCTACTCCAGCATTGGAAAAGGATGTGCAAGTTGGACCATGTCTTAGGACAAGGAGTAAGACGAAAAAGAGGGTTGCTATTTCTTTTGATGAGATTAAAGATGTTGTGGAGATGCATGAGGAGGTCATTGAGGAGAATATGGCCTCGGTGAATGTCTTGGAAAAAATGTTGTAGCTGCTGCTGACTCTTTTGCTAGATTTGCCTAGTTGTTGATGTTTTTTGTTGTTGGTATGTTGACGGGTTTCTATTATTTTATCTTTTATCAGCATTTTGGTTTTTTGGGCTGCTGGTTTTAGTTGCTTAGTTTTATTACAACTTGTCATATTTGTAAAGGGTTTTGGGGCCCCTTCAAAACTTGATTTTCCTTATCAAAAACTATTGGTCATGGTCCTATAGGAGTATAAAAAAAGCTATCCATGTGAACACCCATGAGGGATGATGTACAAGGATCAAAAGATATATTAATAAAAGTAGTAGATAAATCTAAACCATCTTTATATGTGCAAGGGTGATAAATATTATATGACTCATTTCCTAAAACCATAAATGATGTATATTATAGGAATGGGGAATCAAACCAATATAATTCACTATCCTTCAAAGTAATTCTATTTTTTCTTATCAATAAGGTGTCATAATCAAAGTATTCATAAATGGTAATCAATAATGACTTTAAATTTAATGAATCATTATTAGAACCATCAAATTAATATTGTAGTGTAGACACGTAAAATATACTGATTAACATTGGACACTTGATCCTCACCGCTAACATCGTTTCGTCTTGAATCATCCTTCGGTCTAACCATTTAATCAAATACCTTTATTTGATTAAATTCATCAATATTCCTCTCTTAATTAAATAAATCGGTTATATAATTAAGTCATTCTTTCTCGATAATTAAATTAACCATTTTGATCTAATTATCCTATTTAATTAAATAATTAATTTTATTTGATTAAATCTCTAAAGTCTATCTATTAAATTAAATAAATTAAAACCTTATTTTGTTTAATCTAACATCATCTCTTTTAATTAAATAAATAAAAAATCCTTATTTAATTAATCATTTATCACATTCTTCTCATATTTGATTTAAATAAATCCACAAATTTAAGTCAAATAGGTCACATCATTTAATACCTTCATTAAATTAATCAACCTGGATTAATTTAATCTCTCCTCATGTCCCATCCTCCATCTTTTACCACTTGCACATGAAAATAGATTTAATTGATTTACTAAATTTCTATTTTCCTTCAACAAGGCATCTTTTAAGGAATATTCCCCAAGTTTGAATTCAAAATCCAAGTGGGATGATTCCTTCCAACAAGGCATTTACTCTCTCTTACATGTCATTTGCCTTGAGCCAAGTGGCATTCAATTCATTCTTCCTTCCCTCTTGCATGTCATTTCAACAATTTCAAAATTCAAATATATGCATTTATTGGCACAATCCTCAAAACTTGCACATCCTCCATCCACTCATAAGTTGACAAGTGGCACTTTGCCATTGGCTAATTCTTAGTCCCACATTGCTCTATTTTGGACATTCATCCATCAATCTCATATATAAATAAGAGGCTAATCTCCTCATTTGATCATCCACAATTTGAGTAAACTTACTATGCCCAAATCCTTAACAATTTTCATCCATTATCAATGAGTTCATAGCTAGGTTATGCAGATTTTTCTATTGGAGCACTCATCAAACATCAACAAAGTGGATCACTCTTCATCACACATCAATCTTGCATCATAGGAATTGGGAAAGGGCCAATTTTCACATCAAATTGGCACCAATTCCCCCATGGAATCAAGAGTTTGCATTTGTTTTCAATAGGATTTAGCTTGCTCTATTGTTCTTTCATCTCATTCTTGCTTTATTTCTTATTTGAAACTTTGCTAATGGATTTCATGGGGAATCCTTGTTCTTGCTTGCATTTCACCTTCTAATGTGTTTGTTCATGTTGTTTTGTAGGTATTTGGATTGGGGTTTGACATTTATCACCCCATAAGGGGACTGTATACCAAAGTCTTATAAATTGGCATTTCCCTGCACCAATAACATTGCAGAATATGAGGCTTTAACCATAGGTCTCAAAATAACAGTGCAGTGGCATATCATAGCCCTCGCAATATACAAAGACTCTCAATTGATAATAAACCAAGTCAATAATGAGTACCAGACCAAGGATGATAAGCTCACTCCATATAAGAAACTGGTGGAGACTCTCAAAGAATCCTTCATCGAGATTACATTTGAGCAGATACCCAGAGCCAACAATAGAGCATCAGATGCCATGGCAACAATTGGATCCTTACTGGACATCCCTCACAATGTCCCAAAATATGAATTCCTGATAGAGTAGCTTCTTGTGCCTGCATTCGAGGTACTAGAATCAGAATTCGTGTGCAAAATCGTTGGTCCTGGTGATCCTTGGTACCACGACATTTATACATACCTTCGAATAGGTGTCATACCTATTGACTTACCCTCAACCTTAAAATGAACCTTTGTAAAAAAGGAATCCTGATTCGTCATCCTAGGAGATACCCTGTATCGTAGGAGCATAGAAGGAACCTTACTGCGCTGCTTAAACACTGAGGAGGCATTGACCGCTCTAACTGAGGTACATAACGACATTTGTGGTTCACACTTGAGTGGAATGACTATAGCTAAGAAATTGCTGAGGATGGGGTATTATTGGCCCACAATGGAAAGAGAAGCACATGACTATGTCAAAAGGTTTCTACAATGTCAGCAGCATGGGGACCTCATCCATGCTCCAACTCAAGGACTTCATCCCATCATCACACCATGGCCTTTTTCGTAGTGGGGACTCGATCTCATTGGAAAAATCATGCCCACTTCATCTAATGGCCACATGTTCATCATAACCGCCACATAGTACTTTACTAAGTGGGTGGAAGCCATACCCATGATGTATATAACTGGGAAGTAGATATCAAAGTTCATCTTGAACTATCTCATTTGCCTCTATGGTGTCCCATAAGCCATTATCTTAGATAATGGGACACCATTCAAGAATCAAGATGTATGCACCTTATGCCAAAAATTCAAAATCCAACATCGATTCTCCACCCCATACTATCCCCAAGGAAATGGCCAAGCAGAAGCCACAAACAAAACCATTTTGAAAATCCTCAAGAAAACAGTCAATGGCATAGGTCATGACTGGCATCTACAGCTCAATCCCACCTTTTGGCCTATCGAACCAGCATCCATACACCCACCGGTGCCACCCCTTTCTCCTTGGTCTACATATTAGAAGCAGTACTCCCCATTGAGATCGAGCTCCCATCACTCAGGATATCATTGCAAAACCTCATCACAGATGAAGAGTACTGAGTATCAAGACTAAATGAGCTAGAGCTACTGGACGAGTGGTGTATAAACGCTTTAAATCATTTGAAAGTTTATCAGAATAGACTCAAAAGGAGCTATAATAAGAAAATCAAAAGCAGGACTTTCCAAGTCAGAGAACTGGTATTAAAGGAGAATCAAAAGAATGTCCCAAATCCAAACAACAAAGGAAAATTTGAACCCAATTGGTTGGGACCATTCATTATCACAACAAGTTATAAGTTAGGGGCATATCAGTTATCAACACCCGAAGGGGAACCTCTGTAAGAGCCCATGAATAGCTCTCATCTCAAAAAGTTTTATGCCTAATCTTTCAAGGTATAGAACTAAAAATCCAAAAAATTATTTCCCGAAAAAATGGTTACCTAATGAAAACCTGCAAATAGGCAGGTGACAACAAAAAAAAAAATTAAAAAAGAAAAAAATCCAAAAAAGGATGAAAAATAGTAAAGAGAAAACCTCTAGTGAAAACCACTCGGTGGCACTTTAAGGCACTTTGGTGAAACCCCGAAAAACAGCGCTTGTGTAAATAAGCACCTCCATCCACAGGATCTTTATGGTTTGTTCTGCATCATCCATCCATTTCGCTTCCATCATCCATCAAGTATTCAGATCTCCATCCATCACTCATCCACCGTGCATCTACATCATAGCTTGGTCCTGTGTTCTTATCATGATCCCTCCTAGTACTACTCGGCCCATCTTCAAAGTCAGTTTCCTACCTTTATCAGAGTAGTCTATTGTATCACGCTGGGGGCATGTTCTCATCAGATCAGATTCATGTATATCCTTAAAGTCCTAAAAATTAGAAAAATCCAAAAACATTCAAAACATATCAAAATCCAAAAATAGGTCAAAAGTCAACAAAAGTCAAAAACAAAGTTGTCTTGTCAAACTACGGGTCTCTAAGCCTTGAACGTAGGAAAGGTTATCTTTGATCATCCCCCGAGACACTTAGGTCAGTCCTTTAGGAGTCTGTCAAAATAAACTGACATTTCATCATGTATATCATCATCTATAAATCGATCAAGTCGCCGGTTGAACTTATACGGTCTCTGGAGTGTATAATATAGGCAAGGCTAATATGTTGATCAGCCCCGAGGCCCCTAGGATAGGTCCTTAGGTTAGTCTCTTGGTCAAAATATCAGAAAACCCCAAAACATTAGAAAATCAAAAATCAAAACATTTAAAAATCTCAAAAAATACCAAAAACAGCCTCAAAACATTGCAAAACTCCAAAAAAAAATCCAAATATTTGAAAAAATCCATTTGTCTCATCTCGCTTTCACCTGCAATAACATCACTCATAATAAAAAATCACCATCCTCAACTTGTGGTAAGATAATTAGAAGCAAGTCTAGCCGATAAAAAGTGAAAACTCAAAACGTCAAGTCTCAGGTCTAAGTTAGTACGTAAGCAAGTTGGTCATCTCTTGGTGTCGATAGCCCATCATCCAATTGGTCCCATATCAATCATTTGAAAGAACACTTAGGATAAATGAAATGACGTGCCGCCATCCACTAACATGTCCTAGGATGTATCCTTCCTACAATGGGCATTATCTTTTGGCAATAGTTTCAGTCCCTATCCTTAAAAATACATTCCATTTTGGTTAGCGGTATTGAAGAGCATTAGCTTGTTTGTTTACTTTATCTTTATCTTTTTTGACTTATCTTATTGTGCTCATTCCAAGGACTTCTTGATGATATCCGAACAGAGGATTTAGAGAAATAGGAATGGGGCAATGATCATTATCTTTTGTCTTTTGTGCTTGTTGGACGTTCTTGTAATATAACTTGGCGAATACTTGCTTTGTTAGGAAATTTATGGAGGATGTTCTGGATAGCTTGTTGACTATTGCATTGATAGGTTATACCTTTCCGTGTTTTGGTTTGAGGTGTTTAAAAATTTTGAACTACATCCTAGTAAGGTTTTTGTATGTCAGGTGTGAACAAGGATACTCCTATCTGATTGTCAAGTCAAAGTCCATCATATTAGGTACAACGCCATCTTGGTTCTCTATACCTTGATGCATCATACCACATGTGTTATCAAACATAAGAAAATTGGCCCTTTGAAAATCCCAACTCCTTGGAAAGTAACCATCATCATTTGCATATTCATCATCTTATGTCTTGTTGAAATGTCTTCTTCTCTTTCATCTCTTCTTGCTCATCGCACTAACAAGGTACTATGACAATTAATCATCATCATTATCATCAGCATCGTCATCGATCTTGCATCCAAAAAATCATTAGCATATTACATCAACATATCATATAGGAAACATATGCATTGCATTTCTATCATCATATAAACATATTATTATAAGCATTTTCCATAAATAAGCACATCCCTTTCTCATTACATTGCATCCATTTTTTCCATCACATTGCATTCATCACATGAACCATTACATAACATTCATTTGCATAAACATTTCATAACCATTTCACATTACCACCTACTGCATAATTATACATAATAGGTACAAGAGCATTATAGATAATGCATGACATTATAAGCATACATACTCGTATAACATCATAAATTCATCTCCCACATTATGTTCATTTTGCATTAAACATCATCATACCACTTTGCATTAACATATCATTTCATATACTACCTCACATCACATTAAATGCATCACATACATTACATTATCATTTAACATGTTTAGGATAATATATTTTTTATTCTAAGCATCTTAAAACCATCTCATTTACATCACTAATACACATCATATAAAACACGACCATTACATTTACATTGCATTATATCATCCATTAATTATCCATATCAATATATAGAACACTTCATATATAACATTGCAATCATTTTTTACATTTCATTGCATAAATCATTCCATACCATTATAAGTATAAATAGGAACATAAAAATCCATTACATGCAAAGCGTACATCCATCCATAATCATTTTATAGTCATGGTTCACATATCATTTCACATATACACCATAGATCATCTCCATATCATTTTGCATATTACACTTCATATCACATATCATATCATTGGCATCAACATACATAGATCATCATATAAATTAATCATCATCCATTCATATTACATATCATACAAATCCATCTGCATATCATGAATAAACAACATAATATAGGATCTATTCATAATGCATACATCATCAGAAAGAAATGCATCATTGCATAGCATATAGAAATAGAACCATCCATAAATGCATAAATAAAGGATACTCATCACATCATATCAAAATCATCATCTCATATATATCATCATCGGGTAACTATCATAGTACAAAATAATCAGATCACTGTACATGTGTGTCAATAAGTACAAAAAGGTCCATCAGGCTATCAAAAAGGAGCCCATAAGGCACAAAAAATATCATCTCGATCAAAACAAGGTCTACCCGTCCTTCCTGCTGCCCTCGCCCCTGTCACCATGACCCTCTACTAGTCTATGGCTGGTCTGTTGTGAGTAATCTAGGGCCCACTCTGCTCTAGGAATGACCTGATAGTGCATAAGATAGTAGTCTGCCTCCCAGACGAGCTCCCTATAAGATTGAAGGGACACTGTGCTTTGAGAGGGGGAGGCTGCCATGCTCTCCAATTGCTGTCTCTGACCCATCTCTGCGGTCACCTGTAGCTTTGCAGCCTACCTCTACAAAATAGCCTAGTCTCTCTCAGCCCTGGCCTGGTCTCTCTCGGCCCTGGCCTGATCCCTCTCCACTGTCAAGGTCTGAACCTAGGCCTGTAGCTGCGCAATCAGTACATCTCGAGGATCCACCTGCCCTACTTGCCCTATTGGCTGTACTTGTGGAGGCTGTACCTGAGGCTGATCCTCACCCCCATCTCATGGTGGTGCATCTTCCTGATCCTACTGCCTACCTGGAACCTACTCCTGATCCTACATTTGAACGTCAACCTGAGGTGGCTGAACTGGAGGCCTAACCGGATGATCCTGCCGAGCCTTGTCTCTCCATCCTCATCCTCCCCCTCTACCCCTTGTCCTTTGTCAAAAAAAAAATGCTCTTGGGACTGTCAACCATAGGGGTGGCCGAAACCAATCTTTGTACGCCTGTGTAACACCTGGATCCATAGGCCCTTGATCGTATACCCATGGCTGAGCCACCAACTATCTAAAGCTATCAATGGCATCGAAGGTAGGAATGTATCAACCCCATGAAGCCTATGATATGGTGCGAGCAAATATAGCAACATAATCATCATCGGGCTAGTCCTGTATCTCACCGAACTGACGCTAGACGCGCCTGGGTAGGTATCTCTCCACCATCGTATGCTCTCACCCCTGCATGAAGTGGTCCTAGCGGGCAAAGAAAATCTGCTCTGCATTGTTGGCCCATCCAGGCCGACCAAGGTATGGATGCCATGTAAAAGCCTGCATCTCATCTAGGACTCTCCTCCAGTAGGGAATCTCGTGCTCACCTGTGTGTGTGAAGGACACACCACCTCTGTAACGCTACACAAGGGGATCATCAGGACCCATCGGTACTGCAACGACTCATGACCGAAGAACAACAATGTGCTCCCACGCCCATGTGTGGAAAAGTGTAACACCTGCCCCAAGTGCTCTACCATCGAGGTAGACATACTCGTGTAAATCTCTGTAGAGTGAAGCAAGAAGAATAGGCCTCCAAGCAAAACAAGTAGGCCTATCACGCATCACCATGCGCTCCCAGAAGAGTCCCCAACCAGGACTGAAGTATCGGCCTTGCTGATCTGGGGAAATGAGACTTGAAATGATGGCTACAACAACCAAGTGGAAGGGAGAGGCTAGAGCCCTGTGACACTCAAGCTCAATCTGACCCTCGCAATAGATAATGTCCTTTGTAGCAAGGACTGCGTGACAAGCATCCCGCCCGACATCCATATCAAAAATAACGCGCCGACCATGAATCAACAATCTCAGGATGCGCCACATGTCCTCTAAGGTGACGGTGGCCTCGCCAGTAGGAAGGTGGAAAGACGAGGTCTCACTGTTGCATCTCTTGGCAAGCGTTGACATCATCCCAAGGTGAGTGTGCACTGGCGCTGCGTATGCGATGTGCCATTGTCCCATGTCTCGTAGTCGATCTTGATCCCTGTTGCTAAGATCTTGTAAGTAACCAAAGATCTGCCGCGATTTATGCTCCCGGGAATAGAGCTCCCTTGCCGCATCTAGCATCAAGGAAGTGTTGATGATCAAAACAACACAACAACATTAAACAAAATATTACTATTCTATTTCTCCTGAAAGAGAAAGATAACACATGGATATCTAACTCCCAAGGTCATGGTAATCGGTTCTCGACTATGCTGATTTCACTCAATGGTTGATGTAACTATAATGTTCAAGGGGCTTGCTAGTGTTGAACTTCTGGATGGTTATAAGATCAAACATGTATTTAAACCTAGTTTAACCGATGGTTTTAAAGAAATAAAAAAAGATAGATCACAGCTTTTAAACTGAAGAGAATGTTGATTCATCCAACTTAATCAGACTTGTTACCTTCCAAGGAATTCCTAAACTAAAACTACAGAATAAAATTAACTTGTAATTAATACACAGTTTCATTCATTCACAGTGCAAACTTCAATAGTAGATTGTAAATCACTATTTAAACAAAACATAAGATAAAATTTTATTCCTTGAAAGCTTTCCAAATCAAATAATTAACCCAAGATAAATACCATTCTGGAGCCCAATATGAAGTAGATTTAAATCTGGTTGCTTCTACTATTGGTGAAACAGATAAACAACATTTATAAATCTGGCAAAATCACCAGTCTACAAAAAATCCATGTCTTCAAATTATCTCCATCTATACTAAGAAAAAATGGAAGATACATCACTTCCTTCTGCTGAACTTAACTCCTACTCTACTTCTGCTCTCGAGAGTTTCTATCTTCTAACCCTAACTTGCTAATTCTTTACTGAAAAAAAGGAAGATCAAAAGGAAAATTCTATCTATCCTCTTACAAAGAGGCAAAAGTGCCATATATACAAAATGCCAAAAATGTGTTGGCCCCTGCTTTAGGGTTTACAAAATAATTCGGTTCCAGAAGGGTTTGAACAAAGTCAATGATGCGTTAAATGCGTGCATTCTGTTCATGTTGGCGAAAGATCACTCTCAGGCATGGTTTCTAGATCTTTTACAACTACCATCATTAACTCGCAGCCCTCGTGTCTGCCATTAAGGCTTCATGCATTTCGCCATGGACCTCAAAAACTGCTCCTGCAAAGCTGCTTTGAATGTTCTGAAACACTGTCATTAATGTCAATCTACTTTTTCCAGTGAACATTGTTGGAAAATGTGTCTCAAAATTACTGTCGTGAAACCTCTGAAAAAGAAAAGTCGGTGTGACATGGAGGCTCGCTAAGACCTTGTTTCGTCTTGTTGGTTTCGCCGATGGATGTATTTGTGTTGGGTGTCAGGGAGACTCTTGCAGCTTGTTATGACCTCTTGTCGATAGTTGTAAGTCTTGCCGATAGCACTAGTGGAGCATTGTAGCATCGGGGAGACATGGCTAGTGTCTCATCAACATGCGATTTTTCTTTGAACGACTTTTCTCTCAGCCTGGAACCTTCGCGGGTTGAATTCCTTGAGAAACAACATCATATGCTTTTGACATGCTTTAACCCTACAAAACAATGCCCTCATCAATCCTCTAAAAGCATAGAAAAACATCATTCATCCTACCTTTCATATATCCTTCATTTAATTATACTTGGAAAAAAGAAACTCAACTCTGGCAGAGGTGGGACCAAATTCAAACCAGAAACAACACTTACCTTTAATACCGGCAAGGGCAGAGCCAAGATGAAACTAGAACCGGGACCAGAGTCAGAACGGGAACAAAATATGTAAATAACCAACATTTCCAAGTTCAACCCACATTCTGGCTCCGTGTCAGCAAAAAGCAAAGTAACTGGGAACAAACGCAAGCAGGATCAGAGCAAAAATCGATCCCAGGAGAACCACAACGAGGGTGGGAACGAAACCAAATCCGACACTGAAACTTGTGGAAAGTTTCAGGTTCAGATTCCGTCCCAAACCCGCCTCCGAAAACATACAAAGAAATGATGAAAAAGGACAGAAAAAGGAAGAAAAAGAAGGCGAGAAAACACCCCACGACCAAAAGCAAAGAACAAAGGTAAAACAAAAAAACAAGACCAGTGGAATCGAGAGCAGAATAGAACCGGAACCTAGAACTTCAAAAAAGTTCCAGAGTTCGGTTTCGTTCCACGTCCCACGCCTGCCAGAACAAAATGAACAAGCGCAAAGGGGCGGAACCAGAATCGGGAACAGAACGAAAACCAGAACTTTAGAAGAAATTCCAAAGTTTGGTTTCAGTCCCGATCCCGCGTCCACTAGAACAACACTAAAAACGCCTAAGGCAAAAAACAAAAGGCCAAAGGAAACAAAACAAAACAAGGGGGCCTATTTTAAACAAGTTTAAAATGGGGTGGTTATGCAAGGCATAACAATTGGTGACTTGGCTGGGAAAATGGTTTAACCATTTTCAAGAAACTGAAGGATTCAGCTACCCAGAATCTCTGGTTTATGGACATCACAACTCCAGTTAGGTCAGTTTTAACAACCAAGGTTGAGCTAGAATCTCAAATGTAAATCAACACTGGCTACCCCTGAATCTTTGTGTGTGCTTGATGGTGCATCACCCTTTTACAAAGTTTTCCTCACCTTTTGAACAATAATGTGCAAGATTTGAACTATATGAGTTGATTCCGTTTAGTTGTTGTACAATGATATTCTGGGCATTGCTCCGCTGCAAGTCAGGTGTCCATAGCCCTGATGGAGATAACTCTAGTTTTCTCACAGCATTGCTCTACTGCCAGTCAAGCATCCATAGCCCCAGTAGAGATACTGGAATCACCCATTCATATTGAGTCTTCTTTTCTTTTAGATAGCTCTCTTTTCTTTTCTTTTCTCTTGGATTTTAAGATATTTCATGCTTTTGTCTCAATATGTTAGATGTCTGACATCTGTTCAGGGTTGAAAACTACCATGGACCTCATAACATCATCTAGGGAATCAGATTTTTCACTCAAATCTTACAACACTATCGTCCTAGGACAAATATACCATTACAAAAGGAGATGCTTTTGATGATTTGTGACAGATTCAGTCATAGTTAATGAAGATTGTTTACTTTGCACCTTGTTTTCAAGACTTTCCACAACTCTTATTAAGAATGGACATAAAACAATGAATCTAGGACAAAATCATCCAATCAGAAAACCTAAAAATATCTAAACCAACCTCTCTCCTAGTAACCAAAGTATACTTCAGATAACAACCCCCTTTACCACTGCATAAAATGAAGGTCCCCACAAGGAAAAACAAAGAAACAACAAGCAAAGGAACAAAAGAAAAAGGAAAAAAGGGAAAACAACAAAACTATTTACAAGTAGAAAAACAAATTATTTACATATACACAACCTATCAAGAATATCAAACTTTCAAGATCCAAAGTAATGTTTAAGAAACTGTCCATTGACAGGCAATGGAACAGGTTCTCCCATTAAACTACTTAGCCGGAAAACATTTTCTCCTAGGATTTCAACAATTTGATAGGGACCCAACCAGAACCAAAACTTATCAAATTTATGGTGATTTCCCTTCTTTTCATTAGCTTTATCCCACAGCAGCACAAGGTCTGATATTTAGAAAGCCTTGATTTTGGCTCTTTTGTCAAACCAACGTTTGACAACAACCTGGTGTCTAAAGAACTACTGCAAAGCAGCATCTCTTTGCTCTTCTAATTTTAACAAGCCAACTAATCTTACTTCAATCCTATCATCACTAGAGTAAAATTCTTGCATAAACTTAAGGATAGGTATTTGCAAGTGAATAGGGAACACGGGCTCTTGGCCATATACTAGCTTAAATGGTGAAGTCTTTAAAGCAGCCTTGATCCTAGTCCTATCTGCCTATAAAGCAAATCTTAATTGGGTATGCCAGTCCCTAGGATTGTTCTCTAATAGTTTTTTAATTACTCCTAGGAGATTTTTATTAGTAGACTTTGTGACTCTATTTCCTTGCGGATAATAGTTAGAAGAATACTTTAAAACAATCTGATGATCATAAGCCCATGAAATGAACTCGACAAAAGAAAAGGCAGGGCCATTGTCACATACCAATGCAAAGGGTACTCAAAACCTGGTTGTGATGTGTTCGGTGAGGAACTTGATTACTACCTCCATTGTGCTATTCTTGCAAGGTATAGCTTCTGTCCATCTCATGCAGTAATCTGTGGCAGTCAAAATGAATTTGTGTCCTGCAGAAGAATTAGGATTAATTACCCCAACAAAGTCAAGTGCCCATTGGGAAAATGGCCTTACCTCATAAACAAGTTGCAATGGCATGGCTGAGTGGCGCTCCCTTGATGTAGAAATTTGACATATGTGACATGTTCTTACATGTTGATGTGCATCCCTGAACACACATGGCCAATAATAACCAGATCTGAGAATCTGATGTGCCAAAGGATCTACAGAACCATGACTCGTGCCATGTTTCCCATGAAATTCAGCAATTGCATGCTTATCCTCTTGCTGATCAAGACATCGTAGGTAAACTCCCTCAAAACTCTTTCTATATAAAAATCCTCCTTTGAGCATATAATGAGAGCTTTTCATTCTCAGTTCTCTCCTCTGAGTTGTATTCATTCCCTCTGGGCACCGATTATTGAGCATGAAATAAATAATATCAGCATACCAAGGGTCATTGGAAAAGGACTGTGTTGTGTATTGCTGACAAATAATGTTTTCACCAGCATCCACCATATCTTTAGATAGGCCTTGACCTCAGAAAAGTTTCATAGGGTAAATCTCCAGATCGAACTCCTATAGAATAGCCATCCATTTCCCCCTTCATTCTCCCAACTCGCTCTGCATAAGTAGAGACTTTACAACAACATCAAGAACTACAACAATAATCTGACTTCGAAGGATATAGTGCCTAAAATTCTTAATAGCTCTAACCAACGCAAAAGCTTGTTTCTCAAATGGTGGGTACTTGAATTCGACATTCTTAAATGGAGAGCTCATGAAGGCAATTGGCCTCTCATCCCCCTCCTCTCTTCGTTGAGTTAGGACAGCTGCACACGAGTGTTCAGAAGCAAAAGAATAAATATAAAATGGCTTCAAATAGTCAGGGCTGGTGAGAACTGGTGCTTCCAAAATGGATTGCTTAACCTGAAAAAGGGAAGCCTTTGCCTCATTATTCCATTCTATTCTAGCATCTTTCTTCATCATTTCGTTCAAAGGTTTAACAATTTCTACAAAACCTGTAATAAACTTTCTCACAAAATTGATCTTTCTGAAGAAAGATATCATCTCCTTCTTACTTCCTAGCATGGTCAGCTTTAGAATAGACTCAACTCGGTCTGGATCTATTGATATCCCTCTTTCCACGATTATGTGTCCCAAAAGTTTCCCTTCAGAAACCCCGAACACACACTTTTTAGGATTCAGAGAGACACCGTATTATATACATCTTTCAAGAACTTTAGCCAAGTCTACAACATGATTTAATCTATCTTTAGAGAATATTGTCAGGTCATCCATGTAAATGATGATGCATTTACCAATCAAATCTTTGAATGCTACATCCACGGCATGCTGAAAGGTTGCTTTGACATTTATTAGACCAAAGGCATCCTCCTATAAGAAAATATTCCCCACTTAGTAGTGAAGGCTGTCTTCATTCTGTCTTCATAATTAACAATCACCTGATTCTACCTAGAATAGCCATTCAAGAATGACATCATCTGAGACCCATTGATAGTTTGCAAGACTTCGTCCAGAGAAGGGAGTGGGTAGTTGTCTTTTTCTGATGCCCTATTCAGATTCCTAAAATCTACACATAGCCTGATCTCTCCATTCTTCTTACGAACTGGAACCAAATTAGCCACCCATGTTGAATGTCGTATAGGGAAGATTATTCTTACAGAAAGAAATTTCTGAACTTCTTTAAAGATCAGTGGTTCAATTAGGGCGTTGACAGGACGCTATTTCTACTGAAATGGTTTAGCTTCAGGCTTCAAAAGAATAGTATGAGTCATTACAACAACATCAAATGTTTCTAGATCTTCATACTCCCAAGCTATTGCAGCAATATCATTCTTCAGTTCCCTCAGTATATCTTGTCTAATTAATTCGGGGTAGGCTTTCCCTACGTAAACATTTCTTTCAGGGCTAGAATCGGCTAAGTTAACAGTTTCATATTCGCCTCCTTTATCCTTGGCTGATACCTTTTCCCGAGCCCTTGGGTTTGAATCAAAAATTCTTTCTAAGGCCACCATTCCCTTGGGAATGCTATTACCTTTTAGATTGAGGACACCTTCTTTATCACAATCTTTGGGGTTCCAATCTCCTTGATCCCTTTTAGATTCATCGATGATCTGTCCTTTAAAAACATTTGAGCTTGCTAAAAAAGAAAGGATATGTCGATCATCATCAAAAACTTGAAAGTTCTTGACATTATCAGGAACAGCCGGGGTGGATATCAACTCTACTGAGAATCTCTTAAGCTTAGAGTCTTGTATGGGCTCTAGGGTACTTGCAGCAATAGCTAATGAATCAGCTATTTGATTTTCTTCTCTAGGAATTAAACTAATCCCAAAAGCATCAAAGTCTTCAATCAGGTTCTATACCTGATTTCTATAAGTTGCCAGCCTGTTATTATGACATGTGTACTAGCTGCGTACTTTCCTGATAATCACTTCTGAATCTCCTTTAAATACCAAGGCAATAACTTTCTTCTGATGTGCAAACATCAATCCCTGAGCTAATGCTTTATATTCTGCTATATTGTTAGTGCATCCAAACTGCAACCTATAAGAAGCAAAAAATGTTTTCCCTCTCAGGCTGGTTAATTCAATTCCAACACCACAACCTATTTTAGATTTGGATCCATCAAACGTAAGGGTCCACAGTTGATCATGAGCTAGGGCTGACTTCTTGGAACTTGTTTCAGGTGCTTGGATAAGATGAACCATAGGTGAGTCCACTTGATCTTTTGCATCAAATATTGGGAAGGGGTGTTCAATAGGTCCAACAGGTGTAATATCTAATGTCTGCTCAGATATATCATGTAATCCTAAGATATCTCTCTAATAGTTGTATCTTTGATTAATCCCTTTTGTTTTGGTATACTTGTGAGTGCAGGGGTATCAAACAAACCTTGGGGTTGTTCATCGTAACTATGTTGGTTCAGTATTATAACCAGGGTAGGTTCAATTTGAGGAGGGACTTCCTCTGGAGGTATATTATCCTTGGTTAACATTATTGCATTTTTGGCTTCGAATGAGAAGCAATTTGAAATGGTCTCAAGGTGACTTGGGTTAGTCTCGTCGGTTTGAGAAACATGATTTAAAATACTAATGCAGGGTTTGCTGGGATAATGGATGCACAGTCCTTGAAGCTATAGTCTTCGATGTAGGACCTTTAAGCCAGGAAAGATAATCAACCACCCAGAAAGTGTTGCAACTAGGCATGCACAATGGAGATTCAATATTGATATGATATATTGATATTGGATATTTGATTGATATCTTGATATGATTACAAATGTACAAGATGCTTGATTATATAGGCAAGAGCTAAACCCTAATATGCATGAGATGTTGACATGTGTCTTGATCTAACAACATGTGACAACATGTGAACCCTAATGGTGATGATCATTAAATGAGGGGATAAGTTCTAGAAGGACAACTCATCTTCTAGAAGGAATATTATCTCCTACAAATAAGGAAGGGAATATTATCCCATTTATTAAATGATTTATCTAATAAATACAACCCTAGAACTTAATTAATTAGAATGCAAGACCTAAGTTAACTTATGCTAGTGTAATAATTAATTAGTACACCAACAATCTTCACCATTACAATCGTACACATATTTAATGCAACATTTCTCATTATTCTGCTCACTATTATGTATTACTGAATAATCTCCCAGCTGTATAAAAAATTTACCATTAGAATGTCATTCTTTAAAGTCTGAAAATTCTTCTATATCAACATTTTTTGGAACAACCAGATTTGAAATATTTTTTATTTCCTCCATATTACTAATTGGTAGTGACACAAAACTCTGATCCACACAACCATCATCATGCATATTTGAATCAATTAATGCTGGAGATGAATTTTTTGAATTTTGATGTGTATATTTTTTATACTCTACTACTAGTAAATCTAAAATTTATTCACTATTGAGTGAACATGCCTCTGTATCCAGATCATTGTTGTTTTATTCATCATCAGAAAGTGGCAATTCAAGTGCTTTGATCTCACATTGAATTGTTTCACAAATTGGTACATCATTTTTATTATCAGAAAACCCTTCATCTTCAACATAAAGTGGATTTGAAAACACATAAAATTGGTTTTCTGGCATACCTTGGCAAATTCTCATCTGATCTTGTTCTATCTTCTCATCATATAATGGATTTCAAAAAATGGAAACCATTTTCAAGTGTACAAACCTCTTTATTATCAACTGTGTCCCTATGGTTCTCATCTGCAACTGGAGGTATTATTTGTTCATTGTCAAATGAACTTGCATCTTCATCCAAATCTCCATAAGAACTGCAAGAATAATTTTGCAAATAAAAATCCATAGGTTCGTCTTCACCATTTGAATATTCAATGGATCCCTCATAACATGCACTGCTTTCCCTATCGCAATTTTTTATGCAGGAAACATCTTCAATATCTTCATCCTCCTCACGCAGGTTGTCATAGGAATTATTTTCTCTTGCATATGCCTCATCTTCTATTGGTTGCATTGTCTGATCAATGTCTCTGTCTTCATCAATTATGTCACCATTGTCTCCATCCCTTTTCTTATCTATGATATCAATCAACACATTCACTTGGTCAAAAGTGACTGGTTTTAGTGACTTAGGCTAATGAATTCAATTGGGCCAATATACTTTCATGAACTGCTCAATAAACATGGGTTTGTTGAGCCTTTAATTCATAGGCATTTGCATACAAATTTCTAACATTCTGCAAATCAAAGAATGCCCAAATTCTCCTCTATTTCTTCATATGTCAAGGAGGGCATCCAAAATATTTTTGAAACATTCATCATTTTTAGATTGTTAGTTCCAAGATGTACCTTGCTGCAGATTCTGACTGACTTGTCCAAGTGAGCTGGAGTTGTGTTGCACTTGATATTGATCATATTGATAGCCTTGATAGCTTACCAGCCTTTGTCCAGGAGGGACTGGATAAGCACTTACTTGCTTTGATGGCTGTGGTGAATAAATGTTCTGTTGTGCATGATATGCATTGCTTCCATTGTGAAAATTTTCAATTGTATTATCAGGCGCTTGTGGGGCCCAATGCTTGCCTACATTTGTGTATTCATTCTTATTGCAAAATTCTCTTAATTGTATCAGTTGCTAGTTCAATTGTAGTTTTTCTTTCTTCAATTGCAGTGTTTCTTTCTCCACTTGTAGTGTTTTCCTTTTCCATTCTTTAATTCTTAATTACTGTTGCCTTTCAAAATATTCTTTTGTTCCATACACAAATTGTCTATCTATTCTTTATCAGGTTTTTACCAGAGTCGCCACCTACTTTTCTGAAAGTAGGAAAATGTTTCTTTTAAAATTATTTTTGATTTTCCCCAGCGGAATCACCTCTTTCAAAATGTGAAATGTATATTTACTCTTTTCATGGAAAGGCTAGAACATAATTTTCTGATGTTTGTCCCTAGCAGAGTTGCCAATTTGTTAGCTCTCAAAAACATAGGCAGAATGCCTCAAGAGGTTGCCAATCTCTTGATACGTTTCAGGGTAACAGACAAGGCCAAATGGTTTAGACCTTCTTCTCTTCAGGTGCTGCTAGACCTAGGCGGGTGTACCTATATGAATGAAGCAAACTTAAAGCTGTATGACTTGATTGATTTGATGGATCTATTACAATGGCACAAAGTGTACTAGATGAAAGCTTGCTAACTATTCCTACTCCTAGTATAGAAATTGAGATATGGATGTTTTAATAAGATTTTATGAAATTCTAAAATATGAAAGGTGTGACCAGTTCCTACTTCTATTGGGCTAATGGAGTCAAGATTTGTATAAACTTGCTTAATGGCTATAATTCAAATTTCTTGGCACTTATGACTGTTTACAGCTTGTGTAAACGTGCAAGAGTATAATTATCAAATTCTTCTTAATGATCCAAATGTCATTTTCCAAATTACTGTGATTAATCAAAGGATTTAATCCTGTCTTGCTGGAACCAGTTAATTGAACCACACAAGACCAACAAATGTGCTTTGATAAACTGAAAAATATCCTTGATATTTCAATTTAAATAATCAAGAAATGACAACCTTGGAGACAACCAGATAATGTTTTCAATAAATTCGACAAACAATTGGCACCATAATTGGATCACAAGATAAATATGTTCTTCTCCATTATATAATTTTAAAATGTTTTACAATGTACAACATGATATTTATTTCAGCAACAGTCCACCCTATCCAACTACCTAACCTACTTATTTCTCCTAAATCTCATCTTTTCCTTTTGATTTCATTTGACATATATACATTATTTTAGGGTTACAACCTTTCATTACATCCATCTGGTGCAACTCTTCCTTTTGGCTCAACTCTTTGTTTAATTGTTCTCGGCAAAATAAAATATTTAATTAGTTGTCTTATCAGCAAAGTAAATATTTTAATCTTCATCCTTGTGTCTTCATGAATAATAATCATCATTTCGCAATACTTTTGAGATCTTAACAATCTTCACTAATCCTTTTGCTGAAAATATTTGGCCTATTCAATTTAATAAAATAATCGTTGGGTAAAATAATTACCCCCTCCATGATTCTTCAAATGATTTTAACTCCCTAGAGAATGTTTTACTCCTTAGTAAAAAAATTTGTACTTTGAATAACCTCTTAGTGAAAAATCAAGATTGCAACTTTATTTATTAAAATAATCACACCATGATTATTACTTTAAATCTCCGTTAGTATTTTTTACCCAATAAAATACACCCTTCTTGTGATAATAATTTATTCACTCTTGTAATTCCGTTGGAGAAAAATATTCCAGTTTTTTTTGTTTGATTGAAATATTTCACCCAATTTAAATCATTCCTTTGGGTAAAATAATTATATATCTAGTTGGTGAAAATATCTCAACTCCCCGTGCAAATATTTTATAAACCTCCCTTCTCTTGCCAATAAATTTCTTCATTGCTTATTTATTTTCCAAATATTTTACAAAGATTAAAATTTTTTAAAACACTAAAATATTTAGGGTTTTGAAAGCATCCATATTCATTTAAAAACATACCTAATGTTTTTAAAATATGTCATTTGAACTTTAGAACATAAGAAATAATTTTTCAATTTCGGTTAGAGAGCAAATGAATTAATTTTACCGTAGGCATACAGAACATCCTGGAGCCACAAAAATTTTCAAGCGAATGTGATCAATTATTTTGGAAGTGGGTTTTTGATGGATTTTGAACAGCTCACCAAATCAAAGTACTTCCTTTGTAAAGTGACCTTGTCAGAGCATCATGTAGTGAGAAAAATGAAAATTTAAATTAATGCACCAAATGACCTCAAAATTCAATGAATGTGAAATTGGAGATATTTGAGGCCAAAAAAACAACTGGGTCATCCTTAGAATTTCAAAATTTGCAACTTTTTCAGAGCGCCAAATCTAGCTTGGGGCAATCGCAAAACAATTAAAAAACATACCAGAACGCCTCCGACGACCATGAAAACTCATATACATGTTGAGTTGTGATAGGAGAGTATTCTCATCAAATGGTTTGCCATGAAGTTTTCGGAATTGCAAACTATAAGTTTCCAAAGTTGCTTACTCAACATTTTCTGAAAATTACCACTATGAAGCTCAATTATAACCCTCCATTTGGCCCTTCAGAAAAAATATCAAATGTGATCTTGAGAAGCTATAAATTTTAATATTAGATCATTTAGGCATGGTGAACATGTGTGCAAGAGGGTTTTTCACTAACCATCTCCGTTCATGAAATATCAAACACCAAAGTTGACCATGTTGTAGCTGTTCTAGAAATGCAGTTTCCAAACTGTGTAAAATTCATTTGGTTTTGGCTTTGTAAAAATACCAAATGATGCTCTAGAGACCTGAAAATTGGCATGGAGGTATAATTTGGTGTAGAGAATTGAAGGCACCAATCATTTTGTCATTATCATCATCCGTTTGCTTAATATTCACCCTCGAATTTGACCATTTGAACAGATTTTTCACTGTACTGACAGTAGATTTTCTCAAACACTTAAACTTGGCCCTTTGAAACTTTATCAAAAATGAGCGGATGAAGCTGAAAACTGGCATGCATACTCCCATATGTTAGACAAACATGTCTGCAAAGTGGTTTGGGATAAAAACGAACAAATCCAAAGTTATGATTTTTTCAAAATGAGCCACATAAGCAGATTTTTCAACTTTACTTATGAGTGCCAAAATCAAATTTTCACATATGGGAAACTAAAATTTGCATAAATTTGCATGAAATTTTAGGCTCCAACAGTGGCTCCGTCTAGGGATGAATGATTGTGAGATCATTGCAAGAATCCAGATCACTAGAAGAGCAGACCAAACATTTGTTCCTTGAACAATAGATTCAAATTTCTTCCTATCATGAACTGATGTGTTTTTAACAAATCTACACCTCAGCTGATGACACAAGGCCACCAAAAAATATAGGCCCCTATTTTCCTCTATCAAACACCCTGCTTTGATATGAATTCATCAAATTCTTCTTAAGAATACTCATGCAATCAACCCTACCACTGTCATTAAAAACCTTCAGAAGAACATCATATTTAGCTTGACCCAAATTCCTTTTACCAGTCTATAGTTCATATTCTCCATCATCATGGGATAAGTCTCTGTCATCTTCACCATACAATCTGTATGCATATTTAATGCAACATTTCTCATTATTCTGCTCACTATTATGTATTACTGAATAATCTCCCCGCTGTATAAAAAATTTACCATTAGAATGCCATTCTTTAAAGTCTGAAAAATCTTCTATATCAACATTTTTTGGAACAACTAGATTTGAAATATTTTTTACTTCCTCCATATTACTAATTGGTAGTGACACAAAACTCTGATCCACACAACCATCATCATGCATATTTGGATCAATTAATGTTGGAGATGAATTTTCTGAATCCTGATGTGTATATTTTTTATACTCTACTGCCAGTAAATCTGAAATTTGTTCACTATTGAGTGAGCATGCCTCTGTATCCATATCATTGTTGTATTCATCACCAGAAAGTGGCAATTCAAGTGTTTTGATCTCACATTGAATTGTTTCACAAATTGGTACATCATTTTTATTATCAGAAAACACTTCATCTTCAACATAAAGTGGATTTAAAAACACATAAAATTGGTTTTCTAGCATACCTTGGTTAAATCTCATCTGATCTTGTTCTATCTTCTCATCATATAATGGATTTCAAAAAAATGGAAACCATTTTCAAGTGTACAAACCTCTTTATTATCAACTATGTCCCTATGGTTCTCATCTGCAACTGGAGGTATTATTTGTTCATTGTCAAATGAACTTGCATCTTCATCCAAATCTCCATAAGAACTGCAAGAATAATTTTGCAAATCAAAATCCACAGGTTCATCTTCACCATTTGAATATTCAATGGATCCCTCGTAACATGCACTGCTTTCCCTATCGCAATCTGTTATGTAGGAAACATCTTCAATATCTTCATCCTCCTCACGCAGGCTGTCATAGGAATTATTTTCTCTTCAATGTCTCATCTTCTTTTGGCTGCATCGTTTGATCAATGTCTCTGCCTTCATCAATTATGTCACCATTGTCTCCATCCCTTTTCTTATTTATGATATCAATCAGCACATTCACTTGGTCAAAAGTGACTGGATTTAGTGACTTAGGCCAATGAATTGAATTGAGCCAATATACTTTCATGAACTGCTCAATAAACATCTGTCTATTGAGCCTGTAATTCATAGGCATTTGCATACAAATTTCTAACATTCTACAAATCAAAGAATTCCCAGATTCTCCTCTATTTCTTCATATGATAAGGAGGGCATCCAAAATATTATTGAAACATTCATCATTTTTAGATTGTTGGTTCCAAGATGTACCTTGCTGTAGATTCTCACTGACGTGTCCAAGTGGGTTGGAGTTTTGTTGCACTTGATATTGATCATATTGATAGCCTTGATAGCTTACCAGCCTTTTTCCAGGAGGGACTGGATAAGCACTTACTTGCTTTGATGGTTGTGGTGAATAAATGTTCTATTGTGCATTATATGCATTGCTTCCATTGTGAAAATTTCCAATTGTATTATCAGGTGCTTGTGGGCCCCAATGCCTGCTTGCATTTGTGTATTCATTCTTATTGCAGAATTCTCTTAATTGTATCAGTTGTTGATTCAATTGTAATTTTTCTTTCTTCAATTGCAGTGTTTCTCTCTCCACTTGTAGTGTTTTCCTTTTCCATTCTTTAATTCTTATCGACTGTTGCCTTTCAAAATATTCTTTTGTTCCATACATAAATTTTCTATGAATTCTTCATCAGGTTTTTACCAGAGTCGCCACCTACTTTTCCGAAAGTAGGAAAATGTTTCTTTTAAAATTATTTTTGATTTTCCCCAGTGGAATCACTTCTTTCAAAATGTGAAATTTATATTGACTCTTTTCATGGAAAAGCTAGAACCAAATTTTTTGATGTTTGTCCCTAGCAGAGTCGCCAATTTGTTAGCTCTCAAAAACGCAGGCAGAAAGCCTCAAGAGGTTGCCAACCTCTTGATACGTTTCAGGGTAGCAGACAAGGCCAAATGGTTTAGACCTTCTTCTCTTCAGGTGATGCTAGACCTAGGCGGGTGTACCTATATGAACGAAGCAGACTTAAAGTTGTATGACTTGATTGATTTGATGGATCTATTACAATGGCACAAAGTGTAATAGATGAAAGCTTGCTAACTATTCCTACTCCTAGTATTGAAATTGAGATATGGATGTTTTAATAAGATTTTATGAAATTCTAAAATATGAAAGGTGTGACCAGTGCCTACTTCTATTGGGCTAATGGAGTCAAGATTTGTATAATGGGTGACTTGCTTAATGGCTATAATTCAAATTGCTTGGCACTTGTGACTGTTTACAGCTTGTGTAAACTTGCAAAAGTATAATTATCAAATTCTTCTTAATGATCCAAATGTCCTTTTCCAAATTACTGTGATTAATCAAAAGGATTTAATCCTATCTTGCAGTAACCAGTTAATTGAACCACACAAGAGCAGCAAATGTGCTTTGATAAATTGAAGAGCAGCAAATGTGCTTTGATAAATTGAAAAATATCCTTGATATCTCAATTTAAATAATCAAGAAATGACAACCTTGGAGACAATCAGATAATGTTTTCAATAAATTCGATCACCAGATAAATATGTTCTTCTCCATTATATAATTTTAAAATGTTTTACAATGTACAACATGATATTTATTTCAGCAACAGTCCACCCTATCCAACTACCTAACCTACTTATTTCTCCTAAATCTCATTTTTTTCTTTTGATTTCATTTGACATATATACATTATTTTAGGGTTGCAACCTTTCATGACATCCATCTGGGGCAACTCTTCCTTTTGGCGTAGATCTTTGTTTAATTGTTCTCGGCAAAATAAAATATTTAATTAGTTGCCTTATCGGAAAATTAAATATTTTAATCTTCATCCTTGTGTCTTCATGAATAATAATCATCATTTCACAATACTTTTGAGATCTTAACAATCTTCACTAATTACCCCCTCCATGATTCTTCACAATTTAATAAAATAATCCTTGGGTAAAATAATTACCCCCTCCATGATTCTTCAAATGATTTTAACTCCCTAGAGAATGTTTTACTCCTTAGTAAAAACATTTGTACTTTGAATAACCTCTTAGTGAAAAATCAAGATTGCAACTTTATTTATTAAAATAATCACACTCTGAAAAATCAAGATTGCAACTTTATTTATTAAAATAATCACACCATGAGTATTACTTTAAATCTCCGTTAGTAGTTTTTTACCCAATAAAATACACCCTTCTTGTGATAATAATTTATTCACTCTTGTAATTCCGTTGGTAAAAAATTTTCCATTATTATATATCTAGTTGGTGAAAATATCTCAACTACCCGTGCAAATATTTTATAAATTTTACCCAATATGCTTTTGTGGGTAAAATAATTGTTTACCTTATAACCCCTTAGCAAAAACATGAAGTTTATATTCCTCAAAATAATATTTTCATCGGGCTGACATATTCATTCGAGAAAACTTACTCCGACCTCCCTTCTCTTGTCGAGAAATTTCTTTATTGCTTATTTATTTTCCAAATATTTTACAAAGTTTAAAATTTATAAAACACTGAAATATTTAGGGTTTTGAAAGCATCCATATTCATTTTAAAACATACCTAATGTTTTTAAAATATATGTCATTTGAAATTTAGAACTTAAGAAAGAATTTTTCAATTTTGACTAGAGAGCAAATAAATTAATTTCACCATGGGCACACGGAGCATCCTGAAGTCACAAAAATTTGCAAGGAACTGTGATCAATTATTTTGGAAGTGGGTTTCTGACGGATTTTGAACAGCTCGCCAAATCAAAGTACTTCCTTTGTAAACTGACCTTGTCGGAGCATGTAGTGAGAAAAATGAAATTTTAAATTAATGCACCAAATGACCTTAGAATTCAATGAATTTGAAATTGGAGATATTTGAGGCCAAAAAACCAACTGGGTCATCCTTAGAATTTCAAAATTTGCAATTTTTTTGGAGCGCCAAATCTAGCTTGGGGCAATTGCAAAATAATTAAAAAACATACCAGAACGCCTCCAACGACCATTAAAATTCATATACATGTTGAGTTGTGATAGGAGATTATTCTCATCAAATATTTTGGCATGAATTTTTTGGAATTGCAAACTATAAATTTCCAAAGTTGCTTACTCAGCATTTTCTGAAAATTACCACTGTAAAGCTCAATTATAACCCTCCATTTGCCCCTTTTGAAAAAATATCAAATGTGATCTTAAGAAGCTATAAATTTTGATATTATCTCATTTAGGCATGGTGAACATGTGTGCAAGAGGGTTTTTCACCAACCATCTCCGTTCATGAAATATCAAACACCAAAGTTGACCATGTTGTAGCTGTTCTAGAAATGCAGTTTCCAAACTGTGTAAAATTCATTTGGTTTTGGCTTTGCAAAAATATCAAATGATGCTATGGAGACCTGAAAATTGGTATGGAGGTAGACTTTGGTGTATAGAATTGAAGGCACCAATCATTTTGTCATTATCATCATCCATTTTCTTAATATTCACCCTCGAATTTGACCATTTTAACAGATTTTTCACTGTACTGACAGCAGATTTTCTCAAAAACCCTTAAACTTGGCCCTCTGAAACTTTGTCAAAACTGATCGGATGAAGCTGAAAACTAGCGTGCATACTCCCATATGTTAGACAAACATGTCTGCAAAGTGGTTTGGCATAAAAATGAACAAATCCAAAGTAATTATTTTTCAAAATGAGCCACATAAGCAGGTTTTTCAACTTTACTTATGAGTGCCAAAATCAAATTTTCACATATGGGAAACTAAAATTTGCATAAATTTGCATGAAATTTTAGGCTCCAACAGAAACCTTCTATCTTTAATCTTTTTTTGGATACATAACCATAATTTATGAAGTTGTGGGTTGTACCACTATCGATGAGGACAATTTTCCTTTGACCAACTATAACTCCTTGAACTTTGAAAGGATGGTATCTAGGTGCTCTAGATAGTGCTGCTATGGTAATTCCCTTCATATTTTATCTTTCTTCCTTTGAATCTACTTCCTCTTTGGTATCATGGAAGTACTCATTATCATTATCATTTGAATATAAAACCACCTCAATAAAATACAGTTGTCCTTTCTGAAGACATCTATGTCCTGGTGCCCATGGTTCTCCAAAAAAAAATAAAGTTTTTCCTTCAAATTTTAGATTTTGTCACTTCATCCACTTTTGTAATAGTTTTGTTTGGCATAGTCTTTGGTGGAGGGATTGAAGGATTTTTTTTTTTAAAATTCCCTTTATGTTACCATATATTTGGTGGTTTGGATTGATGAAAACTTGCTTTCTTGGGCATGGAAACTTCAAGTTGTAAGCTCCTCTTGATTGGTTCTTGCAAGGTGGTTGGTGAGAATTCCTTAACTAAAACATTAATAGGTTCTTCAAGACCCTCAAGGAAGGGGTATATGATCCTCTTTTCTAACTTATCAAGCACTATAACAACAATATTTTGAACTTTCTCAACATACTAATTAATAGAATGTGTCCGCTTCAAACTAGACAACTCCTTGAAATACTCCTCTTCATCCTTGAGCTCAATTCTATCTATTAAACTTTGAATGAAATCACCAATATAATTTACCTAGCTATGGCCTTGATTGGGAATACCATGGTACCACCAATCATAAGCAGATTGCTCAAGACACAAAGTTGCATATTGTATGACATATTTCTCCTTCATGAGACTGAGTGTGAAACAAGTCTCCAACTTTTGTAACTAGGCTCTAGCTGATATTTTGTCTATTAAATCAATGGTAGGGGCCAATATTTTATTAATTTTTCTCTTAATTTCCCTTCCAATAGAATCTTTGTGATGTTTCTAACCCCTTACAACCATCATGATCTACATCTGATTGACATAATCATTGTAAGGGACTAAATTTTTAAATCATTCATCTTGATATCATATGACACTCTAATAGTTGCTAGCTCCCTTGTTGATTCTTCCATGGGATTCAAAGGGGGATTAGATGTTGTAGGATCACCTTTAGGTAGGAAAATTTATTTGGAAGTTTTAAGATTGCTTTCTTGAAACTCTGAAGTACTCCCTTTTTTCCTTAGGTGATATAGGAGTTTAGATATTTTTTCTAGCAATCATCACTTCTCTTATCTCCACAAGACCGTCGAAAGTTTTTTTTTCACTTATTTGTAAATCCTATAGGAATTTCCTATGCATTTCATCTGTATCATACATATCTTTACTCATTGGAATTTTAACTTCAATCTTTTTCAAATAGGGGCTATTAGCAAGTTATTTATTTTTCTCCCGCTATAAATACCTCCTTTCCCTATCACTTGGATGCATAAATGATAAAAAACCCTCAATGTGGAAAGAACATTTCTATGATACCACTATAATATCTCTCATGAAAAATATGGATTCAATCTAAAATCTTTTATTTTCACCAAAAACTCATAACAAAGCAAATCAGGTATAGTTAAGCATTCACCAAAACAATCAAAATTTAAATTGAATGATGTGCAACTAGAATGGAATGAATTGCAATAGAATTATTATTATTTTTGTATCATATTTATACTAAATACAATAGGGAACAACAATTGAAATATATTTCAAATTTATATCATAGAAAACTCAATTTCAGAGCTAAACACATCAAAAGTACATCACATCTATCCATTAAAATTTCCAAAATTTTCATAATTTTTTTGAGGAGAAATGATACACAACCAAACACTTCAACTACTGGAATAAAATGCTACTAACAATAACAACACAAACTCAAAACTCCAAACTTCATTATCCATTCCAAACTACACAACCTCTACCAACAATTTGACAAAAAGAACACCAAAACTAAGAACTTCCAACACCCTTGTAACTTCTCTACGAAATCAATCTTAGAGACCCACTGCACCACTGCGTTTGAGTCTCAATCTCCTTGGTTTATCAACCTTGGAGATTCATTCTTCATTAGTTTTCCAACATCTGGAGAATAGGAACAATTATTGTTAGAAAACAATGCATAGAATGATGAAGACTAGCAAGACAAAGTAACTAAAATACAAGATCATTTCTAACACCAACTTGGGCACCTAAATCCCAACACCTAGGAGAAAGATTCTTGCATGCCAATATTGTAACTCCCCATGCCAAGTGTAAAACCATATTCAAAACACTCTAATATGATTTGATAAAATAATAATCTTTATCTTGCACCACTAACCAACCAAATCACATGTTACTTGCTTTTTCAAAAAACCCATGCCTACCTTGCAATCCAATAAAATTTTAATTAATTTATCACTAAGAATGACTCAATTAATTCACATTGAAAAACTAGCTTTCCTATTCCAATCACAAGACCCGACTTGCTAAGTTAGGAAATCGAGCTTACTAAAAATAGTATGTGCTAAAATTGGAAAGGGGACATGACAACAATTATCTTTTTGTTTGCAAAATTATTCATATTTTTAGATTAGGGCTTATATTAATGAGGTTAACTAAATCACATCTTAGCAATCTTCCCTCTTTGCAAAAAAATAATAGAACCTAGGAAGATTGGCTCTCTTTTTAGGTAGTTAGCCAATCATAACACCCTCATTAATTCGTGTTCCAATATTAAGAAAAGGAAATATTGATCCAAGTTAATCTAATAGTTAGATCGAGGGTCTCTTTAACAATAACTATCAACAAACAAGGACAACAACAAAAAAAACAAGTGGAATACCATAATACATAGGGATACAAGTACAAAGCTATATCACACTTTTATAAAGGAATCAACCAACACTAATCCAAATTTTTAACTTGAATCACTAAAAAGTGACATAATTTTTAAATTTTTAAATGATGTAAACTAATTAAATATTTATATTTTAGTTTATTTTATATTTGTATTTTAAAAAAAAAAATTGAATATAGTTTTTTTTTTTTTTTTAAAAAAAATTGACATTATTATTTAGTTATTGTTAAAATGCTGAAAAATGAAGTTAAACATGACATCACTCTTTATATAGTAAATTTATTTTTTTACTTCAATTCTTTTGTGCGTATTTGTAAGTTAAAACTTTAGTGCATGGATTTATTTTTTCTCAATTTTGATAAATATTTAATTAAATTAAATAAATTGTAAAACATGCATGTATTGAAAACACAATAGTTTCCATGGGACATCACCTTTTCACTTATTTATCCAAAATAGAAAAAATACCATCATGATATATAATCTTTTATCTAGTGCACTATATTTTTTTCTGTTTTTAAAATAAATTTTAGTTTTTTTTGTGACAAGATAATCAACCTTATATTTTGGTGATGGTGACCTACTTTTAGTAATAATAAAATATTAAAAATAAAAATAATAAAAATATTAAAAATTGCATATTTGAAAACTACACTTATAGATCTACAAAGGGTATTCATATTTTATGAAATATTTACATTAGTATGAATTGTTGAGACCCCATTTATGGGGCTCGTAAGGATGATCTTATGATGAATCCTCATTTGAATGTGAAGTGGAATCCCCCAGATGAAGGGTGGTTAAAGGTAAACTTTGATGTGGCTGCCCAAGGTAACCCTAGGCCATCTGGTACTAGTTGTATCCTACAGGATCATACTAGTGTATGGATAGCAAGAAGGGCGAAGCATTTGTGGGATGTTACCAATGATGATGTTGAATTCCAAGCAACTTGGTGGGCTATAATTCTCTAAAAAAGGGTGGGAGGCAAAAAGATTCACCTTGAAGGAGACTCAATGATAGTAATTGTGATTGGATGGATTAGTATGGGACAATTACACTTGATCCATAAAGAATCAAAGCATAACAAAGCCACTAATGTTGAATCTCAATAGGATCATTCGAATGGAAATTAAACTAAACATTTATCAAAACTAAACATTCTAAACTAAAAAACCATTAAAATGTCTACTCTATTCCATTTGAAACTTATCTTGTTGTGGGAGTGGTATCACATTGATGTGGAATGATGACCCTTTCCCAATCCCGTGGATCAATGAGCTTGTTCTAGTCAGTTTTATTGAAGAAAACTAATGGAATGGTTGTGAGATGTGTATGGAAACATGATTTAAACTAGATTAACATGATGCAAGCTATTTTAACATGATTTAGATCAAGATTATTGATATGTGCAAATGAAAAGATAATCTAAATAGATTCTAAGCTAAAAGATTGAAACCCTAATTAATAAACAAGCTACATGTATGGATCTAAATTACCATGAAAGTCATTAATGGAAGCTATGCTAATCAATGCAAGTAATTAAGCTAAAATGATATTAAGAAAATGCTAAAAGTGAGTGTGAGTGTGAGTGATTTCAACAACATGAGTTTTCTCTAAAAAAGATGGATCCATTTGTCTCCAAATAGTGACCTATTTATAGGAAAGCAAATGAGAAATGAAGGGTTGAGATTGAAAAAGCTAATCAATGGTCAAGGAAGGAAGAAATTGGAGGAATGGATCATGTATTCTCATCAATGGATGAGAATGCAAGATGAGATTTAATCAAGGGTTCACATTCCTTCAAAAAAACACACTTTCAACTTATCCAAGAGGTCATAAGTTAACTTGCACAAGAGGTCACAAGTTAACTTGCTCAAGAAGCTAAGTAAGTTTGTTGAGAAAAAGGAATATTCCCCTTTTTCAAATGAGTGAAGAGAGAGAATATTCTTTGGAATATTCCATTTGGAGGAATATTTGCTTGCAAGTGGGGGGAATTAGATTTAATTGATAATTAAACAATATTAATTATATAATTAGGGGAATTAGTTCAATTAGATGATATTCATTAAATAAAATGATTTAATGAAAGGGGGAAAGGTGGAATGATATTTAATTAAATACCTTAGGGTTATTTAATTAAATAAGAATATTTAGGGCATTAAATTAAATAGTTTGATTTATTTAATTTAACATGATGAAGTATTAGCATGAAAAGGGGTGAATTAACCTGATTAAATTAATTAGGTTAATAGATGCAAATGATATAATTAATTAAATAGCTAGGATAATTTAATTAATTAAGCTAAAAGATGATGGGTTTCAAGATGAAATAATGTCAGTATACCTAATTTGAGTGTATGATATCATTCATGACATTTTTCAGTGTCTATATTTTTTCCCTCTTTGAAGCGAGGTACCTATTGCTTCAGTTCAAAGACTGATATTTTTTAGATGAAAAACTATTAATTAAACCAAAAAATAAAAAAATTCTAATTTTTAGATGCCCTATTGTTGCCCCAACAAAAGGAATAAGCTGGTTCCTTGCCCCCTCAAGAAATTAGGCGAAAATTTTGAATTTTGGGTTGATTTCTCAACAAAGGTTAAAATGCTGCCCAAGGAGTCTGAAAAGGCTCTGTGATGCAGAAAACATGCCAAAAACACGAAAAATGATGCAAAATAAGGTTTAGTTTGGAAAAATTGGTGAAAATGATGAAAAATCCTAGCTTGATGGTTAAATTAGGGCAAAAACCCTAATTTGCAAGCATAAATAAGTGAGGAAGGGTCACTTTCAATTCATTTGTGTATTCACACCTTCGGGATTTCTTGCTTTTTGAGCTCTAACCCTCTGATGAAATGGTAGAATGAGTGCTCCCATGACACATTTTTGATCGGGTTCGAGAGTACCAGAGGCTTCCAGGCGTAGGACCACTAGTATGTGATTCAAAACTTGATTTAAAATTTAACTTTTTGGTGCATTTAATGCATTTTAAAATTTAAACTTTGGCCACGTCATTGTAGAGTGATGCTATTTTGAGAATTCGAGATGCTAATTTGAATTTTAGTAACACATATGTGAATTGTGATGTAGTTCACAATTTAGAATTAGGGTTTCAAATTGTAAATCGTGATGCATATGTGTTTAGTGATGCTTCTTTTGATTGAAAATTAGGGTTAGGTTTTTTCCAAAATTAAATCGTGATGCATATGTGTTGTGTGACGTGACTTGCGATTTGCATTTTAAATGTCTCGGGTGTCACAATTTTAAAGTTGAACTATAGCAATGCTATCGTAAATAATGATGCTATTGTTATTTTGGGGATGAAAATTCCAAATTTAGCCAATTTTTTTCAATTTTGATGTCGTGCACTTCATGGGTATAGGAGGTTATCCCACCTTTGATGTCCCATGAGCACCGACCCGCAATTTTTTTTAGACTTGGTGATTTATCTAAGTTGTGACAGGAGCACTTGGGAGTGATTGGCTTATGGTATGTTGCTTATATGCTCGTCGTTCAGACACATTTGGAGATGATGACAACGTTGTGCAAGAGATGGCACAATGAGACCTCTTCATTCCACTTACCTACCAGTGAAGCGACAATGATGCTAGAGGATGTATGATGGATATTGTGTTTGTCGATAGATAGTGAGTGCATGATATACGACTCTAATGCTAGCTACAATGCATGACATGAGGTGATGGACCTGGAGGACATAATTATAGTCACTTCCTAGATTGACCTCAAGATGTACAGAGGTTGGGTGCCCACTTTCAGATTAATTATTGTCACGATCGTCTCAGGCTTGGTTGCTCCAGATTGAAAGAGCAGAGGATTCAGACTAGGATGGGGCCTAGCTTGGCACGTGATGTTGTTTAGGAGGACTTGATATGTATGGGGGCTAGTGATGCTAGCCTCCCTCTACCATGATATGCATGTTTTTGTATACTACGATGGTAGGGCGATCAACAAAGGGGTCACCTTACTGCACATTTGGGCCTGGGATGATGTGAGTGAACCAATTGCACAATCGGGCAGTGCCACCTGGCTACACCTCAACACCTACTACATCACCCATCCTCCAACCTAGGTCCCACTAGAGACATGCTTCACCAGCCTGGTCATTCCACTAAAATATTTTGATAGATATTAAGATCGAGTGGGGGGTGCGAAGAGTGGTCAAGATGCAACCACGCCACCAAATAGGGATCATTTATCTAGGAGCCCACCGCTGTCACCAGGCTTGAAGACCATAGGACCCATGCCACATACATGCCACATGAAAAAATCTTGCACACCCCACTTCTTTTCAGAAAACAATATTTTATTCCTGCGAGGCTAGCGAGGACCAGTTGAGATGCATTCAACGATTTTACTTTATCATTTTTCATTTGATCAAGGGCCCACCTACACACTTAAGGAGTTAATACACACATGCATATAAGTCATGACTTAAAAGGGGGCCACCTTAGTTAAAAAGGACTTAGGGGGATGAGAAATAATTTAGGCCCATGACTTAGGGAAAGATTAAATATTTTAAATGTGGTGGCGACCGAAAAGACAAGGTAAAGGGGTTGGTGAACACATGACTGCCTAGACATAAGTTTTAACTTGAATGACTAGGAACCTTGCACAAGTGGTCAACATCAATTTAGAATAAAAGTGCACGCCAAGGGCTTAGGGTTTTATGATATAAGGGTTTAAGCATTTTATGCAAATTTTGAACCCTAGTCAAACAAAATAGAGGAAACTTAAAGGCTCGGGAGGAAAAATTTATGGAAATGACCATGGATCTTATAAATACCACTAGTGGTTCCAATTGGGGATGTCTGCTTGACAAAGAAGGTGAGAATTAAGTTATTTCTAGGAGAGCAGACCACTAAAACTTAAAACAACAAAAAAAAAAAGGAAACTATGATACAAATGTGCATGGATATGTCTTACTTATGAAAATTAGGGTTTGAGGAATTATCCTTACAATGACAATTCCAAAATTTCACCATTTAGATTTTGCAAACAATAAGAATCTTCACCATAATTACCCCAAACATCATAAGGGCCAATCCAAAGGGCCTCAAATTTACCATGTTTTCCTTTGTCTTGACTTCTTGCATTCTAAATTAATACAAAATATCCTGCAACAAACTTTTTCTCCATACCCTTCTTTTCAAAAAGGTACTTGACTTGCAATTTCCTTTTCAAATTACTATCTTGCACTACCCTTCTTGATTCATCCAATTTCGTTAGCTGATTAATCCTATTACTCATGCTATCATCAATATCTTCATATTCCTAGATGAATTATAGACTGGTAAGAAGTTGTTCATTGGTATTCTTGGATCTAGTCCATACACTAGTTCATAAGGAGATCTTTTTGTGGCCTTCTTTATGGTAGTCTTATTAGCCCATAGAGCTAATTTTAACTTTGAATCCCAGGCCTTCTTGTTTATCTCCATGACTCTCTTCATGATCTTCATGAGGCTTTTGTTACTAGACTTAGCTTGTCCATTTCCCTGTAGGTGATAAGGGGAGGAATATGACATGGAAATTCCATAACTTCTGCAAAAATCAGTGAATTCTTCATATTTGAAACACATAGCATTGTCCATAATTAACTTTGTAGGGGTACCAAATATGATCAATATATTGTCCATAATGAAATTAATGACAACCTTACTAGTTTCCCTCCTTGTAGGAATTGCCTCCACCCACTTGGTGAAGTAGTCTATGGCAACCAATATCCAACTGTGACCACCACTAGATTTTTCATTGAATTCACCAATAAAATCTATGCCTCACTGCTAAAAAGGAGCCTCAAAATTTTATGTTCTAAGGGGAAAAGCACTAGAAAAATTCAACTTAATAGAAAACCTTTGGCAAGCATCACATTTCGTCACCATTTTATGTGTATCAGAAAAGAGAGATGACCACCAATACCCAAATCTTAGGATATTATGGGCAATTGTTTTGGCTGTGTAGTGGCCTTCGCAAACTCCACCATGCATTTCTTCAAGAATCTTCTCTGCCTATTTTTCATCAACACACCTCAACATGACACCAGCCATGTCTCTCCAATATAAGCAACCCTCAGTCATAACATATTTGATTGCTTGTAGCTTTAGGGTCCTTTTCTAATTATCAGTCATGTGATCAGGGCAAGGCATATATCTTAGATAATGTAAAACATCTTTATACCAAATGCATTCTTGGACCATGCACTCCTTCGTGTGAACATCTTCACTGAGTTGATTTATCTGATTGACTTCTAGGTTTGATTCATCCATCAACTTGGCTAAACCCTATCCTCTAACCAATGTAGTAATCTGAATGTCAATATTGAATTCTTGAATTTTGTTGATCCACCTACACCTTCATCCTATAACCTCCTATTGAGTAAAAATATCTTTGACTACATCACAAGGTACATAAGCCACTATCTTAGCACCCACCAACTAGGGTCTAAAATTCTTCACTTCCTTCACTAAGGCATAGGCCTATTTTTCCATGATAGCATACTTCAATTCTACTACCTGAAGTGATCTGCTAAAGAAAGCAATGGGTTGTTCATACCCTTCATCATTTTTCTGTAGTAGGACAGTAGCAATAGCATGGAATGATGCAAAAGAAAACAACTGGAAAGGTTTAGTAAAATCAGGTGATTTGAGCACTGGTGCCTCTTTGATAGCCTTCTTGATGTTATTGAATGCTTTAATAGGCTCATCACCCCACTCAACTATTTCTTTCTTTTGCAACATTTTTGAGATGGATTTTGTAGTTTCAACAAAGTTTGTAACAAATATTCTGACAAAATTAATCTGGTCGAAGAATGACTTGATCCCCTTCACTGACTTAGGAATTGGGATTCTATCAATTGTTGCAACTCTTTATGGATTAATTCTTATCCCATCTTTTGAAACTATATGCCCCAACAATTTTCCTTCAATAACCTCAAATGTGCATTTATTAGGGTTTAATAAAATACCATATTCCAAAGCTCTTATGAATATCTTTTCTAGGTGCATGCAATGATCCTCCCCCTTCTTGGAATATGTTGTGAGGTCATCCTGATATATAGCCATGAAAACATCCATGAAATCTAAAAAGGAAACATCTATTGCCCTCTAAAATGTAGCTCCATCATTTGTTAGGCCAAAAGGCATTCTAATATAGATGTATGTTCCCCATGTGTAGTAAAAGCAATATTATATTACTTAGACTCCTTTACCTTTACCTAATTGTAGCTAGAAAACCCATCCATCATAGATAAAAGCTCACAACCAGTAACCTTATGTAACATTGCTTCCATGTTAGGCAATGAGTAGTTATCTTTCAATGAAGATATATTCAAATTTTTTAATTCAACACATAATCTTATATCTCCATTCTTTTTTTCTTACTGGTACCAAGTTTGATACCCAAGTGGAATGTTTGATAGGCTTTATGATTCCACCATCTCTGAGCTTCATGAGCTCCTACTACATCGTATGTGCCAATTTAGGATTTATTGGCCTTTGCTTCTACCTCAAAGGTTTTTCACCTGGTTTTAAAGGAATCTCATGTTGGAATAAATCTTCTCTATAAGCCTTTAAGTCATCATATGACCATGCAAATACATGATTATATTTCCTTAGCAGAGTGATAAACATAGCTCTAACATTAGAGTTGAGCCTCTTACCAATATGCACCTTCTTGGGTGCATTCTCTGTCCCCAAATTGATTTCCTCAAGGTCTTCATCTTGTACAAAATTTTCCTTCCTATTGCATTTTTCTGAGTTATCAAAAATATATCTAGGGCTACCAATCCTTTTGAGATTTTATTGGTCCTAAGTTGAATAACCTCCTTACCAAGAATGGTATCCTTTCCATCCACTTTCTCCACAAAATTTTGGAAATAAATTTCCTAATTGTAATACTCATCCACACAATGTAAGAACTTCAACAAGTCCTTATCATCATTGAATATCTACCAAATTTGCATGTTATTTGGAATAGAAGGCCTCGTCTGAGTCTCAACCTTTGATATACCAAAGGTAATATCATCTGGTCTCAAAGCAATATTGGCAAGGCACCCATTCAATGGAAAATGCTTCAAACATTTCAATGTAGTCCCAAACAACATTCCCATATTGCTTTAACCTTTTATTTCTAGACTCATATTTTGCTCTTATTTGGGAAACAACTAATTCAAAATCGCCTAAGACTCTAAGAATTTTAATTCCATACTTAACAACAAATTTAAGCCTAAGGAATAAAGCCTCATACTCAACAACATTATTTGTACATTCAAATTTGAGTGGAAATGAGTATCTATAAGACTTACTTCTTGGTGACATGAGAATCACCCCTACTCTGAATTGTTCTTTTGAGTAGGCTCCATCAAATTTCATGGCCCAAAGACCATTTGATTGAACCTCCTACTTTATCTCTTCAATTATTTGTGCATCCTTGACCGTCACAGGTTCTGCATCAACAACTTTAAAGTTGTCCATATCTATGTCAAAAAAATGCACATCCTCATGTGGATAAATATCCTCAATTATATGTTGATCTCTCTTCTCCCTGACTAGCATGACATCCCTACCATTCATAGGTATGGTAGCATAAGAAAGGTCCAACTTCATACTTGCCCCAACTACTGCTGCCCACCCCCTTGATAGGAGCATTCCATACTGAGTAGGAATATCAACAATAGTTACACTCATAACGTAATTCTTCTCAGGAAAGGCAACCAAATTGAAAGGAACCTCATTCACAACTCCAACCATAGGGACCTCCCTTGAATCCATATAAAAAAACTTACCATATGTATGACTTGCATGCAACCAAAGCTCCTTCATGATTGCCAAAGGCATGATATTGGTGGAAGCACTAGAATCTATTATGCAATTTCTGATCAACTTGTCATTCACTTGCAAGGTTACATAAAATGGGTCTATACGGCTAGGGTTAGAATTTAAAGTGGTGCCTATGAATACTTTAGGCAACTCAATATGAATTATTTCAGGTTCAATATCCTTCACCCCTTCCTTTTCCCTTTCACCAAGGAAATTCATCTCTTCCTTATCACTATTAGCAGATGCACTTGCAATAAGGGTTAATGCCTTTTCCTTGTGTTCCTCTATTCTCATCATTTCTAACAAAGGCTCTGCTACTTTGATTTGTGATAAGATATGATTCATGTCAACATCATTGTATTTTGGAATATCAAAGCTTGATACATCCTTTTCTTTCTCTTTTGTTTTCTTGGATTCAAATTTATTTTTTTGAACCACAGTAGTTCCTTTGTTCCCTTGATCATCCTTTTCCCTTTTAAAATTGTCTTTAGCAGAAGAGGCCTCAGCTTGATTTTTAGGATCCTTAACCTCCTTTCCTTTGATGTTTCTATTATTTGTATAATTCTTCCCCTTTGCATCACCATCTCCTTCTTTTATGAAGAGGTTGTCCGCATTACCTTGGTCTTTCTTGACTGTCTCGTTCCTCAAATTGTAAGAACTTCTAGCCTCTGCAATAGCATTATCAGTTAACAACCTGATTTCTTCATCTAAAGGCCTCCTTAGCCTCACATTTTCTCTTGATTCTAAATTATTCAGCCTAGCAGTACCATCATTTTCATTATCAAAAAAGACTTATTGATGATAAGAATGAGCCTCCTACCTTATGATGCGGATATCCTCATATAAGCCTCCTTCCTCATCATCATCTGTATCCAATCCAAACAAAATGTTGTCCCCATGATCCTCCCTTTGTGAATCATCACAATCATTCTATGATTCATGGTTATCCTCCAAGGATTGAGAAGCCCTACACTATAAAGAAGAATGTGGCAACTGACAAGGGTCACACCAAGGAGCATCATCCACAAATTTTGTATTACTTCTTTTCAAAGGATCGAGAGTCTCATTTTTCTGCACATTTCTTTGATTTTTTTAAATAGGCCTACCATTATGCCAGTTGGTATTATATGGCTGATCTAAAAGCTTAGGCCTTCTTTCTTGTCCTTCATAAGTCAGCTTATTATGAGATAAACCTCTATCATTTCTTGTTACCTTGTAGGTCAACTCCTCAATGGTAGTCATCATTTTATCCATTTTTCCCTTATCATCACTCTTTTCATTTAGGTTCCCCTTAGAGTTCCTAAGAAGTTTTACATCTCTCCTTCCTATTTTACCTAAAGCTCTTCTATTGTTTTCAATATGGATTGTAATCTTGTATGCATCTCTTAAGGTCTGAGGATTCTTGTCTCTGAGATAGTAACCCATTTTAGAATCACAGGAATTGAGATATGTAACCAAACAAACATATTCATTTAGTATTATATGTGTTGGGAGCCTAGACATAGTCTTTTGGAATCTAATATTAAATTTTGATACCATTTCATTTTGACCCTTAGCAATGTTATTGAATTCATTCAACATGAATCTTGGGTTTTTTTTGTCACCATACTGCTCTTTGAAACCCCTTTGGAATTCTTCCCAAGATCCAACAGTAGCCTCTAGAAGGCTTCTATACCACTCTCTTGCATCAATAGTTAGAGACTACATGAATAGCTTCATAATCACATCTTCATTCTCCACTACAAAATATCTTAATAAGTTCATGAAAACACCCAAGTGTTCCTCACCTATAATGGCATAACTTCCAGAGAACTTAGAAAGGCACTACCTTACTTCATTGGGAACTTGATTCAAGAATCCAATGATTCCCCCAAAATCAAGTTGTCTATATGCATCCATCTGTAGGGGTCTTCTTCCAGGAACATTACCTCCCCTAAAGTGTTGATAACCTCCCTGGCTGTGAGGAACATTTTGTTATATATATGGTTGTTGTGGTATGGGAACATATTGGTTTCCCGCATAAGGTGGAACACTCCCCTAGACTTGAGGACCACCCTAAAACTATCCTTGAGAGCTTGGTATAAAACTTCTAACCTCTATATTTTGTCCCACAAATGGTGGTTGGGACACACTTCCAACATTTGTATTAGGTTGAAAATACTGAAATTTTGTGGGACTTATCTGAGGGCCCACTGAAACATTAGAACTCATGAGCATAGAACTCATTACTAGATTAATTTTGGAATTAGAAGGGCTTGCACCTTTGAATGAAGTATTTCTTGTATAGGCATCACTAGTTACATTTTGTGAAGTAGTGCTTGGTTGAGGATTAGTCCATGTACTCACATGGGAAGTACTTAGAGGAATTTACTTATCTGACTACTAGTCCCAACTTGAGTTTGAGGTGTAGGTATAAGAGCACTAGCAATAGTTTGTGCAACTCTCAAATTATCAATCTCTTTCCTTACTTCATCTCTTTTCTTTATCATTTCTTCTCTAGCCTTTTCTTGTTTCAATCTCTCTATTTCAAACAACATGTCCTTGCTATCATTTAGGATTTCTTCCTCAATTTGGACTATATCATTTGAGGTATGGTTTTGAGTGAGGACTTCAGTAGTATTGTGGTGGTTAACTAGGTTTTCAAAAGAAAAGGTGTGGCTTTTCATAGCAACAGGCTCACCCTACAATTGTAGTATTACAAAATTTCCAAGGGGTGGATTTTGATCTAAAAGTTCTTGAGAAGGGTCAACCCCATCCTAGTATGTATTTCTTGTTTTCCTTTCTCTTCTCTGAGAGTTAGTAGGTCTTATCAGTGAGGTAGTTAATCCCTCTTCTTCATTTAACAAAGCATATTCTTCTTGAGAAAAATCAGAACTATCTTGACTATGCAGAATATAACTGGTATTTTTATCAAAGGTAGGATCATACTTACTTGGATCCTTGTTCTTCTGATTCTAATGCAGGAGCATCCAGTGGTGTAGGGAAATTTTGCATCACCAAAAAAAAAAAAAAATTCCTTATTTTCTTTTGTTGTTTTGAGTTCCATGATGGCACTTAAGGGGTGCAAGACAGTCAGGTATCAAAAATAGTGAAAAATGGTCACTTACTATTTTTAGTAAGTCAACCTAAATGAGATTGTATGGATCTGACAATTTACCCAAAGGAGAAAAGCTGAAAAACAAATTCAGTTGCGAAAGAATCACCTCAATACCTTGCATAGTTTGGGAGAAATTAAAGTTTTTGTCCCAGGAAATTTTTCCAAGCAGCTTTAACTTTAGATATGAAGACTTTAGAGGCCCTGAAATAGGTCAAAAAGTCAAAGAACTGACCTATGGTGGGTTTTTGGGTTGTAGAGCTCATCGAGATCTTTCCAACGATATGAAATAATAGCAAATTGGACACCCAAATCAAAAGTTATGCCCCTGTGAAGTTGACCCTCTAAAAAGTGAATTTCATTAAAATTTCTTCCTAGGCCAGAAATCAAACAGCGGGACATTTGGCGCCAAAACAAAAGGGAAATTTGCACTTTCTAGAACATCCTAGGGTGGTTATTGGGTAAAATAAAAATGGATATGAGGGATTTGTAGAAGGTGGCTCCATTAGTGTAGATTGTGGTTCTAAATAATAGTTTTTCTTTTGGAGTTGATTTTTTTTATTGTAATGAATCAATCCCATGAGGCTGTAGCATGTAAGATTTGAATATGTAAATTCATTTTCTAAAAATAATTGAAATCGGGTTATCTTTTGTTTTGCATCTTCTGTGTTGGTATCTATTATTGTGTTTGTGTGGTTTCAGGCAGTGTATCCCTCATCAAGTGGTATCAAAGGAGGAGTTCTTGAGTCTATAACAGAGCACCAAACATGAGGCAATAGCAACAGGACCTATGATTTTGGGTTGATATCAAGATGCCTCAAAGAATTGCTCAGCGTGGTAGGGGTAGAGGCAGAGGTGGTGGAGGAAGAGATCCTTCTAGAGATGAAATTAGAGCCCTGAGAAGGTAATTAGAGGCCTTGCAAGATGAGGTTTGAAGGAGAGATGTACATCAGGAAAGAGATGCTAGAGAAGATGAAATTGAAGAGGAAATGAAAGAGGAAGAAGAGGATCAAATGGATCCAAGAGAAGTTAGATTGCTGAGAGCAATATCAAGTATTGGAAAGAGACCCAAAATGGAGGTTTCAACTTTCACTAGAAGCTTGAAACCTAAAGAATTGATCGATTGGATCAATGACATGGAGGAATTTTTCAAGTTTGAGGAGATTGAAGACCCTCACTGGGTGAAGTTTTCAAAGAAAAAAATGAAAGGCCATGCAGGTATATGGCGGAAAGAGATCCAACTTGGAAGGGGAAGACAAGGAAAAGTTAAAATTTCTAGATGGGATAGAATGGTGTCAAAAATGAAGAAGCAATTTATTCCAGTTGATTATGAACTAGAGTTGCTCAAGAAAATGTAGAGCTTGAGACAAGGAACAAGGAGGATGAAGGAATACATAGAGGAATTTCATAAGGTTTTGATTCAAATAGGAAATTCTAAGGTGAATAAAGAGAAATTTTCTTGATATATTAATGGGTTGAAACCTAGCATACATGAAGAATTGGCACTAGTAAGGATGACCACCATTGAAGATTCTTATTAGTTTTCCCTAAAGTTTGAAGAGTGACTAAACAAAAGGTTTGAAAGCAAATAGAGAGGTGGAGGTTGAGGTGGAAAGACTAGTGGTCGGTCATATGGAGTTCGAAATGAAGATCAAAAGAAGGGCGAAGGATCTAGTAGTAGCTAGATCTAGAAAGGAGATACAAATAATGGAGACCAAAGAGGAAGAAGGAGATCTAGACGAGGACCAGGAAGAGGAGGCTTTCATGGAAGTTGTTTCCAGTGTAGAGAAGGACATAGAGCCTATGAGTGTCCTCAACATCAAGGAAAGAAAAATAGAAGATGTGAGGGTAATGCATGAGTTGCACATGTAGATGAAGATGTCGAGTCTTCACATTTTGAGGATGGAGAAAGAGGAGAGGTTCTTGTTACTAGGAGCCTTACTAAATGAGGAGAAAGAATCAACTCAAAGGAATAATTTTTTTTGCACTAGATGTAAGTGTGAAGGTAAGGTTTGTAATATTATTATTGATGGAGGTAGTATTGATAACCTTATTTTAGAAGAGATGGTTAGTAAGTTGCGATTGGAGAGAAGAAGGCATCCAAATCCATACTGGATTGCTTGGCTGCAGAAGGACCATAAAGCTTTGGTAAATGAACAATGTCTGGTAAAATTCAAGATTGTAAATTACCATGATGAGGTATTGTGTGATATTATGCCTATGGAAATTACCAATATTTGGTGGCACCTTCAAATTTTTGCAAATTTGAAGTGCCTATGTTGAAAATTTTTCCTTTGCACTCTTATAAGTGACCCTGAAAAATCTGCCTAAGTGACCTACTTTGGAAGGTCATAATTCGAAGTCAGTTGATTTTCATGCAAAACCCCTTGGTGGACACACTCATGTGACATATGTGAAAATTTATGTCATTTTTCAAACCCCTATGATGAGTTTTGACAGTGTTTTGAAAGGAAAAAATGGAGGGTTTTGGCACTATTTTGTTGTTTGAGAACTTTCAGCTCTGCAAAGTGGCCTCTCGTTCGAGCTTATATTTCACAAATGGATGATTGTCATGAAAAATGGATTGGAGCCCTAAATTATCCTCACATTCATATGCTCCCCTATTAGGTTTCAAAGTCTTAGGATCTGATTTTCTATTTTTTCAAGATTAAAATCAAATGCAGTTTGTTCAATTTTTGCATCTGCATTTCTGATAATGTTTCAAGGTGGTAAACTTTGACGCCTAATATCTTGTGAAGAATGATGATTGAAGCAAATACATTTTGCACACATAATAAGTGTACCTAAATGAGATTTTTTTTCCATTTGCATCCTCCAAGAAGATGGTTTGATATTTTTTCAAAGTGGTGATTTGGTGAGCCCTAATTGGTTCTAAATAGGTGCAGTTGCAGAAATGTCCAATTGAGCAACTTTGTCGATTAATATCTTTCACCTCGAGATCTATTTTTTTGAACTATCTTTTGTATTCCATTCTTGGGTCAAATTTATACATTCCTACTCATTTTCAGGCTCCTAGGATAAGTTTTGATGGGTTATTTAATCATTTTTTGATCGCGACAAGGCCAAAAATAGTGTTCCAAAAAGTGTCAAATTTTGCAATTCTAATGACAACCCATTTCTTATTTTGTTCTATAACTTCTACAACTCTATTTTCATAAAAAATGGAAGTCATTTGATACATTATTTTAATGTACTTCTATTGCAGCGGACACGTCTTCGAGGCCAGTTTACAAAGGAGGTACTTGAATTCTAAGGACTGGGAAAAATTTGAGGAAATGGGTTTTCTCTAAATAATTAATTATGATCACATGCAAAAATTTATGGCTCTAGCTGTCCCAATTTGTGTGTAGTGAATTTCCTTCAACTAGGCCATAGGCATAATTAGAATTCACAATTTTTCTAAAATTTCAAATGTTAATATTCAAAATATTTTGAATATTTTAAATATTGTGCAAATATAAAGAGGCATTTAGGGAAAACATAAAATGCATCTTCAAATGTTTTGGAGGACAAGCAAGTTTAATTCTTGCTTTGATTGGTTCAGAGGCGACACGACACTCACCAATTATTGATTTGAAATTTGTTGTCAAATGAGCAGCCATTGTGTTCGATGAATGAGTGTCCATTTGGTATTGTAGTAGAAATATTGCACAATTTCAAGAAGCTGTTGTGGGAAACATTCCAGTATGTGCTCATAGGAAAAATGTGTCAAAATTGTTTGAGGAAATAATATCAACTGAAGGGGCGACAAAGATCAAGAAAAAATGCCATGATCACAACTAATGCACAAAATGGATTTTTTGAAAAGGCCTCAAAAATTTTCAAGCAAATGTGTATGCACTAGTTAGAGGGAGTTAATGGTTCGACCTGTGAGGAGCAATAGAACATGGAAGAAACTAGGGCATTTTTTACTGCCATTGCCTATCACAGGTTTCCAAATCCATTTCTTTAGTGTACCAGCGATGGCGAGATGGTCTTGCCCATTGCTGGCTTGTTTGCCATTCTTCCACTCCATCAAGTGATGTGCAATATGCGCAAGTGAGTTTCAAGATAGGCCATGTGAATAAAATTAATGTGTCAGTAAATTATTTATAATATTCAGTATATGGTGAGTATGAAGGAACAAGTATTTTATTTTAGTGGCCTGATAATTTTTTTAAAAAGCCCCATCAGTTAAAAGAAAAACATTTAGAAATTAAAATATTGGTGGTCCTGTGAACGTTTAGAGGTAGGGGTAATATTTTTATATTTCCTAGTGAGTATTTTTGTATAGCTTTCACCTTGTAAAATGTTTTGTGGGAAATGAACATGGTAAAAGTCTAAGTGAAATGTTTTACCTGAGGGGTAAATATTTTAAGTAAAATATGCAAAGTAAGTATTTTGGGGATAAAGTGAGGAACTATTTTCTTTGTTGGAGAATGAAGGTAAAGTGTAGT
>VDFB02270651.1:652677697-652691177 GCA_007258455.2 Sequoia sempervirens | reverse complement strand
AAGTGAGATGCAAAGGTTGTATTGGAGGATGGCATGGAACTGGAAGAATGTAAAGACATGATTGTGCAGCAAAAGACTTTGGTTGCAAACAAGATAGAAGATAAGATGAAGTTTTGCAAAAGAGGTAGATCAGATGGGTGGAGGAAGGTGAGAAGTGATAAATGTCCCTTACTACCTTGTGTAGGTATAAGGTAGGGAAAGGAAGATAAAGAGAAGAATAAGTTGCAGGATCTAACAGAGGAAAGAAGAGAGGATAGGAGGAAGAGAAGTGCAGACATAGAAGATATTTGGATCAAGAATGAGCATGGGATCTACATCCTGAACCTAGTTCAATGTTCATGAGTTCCTCTCATGGAACATATTTTCTCACCAGGGGTGTCTAATGCAGGAGCATCCTTGGGTCATGTCAATCTTGCATCACCCAAAAATATTTTCATTCCAGTTTGTCCTTGTTTTTGTTCAATTCAAGTTGGTAGATCTGGTAATTCTTTATGTTTGCTTGTCATACCTTGCAAATCTATGTTTTCATCATGGACATGTTCATTTACCTTATTCCAATATTTGAGCACAGTTGGTTCATTTTTTGACAAGTTATCACTCCCAGATTATGTGATAGTTTCTTGAACCAACACCGAAATAATGTTCTTATCTAATAGATAATTCGATCATTGTGGATCATCCTCATGACTTGCACATCTGAATGGTGTGAATTTAAATGTTTTGTGGAGTGTCCCTAACCTTCCTTATAGGTCCACATTTCCTCTTATGCACCTATTGGAGAGTAATTAAAATTTGAGGTTGGCATATGTATGCACACATTACATTTTCTTTAATCAGAGATTGTAATAATCTTAGGGCCGACACTAATGTTTCTGGATCTGTGAATGTGTATAAAGCATTGTAATTGATTATTAGAAGGTGGTGGTGAAGCTTAGAGTGAGAGATTAGAGAAAGAAGGAGTTTCTCTATAGGATTTTTGCTCACATTGAGGAGCATGTAAGAAGAGGGTAATTTGAGCATGTTGTAATCGGGCCTGCGAGCCAAATCTGTAAGCCTGAATGTTGTTGGCTATTTGTAATTAAATTCTCTGTTAATAAGAATGTTTGAACCTATTTGTTCTTCTATTTTCTTTGTTGCTTCTATTGTGTGACTCTTGTTGCATGGTCTGGATTGTTCTCCTTGAGGACCCTCCAACCATCACTACGTCATATTACCACCACCACCTCCACCAATGGCTCGGTTGGGCAATAACCCATCACCCTTGTCGTTCAATCACTGCCATGACATGCCAAAGAATTTAGAAGGATTTTGCATCAAGTTCCATCCAAATTATCCACAAAGGATAGCAAAAGAACATATCAAGATCTTCAAAACAACCTTGAAGGATATGCAGATCAAACATGAAGATGTGGCTTGTAGGATCTTCCCTTACTCATTGGGGGATGAAGTTTTCTATTGGTATATACATCTACCTACTGGCTCCATCACTTCTTGGGACCTCATGAAAAGCACTTTCTTGTAGAAGTTCAAAGTCCTAGATAGCCTCATAGACTTGTATCAACAATTCATGTCAGTAAGAAGAGAAGTCATTGAGCTAATTAGCTCATTCAATAACATATTTCACCAAGCCTACATGAAGTTGTAGCCTTCTTATGTAGTTGATGATTCTTCAACCAGGATGGTATATTATGTAGCTTTTGATAACCTTACATTCACCTTGGTAAAAAGGATACATCAACTACCTGTAAGTTTAATAGAGGCATATGTTGAGGCAGTAAAGGAAAGCACTAACTTGGGACATGTTGTAGGTCTACTACCTTCATTGGGACCAGCCACCAACTCAGGACAAATCCATTGGCTTACTCATACCTTGGCACATAAAAATCTGTTGATGAATCTAGTTCCACAATTGCCAATCATGCCACATCTAGGGTTGTCACTAAGCCAAGCTACATCCATACCCATCTACTTGTAGGTTTTGAATTAGCAAGCTTATGCTCAACAATCCCATGTTCCCCATACCTATAGAACTCTTTGTAAGGAAAGCTTAGGTACAAAAAAAACTCTCCTAACATCAAAACCTCAGGGAAGAATGCAGATATGACTTTAAATTTTCAATTACAGTTCAATTAAGATATCATGAAAGAAATAACAGAAACAAAGAAATGAACATACACAATTTGGACACCAGATTTATGTGGGAAAACCATTATGGGAGAAAAACCCACCACACCAAGAAAAGCCTCTTTGTATTATAGTAAAGAAAATTACATATAGAGTACAGACTTAACTTTCTGATGTCAAATTTACAACAGCAACATTTCCTTGATCAACCTTGTACACAACATCCCAGTTATAATGCTCTTTGAATTGGATTCATACACACTAATCACACATAGAACTGTTCACTGAACTAATCATCATATTCGATTACATAGTATATCCATGTCATTCATGGTCTATTGATCTTCCTCATAGGAATGGTCACAACAGTCCAACTGCTAGTAGTTCACATTCCACTTCTCTAATTGGTCAAAAACAAACCATGTAGGATAGACATTTGGTCAAGGCATTCAAATAGTATCGCATGTCGGTGAGACACTAGGCCGTGTCTCCCTAATGCCACAATGCCCGACTGTCTTTATTGCCCAAAGTCACTCTATTGCTAATACATCACACCGATATCCACTGCAAAACCATCGGCCAAACCATTGCTATTGGCGAGAGGTCATACCACACACAAATCCATCTTGTGCAAATCTATCAGCAAGAGTTTTGCTATCACCAAGAGTCTTATAGAACCTTATGTTATATCGATGTTCATACCCATCGGCAAGACAAACAATATCTCTAAGACTTCACACCAATGTTCAACTCATGTAGCTCTATCGGCGAGACCCTCGCTATCGCCGAGAGGTCATAACAATCAGAAAACAGTCAATGAGAGAAAAGCTATTGCCAAGAGTTCATACCAAAAGCTAAACTATCGATGAGAGAAACACCATTGACAGGAGATCATACTGAGTGCAAACCTTTTGGCGAGACCACAACCATCGCTTAGACTCTTAACAAGTCTTCATGTCACCCCGATGACTTTGAGTGTATAACCGTCGGTGAGACATATCTTGTCGGAATGAGTTATTCTAAATGTTCATGCCTCTCCCTGATGGATTCAGTCACCATGAGTCTCCCCAATAACCACTAGGAACCAAACTACCAGCAAGAGATCTCCCTAGGTGGAAAGAGTTAGATCTTTCACAGCAATCGACATGTCTTGCCAATGACTCCCGTCGGCAAGATAGAAACAAAGAATCGATGATCTGAGCACTTCAGACATTTAGAACATAGCAACTAGTTAGTAAGACATTCAGAGAGTCTCATTGACTTTTCCCTTACAGGAGTTTCATGTCAGTAAGTTTGAGGCATGTTTTTCCAACAATCTCCCACTTGACGTAGATCTTACTGACACCTCTAGAGCACAACAAAACTACTAAAATTATCAAACAGGCACACCACCTAAACTTTTTTGTGCTCACTAGTTTCATTAATGCATCTATAACATTTTCCAAAGTATCCACTTTTTCTAAAGAGACCTTTCCATCCTCCACCATATCTCATACAAAATGATACTGCACATCAATATGTTTCATTCTGGCATGGAAAGTAGGATTTTTCACCAAACAAATAGCACTCTGATTGTCACAATATATTGTAATTATCCCTACATCAAACCCAATGTTAGAACACAAATGTTTTAACTAGATTGCTTCTTTATAGGCATGTGTTGCTGCCATGTATTCTACCTCTATAGTGGACAAAGCGACTACAGCCTGTCGCTTACTCATCCAACTAACTGCACCACCATTCATCATGAAAATATATCCACTAGTGGATCTTTTGTTGTCAATGTCCCCTGCCTAATCAGAATCCACATAGCCTTGAATGCTGAGAATCCTCTGTGATTCAACCAAATTGCCATGGTAGCACAAAGCATATTTTGAAGTGCCCTTCAAATATCTAAACAACCTTTTCATAGCATCCCAATGTGTCCTTCCAGGATTTTCCATAAAACAACTAAGTACTCCCACTGCTTGGGAAATGTATGGCCTTATACAGACCATTGCATACATTAAACTACCAACTACAGTAGCATAAGGTACTTTGGTCATGTTCTCTATCTTAGCAGGAGATTTTGGACAGTCTTCAATAGATAGCTTTGTTCCCTGCAAAATTGGAACAACTAGCTACTTGCAATCATTCATACAAAATATCTCCAAAACAGTATTAATATACTTACTTTGATTGAGCCAAAGTTTTCTACTCTTCCTGTCCCTAGTTATTTCCATTCCCAGAATATACCTGGCTGCACCAAGATCTTTCATTTCAAACTTTGCAGACAATTGAGATTTTAAATCATAAATCATTAACTTACTATTGCCTATGAACAACATATCATCAACAAAAAGAGCAATAATAAGAATATGATCACTTTTAGCTTTGTAATATACACAATGATCAAATTTTGATCTTACAAATCCCAATGAAAAAACAAAAGTGTCAAATTTTTGGTACCACATTCTAGGAGATTGTTTTAATCCATAAAGAGATTTTTTCAACTTGCAAACTAGTTTTTCTTTACCTTTTTCCACAAAGTGCTCAGGCTGGGACATATAAATTTCTTCTTCAAGGTCACCATGAAGAAATGTTGTCTTCACATCCATCTATTCAATCTCTAAGTCATGCGTTGTTGCAAGTGACAAAAGAAATCAGATAGACATCAGCTTAGCTACAAGAGAAAAAATTTCTCCATAATCAATTCCCTCTACCTGGGAATATCCCTTCACAACCAACCTTGCCTTATACTTTTCCACACTTCCATCCAAACCTATTTTCTTTTTAAATACCCATTCGCAGCCAACATCTTTTCTTCCTTTAGGCAAGGGCACCAAACTCCAAGTATCATTCTTTTCTAATGATGCCATTTCTTCATTCATGGCTTCCAACCAAGAGTCTAAATCAAACATTCTAAATACCTCTTTCATAGTCCTAGGCTCAACAGTGCTAGAAATTAAAGCATAGGCATAAGTAGAATCTAACAAAGAAAACACATACCTATCAGGTTTCTTTCTTTCATGTGTTGACCTCCTCATAGGCTGAGGCTAAGGTTGATCTTCTTCTTCAGAACTCTTAGAACTACTTGAGCTCTCCTCAATTTTAGGTACATTTTAAATTTTCAATTCCTCTTTATCTGGTGTTTGAGGAATTTCAACTACATCCTTTTTATTTCTAATTTTGTCTCTGACTACAAATCCAAGGTAGAAGGCTTCAACTCACGAAAGATAACACTTCTGTTGTATAGAACCTTCTCCGTATCAGAATTCTAAAGATAGTATCCATTTATGCCAGCACTATAACCAATAAAAATATATTTAATAGCCTTGTTTTCCAATTTAGATCTTTTTTCATTCAACACATATGCATATGCCTCACAACTAAAGACACGAATGTGTCTCAGAGAGGGATTCTTTCCACACCATGCTTCCAAAGGTTTTTTCTCAACAAGAGCAAAATTCAGAGAACGATTTATTAGGTAACATGCTGTTGCAACTACCTCAACCCAGAACTTCTCCTCCAAGCCAGCACTACTCAGCAGACTTCGTGCTCTTTCCATCACTATCTTGTTGAACCTTTCTGCAACTCCATTTTTCTATGGAGTGTAGGGTGTAGTTTTATGTCTTTTAATTCCATGATCTTTACAATACCTCTTGAACTCATCAGAACAAAACTCACTGCCATTGTCAGTCCTTAAACATTTTATTTTTCTTCCATTCTGATTTTCCACAAGGTTTTTAAATTCCTTAAAACAACTGAACACTTTTGATTTACTTTTTAAGAAATAAAAAAATGCCCTTCTTGAATAATCATCAATGAACGATACATAATATCTTGATTTAGACAAAGAAGGAACATTTTGTTAGAAAACCAAGATCACCTACATGCAATCACTTGTTACATGCAAAAGACATGAAGAACCAAAACAATGTTCTGTAAACCTCTCAGTAAAAATGCATTAAGAGAATCGATTATTACAAAGTGATCAATCCTTATGAAGGAGATCAAGAAACCCTAAAAGGGAAACCCTAAATGAAACCCTAGTGTGCACACTTAATAATTAATAATTAATTATTAATGTGCCTAAGTTTAGCTTAAGTAATAAAGAGGAATAAGTGACTTAATTAATTAATCAATGTGATGTAATTAATTAAGCATAATAACTTATTAACACCCCTTAAGATGAACTTAGGAAGAAGCTAAAACACTAGAATAAGATGCATGAAAGCAAAGATGGGTCCTGGCAACTAGGCCTGATCAGGTACCCATTTACAAATGCAAGAATGAGGTAGAGAAGGAAAAACCCAGTGGGACAAAACCCCCCTACAATGTGATAACATGTTGCAAAGAAGCACTAGAAGAACTCTGTAGAGTAACACTGGAACTGCAATCTGACAAGCAAGGAAAGATATCTCTGTCTACAAATAAAACCAAAACCGGAATCAAAATAATGTGACAACAGACCCGATGCCATGGAACACTCAAAAACTCCAAACGGGAACAACCCTGGAATCTATGAAGCAGCAAGCAATTATTGAATGATGTATTACTGAAAATGAAGTGCAAAGATGCAAGATGCACTCTCCCAACTGCCAAAACATCCAAGTAATCACCAAACAACCCATCAGGCCAAATCTAGACTAACTAATAAACCTGGGATAGATACAAAAAAAGTGTATGGGTAGCAACATAGAGCTCCTTAATACCTTTCCAACGCCACAAACGAGGTGAAAATTGGACATCATGGCAAAAAGTTATGAGCTCGAAAGTCCAAAAATAACATATGACTTCAAACAGTAATAAATATAGGAAAACAGAAAAATACTAAAAAATAAACAGTACTAAATGAAAGTGCTCAAAACCAGCTTTCCAGCGATATCTTGTTTGCCCAATTTCGATACCGTATGCCTAAGTTATGGCCAAAAGAAAAAAATTGCTCTTTTAGAAAAAACTAGGGTTAGGAGGGGCAAAGAGGGCCATACGGCCGCTGACGTCATCCGTTCACGAGGTTAAAATTGACGGCCATCTAGCCGTCACCACAAAAAATCGGCCCCCTGCAAAAAAATTGGAGCCCTTGGTTCGACATATGACCGTGGGCTGAGCTCGAAGGGGCCGGATCGGGCTGGGGGCTTGTGCGGAAGACCCTGGTTCCCCATATGACCGCGCAGGAGAGGAGGGGGCTGCAAGCAAGTCGGCGGTGGAGGAGTGGAGGATCCCGGCGGTGGTGGTGGGCCAGTGGCCGCCTGGTGGCCGCCAGGCGGTAGATCTTCATTAGAACTGGAGGCGCCAGCCCGACTTCCCAAAAAACACGTTTTTGGAATTTTTTTAATTATTTTTGAGCCTCGATCTGCGTGCTGGGGAGGCCGTACGGCCCCTCAGACAAAATTTTTTTGCCTCCCGGATCAACTGCACCAAAATGGATGATTTGACAGGCGTTTCTAGGGTTTTGGGACGCTGCGAACGCGATGGCAACGTCCGTTTGAGCCCATTGTGTCCCAAAAAAATGGCTACCCCCAGATCTTGTAGAAAAGATGTCTGTGGAAACCCTTGCACCTAAAACTCACAAAGAGGCCATATCTTCAGATCATGAACAAGCAGCTGCAAGTCTGGAGCTCTGATACCATGTTAGAAAACCAAGATCACCTGCATGCAATCACCTATTACATGCAAAAGACATGAAGAACCAAAATGATGTTCTGTAAACCTCTTAGTAAAAATGCATTAAGAGAATCGATTATTACAAAGTGATCAATCCTTATGAAGGAGATCAAGAAACCCTAAAAAGGGAAACCCTAATTGAAACCCTAGTGTGCACACTTAATAATTAATAATTAATTATTAATGTGCCTAAGTTTAGCTTAAGTAATAAAGAGGAATAAGTGACTTAATTAATTAATCAATGTGATGTAATTAATTAAGCATAATAACTTATTACTCTAACACATTTACAGGACCAAAAACATTAGAATGAATGTAATCAAGTAAATCAGAAGATTTGTGAGGACTGGAGTAAAATGAAACACGATGTTGTTTACCATATATACAATGTTCACAAAACTTGAATTCAAGGTTACAATCATCAAGCCCCTCAACCAGGTTTTTATTTTTCAAGGTTTTTAAACCTTTTTCTCCAATGTGGCCTAGCCTATGATGCTAGAGCATATTCTTTTATGTTGGAAGTTTAACTTCCATAGATTTTTCAATCTCAGGAACATTTTCCTCTTTTTCTCCATGATTAGCTTTCTGTGACTTTACAGAGACACTATTGCATTGCACAACATGTGCATCCAACTTATACAAGGTACCAATTTGAGCACCCCTAGCTAGCACCATTGAGCCTCTAGTCATCTTGCAGCCATTTCTAGAGAACGTGACTTGCACTCCAATATCATTCAGCTTACTAACAAAAAGTAGATTTTGATCCAAACCTGGTATATGCATTACATCATTGATTCCCTTTACTCTTCCATCGAGGAATTGAATTCTAACTTTTCCACGGCCAACTATTTCCAAAGATGAATCGCTTGCCAAATACACCCTTCCACCATCGTATTTTTCATACTTAGTGAACCAGTCTCTATGAGATGTCATGTGGAAAGATGCTCTAGAATCAATTATTCAAACATCATCTAATGCTTGTGTAGCCAAGGCTGCAATGAAATCATCTACATCACTCTGAGAAGAATCATCGTCGGAAGAATACTTCTTCTTCTTCTCCTCCTCCTCTTTACAATCCTTTTGAACATGACCAGGTTGCCCACAATTCCAACACTTCACCTTGGACTTCTTACCTGGAGACTTTGATCTCTCCTCTGATTTGGATTTGGACTTCTTTTCCTTCTTCTTTCCTTTTTCTTTTGATCTACCTCTAATAGCAAGGGCCTCTTTCACCATCTCAGAAGATTTTCTTCTCATCTCTTCTGACAACAAAGAAGAAACAACATCTTCCATCTTAAAATTGGATGTTGTACTCCCTATAGCCACCACCAAGTGATCCCAAGAATCTGGCAAAGAACATAACAATAGCATACAACGATCTTCTTCATCAATCTTCACACCCACAGATGCCAACTGAGCAATCAATATGTTGAAAGAATTCGAGTGATTAGCAATAGACGCTCCTTCTTGCATTTTCAAAGAGTACAACTTCTTCCTCAAGAACAACTTATTCACCAAGGACTTGCCCTAATAAATAGCTCCCAGTCTTTTCCATAAAGAAGATGCAGTCTTTTCTTCATGAACATTCAAAAGAGTAGAGTCTGCTAAATAGAGCCTTATCAACCCCTTTGATTTTTGATCTGCAAGGTCCCAATCCTCTTGATTTATGCATGTAGGCTTTGTTCCAGACACAGCAAGCCAAAGATCATGATCAACCAACAGATCTTCCATTTTGAGTTTCCACAACTCAAAATTACTGCCATTGAATTTCTCAATTTCAATCTTTCCTAACCTACTTTCCATCTTAATCTGTAATTCAAATTACTAGACTTCCACAAGACTCCCACTAAACATAATTGACTCAAAAAACCCAACATACCCACAAGGATAACACAACTAGCCAGGCTTTGATACCACTTGTAAGGAAAGATTAGGTACGGAATAAACTCTCCTAACATCAAAACCTCAGGGAAGAATGCAGATATGACTTAAAAATTTTCAATTACAGTTCAATTAAGATACTCATGAAAGAAATTATAGAAATAGAGAAATGAACATACACAATTTGGACACCATATTTATGTGGGAAAACCCTTACGGGAGAAAAACCCACCACACCAAGAAAAGCCTCTTTGTATTATAGTAAATAAAATTACATACAAAGTATAGACTTAACTTTCTAATGTCAAATTTACAACAACATTTCCTTGATCAACCTTGTACAGAATATCCTAGTTACAATGCTCTCCGAATTGGATTCATACACACTAATCACACATAGAACTGTTCACCAAACCAATCATCATATTCGATTACATAGTATATCCATGTCATTCATGGTCTGTTGATCTTCCTCATAGGAATGGTCGCAAAAGTCCAACTACTAGTGGTTCACATTCCACTTCTCTGATTGGTCAAAAACAAACCATGTAGGATAGACATTTTGTCAAGGCTTTCAAATAGTATCACATGTCGATGAGACACTAGGCTGTGTCTCCTTGATGCCACAATGCCCGACTATCTTTTTCACCTAGAGTCACTCTATTGCTAAGACATCACACCGATATCCACCATAGAACCATCAGCCAAACCATCGCTATTGATGAGAGGTCATACCGAACACAAATCCATCTTGTGTAGATCTATCAGAAAGAGTTCCGCTATTGCCAAGTGTCTTACAGAACCTTATGTTATACCGATGTTCAACTCATGTAGCTCTATTGGCAAGACCCTCGCTATTGCCAAGAGGTCATAACGATCATAGAATAGTTGGTGAGAGAAAAGCTATTGTCAAGAGTTCATATCAAAAGCTAAACTGTCGGCAAGAGAAACACCATCGGCAGGAGAACATACTAAGTACAAACCTTTCGGTGAGACCACATCCATCTCTTAGACTCTTATCGAGCCTTCATGTCACCCCAATGAATTTGAGTGTATAATCGTCGGTGAGACATATCTTGTCGCAATGAGTTATTTTGAATGTCCATGCCTCTCCCCAATGACTTCAATCGCTATGAGTCTCCTGGTAACCACTAGGAACCAAACCATCGACCAGATATCTCCTTAGGCAGAAAGAGTTAGATCTTTCACAGCGATTGACATGTCTTTCTAATGACTTCCATCAGCAAGATAGAAACAAATTCTTGGTGTTCTAAGCACTTCAGACGTTTAGAACACAACAGCTAGTTGGTAAGACATTCAGAGAGTCTCACTGACTTTTCCCTTACAAGAGTTTCATCTTAGTAAGCTTGAGGAACATTTTTCCAACACTCTTAGGTCCCAGCCCACCAACAGAGTCACCTCATGATGCCTCTTGTTTTCCTCTAGATTTAAATGCCTTCATAGAATAGTGCAAACAAGGAAAAAATTGATGAGTTAGCTAAATTGGTAAGGAAGCTATCCACTAAGCTTACACATTTGAGGAACCAAAATAACCAACAATAAGCATCTCAAAAGAGCAGTCAATCCAACTATTAGAGGGACAATCGAGATTTGGGACCATCCTCAAACCAAAATTATGAATGAAGCCAAAACTTAGGATAAAACTTTGAAAGAAGGAAGCCCCAAAAGAAAAACAAAACATGGAATACCAGACCCAACAATGGGGGCATGCCTACACCTCTTAACCCACTAGGTGGCACAAAAAAATCAATGAGTGGAGCTTACTTAGTTGAAGATTCCTTGTCTGGATGGTGTAGAATTCATAAAAATACTAGGCACTCAGAGCTTGATTTCCCAGAGTTCCAAACTATTATAAAAATCTTTCAAGTAGAAATCCAAAATTTTGTTGATGGTTTGGGCTACAAAGAAATACTTCCATCAGAACCATATGATTCTTCAATTTTGGTGGTCAACTAGGCTCCATTCCATCAGAGTGATAGAAATTCACCCAAAAAGGGAGGTTGTAGCAAAGGAGGTAAGTAATGAGGGCTCTTTATCTCAGCTATTTGATTCAGTAGATAATGGCCCCAAAGATGAGGAAGAGCAATGTGAGGATGGAGTTCATATGTTCCACCAATGTGCAATTCCTTATAACTTAAGAAAGTTGGTGGTTCTTTTACAACCTCTACCTAGCCTAACAATTTTAATACTCCACCTGATCCTAATTCTAGCAACAACCCAACCTATCCCAAAGTGCCAACCCAGTATTTCAATAGAAATAGGTAGCCCAATCTGACTCAAGACCAACTTGCTAATGTTGCCTAGGGCACTTCTTCAAAGGTAGATGTTGATAAAATGGGGGAATATGTAGTGGAAGAGCTAAAGAAAGTAAATGTAAGCATGTTTTCCTTCAATCTACTATGAGTTCCCACCATAAGAAATGTATTTTTTAGGTCATTGAATCAGATAGCCTCGTCAAAACCAGCTCAAGAAATAGTTGCAAAGAAAGTCTCATTTGATACATCTAGCAGTGAGCTAGTGTTTCGAAAGATCCTAGGAGAAAAGCATGATTAGCCGCTTAGAAAAATTCAGCCAATAGACAAACAACCAATCAAGGAAAAAAATAAAATGCAAACAAAGGATAAAAGCAATGAAAAGGATAAGGCTTAGGTGGCCCAGGATGATGTTTCTATGGGGCTATTTCAAGGAAAGTTAGAGACCCCTCCTTTCTTGCTGACAATTTGTATATTCGGAAAAAATATTCATAACTATCTACTAGACTCTGGAGCCTTGACCAATGTCATGCCATTTGTAGTGTTCCGAGCACTAGGAATAATCCTAACCCTATCTAGGTAAAATGTGACCTAGCTAGATAAGACCGAAGTGAACATAGTTGGGGAGATGAACAGGATCCCTATGTAGATCATAGAGGACCCAAGGGTGCAACAAGTTATCAATATCTAGGTTGTCGATATTTTTGACACCTATGGCATCATATTGGGAAGAGATTTCACCTAAGCCTTGAATGGTTATGCTACAAGTGATTACTCACACCTGTGGCTACCCTGGAAAAGGCTGCCTAATCAAATCCATATTGAACATGAACCACAAATGAAATTTATGATCACCGAGTATAACAATACGAATGAGATGTTGTTTGCAGAAACGGAGTTGGGAAATTATTTTCCAGTCGCATACCAAGGTGAAGAAGAGGAAGGTGTGGAAGAGGTCCTTGTGCTATGCAGTGCCCTAACCAATTTGGTTCCTCTTCCTAATAGCATGAAAGTGTTGGTTGAGTCTGACAATGAGGAATTCTAGGATGACGACCATCTTGGGTTGTTTGACGATTTCCAATAATTTATGCAAAAGTGTGTGCAATATCCACTCAGTTTAAGAGATAGGATAGATTTCAAGGAGTTGTTGCTTCCTAACTGGTGTAGGATACATGATGTAGCCCATTCCAAATTTGAGTGTTGCTTATTCCAAACAACAATTGATCATATCAAAAGGAAAATCACTCAAAAGGACATTTTGAAGGAACAACAAGATCAAGAACAACTTGAATTCAAACAACCACCCAAGGGTACATAAATAAATAAGCAACCAACAAAAGAAGTGCACTCAACCAGCCCCAAAGGAAATATTCCCTCCAAGTTTTGGACATTGCACTTTGATGGATCCAAATCCAAGTAGGGAGTAGGAGCAGGCTTCGAGCTAATCAGTTCGATGGGTAAGACATACTTTGCTGCCCATAGAATACAATTTTATTGCACCAATAATGTAGCAGAATATGAAGCACTAGTTCACGGGTTTCTCTTGGATTTGAGAA
>VDFB02270651.1:652453669-652677597 GCA_007258455.2 Sequoia sempervirens | reverse complement strand
TCTAAAAGACCAGTGAGCATATAACAAGTTATGAAAATACAGAAGACTAGTAAATGTAAAACAAATTATAAATATACTAGCACAAAGACCAGTTGCATTGGATGTACTAACAAAAACACAAACCCAATGTTACTTGCAAACTTAAACCAAATACAAAGATGATGCATATACCAACGTACAAGAAAGCATAAACATCCAAATACACTGTAAACACATAATTCAAGACTACCCATTATCTTTGTAAGCTAAATGTGGACAGACAAATAGAGATTTCAATTCAGAACAAAATTGTCTTCAATATATCATAATATCAAGGCTTTCCAATCATGTCTAGAGATAAAATAGCATATATATGTATAGCAGGTTGAGTAACCGCCTCTTTTCCTATAACTAATTTAAAATTAAGTATTTCAAGAAATAAATTAACTAAAAATAGGATGATGGTGCTTCACTTCTAGGTTCTATGGATGTGGCAAGTTGTTTTTGTAAGGCTTGGAAGGCCTTGATGACGTGTGGAAGTTCTCTAGAGTGTGGAATGGTTATGTTCCCCATTCATAACTTCCATGCTAGCTGGCTATCTTTAACGGCTACAAGCCTATGGTTGTAAGACTTCATGAGATATGTGCCTTGAGTTAAGATGAGGTATAGTTCACTGAACTTTCTCAAATGTTTAGCATCGAAGGATTGCATGTTGAAAACCCCATCAACCAAATTTTGAAAGATACTCTTCAAAGTTTCAACATTCTCATCATTCTCATCTCCTTCTTTATTAGATTGCAATTTGAGGGTGACAAGTTTTTATGAATCTCATCTAGGATTGCATTGCATTCAACTTATACTTCTTGGAAATTTTGAGAGCCCTATTTCACAACCTATAGTTTCCATTCCACGCTTTTTTTCTAGATTATGTAGCAACCATCAGCAACATTGGGTATAATTTTTTTAATGGCTAGCTCCTGCATCCTAAAGCTTATCATGGCTCTAATTTCATTCATATACTGATGAACCATATTTTTTCTTCTTTTTCAACAATAGTAAATTCCTCCTGGATCTCCAACCTTGAAGCATTCTCCCTTTGTAGGCATTTAAGAGATTTAGAGATGATATAATTGTCTCTCCTGACTAACCCAACTCTCCATTCTTCCACAACACTACAAAAATTCTTGAATCTCTTCATTTTAATTATAGCCTCCTTTCCTACTAAGGCCAAGGGGTTAGAGGATGACTCGGCTTGAGATATTGGTTGAGGTGGAAAATCAAAAACTAATTTTAGGCACTCAATTAAGACTTGGATTTTCCTTTTCAATTCATCTTTACTCTCTTTATCTTTCTTAGATCTCTCCACCATTATTGATGCAGAAACCTAAAATATTTGCACATCTCCATCTCTTGTAGGAGGTCCTAGATCGATCCTAGCAATATCAAAATCATTGGTCATGGCTTGAGTGACCTCTTTCTATGTAGTAGGATGTGGTACTTCTAGGCATAAGTTTCTTGATCCAGTTTCATCAACTAATCGATCAGTAGTTTTTAATTTCTTTGGTTTCAGGGTTCTTTGCAGTAATTTCCCTACCATGTCCTACTTCGAGAGGTCCAATTTTACTACTTTCCTTTTTTTAGATAGAGTGTCTTCTAGAAAAATAGGAACATTAGGGGTGTTGGTTGCTTTGGAACTGGAGGAACCAAAAAATGTTCTATTAGTGGGGGGAGTATCAGTCTAAGCATCTAATGATGGGTGTGGTGAAGGTCTATGTTTTAAAGATTCATCAACTTCCATGTCAGGCGATGAACAGGGCGATGGGGAGGTAGAGCTAATATCAATATTCTTTAAAATGTTTGCTTCTCCCTCATCCCCTTTTTCCTGCTCTAGAATGGGAAAATTAGGGACATCTTCCCCACAAGTTGGCTGAAGCATATCCCTATTAGGGGGTTCCTCATCACCATCACCTTGAGCCCCAAATTGTAATGACTGTGAAGTAGCTTTAGAAGTTCCCACAATTACAAAAGGCTAACCACTACTTCTTATTCGTTGAGTGTTTTGTGATCTAGTATTGGGGCGAGATTGTTCTATCTTTTTCTTAGTGACCCATTCTTGATTCTTTCTAAGACATCAATGGTCCTAGCCTCAATAGTTTATTTCTCTTTACTACACTAGTCCATAGTAGGAATAGGTTGACTGGCTATTAATTTTATGAAAATTAATCTAACCCTTCATCCTCAATCCCTTGCACATCAAAACTCAAATTATAGGTGATAATATTTCTCAAGGACAATCTCATCCAACTTATTTTCCTCACTTCAAACTCATCAAAATAATCTACCCAATAATCCTCTAGAGTAGGCAAATGAAGAAAACCAGGACCTAACTTCAAATTATCTTTGACATAGTCTTTAAGATCAAAAGGAAAGTGTTTATCATAGGTCTGCAAATTGTACCTGGAGATCTCCTTTTCTATATTGAGGGTGTCTGACATGGACTCACATGTATAAGGGTTGAAACCAACTAGAAATTGAACTATCACTCTTCTTTGCTCCTAACATCTTTTGTTAACATTAGCTAACTATCGATAGACTTCAATCATCACAAAATTGTCCTCCGGGTGCCTTGGGAGTTTAATGGGAAATCCAGTGAAACCTCCAATCCTTCTATAAGAAAATATTTGGAATTGAATGAAATGATTGCCATAAAAGTTAACAAATTGCATAGCTTCAAGAAAAAGCTGCATTTCCATTTTCCCCTTCAAGTCCCTTGTCATCATCATAGTGAAGGTGTCTGATATCCTCCTGTGATGAAGGAAAGTTTTATGCAATTGTAGTTTATCAAGATACTCAAAAATAGGTACCTAGTCACGAGGAAGATTGCTTGGCCTCAAGCCCAACCAGGGCCTATTATTTGCAATAGCATAGATTAAATAAGAGGACATGAAGAATTCCCTATCAACCTAAAAGTAAACTAGTTGATTGTGTAGCCTATCACTAATAAGTGTTTCCCAATCTAGATATTGGGTTCCTCTGAGTATAAAATAAATGAAGAAATACATCCATTCATGAAAACCAAAATCATCTTCATTTCCCTAGACTCTATGAAGTAGAAAAATTATATCAAATATCTCATCTGCAAAATGATTCTTGTGTAAAGTTTAGGGAAGTTGAGACTTGCCTCCTCTTGGATTTTCTACCCAATTTGTCACCATTATGTTTCGAAAATATCCCTTTTTGACTGAAAACTTTATTTGAGTGTTGGTGAAATCCATGGGTGAGTAGGGTTCTTTTTTAAGGGATTCTCAAACACAAAGCAAAGGTGGAACTTTGGATTTTGATTACCAACTGGTTATCCTCAGTTCTTGTTTCTTGTGTATGAGCATTATAATGCCTTATGCATTCTAAAATCAATTATGGGCATTGAACATCTACAGGAAAGGTGGTTGCTTCTATCAAACCACTCTCAATTACCCTTTGAGTAATAGGTGGTGGACTCGGAGCCTCGAATTTTTCTTTAAGATCACTTATGTTCACTCACTCTAGCTTAGTATCTCCTATTTCTATCATTTCACATGTTAACCCCACAAGATACTCATACCCTTGATATTTAATTTTGGCCATTTCTAGGCTACTATGGTTTAGAATTATTTTTACCAGGTAATTCAAAATGTAGGGAAAAAAAAGCCTAACAATTGTGTGATCATAAGGAAAAGGTAAAGACAAAAATACCTCAGAATTCTCCTAGATTTTGAGGATGGAAATATGCATTAGTACACTCCCTTTCTTCATGTTTCCAAGAGTCAATGTCACAACTAGAGAATGTTTGTTCTCAACATAAAATCCTCCTTTAATTCCCACGAGAAGTGTGCTAGTAGATAAAAATTAAATGCATCTTCTACATCATTTCATCACGTGTCAGCTTTCATGCTAATGCCTCAATATAACTACTTTTCAAAAATTTGAAAAAGAATAGTCATGCGGGCGAGATAGCGGGTAGTTCACATAACTTTATAAATCACTATTGGAGTTCATCTTTGGCTACAAAATTCCACCTGTTATTTAATGAAGCCACATTTTCCTTATGAGTGGTAAATGGAGAAATTAGAGAAACTTTATAACACAACACCCACATTGTTTAAACCTAAGCATGGACTAGGAAAAAATTTAATAGATTCAAGCAACTAAGTCAAACACCGCGGTGAAGGGTGAGTTAGAGTAACTTAGTAAAACACCACCGGGGTTATGACAAACACCTAGAACACCGCCAGAGTACAACTTGGACAAAATTTTGAAGGATAAGCGTGATTTTTGAAGAGGGCCCAAAAATTAGATAACAAATGGCTCTGACCAGGGACGAAGGGTGAAAAGGATGAAGCAATGAACCAAGAAACAAGTTTGCATGGTCAATGTATTATTTAATGGGCAATAGATTAAGGTAATTATCCAAACTGAAACTTGTAGACACAAGAAGGAACAACCAAAATTGAAAGGAAAAACTCTAAACTAACTATTTACAAAGAAAAGACCCAAAAGGGCACTCAAAACTTATAGAGCTTGAGATCTTTCCCATTATAAGGAATAAGAAAGGGAGTATTGTCATCAAGATAAACCAGATGGAAAGTATTAGGTTCACACTCTTAAATGATTTTTAACGAACTGGTCCAGAGTGTGTCAAACTTCTTGTGAGCACCCTTAGGTTATCTATATTTGTCCCATTATAACACCAAGTATCTAATCATGAACTTCCTTGGTTTGGCCCTTTTTTCAAAAAGCTTCTTGACCCTAGCCTAATGCATAGTTATCTTGTCTACCATCTCATCATGTTGCTCTTCAATCTTTGCTAAGTATAAAATTCTTTTCTCCAAAGCATCATGGAATTCTTGATCTTCAATCATAGTCTGTAGTTTGCAAGAAGATAGTTCTAATGGAATGGGTAGCACACTCCCTACTCCATAAAAAAATTCAAAAGGGGTCATCCTAATTACCTTCTTAGGGGTGGTCCTATTTTCCCATAAAGCTTCATAGAGTTTCTTATGCCAATATTTTTGGTTCTCATTCACTAGCTTTTTCATAATATTCACCAAGTTTTTATTGTTGGACTCAGCTTGTCCATTCCTCTAAGGATAGTATTCTACTGAGTGTGATAAGGAAATTCCACAGTCATAGAAAAATAGTGATATCTCATTAGAGGAAAAATAATTTCATTATTAGTCACCAGTTTTTGAGGAACTTTGAACCTAACTAAGATGCATTATTTGATGAAGTCACAAACCACTTCTGAAGTAGGCCTCTTTATAGGAATCACCTCCACCCATTTGGTGAAGTAATATGTTGCTATAATAATGTGAGTGTGACCTCTGCTTGACTGGGGACTAATATGTCCAATGAAATATAGGCCCCATTGTTGAAATGGTCCATCAATTACAATAGGCCTAAGAGGAAGTGTTGCCAAGTGAGGTCTACTTGCAAACAACTTGCATTTTTCACATCTTTCCACCCAGTAATAAGCATCTTTGAACATGCTCAGCCAATAGTAGCCATGTCTCAAGATGTTAAAAGTGGTCATGGTTGAATAAAAATGACCCCCGCAAGCTTCATTATGGAAAGTTCTCAACAAATTTTGTTGTTGACCTTTGTATACACATTTCAAGAATGCACCATCTAGTCCCCTCTTATATAGAGTGTCTTCCCAAATGACATATTTGGATTCTTTTAGTTTCAATTTCCTTTTTTGTTTCTTCAAGAGATGCTTTGGAAACTCTCCATATGTGATGAAGTAGGAAATGTTTGAGAACCACTCATCTTGGAGACTAACAGTTAGAACTAGAGGAAGATCTTCCTCATCTTTTTTCTTATTATGATCCTCCACCATAATTTTGTAGTGTCCTCTCCCTCGAACTAGCTTAGTAGGCTTAAGGTCCATATCACATTCTTGTAATTTAGCAATATAACTACCTCTTCAGTTGCAGCTGACGTCCTATTGAGTAAGGATACTTTTAATTGTAGGTTCTAGTACATTTACAATTCAATGTGAATGCAATATATAAAAATGAAATTGTTTAACTGCTTTTATGACTACATAGGCATGCTTTTCTATCTGAGAGTAGTTGAGCTTGCGATTTTTCAATAGAACACTCATGAAGGCTATGGGCACTTGCACACTCTTCTCACCTTCTTGAAGTAGAATAGCAGATACGATATGTTTTGAGGCATAACAATAAATAATGAAATCCTATTTAAAATTAGGATGTACTATAATAGGGGATTGGGAAATGGATTCCTTGATATCACTAAAAGCCTATTTTCCATATTTGTTCCATTTGAAAACCTGTTGTCCTTTTATCATTTCTACTATATGTTTGGTTATCTTAGAAAATTCTAGAAAAATTTCTTAGAAATTTAACTTGCCCAAACAAAGACTTCACTCTAGTTTTACTAGAGGGAAGACTCAATTGAAGGATAGCCTTAACTCACTCAAGATTTATTCTAATTCCCTCTTTGGATACAATATGGCCCAAAAGCTTACCTTTAGTTACTCAAAATATGGACTTCTTAGGATTGAGAGAGATGTCATGTTCTTTACACCTCTGAAGCACTTGCTCCAAGTCCCTCAGGTGATTCACTTTCTTCTTCAAGAAAACTAGTAGGTCATCTAGATAAATAACTATGATTTTGTTCTGGAGGTCTTCAAAGGATAGGTCCATAGCTCTTTGGAAAGTCGCGTTGGATTTAGTGATTCTGAAGGGAATCCTATGGTAGGAAAAAGTTCCCCAAGGCATAGTGAATGTCATCTTATGTTGATCTTCTCCCACCGCACTAATCTGGTTGTAGCTAGAAAAACCATCCAACATGGACATGAATTTTGAGCTAGTAACCATCTGTAGGATATGATCCATGTTTGGAAGTGGATAGCTGTCTTTTAGAGATGCTTGATTGAGATTCCTAAAGTCCACACAAATCCTTATCTCACCATTCTTTTTATGGACTGGAACAATATTAGCCACCCATGTCGAATGATGAATCAGGTAAATTATTCTAGCTTTCAGCATCTTGTCAATTTTCTTAAAAATAGAATCATTCGCCTTAGGGTTATAATTTCATTTTTTATATCTAAAATCAAGGATCCCACCTTTCAATGGGCTATGGTGCTGAAATTTTCCGTCCACTAAATTCTTAAGATCATCATAGCACCAGGTGAAAACCTCCTTATACTTAATGAGCAGGGCTATCAACTTTTCTCTTTCTTCTAGAGAACAATGCTTTCTGATATAAACCATCTTGGGAGAGTCAGAACTCCCAATGTTCACTGCTTCAAAATCACCAGAACTATTGACGGATTCACTAATTTTTCATTTAATAGACCGATCATGCCGATCAAATAAATCTTCCAATGAGACCAACCCTTTAGGAATCTTATTACCTTTTAACTATATGATCCCATCCTTCATCTCATTGACATCATCAAGGTAGAATTCTTTACACTCATTGGAATCTCCTTCAAAGAAGGCTTGGGTGAAAATCTCAACATTCTCTAGGAAGGCCTGAATTTGCTTATCATTTTTTAACACTTGTTAGTGATTAACATTGTCAAAAACATTGGGTTGATAGATTAACTCAATCCTATAAGATTTGTTTTTGAAATCTAGATGAGGTGACAAAAGGGAAGTAGAAACAAATAGAGAATCAACTCTAGAATTTATTTCCCTAGGGATGACCTCTATTGAAAATGCCTCAAAAAATTCAATGGCGTTCGACACCTAGTTTTTGTAATGCCTTAACCTTTCATTTTTTATAGTGGAAATATTTTGTACCTACTTGAAAATCCATTCTTCATCACCCAAGACTCTAAGCATCTTGATCCCCATGCTCCTTTCTTCGGCTAATCCCAACAAGAGGGCTTCGTATTTGATAGTATTGCTGGTGTTGGAAAATTCCAATTTATAAGAGAAAAAAATTGTTCACTAGAAGAGGAAATGAGGACTATGCCTACTCTTGATCCAGATTTTGAGTAGCTTCCATCAAACTACATTGTCCAAAGTTCTAAGCTCAAATCTAAATCAACCACATTGACCTCCTTATCTTCATCTAAAAATAACATATAGTTCCCAAACTCCGCTTCTTCAAACAAAATTTGGGCCTTGGGACCCTCTGACTTCAATACTATTATCTTGGCCTTAGGTTCAAGCTCCAAGCATACTTTCTTGTTAATGTTTGGTATAGTAGCATAAGACTAGTCTAGTTAAATTTCACCACTTAAATATTTGCAAAAACTCATGCTTAATAACATGCCATAACTAGCTGGTATATCAGTTACTAAAATATTGAGCATAAGTTGCTTGTTCGAATGAGCTGCAAGTGCAACTTGTGTGTCTTTAATCTATCCAATTAGAGGGACTCTTTTGGAATCCATGGAATAGCATTTCCTAAATGTCTTGGTTAGATTCAATCCCAAAGCTTGAGAAATTTGTGTAGGAATAACATTATCAGAGGTGCCAAAATCAATAATATAGTTATTTAATCTAAAACCATTAATAAACAGGGACACATAAAAAGGATTGGGATTATCATCAAAGGTGTATGATGAAGATGATTTATTGTTGGAAGCTACATTTGTTGCAGAGTCTTGAGAGATAATCATACATTCATCTAAACCTGCATGAGGCTCAAATTGTCCTAGTCTAATAAATTCAATTAATCTATCTAGCTCTTTAGGATTCATACACAAATATTTTGCTTGTGATATTTGTACTTTAGAATTCTTGCAAAATTATACAATATCAAAAGCTCTAGGAGGCTTTTCAGTAGGTGACATGTTAGAAGATTTGGAAGAATCTTCTATGGTCGTGTGTGATATATTTTCTCCCTTTAGAGTAGTACTAGCTCTAGTAAGCAAAAATTTAGGAGAATTCTGATTACCTTTTTATTGGTGTTTTGTTGTCCTCGTGTGATAACGACACAAGTAGGCTCATCCAGAGTGATATAGACATCTCTAACTCTATCGTCTTTAGGTTCAAACTCAATGTACCCATTTGCAGTCACCATACAAATTGGAAGGGGTCCCTTAGTAACATCCTTAATGACCTCATTCATAGTGGTCATCTGCATGAATCTATTCATTTTAGGACATTCTGCTCCATCATGATTAGAAGTAAGGTGAAAGGTGCACATATTATTTTTGTGATCTCTTGGAGGAGTTTCTATCACTAATCTCTACTAAGTTGGAGGCAAGGGAAGGATCTTATTTCCTAGTTGATAGTTCAATTTCCTTGAGAAATCTTGATAAGGTTGACTACTTTTAGGTAACTACCTTTTGAGAGCAATAATATCATTTTCTAGTCTTTGTATCATAGTGTATGAAAAATCATATGGATGCACCTTGTTTGTGTGCATCTCTCTATTCCATTTCCCCACTGTGATGAAATCATCTTCTAACTAGATAGCAAGCACTTGTGTGGCCTCTAGAGTATTCATTGGTTGTCTTTTTAGGAGTAACCTAATGTCTGGATGGTGTGCATTAATAAAGAAACAATTTTGTGTCTCCATTGATGGCCTCTTAGCAACATTAATTAGAGCTAACAATCTATTAAACTTTGCAACAAACTATCTCATAGGCTTATTTTCCTCTTTCTTCATCTAAGTCACCTATGTTAGCCAAGAAAGATCATCATCTACACTTTTAAACTTGGCTTCAAAATTGCTTAACATAGTTGCCCAATTGTTAATTGATCCATGTGGTAGTTGATAGAACCATTGTGATGTAGCGTCCACCAAATATTTCACAAAAATCCTAACTAATACATCTTCCTCTTGTACTCTGAGTACACCGTAAGATGCAAAGAATGTGTCAATATGTTCTTCGGGTGAAATATTTCCATTTCTTCTGAATTTGGGTAGATTCTTACAGGATCCTTTAGGTAAGTCATGTAAATTATTTCCTAGATTCAAAGGACCTATATCATCCCCCCATGGGATAGGTAAAGGATTAGCCATAGTGTGAGGGAAGTTTACAACTACCGGAAGAACAGTCTCATATAATACTAGAGCTTGAGAAGTTGAATAATTAGGAGGTTCCCTAGTTGGAGAAGTGAGTCTAGTTCTAGCGCCGACCCTTCTTTGAGAGGGAATAATATAGGAAAAGTTAATACTTTGAAAAGAATAAAAAACTTGGTTTGAAACACCCCTATTTCTTTCTCCCCTAATAAATCTTCTAGAATCTAGAACCAACCTAAAATATTCAATACATAAAATCTAGATAAGGAAATTCAAAATCTATTTGATTCATTCAATTCTCCCTATTAGAGTTGCCAAAAATTAGTTGGCTAATAGATTGGGCACCTTGAGAAATAGTGAATTATCTAGCTTCAAGAAGTATGATTGTTTCCAACAGCTCTATAAATTTCACAATTTCATTTGTGAATTTCCTTTGAATTTTGGAAGTACGACTCCCTCATATGATATGCAATGAATTTGTATATCCTAAATAACCAAGGTATTCTTGTAACCCAAAAGCAAGAAGTGCCAACTTAATAAAAGAAAAATTCCTAATATCAAGTGCAAGGAAATCACACTAAAGAAACTAGCTCGAAGACTAGTGAGCATATAACAAGTTATTAAAATGTAGACGCAAAGACTAGTAAATGTAAAGTAGATTATAAATCTACTGGCACAAAGACCATATGTATAGGATGTAATAAAAGAAATAGAAACCCAATATTACTTGTGAAATGAAACCAAAAGATGATGCATATACCAATGCACATGAAAGCATAAACATCTAGATACACCTTAAACACACAGATTCAAGACTACCCATTATCTTTATAAGCTAAATGCACACAAACAAATAAATATTTCAATTCACAATTGTATTCAATATATCATAATATCAAGTCTTTCTAGTCATGTCTAGAGAGAAAATAGTTGAAGATAAATACATATATATAAAGTAGCTTGAGTAACCACCTCTTTGCCCATAACTAATTTAAAATTAAAAGCCTTTCAATAAATAAAATAACTAAAATTAGGATGATGGTGCTTCACTTACAGGTTCTGTGGATGCAAAAAGTTGGTTTTGCAAGGCTTGGAAGGCCTTGATGATGTGTGAAAGTTCTCTGGAGTGTGGAATGGTTATGTTCCCCATTCGCAACTTCCATTTCAGCTAGCTATCTTTAACAACTTCAAGCCTCTGGTCATAAGACTTCATGAGACCTGTGGCTTTAGTTAAGATGAGGTATAGTTCATAGAACTTTGTCAATGTTTAGCATCGAAGGACTGCAAGTTGAAAATCCCATCAACTAGCTTCTAAAAGCTACTCTTCAAAGTTTCAACATTCTTGACATTCCCATCTCCTTCTTTATCAAATTGAAATTTGAGGGTAACAAGGTTCATATGAATCTCATGTAGGATTTCATTTCATTCAGCTTGTACTTCTTAAAGCTTTTGTGAAACCTTTTTCACAACCTATAGTTTCCATTCCATGCTTTTACTCTAGATTAGGCAGTGACCATCAGTAGCATTGGGTATAATTTGTTGGTGAGCTTCTCCATCCCAAAGCTTATATGACTCTAATTTCATTCATATAATGATTCCATGTTCTTTCTTCTTTCTCAACAATAGTAATTTCCTCCTAGATCTCCAACCTTGAAGCATTTTCCCTTTGTAGGAATTTAAGATATTCATAGATGATATAGTTGCCTCTCCTGACTAACCCAGTGCTCCATTCTTCCACAACCCTAACAAAATTCTTGCAGATATTCATTTTAATTATAGCCTCCTTTCGTACTAAGGACAAGGGGTCAGAAGATGACTTGGCTTGAGATATTTGTTGAGGAGGAAAATCAAAAAATGATTTTAGGTACTCAGTTAAGACTTGGATTTTCCTTTTCAATTCATCTTTACTCTCTTTATCTTTCTTAGATCTCTCCACCATTCTTTGTATAGAAACCTGAAAGAGTTGCACATCTCCATCTCTTGTAGGAGGTCCCAGATTGATCCTATCAATATCAAAATCATTGGTCATGGCTTGAGTGACTTCTTTTTGTGTAGTAGGACGCACTACTTCCAAGTATAAGTTTCCTAATCTAGTACCATCAACTAATTGGGCAGTAGTTTTTAACTTCTTTGGTTTCGAGGTTCTTTAGAGTAACTTCCCTACCATTTCCTACTTTGGCAGTCCAATTGCACCACTTTCCTATTCCTAGATAGAGTGTCTTCCCCCCAAATAGGAGTATTAGGGTTGTTTGTTGCTTTGGAACTGGAGGAGCCAAATAGTGTTCTATTATTGGGGGGAGTATCAGTATGAGCATCTTGTGATGGGTGTGGTGAAGTTCTCTATTTTAAGGATTCATCAACTTACCTATTAGGCAATGACCGAGGTGATGGGGAGGTAGAGCTAATGTCAATATTCATCAAAAATGTATGGTCTCCCTCATCCCCTTTTTCTTTCTCCAGAATGGGAAAATTAGGGAGCTCTTCTCCACAAGTTGGATGAAACATATCCTTGTTAGGGGGTTCCTCATCACCAGCACCTTGAGCCCAAATTTTAATGACTATGAAGTAGCTCTAGAAGCTCTTGCAATTATAAAATACTAACCACCACTTCCTGTTGTTTGAGTTTTTTTTGATTTGGTATCAGGGCGAGTTTGTTCTATCTTTTTCTTAGTGACTCATTCTTGATTTCTTTCTAAGACATCAATGGCCCTAGTCTCAATGGTTTCTTTCTCTTTACTACTCTAGTCCATAGCAAGAATAGGTCAAGTGGCTATTAATTCTATGAAAATTGAGTCTATTAAATCTAACCCATCATCCTCAATCCCTTGTACATCAAAAATAAAAGTATAGGTGATAATATGTCTCAAGGAAAATCTCATCCAACTTCTTTTCCTCACTTCAAATTCATCAAGACAATCTGCCTAATAATCCTCTAGAGTGGGAAATTGAAGAAAACAAGGACCTAACTTCAAATTATCTTTGGCATGGTCTTTAAGATCAAAAGGAAAAGAATTTGTCATAGGTTTTCAAATTGTACCTGGTGATCTCCTTTTCTATATTGAGGGCATCTGACATGGACTCACATCTATAAGGGTTGAAACCAACTAGAAATTTCACTATCACTCTTCTTTTCTCCTGACATTTTTGCTAATATCATCTAACTATTAGTGGACTTAAATCATCACAAATTTATCCTCTAGGTGCCTTGGGAGTTTAATGGGAAATCCAATGAAACCGCCAACCCTTATATAATAAAATCTCTTGAATTGAATGAAATGACTGCCATAAAAGTTAAAAAATTGAAATAGCTTCAGGTAAAAGTTGCATTTCCATTTCCCTTGCAAGTCCATTGTCATCCTTGTAGTGAAGGTGTCTGATATCCTCCCATGATGAATGAAAATTTTATGCAATTTTAGTTAATCAAGATGCTCGAAAATAGGTACCTGGTCATGAGGAAGATTGCTTGGCCTCAAGCCCGACCAAGGCCTAGTATGTGCAATAGCATAGATTAGATAAGAGGACATGAAGAATGTTCTATCAGCCTAAAAGTAAACTAGTTGATTGTGTAGCCTATCACTAATAAGTGTTGCCTAATCTAGATATTGGGTTCCTTCGAGTATAATCCAAACAAAGAAATACATCCATTCTTGAAAACCAAAAGCATATTCATTTCCCCAAACTCTATGAAGTAGCAAAATTTATCAGATATCTCATCCACGAAAGGATTCCTATGTAAATTTCAAGGAAACTGACACTTTCCTCCTCTTGTCTTTGATAACCAGATCCTCTCCATTATGTTTTGGTAATATCCCTTTTTGAGTGAAAACTTGATTTGAGCACTGGTGAAATCCATGGGGGAGTAGGGTTATTTTTTAGGGATTCTCAAACATGAAGAAAAGGTGACTCTTTGGATTTTTATTACCAATCAATTATCCTCAATTCTTATTTCCCATGTTTGAGTATTATAATTCCTTATACATTCTAGAATCAATTCTAAGCATTGAACGACTACGGGAACAATGGCTACTTCTACTAGTCCACTCTCAATTACCCTCTGAGTAATAGGTGGTGGACTAGGAGCCCTGAATTTTTCTTTAAGCTCACTTATGTTCACTCACCTAGCTTAGTATCTCCTATTTCTAACATTTCACATGTTAACCCCGTGCCATACTCATACCCTTGATATTTAATTCTATCCATTTTTGGGCTACTAGCATTTAAACTGATTTTAACTAGGTAATGCAAAATGTAGGGAAAAACAAGCCTAACAATTGTGTGCTCATAAGTCAAAGGTAAAGACAAAAATACCTCTGAATGCTCCTGAATTTTGAGGGTGGAAGTCTACATTGGTATGCTCCCTTTCTTCATGTTTCCAAGAGTGAATGTCGTAGTTGGGGAATGTTTTTTCTCAACATAAAATTTCCCTTTAATTCCTACGAGAAGTGTGTTAGTAGATAAACATTAAATTCATCTTCTACATTGCATCAACATGTGTTAGCTTTCATGTCACTACCTCAATATAATTGATTTTCAAAAATTTGAAAAGGAATAGTCATGCGAGTGGGATAGCGAGTAGTTCACATAACTTTATAAATCACTACCCTTGTTCATCTTTGGCTACAAAACACCAACTATTCTTTAATGAAGCCACATTTTCCTTTTGGGAAATAAATGGGGAAGTTAGACAACCTTTATAATACACTACCCGCACTATTCAAAATCAAGCATAGACCAGGAAAAATTTTCATAGATTCAAGCAACTAAGCCAAACACTGCCGATAGTTCAAAACATGTAGTAAGCTTTATGGAGTGGGTGAATGGTGAGTTACAGTAACTTAGTAAAACATCACCAAAGTTATGAAAGACACCCAAAACACTACCAGAGGATGACTTGGAAATTTTTTTGAAGGATAGGCATGATTGTTGAAGAGGGGCCAAAAATTAGATAAAAAGTTTCAAGCCATGGTTGGAAAAATCATGACCAATCATCATTTAGTCTTTTCTAAGAAGGACCTTCTGCAGAAGTAATTCCACAACCTATCCCTCTATATAGAGGTTGGTGTCCACAAACATATGGTTAAGAGAGTATTGATAGATAACGACGTAGGTTTAAACATCTATACCTTGAAATTTTTTAAACAATCAGGGTATTCTAATGATTTAATTGACAAGGGAAAAAGCATCACTATAAGGTCTTATGATGACCTAGAAAGAAATTTAGAAGGGACAATCAAGCTACCTATACAAATAGGACTAACAACAATAGAAACATGTCAATTGCTAAACCTTGAGCTACCATATAATCTTCTTATAGGACACCTATGGATTCATGCAATACAAGCAGTTCCTCAACATTCCACCATTGTCTAAAATTTGCTCACGAAGGAAAGGAGGTTACATTATATGTTGATCTTAAACCCTTCCACTATTGTGCAAAATTGGAGGAAAAATACAACAAAATCTAGTATATACCAAGTAATAACAGAGCAACCGACGTAATGGAAATGATAGGTTCAATTCTTGATATTCCACAAAACATTTCTAAGTATGAATTCTTTGTGGAGCAAATTTTCGTACCAAGATTCAATATCCTAGATTCAAAACTAGTGTGTGGTGTTGTTGGTTCTAACACACTGTGGTACATGATACATTTGATTATATCCAACATGGTATCATACCCCCTCATCTAGAAACCACCCAAAAGAAAACCTTTTCCCATAGGACTTCCCGATTCATAGTCCTAGGAGACACCTTATATCATCGAAGTTTAGAGGGTACTTTACTTCGATGTCTTGATGTAGAAGAATCAAAAATTGCCCTACAAGAGGTACACAAAGAAGTTTGTGGGTCCCAATCTAGTGGACCTAACCTAGCACAAAAGTTACTAAGAACAGGATACTATTAGCCCTCTATGGAGTGAGAAGCTATTGCTTACACCAAAAAATGTCAACAATGTCAGTAGCACAATGACCTCATTCATGCACCAACATAGGAGCTAAGACCTATCACGACACCATGGCCTTTTTAATAGTGGGGATTAGACTTGCTAGGTAAGATATCTCTCACTTCCTCAAATGGACATAAGTTCATTATTACTATAGCATTGAGTGGATAGAAGCAATTCCATTAACCTACATCATTGGAAAACAAATATCCAAGTTCATCTTGAATTATCCAATATGTCGATATGGAATTCCCCAAACCATTGTATCAGAAAATGGGACCCCATTCAATAACCAAGATTTCAAAGATATGTGTTCCAAATTCTCTATCCATCACAAATTCTCCACTCCCTACTACCCCCAACGAAATGGTTAGGCTGAAGCATCTAACAAAACCATCCTAAAGATACTAAAAAAGATTGTTATTGACACTGACTGTGATTGGCATCTACAACTAAACCCAATCCTATAGACTTATCAAACAAGTATTCATACACCTACAAGAGCCACACCAATTTCCTTGGTCTACGGATTTGAAGTTATCTTACCTATTGAAGTCAAAATTTGCTCACTATGAATATCACTAAAATGAATGGTTAGCAATGAAGAGTATCAAGTGTCTAGATTAAATGAGTTGGAACTCCTAGATGAAAGGCATTTGAGTGCATTAAACCATCTATAGGTTTACCAGGATTGAATCAAGCAAAGCTACAATAAAAGGATCAAAAATAGAAACTTTCAGATTAGTGACTTGGTACTTAAAGGGAATCAAAAGGTATAGCTGAATCAAGATGGAAAAGGTAAGTTCGAACCCAACTAGTTAGGTCAGTTCATCATCACAATAAGCTATGGCTCCGGAGCTTATCAATTGGCTACTACTAAAGGAGAACCTTTAGCCAAAATACTACATAGTAGCCATCTTAAAAAGTTTTATACTTGAAACATGTCAAAATACCATAGGCAAAAGGGTAAAAATCTAAAAAAATCAAAAAGTTAAGAAAGAAAAAAAATTAAAAAAAGCAAGAAAATAGTAAAGAAAAATAAAATGTTCTTTAAGTGAAAACCACTTTGTGGCACTTCTAGAACAAGTACCATAGTGAAAACCTGGAAAACAAGCACTATGATTGAATACAACTTGCATCATTATCTATCAACACTATCTAGAGCATCCACCCATTCGTCCCATAATAAAACCTGCACCCCAACCATGGCTTGATAACTGATTAAGTATTGAACCTTATTGTAGAATCAACATCCATCTCCCCTAGAAAAATTAGTTTAGTCTCGAATTGGGGAAAACTTCCCAAAATTGGTAGCGGATTGGATCCTTGTACATCCCATCAAGGTCAAAAACTATCAAAATAAAAAACATCCAAAAAACAAACAAAATTAAAACAATGTCAAAAACATCAAAATCCCAAAAACATGTTATGATTTTGAGTCAACACTAGTCAAACTACATGGTCTCTACATGTATAAGTTAGGAAAGGCTTATCAACCCCCAAGGTCATAGGTCAATCCCCTTAGGTATCTATCATGCTTTATTTCAACTTAGTCAAAAATTCAAAAATTTAAAAACATTCAAAAAACAAAAAAGTCAAAAACATTTTCTTATCAAACCAAGTGAACTATGAGCCTCTGTGTGTACAACGTAGGCAAGGTTTATCTTTTATGATCCCATGAGGCCCTAGGTTAGTCCCTTGAAAACAACAAAAACAACATCATATAAATTTAGAAAACCAAAAAGGTCCTACCTTTGTTATCACCAACCACAATAAGCTTTCCATCCATAAATAAACAAATCCTCACAATCACCCTTTGACAACATAAACAACAAATAGGAAAAAACATCAAAATCAAAAATTCCAAAGTAAAGATAAAATTGATTAGAAAAGTATCAAGTGAAAAAAATTCCAAAGTGTTAACTACCTATCTATTAACAATTCACCAACAACATCCTGAGATATGTCTTAATGGATCAGTTCCTATAGTATACATCATCAATAATGGATAATAGCCTAAAACCTCAAAATAGATATGGCAAGTGATACTACAACATTTTTTTTATCTTTTTATAGTCTTATCTTTCTAATTTATTTTATTGACTCATTCCCAGGATCTCTCGAGGATGACCATAAGGATTTAGAGAGGAAGGAATGGGGGAAATTGAGCATCATTTTTGTTTCCTATTTATAAGATTTATTTTGTGATACTACCATGGTGAATACTCACTCTATTTGGTGTATGGAAGTTGTTTGAGACAATTTGTGTAGCGGTTGCATGTTAGGCATTTCATACCTCTCTATGTAATTGGTCCAAAAAGTTCAAACACAACTCAACCATATATTCTAATAGGGTTTTTGTATGTCTGGAATGAGCAAGAATATTCTTTGTATACTGAGTCAAAGTCCACACAATGGATACAAAGACACCTTGGTTATGAATACCCTAGTGCATCATATTTATTTGCTACATCACAAGGATTGTTAAAGATATGAAGTCTCTATGCAAAGTAAAAGCAAATCATCAGTAACTAACAACATCAATTTTTTATCCATCATCCAACATTTCTTCTAACTAACAACATCCATCCTGCATCACAATAACATTCATACCACATCCATCCTACAACTGACATCTCAACAGTACATATCATGATGATAACAAAGCAATAAAAACACCATGTATCATGTATAAATCATACATCGCATATATAAGGTATCAATATCCATCATATACATCCTAAAAAAACATATATCATATATCATATAGATATATCGATCATCCATCCATCCACATCATATGCATACATTAGGAAAGTACAAAAAAACATGTATATCTCATATATATCATGATCAAAAAAGAGAATGCCAGGTACATCATTGTATAAACATGTGTGATATCATAATACAAAAAAAATACATATATACGAGGCTTCAACTGGGCCAATGAATGTATACACAAAATCATGTCTACAATAATATCTTTGAAACAATAAACATCATAATGATCAAGAACATATAATCCTATTGATCAGTTGGAGGTGGGGACCTTGATTGATGCTCGCTCTAATGAGGGGATGGCTGAGGAATTACTGGAGAAAATCTAACTAAGTGCCCACCTGACTCGACACCTATAGCAGTATTAGGATCTTTGAAGCATGGCTATCACTTAACTTTGGGTACAAAGGCTTCATAAAGTGTTTGATAATAAATGGCCTCTCTCATGTACTGATCTTGCTTTGCTCTAAGGGAATCGTGCTATGATATAAGGGCATCCCTCTTAGCTGTAATCACTTGTAACTGTTCCTCAACAACATGACATCACCCACTCTTAGTGTCTTGCTCTGCCTTGTAGTTGTCCCTCTCCTCTGTCAAAGTAACAACTTTCGCCTTAGTGGCCTGTCACAAAACAACCTTGACATCTCAAGAAACCATCAACTAAGCTATCTAAGCGACTGCCACTGCATCACCAAGTGGTGGAGGAGGACTTGGAACCTGTGCTAATTTTGCTACATAGGATTGTCCTACCCATATTTCCTAGCTCTGTAAAGTTGCTTGATAACAATTTGAACTCCTTATCACTCACCACAATGACCAATAATCCCTGCTCTACCCACTATTGGAATAATGCCAACAAGATCTATAAACTTCAAAGAATGTGCCGAGCCCACCACTGATCAAAATCTAGGGTAGTCCAAGGATTTACAAGCCCAATAGGTCATCCTAATCCGAATGGAACAATTGCCTTAAAATTTGCAACAACTACATCCTGATCTTCATGTAGCCCCTATACCCAAACCTCTTGAGTAGTCCTTCCAAAATGAGCCTCATAACCATCCATGAATTGAATCTATCTCTCATCAAATTGGATACAAACATGATCTGGTAGATATGTATCTAACAAAGAGTGAATATGACCAATCAACCACCGTGGTTGTCTACAATATGGGATCTACTCTTGGTCCTCATGCCATGCCTTGCATCCCAACCATGATCTCCAAACAAAACTAGGCATGTAATCTATCATGCAACACTAGTAAGGTAGCTTCTTGGGCCTAGTGTAATGAGAAAATTCACCATCTTTCTAAGAATATGAATCCTCTGGATCCCAATCCAAAATTCCATCAGGCCTAGTGATAGGGATATGCTCCCATGCCCATACATAAAGCAATGTCACGCTAGTAGAAATGGATCTACCTCCTCGGTAGGTGACCTCGTGCATATCTCAATATAAATGCACAAGGAGACATGGGCCCCATACATATCTAGTGCCATGCTCTAAAATATTCTCGATGTACACACCCCAACCAATGAGAAAATTCCTACCTCGTTGATCAAGAATGATGAGCCCTAAAACCAAAGCACATAGAACAAGTGAAACTAGATCCACACTACCAACAAACTCAGATAGGTCTATCTCTTACTCATGAATGTGAAGATGCCTAACACCAAGTACTCAATGCATAGCACATGTACCCTATCATATGAAATAGGTCACAAGCTCTCCATGAATAAGTACATGAAGAATCCTCCATACATCCTCCAAGGTAATGGAGGCCTCCTAGGTAGGTAAGTGAAAAGGCAATGTCTCTAAATTCTATCACTCTGTGAGGGTAGTCATCATAGCTCTATGACATCTAATCACAGGCATGTAACAAATGTGTAATAGCCCCACAACATCTAGCATATCTCGCTCCAACTTGTGGAACCCAATGATCAAACAACTCACATGGTCATCGTTCCCTCGACATAAGTAGTTTGAGAACTACTTCCAACCATTGAACCCATGATGTTAAGAATTTGTTATAAAATTACAAAAAAATCCTCAAATTGGAAACAAACTAACTCAAAATTCTATGCAAAGAAAAAGCGGTCACTTTTTGTCAAAAGCATTAAAAATAGTCACAAGCGATTACTATTTTGTCAACTGTGGTTTAAAAATTCAAAAGCACTAAAAATAGCAAATGCAAACATATATCTCAAATGTAAACTTTTATCACAAGAGTGGCCATCTAATTTGAAAAAATTCAAAAGAGTTTTTTTTAATCAAATACAAAAATAGGAGTGAAAAACTATGTCAATTACGAAAATCTATGGCAAGTGCAAGCATAAAATGCAAGAACGATCTAGTTATAAACAATAAAAGTGGTAAAAACAATTCAAATGTGTGAAAAAAAATGAAATTTCCACCTACGCTTATAAAAAATTTATGCATTGATTACACAAAAATGACAAGTCAAAATATGAAAGGAAATGGTACATACCAGGGCATCAATACATGCAAGTTGTCTAAACTCACAAACTGCATCTATGCAATGTGGGACTGCTCGAATCCTCGCCATAGCTCCTCCATAATCAACAAATCATGAAATCTAGAGGCGAGAAATTACTATAGGCTCAGAGTGCAAATGAGGAGAATTATACCCTATTTACCTATTTTAACCCTCCAAACCCTAATTTTTTTACCTACTACGTTGAAATTAGGAGCTCCCAAGAACATCTAAACTATCAACAAGAGTCCTATAAGCTTAATTTTTTGTCCTCTATGCATTTGAACTAAAATAGAACATTATCATGAGCTCAGCCCAAAAATTGATATTTTTGGCCCCAACCTCTTGAGGGGGCAGCCCAAAGTCCTACGATCATTCTGTTGACCACCAGGGCATAGTGGGGCATATAAAAAATTTCAAATCTTTATCTTAACATTGAATTCTTTGAAACAAAGCAACTAGTACTTTGTCTCAAAGAGGGGAAAATGTAGACATGTAAAAAGGACCTAATTCTTATCACACATCCTAAATAACATTTTCTCATCATCGACATTATTATTTCTTAATATCACTGCATTTCGCATCAATTGCATCAAAAACCCTAATTTCCTCTATTAATTGAATAATATTATATTATTTAATTAATTCACTTTTTCATCATTTTTTGACTAATTAAATAAATTTCATTTATTTAATAAAGTCTTAATCTAACTTTATTCCTCTTGATTAATTAAATAACATCAATTATTTAATTATGTCGCTAATTTACCATATTCCCCTAAATCAATTGAATTATTAATACTTGATAGTTTAATTAAATCACTTTCCCCCAAACTTGAATAATTAAATAAATTATTCAAAACATCTTCAAAAAGGTCAAACAAAAAAATACAACTTTGTTTGTAAAATTCAAACATGATTTGCATGTTCAACTGAAAAAGATTAATTAATTAAATCAATTAATTAATTACCCTTACCCACTTTCATGATTGAGCAAATTATGATCCCTTGATTGCTCACTCTATTCTTGACTGATTCATTTGTTCTTCAATCCTACTGAAGGCTCAACATGACTTCTTCAATTCTACAGATTATTCAATCTATTTCCTCAGTTTCACTAAACACTCAAATTGATTTCTTCAATCACATTGATTACGTTATCAAAATCCACTAATTAAATAAATTATTCAAAACATCATCAAAAAGGTCAAGCAAAAAAATACAACTTTTTTTGTAAAAGTCAAACATGATTTGCATGTTTAACTGAAAAAGATTAATTAATTAAATCAATTAATTAGGTACCCTTACCAACTTTCATTATTGAGCAAATTATGATCCCCTGATTGCTCACTCTATTCCTATCTAATTCATCTATTTTTCAATCCCAATGGAGGCTCAACATGATTCCTTCAATTCTATAGATTATTCAATCTATTTGCTCAATTCCACTAAACAGTCAAATTTATTTATTCAATCACACTGATTAAGTTATCAAAATCCACTAATTCTTCCCATCAACGGTTTTGAATCGTTGATCAAAATATTCTACTTCATGATCTCGATCGTTCATTTCAAAACACAAAATATATAACAACCTCATTTCTTCTCAAAAATGATAGAAACATCAACATATTTTACACAATGAAGTAATGTTGAGATTATAATTGATTTCTTGACAACTTCAACACACATCTTTAATCAACAACATCACACTTTGAAGCTTTTTCTATGCACAAATGTATGCTTCACATTGATACAACAATGATGCAACATCTTTGAAAATACACTTCAACATGAGATGGGTAGCTATATGTTTTATTGAATTCATTGTTCTTGATATTCAATTGCTTTCTTGAATTAATATTTTGTATTGTTCATTTCTTGAGTAATGGGTATGAATCTTAATCCTTTTTTTGAATTAGATTTAGTTTAATTCATTTGACATTGATTATCTTATTGCATTTCTTGATTTCCCCCTTACATAAGAATGAACACTAAAAAAGGTTTAATTTATAGTTCCAAAATTGTAAAATATGTAATTTTAACATTATATTTTACCCCCACTTTAGTAGATTGATTTTACTAGGTTATATTAGCTACGTATAATATGAAAAAATGTTGAAAATAAAATATGTTGAGAATACATAATATTTTAAGTGAGGAATCTATGCCCCTAGGCTATGGACTATAAAATAAATTAATTGCACAAATAAAACCTTCAACATATATAAATTAAAAAGTTATAATCTACAACACAAAGTATGTGAATAGAACATATATAATCTAATGTGTACATGATACATATAAATGGAAACTACACAATACATCCAAAAAAAATTAAAAGAGGATCTACATACACAAATGATTAATGAAATAGGCATAAATAGTAACATTTATTAATGTTCTTTCTTGCACGAAAATATGACATAATCACAACATGCTTTGTTTTAGAATAATATGAATATGGATTTTGTTCTAGCATCTCTATTGCTAGGAATCATATAAAATATGGATGCAACACATATACCAATGTTCTCTTTTTCTAGGTGATTCACATACAAACACAATATCAAGGATTGCATGTGATAGCTCATACTCTATTGCAGGTAATTTTGATAATTCTTGGCATCACAAACTATTGAAGTTATGGAATCATACCAAAATTATGTTAGTAGTGGATATAAATATATTCCCCCTTAACTAGCTACATAAATTAAGTGTATGCATTTTATTTTTCTTGTATATGTTGTCATTGATGTCAACTATGTGATGATGACAAAGGAACAACTAGAGGAGCACTGGTGGTAGAAGGTAAGGAGATAAGATAAGTATCATTTATACATAGTTATACATTATCTTCTGAAGTTTATGTACCCTATCTCCTAAAGTTATATCTAAGTTAATTGCATGTAATCAATATTCTAATTTGTGTTGATAATGGATATCATAGAATCTATGAAGTCGTGTGGAGTATGTTGCAAAAAATTTAAAGGAATTTGGCTAATTATAGTTTCTATTAGGAAGGGTGTCATAGGCTCAAGAAATTACACATCATTCTACCGCATTTGAAGATATGTGCTTGTGGATATGAAAGATATCTTGCATTTTATCTCAAGTATGTGTGATTCAAAACTTAGATCATGAATCTACCACAAAGTGATTTGTAGCTAGTAGAATGAAGACTACTGTATAGTGTGGTTGCAGTCAAGATGAGTCAAATAAATGCTCATTTTTCCATACTTGGTGATATAGTCATGCAGTTTAGAGGATTGGTAGATACATGCAAGAAACACATATGATTCAAGTCTCAAGTGATAGTTTGTACCACAATAGTTTATGGAGTCATTTGCGTGAAGACAAGTCTTGTTACTAGCTAATGAATGTTGAGGGAGATAACAGATGCCACCACCTTTCAATGCATCTTGTCATTTGACTTTGTTGTTTGAAAGACAAGCTCATATGGTTTATTGGTATGCTCAATTCAAGTTTTAGATCATCTTTACTATCACAAGAATTTTTTTCACTGTTCTACACCTAGTCTGTACAACCTAAGTGTGTTTGGGTTACCAACATCAGTGCTCAAATAGTTGCGGCAACATGAAAATATTATTTGAATTAGTAAAAGATATGTGTAGGAATGTTTGGCAAGGCATACAATAGTCATGACATGATCCACATGATGTCATTATTGTTTCTCTAGTACCACTTTTGGTCTAGAGCTAATTTAAAGAAGTTTAAGTGTTTGTTGAGTTGACTTGGCATGTTGAAATGATTACGCTAGATGTTTGGTAGTGTGCACAAATTTGAAGTTGTATTCTATAGAAAAATAGGTCTTGTCTATCTTTTTGTTTGAACCACATGTGATTCCTTCTTACCATAGATTTTTTTGGAGCCAACTTGTTATGGCCAATGCAATTCCATGTATTTGTTTCATCTTGGTCAACAAGGAGAAATTTTTTTGAAGCTTGCAGAGGATATAAATAGAAGATCAAAGCTATTGAAAATAATTATGTGTGTATGAAAAATGTTTGAAAAGATTATGTGAAAATAATAAATCCATAGAATCTATTTTGATAATGAAATATGGTAAAGATATGGCTCAATAGTGAGTGTAACATGCCCATTGTTCTACTCAAAAGTTTTACTATGTTTTGACCTCAAGTAAATAAAATATGATGACAACACTTTAAGCAATAAATTTTTTCTTTCCAAATATAAAGATAGCATGCACATTCGAAATAAGCATCTTCTGAACTTTCCCATTGCATTATATCAAAGTACTACAACTTTCCAATGTATTGATTTCATAGTACATCTTTTCATGATAACATTTATCTTCTACAATTTTTCAATAGTAATGAATACAAATATACATACAAGGCTACTAAGAGCTTACTGGAAATAGATATACAAATGGTCCAAGTGTCCTCCATCAAATCTTGGTCACCTACTAATGAGGAGAAGCATCACTAAGCACTTTTTTCGTCAACCATGGAATCACTACTATCCCCAACACAATTACCTAACTAGTAAGATGGCCCTCCCTTTGATGAAGAGATTAGTTTCATAACCTCATAATAATAATGACCTTCCCTAATCTTGATGTTGTGTCCTACATATCTAGATCTATCACACATTGGCTACTATGTACACATATGAAATTCCTTTCCTAGTATCTAAACCCGAATCATAGTGAATTGATAGTGTAAATAGTGACAATTTACGCTACTTTGGCCAAATTATTCATCACCCAAAAATAAGAGTGGATATCATATACTTTGCCCACCTTCCTAGCTTGATTTCTTTTGACCATTCATAACCTATTTTTAGGCTATCCCCTTATGCCATCGGGTAACCTTAACCCCAGGAATAACCTATAACCTCTTAAGTACACTATGACACTTCTTCTAAGTAAATCAAAGTAATTATAGGACTCAACTAAGTTAAGCATCAACTATATAAGCTCTATCTTTAATATAGTATTTAATGCTATTATAAACACCTATTCCTCAATATGGAATATATACATACACTCAAATATTAAATATCCCTAGACTAGGTACATCAAGAATCTTTCAATTTCACACAAATAAGAGAATAACCTTTCCATAATAAATAATTAAAAAAAATCCCAAGCAAGGCAACATAAGACACACAATCTTTCCAAAAACATATAAAGCATAAAATAGTAGAAATCAATATGCCTATATTTGCAAAGCTCCAAATGATCAAACTAGATTCCTAGTTTAGCCTTCCCAAAATCAACAAGAAATTCCCAACTATCTCCCTTCCTTTCTCCAAAAAATTACTTTCAAAACCTCTCACAACTCTCAAAACTCAAAAAAATAGAATATCAACAACTCTGAAAATAAGTATCAAGAGTGCATAATGCATCCCATTTGAGGGAGAAAGCACCTCTATTTATACACAAATGTGAGCAACTGTAGACTAGAAACTAGCTCTTAAACATGACACTTCTCAATCAATTGAATTGACTCAGCAAAAATAAGAAAAGATGGTAGCTAGAAACATTGAACAGTAAACACATGCATAGCCAAATTTCACCACAAATAATGAGTCACTCATTCTAATGGACAAAAATAATAAGACTCAGAAATGAAAGATTAATGTTTCTATAGGTCGACTCATTTTGGCTAGCTTCTCATTTCACTATTTCTCTCATTCCAATTTTCTGCATATGTTGAAATATGTATTGTAGAATAGAATTCTAATAGGTTCGCACTATTCATATATTGGCGCCATATAAAACATCACACCCTATTCATTTGGGTGCTATTTGAAAAAGACCATGTCAAAGTTATTATACATTGAATATTCACTTTTCCTTCATATTTTGAATTATTCTTGCTAGATTTATCTCGCACATTGAATTTATTTTGATTCCACGTGCTTTACTATAACACTTCCTTAGTTCATATTACACAGCACTTAAATAATTTAAACAATGTCACTTGCTTATGCCTAGCCTCTTACTAATGCACTATTCCTTTTATTTTTGCACAATATGTTGCAAGAATGAAGGTGTTGTCATTGATTTTAACTGGTCAACTAGTATCAACTAGTTTTTGTTTTCATTGATGTCATGGATGCAGGTTATTGGTTGTATATGTTGAGGATATTGTGAAAATTGTAATGAAGAAAGGTTACAGATGTTCAATGGTTGCTTCGAGTTTTTCTCTAGATTTTTCTCCTATGTTTGTGTGGTTTAGATATGTTGATCATGGTTGTTGGAAGCTACTATATCCATATTTTTGGTTTCTTATTCATTGTTCAGTGCGAGTTATGTTCACCAGTTCTGAACTATGGTTTTCTATGTATTTGGCTGTAGTCCAAGAGAAATGTTGTTGGTTTGGATTCCTTTTTTGTTGAGTCTTATGACTTGTAGTTTTAGAGTTAAGTTTTTATGATCATGTTGAAGATAATTTTGGTGTCTAGAAGGATTGGATCATGCTAAGGGTTGTGTGTGCTTAATTGTTTTATGTGTTTTACATTGGTTTGGTTGACCTTGTGTTGAAAACTAATTTGAAAGTTCATGAAGCATGTTGGGACTTATTTTTGTCCTTGCTAAGCATGTGTTTAGGTCACCCTCATTCTATTTACACCCTAGGATGTTTTGGCACCAACCTAATTCAAATTTAGTGATGGATGGATGGCTTTCAATATGTTTCAAAGTTGAAGATGGTATAAATATAGGATGAATTAGTGGGGAAAGATGTACAAATAGATAAGTGCAAAGAAATAGAGAAAATATATGCAAAATAGATGTGAAATAGTGTGTATGTGATGCAAGTGTGGTAGATCAATGCGAATCCTAAATGCTCAGTTTTCAGATGTAGTGAGCTGAAGGTGTACTCTATCATTCATGAATGTCTGCAAGTGGTTGAGTGAATTGTGGGGGAAATCTATGTTGCATTGAGATTTTCTTCTCTCTATAACATATCTCTTCTATCTTCTTTGTATCTCTATGGTAGTGAGTCCTCTAGGTGGTTAACCCTTGTTGGAAAGTGAGTCTTGATCCAGACAGTTAGTCTTGTTTTGGTAGTGAATCTTTTTCTGGTAGTGAGCCTTTTGTAATCAGTTTTGATATTTATTATATTGTGAGCTAATCCTCACCATGCTTTTTCCCTTATTGATATTTCCACTTAAATCTGGTTTTCTTGTGCATGAGTGTTGCTTTCCAATTTCTACCCTTGCACTTAATGTTTAATCATATTAGCAGAGTTAAGGATTTGTGATTGATTTAAGTTCTGATTAATTTTTTTAAGGATTAAAATTTTCTACAACTGATTCACCCCCCCTCTCAGTTGTCTTGTTCAATACAATACATTTCATGCATATGTTGTGCCAAGTATTTACTATGTGCTTCAATAAAATTTTAGTGCTATCAAAACATTAATACATTTTTAATATATATAAATATATATACATATATATATATACAACATGATATGTATATATATATATATATTCATCATATAAGCTCATTAAATACATTATTCGATATTTGAATTAGCATATTCATATTTCATATTTTGCATAATGATGCATGTGTATTTATATATATACACATATGTATATGTATAAATTAATATACTCGTATGGAAATTTCTATTTACATCGATACATACATGTACATTAATATATATGCAAATATTATATATACATCATTTCCTTGAAGGAGAAACACATATATTCACAATCCCATCGATCGACATATATACACAAAGTGTATATATATATGTTACCTTTGTCTGATCAATATTCCCATGTGCATATGGAAAATCCGTCCATGAGTATGCATAGATACGTCTATCTATGTATAATCATGCACATATTTACTCATGTGTATGAGTTTATCGTTGACACATACATATACTTATATATATTGTATATATCTCATCAATTAAATATAAAAACATAAAGAAGAACTCACACATTACAAAGAGACTCAACACTTTTAACACTCAAAACAAGATTTTTCATAAATAAAACCATAACCTCTTCTAATCATACACAAATAAGAATAAAGGTAACTTACTATTTCCCAAGCTATTGACCTGACTTGACCAAACTAGAAGTGAGTATATGAAAGCTTGATTTAGGTCTTCTTAAGGGTTACTAGACCAAGTTATTCTCCTGAGTGATACTTCCCCTCTCTTTCGAAGGCTTGATTCTATTCCTGCATCCAGCTTAGTTCATTGCAATAGTAGCTAGCTGAAAACAATACATTCATTTGTATGATATATTTCACAATAAGAATCATTATATAACATCAAATTGAATCAAAATTTATTCTTCATATTTCCAAAACACATAAAGCATAAATACATTCTTTTAAAGAATTTTCACCCAACTAGGTAAAAGTAAATAAGTATTAACACAACAGGGTGTAACATATCCCCCCTTGTGAGTCATCATCCCCAATGATTTTAAGTAGCAAACATAGACATAAACTGTAAACATAAACACAAAAAAATTATTTCAAGAATTCTCAAAAGCATGTAATACATGAGGAAACTTATGCTTAATCTCAGCATAGTCTTCCCAAGTGGTAGAATATTCTGCATATTGGTCCCACTGGAATTTGTATTGCAAAACCTCTCTGAACTACGTAAGTGAAGCTTACATGTTTCGAGCACCTTGAGAGGCTCAATTATTACCACTACTAGGTCCTAGACCTATAAATCATTCCAATGAATAACATGGTTATCCCCTAGTAAATACTTCTTAAGGTATGAGAAATGAAACACATTGTGCATCCTGGAAAGAGCAAGTAGCAACACAATTCGATAAGTGATAGGGTTTACTTCCTCGAGAACCTTGAAAGGACCTAAATAGTGCAAAGCTAGTTTGGATGACTTTCCAAACTTTATGGAGCTCTTATGATGTTTAACCCTCAACAACACCTTTTCCCCTACTACAAATTTTTTGGGTACCCGCTTAGAATCTGTATAGCTTTTATGCCTATCATTGGCTTTTACTAGCCTTTGCTTAATAATTCCTACTTACTCCTCCATTTCGGATAAAATCTCTAGCACAAGGCTTATTCTATCCTCTAGCTTAGCTTATAGGAGTTTGAAATTTTTTGCTATACAATGCTTCAAATGGAACCATCTTGATTGCAGAATGATAGGAATTGTTGTATGCAAACTCAATTGATGGTAGGTAATCTTTCCACTTGTATTGTTGATCCATGCAATACATACTTAATAGATCTTAAAGAACTTGGTTAACCCTTTCAGTTTGTCTTCCCATCTCTAGATAATACGTTGAAATTATGTTCAATTGAGTCCCAAGTGAGGAGAACAAGGTTTTCCAAAACCTAGATGTCACATGAGAATCCCTATCCAAAATGATCTTCTCAAGAATCCCATGTAACCTAAACAAATCTTGTATAAATTTTTGAGCTATGACAAGAGCTCCATGGGTTAAATTCCCTAGTATAAAAGGCACCACCTTGGTAAACTTATCCACCACCACTATAATGGCATTGTGCTTATTTATTGATATAAGTAAACCTTCCAAAGACACTTAGTTACCTAGATCATCTAAGCATTCTATGGTTTTAGCATGGAAATCTACTTTAGCTCTATGCTTACGTAGCCAATTCATTCCTATGATGACATTATAACAACCTAAGGGAGATATGTACAAGTTTACTTCCGTTGAGAAACTTGGAAGTTCAACCCTTGCCTCAAATAAACATTGATTCATCATTGCTCTTGCCTTGTTTGCTTATTCTACAACCCAAGATTTTTCCATAAAACCATATTTCCTAGAAATTAATTAGCTACTCTAAGTAAACAAAAATTTTTGTCGCTCCAATATCAATAAGTATTGAAATAATTAATACCAAAAAAAATATTGAAGTTTCCACTAGGGTGATCTAGTATTTTGCTTGTCGATTTTCCATTGTTGCATGGATCCTTTTCTGAAATATAGCTCATTGAGGAGAAAGTGAGTTACCATGTGGTTGTGATCCTGATGGTTTTTTGGGATATTGATTAGTAAAATTATCCCCACCACATGTAAAACATCCTCTCAATGGTCTCATCTTTTTTGTTGGCATTTTAGAATTACCACCATTCCCTCTAGCTTTGTTATAGTTAGTACCATTGTTGTCATTGTTGAAGTTTCCTTGGTGATCTTTCCTCAGCTCAATTTTTGTGGGGTCCCTTGTCCCTCTGCCTTTGAAATTACTGACCCTCATTTAACTTCTTTAGAGCTTGATTAAATTGAGGCCCACCAAACTTCTTTCAATTCCTCTTTTGGTAGTTTGATATGGCTTTGAGCTTTTTCTCTTGATTGATTTCTTTCTCATATACTAGGTCCACAGTGGTCAGACTATGTACATCTACCTCACCACCTATTTGGCTATTTAGACCCATAATGAACTTCTTGATATGAAATTTCTCATATTTTTTGTATATTGGTGCATACCTCAACAGACAAGGGAACTTCTCCCAATATTCATTCATTAAAGAATCTTCTTGTTTCAGATTCTACAAATCAACGAGCTTTTGATTGAAGAAGAGTTGGGGTAGCCACTTCTTTTGAAAAATGTCAAAAAACTCATTTTAGGTAAACTTTAAAGAATTGATTCCAAGTTCCTTATTCTTATTCATCCACCAATTAGAGGCTTCCTCTGCTAACTAGAAGGGTCCCCAAACAACTTTGGTGACCTCTAAATAGTTCTTGATTTCAAAGTACTTCTCCATTCGAATTAATCAAGCCTTAGTTTCTTCTCCATTGGTGCTTCTTTCAAATTTTGGAGGGATAATCTTTCTCATGTCCCTAGATAACTCAATTGCAAAACGCTTCATTTTGGTTCCCTCAGAATATGATTGAGACCTATCACTTTCTTGATCACCAGCTTTAGTATGTTTTCGGGAATCCTCCCCTTCTTCCTCATTGTTGGGAACTTCTTCATCATTGTGTGGGACTTCTTTTTCCTCTCTTTCTTTTCCCCTCACTTCTTGTTGAAGGTTTCCTATCCTTGTTCTTGTTTCATCTATGATTGCTAGAATTTTGTCCAACTTAGCTTCGACACTATCCAAACCTTTTCCAACTTCTTAAATCCCTCTAGGATTAGTTCTTGTCCTAACCATTGTCTCAAGTAATAGTTATACCTAGTGTTTCATATTTTAATAAGATCCTATCATGGTTTTCTTTACGTATCAAAAACATTCCGAAAGAGAAAATATTCATACATAAGAAATTTCATTGAGGATCTCGTACACAAGTTTTGATAAAAACATAACTTTTTATTTATTCATAAGGATTTCAATACCCTTTCATTTACATTGAATGACTATTTTATGTATAACTCGAGGGTCTCTAAATATCAATGTTGGACTAACACTACATTCCACAAACATATCCCTAGAAAGTGGTAAAGAAGAAATAGATGGTTAGTAGTTGAATTTGGCATCATCTTTCATCCTTCTCTTCTCTTGAATAATTCATGAAAGGGCATGATTGATAGTCTCAACATCTCTTAGCCAAATGGTGTTGTTATGATTGGTTACCTTAATGGTATGAACAAGGGCTTATCTTTCCTTCTTGACCCATAGGTAATGCTCATTTCTTATCACTGATTTCCTAGTAGTCCTCTTGAGATGCACCATCCTGGCACAAGAATTTTAAAATATTATACTCATAATGTTGGAGGGGAAAACATAGTGAGCACATAGGTTACAGAGCTAAACTCAGTAGCTCCGATACCACGTGTAACATGTCCATTGTTCTACTAAATTTTTTTACTATGTTTTAACCTCAAGTAAATAAAATATGATGACAACACTTTAAGCAATAATTTTTTTCTTTTCAAATATAAACATAGCATGCACAAATAAGCATCTTTCCAAACTTTCCCATTGCATTATATCAAAGTATTACAACTTTCCAATGCATTGATTTCATAGTAAATATTTTTATGATAATATTTCTCTTTTATAATTTTTCCATAGTAATGGATACAAATATATATACAAGGCTCCTTAGATCTTATTGGAAATAGATATATGAATGGTCCAAGTGTCCTCCATCAAATCTTAGTCACCTACAGATGAGGAGAAGCATCACTCAAGCACTTTTCCACCAACCATGGACTCACTTCGGTCCCTACCACATCTACCTAATCGATAAGATGGCCCTCCCTTTGACGAAGAGATTGGCTTGGTAACCTCATAATAATATTAACATTACTTGAGCTTGGAGTTGTGTCCTACATATTTAGATCTATCACACAATGGATACTACCTACACATATGGCATTCCCTACCTATTATGTAAACCCAGATCACAATGAATTGGCACTATAAATAGTGGCAACTTACACTAATTTGGCCTCACCTTGAATTTAGAGTGGACATAATATACATCACCCACCTTCCGAGCTCAATTTTTTTTGACCATTCATAACCTATACTTAGGCTATCCCCTTATTCCATGGAGTAACCTTAACCCCAAGAATATCCTATAACCTCTTAAGTACACTATGACACTTCTTCTAAGTAGATCAAAGTAATTCTAGGACTCAACTAAGTTAGGAATCAACTATATAAGCTCTATTTTTAATATAGTATTTAATGCTATTATAAACACCCATTCCTTAATATGGAATATGTACATACACTCAAATATTAAATATCCCTAGACTGGGTACATCAAGAATCTTTCAATTTCACATAAAGAAGAGAATAACCTTTCTATAACAAAAAAATAAACAAATTCCCCAAGAAAGGAAACCAAAGACACACAATCTTTCCAAAAACATATAAAGCATAAAAGAATAGAAATTGGCTTGCCTTTATTTGCAAAGCTCCAAATGATCAAACTAGATTCCTAGTGTGGCCTTCCCAAAATCAACAAGAAATTCCCAACTATCTCTCTTCCTTTCTCCAAAAACTTACTCTCAAAAACCTCTCACAACTCTCAAAACTCAACAAAACAGAATATCAACAACTTAGAAAATAAGCATCAAGAGTGCATAATGCATCCCATTTGAGGGAGAAATCACCTCTATTTATACACAAATGTGAGAAACTATAGGCAAAAAACCAGATCTTAAACATAACACTTATCAATCAAGTGAATCAACTCAACAAGAAGAAGAAAAGGTGGCAGCTAAAAATATTAGATAGTGTGTGTGTGTCGAATGTGTAGAGTGGGTTACTCTAATGTTGACACAAACCTTAATGAGACAGTTTACATTCAAAGTTTGAAGCAAGTAAAACAAATCTATTCTTAATACAATCAAACCTTTCAAATACCTATCATTGTTCTCTATTTCTAAGGATTTATTAAACCATTTGGCCCTCATATTTCTATGTGCACAAAGGTTGTTAAAATGACTACCTAGAAAATGAGATTTGATGCCTAGTATGCAAGCTAAGATGATTTCTATGTGTGAATGTGTGGTGGAAGGATTAGTGGTATGCTCCTAAATGAAACAAAATGATGGAAAGGATAATGGATGCAATGAAAAATGAAGGATGATGTTGATGATAGATGAAGAAGTGGAGATAAGTGAGATAATATGCAACTATAGTGAGCTATCCATGATTATGCATATGCTCAAATGCAATAAAAAAGAAAACTGACCTAAAATGTAACTACGATGCAATGGAGAAGGTAAAATGTAACTATGAAGTAATTAATTAATCTAAGATGAGAATGCAAAGTAACACATAATATGAAAGCTAAGTATAAGACTCCATGAAAGCTCCAAGCTCCTACAAAAAACCTGCATGGTAACAATACTCAAAGTGTGGATGGAAAATGGCATTATAAAACTATTCCAATTTGTATCTCAAAATAGCATTATAACATTACTCAAAAGGTAGATCATAAATGCAAAGGATAAGGGGTGTATTTATAGAGTTTTGCAAGCATTATTTGAGGTGGCACCTATCAACGGTTCAGATTCAAAGGAGACAAGATAGATGGTGGAGATGAAAGGAATTCGGATGTTGTCCCCTTGACGAAGGGAAACATGCTATGTGTGTGAAGAGAATCGCTAGACCAATCGGAAGCATGCCAAATGTATGAGATTCCAAGTGTGTGAAACAAAGACCCATGTGCTCCAAGTTTGATGGAAGTGTTGGGGAATAAAGCCATGTTCTTTTTTCTTATTGGTGGAAGTGTGTGAGGATAATTCCAATTAATAATTAGGAATATTTATTTTCATGTGACCTTTATGAGGTGGCACATAAAAAAAGTTGTAGAAATGCGCTCTAATTCTTAATCAGGATTAGGGAGGATTAATTAAATAAACAAGTTTATGGTTTTTGGTTTATTTAATTTAGAAGAATGTGAATTAGGAGAATTAAAAGAAAAGTGAACAATAAAAATAAAGTGAGACTTTATTTATATGTAGTTGAGGTATTAATCAAATAGGTTGTATTTAATTAATTGAATGTGATGACCGTTTTTAGGTGAATACATTTTTCCCCTCTTTGAAGTGATGTGTCTACACGTTACTTCAAATAAGATTTTGATGTTGATACCCAAATGATGCAAGATTTTGATGCCCTAGATGATGCAAGATTTTGATGCCCCAGTTGATGTAGGATTTCGATGTCCCAGATTTTTGAATTTCAGGTATTGACAGATAGATGCCCCCTCGAGAGATAAATCAGTGAATGTAAGGATGTAAAAACAAAGTGTTGAATGATGTGATAAGTTCCATGATGCTGCAATGATGATCCAATGTCGATTCGGTGAAGGTTTGATGTCAGAGATGATTTATCTCTTGAAATGAAGTTGCAAGCTCTTTCTTTGAATAGTATTGATTAATTACCCATCCTTTTTTGTAAAAATGTGAAATAAATCCCACCCTAATTCCCTCCATTTTACCCTTAAAAGGTAAAAAGGGGTAAAATGGGATTCATTTGCACATTTTGAGTTTGGAGAAGCTGAAGATTGGAGAGCTTAGAGAGAGATCGTGATCCCATACCACAAGCATCATTTCGAGTGTCTTCGCCAACCTGATCAGCCTATTATCTCTGGACCTATGGTACACTTTACGAGAAACCTCTTTGTTAGTCACTTTCTTACCTTTTAATGGTATTTTAAACGTCATAGATGGATGTTGTAGCTTATGGGATGTTAGTTATGCACTTTCGAGTGATGTTTTTGTCATTTTTGAGTGTTTTTGAGCATGTTTAAGAGTTTTGGTACCTTTAGGGTCCCAAATGGCACCTTTTGCAAGCTTTAAATTCAAGTTTTCATGTGTTTTAAGAGTTTTGGTGCCTTTGGAGTCCCAAATGGCACCTCTTGCAAGGTGGAAATTGATGTTTTTGAACCTTTTTAGAGTTTTGGTGCCTTTGGGGTCCCAAGTGGTGCCTCTTGTAAGCTTGAAATTGGTGTTTTTGAGACTTTTGAGAGTTTTGGTACCTTTAGGGTCCCAAGTGGCACCTCTTGCAAGGGTCAAAATGCATGTTTTTGGGTGGTTTTAGAGTTTTGGCACCTTTGGGGTCCCAAGTGGCACCTCTTGTAAGCTTGAAAATGCATGTTTTGTGCTCCAACATTGTTTTGGCACCTTTGGTGTCCCAAGTGGCACCTCTTGTAAGCCTTGAAAACCTTGTTTTGAGTTGCATACTCTATTTTGGTGCCTTTGGGGTCCCAAATGGCACCTCTTGTTGCCTTGGAATGTTGTCATTCTTGTTGATTTGAGGTGGTTTAGCTTGTCTTTTGACCCATTTTACAGGGTGTGATTGTGGAAATCCTTTGGGGTAATGTTCGTAAGATGTCCTTGAAGTCTAGGAGTCATTGGTTTGTCATGTTTTGGATTGATTTCAGTTAGATTGTGGTATGTGCATTGTTCGATTAATGTTTTGCGTTATGATTTGATCTCATGATAGGCGAGAATCAAATGATAGAACTAGTTTCGTATCGTCCTCATGATAGGTGAGGAACGATAATAGGATAGATAGTGTATCATCCTCATGATAGGTGAGGAACGATGGTGGGATTAATAATAGATCATCCTCATGATAGGTGAGGAATGATGAGTTTTGATTGATAACAAATTGTCCTCATGATAGGTGAGGAACAATGAGTTTGAATGATAGTAGATCGTCCTCATGATAGGTGATGAACAATATTAGGATTGATAGCATATTGTCCTCATGATAGGCAGGGAATGATAGTAGGATTGACAGCAGATCATCGTCATGATAGGTGAGGAATGATAGTTTGATTGTTCTGATGTGATTTGATTTGAATGACTACACATTAGCTTGATTTCCTGATAAGCTTGATTGAACATGACATTGATTTATTGATTTGTGTTCATGATTAGGGAGATGGATATGTACTCTAGTCTTAGGAGCGATTCCTGAAGACCTAGAACATGATATGTTTTTTGTCATCAGCCAACTTAGAGATTATCTCTCAGTGTGGATTGACTTCCTTGTTAGACATTCCACAATATAGAATCAACAAAGGTTTATTGACAACTTTGGTAGAGTGATGGCATAGTGATCATAATACATTTCATTTACCGATGAGAGATGATTGTGACTCCCAAGGACATCTATTGTATTCTACGAATCCCAGTGATGGGAGAGATAGTAGTGTATGATAAGATAGAGTGGGGTGGGACAGCTGCATTGTGAATATTGTGTCGAGATGATTATGTTATTGGTCGATGGATCCCTTGGATTGAGATGATTAGCAGATATGATCCTTTGCCGTGTGTACTTTCTAGATTATTGGTGGATTCCATTGTCCTGGTCGTAGGTCAAAGGGATTTTCAGTAGGTTCGGGTCATGTACTATCACAGATGACACTTGATGGTATGAGGTACACCTGGGGCTCATGTATGTTAGCCCACTTATATCGATATTTGCATGAGGTTGTCTATTATGGTGCAATGAGTTTATCATGAAGCATCACATTATTGTAGACCTAGGCATGGGAGCAGATAGCCATCACTCAACCCATGGGAGAGAGACATCGACCAACATAAGCTAGGAAAGGTTGAGTATTAGAGGTGGGTTCTAGATGATTTGGAGACTGTCACATGGCAGACGTACTTGTATTGCAAATAGTGGCTAGAGGATTAGCTAGAGATGCCATATATGTTATTATCCCACTATCTGATTGGGCAGACACATGTTGTGCTTGATTGTTACTTGTATCTACAAGTATGTCAATAGTTTGGATAGGTTTAGGGGATGCCCCTAGGAGTTTCCCATTATGCAGAATGACGACAGGATGTGTTAGAGTGGGGCCCCTATGTATCATATAAGATAGCTTGTACCGAGTATTATACATTGATCCCTCATTTATGGGATTATGTTTTGTATATTGCAGATGCTAGGATGACCAAGGATTATTCAGATTTATTTCCTACACATCCATTTCCTAGATTTACTCATCCCAAGGAGCCAATACCGCCAGTTGATGGAGAGGGAGGAAAGGACGAGGGTGGTGATGATGGTGGATAGGGGGCTTGCATTGGTGATGAGGGTGTTTCTGAGGGTGGTTGCAGAGGTGATGATGGTGGGGAGAATGATGGTGGTGCAGTGGGTGATGATGGTGGGGAGAGTGATGGTGGTGCAGTGGGTGATGATGGCGGGGAGAGTGATGGTGGTGTAGGGGGATGATGGCGGGGAAGATGACAATCATCCATTGGATTTTACAATTTTGAGGCATAGGAGGAGTGTCACCATAGCTTAGGTGGTGCTTCCCAAGATTCAAATTGGGATACCCTCACAACAATAGTCAGCATAGATAACATCCTTACAATAAGAGATTCAGTCATTTAAGAGTGAGATAGCATAGGCTTGAGCACAAATTGTGTCTCTTTAGGATGAGTTAGGGCAGTGTCGGGCACAAATTGATATTTTTAGGATTGATAGAGGGACAAATAGGAAACAATTACAATAGTTGTAGGCACAAATGATTATACTTACTTCAAAGAGAGATGCCTTCAGACACCAGAGAGAGCAAGCTGAGGCTATTGCTGAGAGGATACAACAGATGACACCATCTGTAGGTACAATGGATTTCTTCAAAGAGATCAAACAAATTTCTCAGGAGTTGTAGTTTTACAAAGGTAAATATCATGAGTTAGTTCCTCTTGAGCGTCAAGAGAGTTTTGTACAGTATCATTCTGGCAGATCTCATTCTCGGACTACTAGCATGGGTGTTACACATCCATTTCCTAGGGATAGGAGAGATCCAGGTGCAGGTCTGTCAGGTAGCAGAGGTACCAATTCCATGAGAGCAACAACATTTGGTGGGAGCTCAACATAGCATTTTGTGATGTTCCTTAGACATTGTGTACACACCTTTTTGTGACATGTTTCCCATGATATAGTGCCCTTTTGGATTTTGATGTATCTCATCCTTCTTTTTTTTGGATATCCTTGTACATTTGGACATTATGACATTTTTGATGATATATGATATACATCAACGATTATGATGCATTTGATTTCCATGTTATGATATGCAATGTTGTGAATTTATTTAATTTCTATGTGATGAGAATGATTATGAAATGTGATGGATTTGTGATCATGATTTATGCAAAGTGATGAGATGATTATGATGTGTAATGTAATGTGATTTGATTTATTATGAAGTGTAATGTAAATGATGTGATTTATTATGATTATAGGATGCATCTGATTTCCATGATATGATAAATATTTTGATGTTATGATATGCTATGGATGCAATGATGATTTTTGTAATGATGAATGATGTAATGCAAATGATTATGTAGATACACTACTTCAAATGTTGAGGACCTTCAGCTTAAATAAGTGAGTCTGTCCAACTTCAACAATTTGTGGGAAGACTATAGTAGATTGATCTTTTAAGCTTCATAACTCTGATATATTTCCCCACTTTCTTGGAAATTTGAAGAGACTCACTTATTTAGGCATAGTGAATGCCATGATTGTGATGTTGGAAATGATATGCAGTGTACGTCCTTTATTATTTTCTTTTGTATTTTCTGGTGCAAATATCATGATGGAATGTATGGATGTAAATGAAATGAGAATGTTTTCTAATATGTACAACTAAATGATAATGATGTGTTTGTTTTTTTTTTTTTGGTTAATGTCCATTGTACTCAATCCATTAATAATAGAGATGACACCATTGTGAAATTGTTTCAGCAGTGAAAAACCCCATAAATACACATGCAATGCTAACATGAATGCAATCTAACTTAACTATGCAAATCTCGTTTTCAAAAGTTTTCATTTATATTAACCAATTTGGCGTGATTTTTATCATCATTGGGCCTTTAAAATGTTGAAAGTGAGTACAAGCATCGATGGCATATTTTAGACCAAGATGACCTGAGTAGTACTTCCATGATGTTTTAAAATTGCAAGTTAACACAAGCATCTAAGTATAATTAAACCAAGATGACCTGAGCATCACTTGCGTAAACAGACAAGAGTTAATCTTTTTTCTATGCAAGTTTAGAATGTCATTAGTGATACTTTGTAGCACACATCTCGCGACAACTTGCATAGTAATAATGATAAACTCACAGATAGCAAATAAAGAAAAATCACACTCCTTCCTTGCTCCTCTAGCTCAATACATCATCAAGGACTTGAGAGATATGATATCAAAAATCAAAGTAGAAAAATTGAACTTTTGTGTTTAATGTGATAAACCCTTGATTCAAAAAGATCATCATCCATTTGAATTTTTTGTTTGTAACATTGGTTTGACGACTGTTTTCCCATTGGTTCAAGCTCAAAGTTTATTTTCCCCTAGTGAGTGCAGGATTTTTCCCCTAGTCTAGAGTGAGACATGAAAATGATGACCAAGACCTAACCTAAAGACCTATCCTAGGGGCCTCGGGGGCTGATCAACAGATTACCCTTGCCTATGTTATACATGCAGAGACCATGTAGTTCAACTAATGGCATGACCAAGATTTATAAGATTAAAATATGAACATAGCGAACACCTAAAAGATTGACCTAAAATGTCTCAGGGGATAATCAAAGATCACCCTTTCCTATGTTCAAAGCTCAAAAACGACATAGTTTTAATAAAGACTATGTTTTTTATTTTTTGACTTTTTTGACCTGTTTTGGGATTTTCACATGTTTTGAATGTTTTTGGATTTTTTTATTTTCCGACCTTGAGAATGTACGAGAATCCAATCCAATGTAGGACATGCCCCTAGTGTGATATGATAGGAAAAACTAATTTTTAGAATGGGCCGAGTAATGTCAGGGAATACCATAATACAAACACTGGATCAAGCTATGATGCCAACATGGAAGCGTGACAGATGCAGAGATGGAAGCATGGTGGATGAATGATGCAGAGAAAGTCACGTAGCCCAAGATAGATGGAGAGTGATATGATAGGACCGATTGAAGGAACAAGATGCCCCACAATAGAGATAATGCAACCATGGATAAATGATAGATGAAAATGAAAGATTCACTACAAAAATGTCACACAAGCAACATATCTTTTGTCAAAATATGATAATGGTTGATTGATTAAGGTGCCAAGAATGATCGATTCCATAAGGCATGGTAATGATAACTACTTAGGATCACTGATTTCCTTTAAGTATGATAAGATTGATGATTATTGATGATTGTTGATGATTGATTGACAAAAGATATGAGGATTGGATTTTTTTTTACAGCTAGGCTCAAATATGATTTGCATGATAAGATTCAAGGTTGCAAAGGGACATGATGACATGGATTTTGATAAGCTAGGAGATATGGAATGGAAGAAAGCAAGGATAATGATAATGAATGGGATGATCAAGATCAACTAGATAAGATATACACACAAGGACCAAGCACTTTGCCCCCATTCCTCATCAAGACCAAGGATGGGAAGAGAGGATGTATTTATAAAGAATGGTGGGATATGGATAAGGTGAAGGATATGGTACAGAAGATATGGATAATGCGTATAGGATAAGATACATGATGTTCAAGAAGATCCTTAACTTTGTCAAGATCAAAGGTGGAAAAGTAAGGAATGAGCATAAAAGTGATAATGACCATGAATGATAAGATGGACGAAACTTGTCCCTAAGTGTAGAGTGCAAGAGGAATATGGAAGATAGGCAGATGAAAGGACTTAAGCATCAATTTTCAAAACCAAATATCTCTTTAATAAACCATGGCCATGGGGATTAGACTCATAAATGTTGGTAGATTTAGGGTATGATGGGATAATGGATAGGAGGTTGAAAGGTTTGTTGATGGATAGATGGAAAGGATGGAAAGATCAACATTGGAACACACCTTGAAGGGTGATGAAGTGATGGAGGAAAAATGGATTTGGAAGGTGACAGGATTTTATATGGAAGATTGGAGCAAGCTTTTGAATTAGCAAATTTGGGTGTCGATTTAGATTTCATTGCTTCTATGAGACTCTTTGGAATCCACATGATTTTTTACTTTGATATTTGCTTTGTGGGCCATTGTGGCCTTTGAGATTTTTCTCTTTGATTTATAGACCTTTGTGGTCTTGGGAATTTTTCTTTTTTCTTTGATGGGCCTTTGTGGCCTTTTTGATTTTTCCTTTGATTTTGGATCAAATTTTCTTTTATTTTTGCATGCCTCTTCAAGGAGACATGTTGATCCTTTGATACATGTGAATTTTGATATGGAAATTTTTGACATTTGTCACCCAAATTTCTTCCAAGAGCAATAGGAGAGATGGATGGAGATGAATGGTATGGAGGTATTATGGATGAGTGAGTGTAGGTAGAATTTTGAAAGGGCATCAAGGATGTGTGCCTTTGTTGTTCTTGAGGAATAGGATATGGACCTAGGATAGAGGGAAGGTTTGATGAACTAGGATGAGGACCTAGGATAGATGGAAGGTTTGATGGATTAGGATGAGGACCTAAGATAGATGGTAGGTTTGATGGACTAGGAAACTTAGGTGTATAACCAAGGCCATGGTAATATGGGTTTTCTTGAGCAAAAAGGGGTTCTAGGAAACTTTGTTCATGAAGGCCTAATCCTTTGCCTTTGTAGTTCATACTTTGATACATTCGTTTACCAATAAGATATGTATTGTTTGTGAAACAAGATGCAAGTCAATTTTGGGGAGGATATGATATGGATAAAAGGATGGGTGTTGGATGTAAACTAGAGCAGATGAAGGTGGAGGATTCCAATTTATAGGTGTGTCATTCATGAATAGCTTGAATAGGTGTGATAGGCTCTTGACATGGGGATGATGGGGTGTTCTGATCTTGACTTGGAAAAGGATCACGAGGTGTAGAAGATGGAGTAGCTTGCTCTTTATTGGGTATGGAATCATAATGAAGTGGTATGGAAGGGATATATTGATCTTGAGAAGGATGTACATCCTCATGGAATGAAGGGATATCCTCGAATGAAAGCATATCTTGATCTTGATGAGGAAGGGAATCATGAGATTTTGTAGAAAGAATATCTTGATCATTGGGTGATAGGATGTCATTAGATAGGATGGAAGAATTATCATGCTCTTGGGATGCAATGGAATCATGAGATGGTACGAATTCATTAAATGGGGTGTAAGAAGAACTTGGAAGAATACTTTTATCTTGAGAGGAAAAGGAGTCATTGTGGATGAAAAGCGAAAGGAGGGGATCATCATAAAATTATTGAGAGATTCAGTCTTGGTTAACAATTGGAAGAGCTTGTGGAATTTTGGTGTCATTGGATGAAGTGGAAAGAATGCTTTGATCGTGAGGTGTAGAGGAGTCTATGATAGCATGTTTTGGACTGAGAGATTGACATGGATCATTGGATGTAGAAGTTATGATAGAAGAAGATGGTTGGATGGCATCATTAACTTGGGTGAAAGAATCCTAAGATTTATTTTGACTCATGGGAGATGAAGATAGATGCATGACATGGTAAGATTGGTCAATATCACTTGTATTTGAGGATCGAGATTTTGGCTTATTGAAATTTTGCAAAAATTCAAAGACATTGAACTTGGATGATGTAGTTTTTGGTGAAGAAGGTGTAATGTCCATATTTTTGTCAAATGGAGAAGGGTAGATGTGTGGTAGTAAATATCTTTTTGTGGTTGTTTCCCCTTGCATATCCTAGATTTTTTGTTGAAGGTTTTTCATTTGATGAGCTACAACATTCAATTGATCCTCATCTATTTCAGCCATGATGGTTTGGATTTCACTATTGTGAGGTTCAATGTTGGGAATTTCAATATTGGGAGTTTCGATATCAAAAGTTTCACTACTCAGACTTCCTATGTTTTCTATTTCAAAGTTGGTTGTTCCAAGTTCCTTGTCCTTGAGTCTTCTCTTTTGTGATCTCGTTTGGATGGGCATACAAGTGTTATGATTTAAATTAAGCTTTGATCTAAGTTTGAAATAGTGCCAAGGATTACAACTAAGTCAAATGGAATGAAAATTTCTATTGATAAGACTAATCTTGATTTGATTGTGTGACTTCATTTTGTTGATAGAAGGATGACAAATCCTGAAGATGAAACTAGGTTTTGCATTCAAAGATGTGATAGATAGTGATGATTTAGGAACTTTAGAATGTTTAGATCTAAGTTTAGTTTGGACAATCACACTTTTAGAGATCAGTTTCGACATGTTTAGACTTCTAAGGAAACTAAGGAATGATCTTGAATTTAGAGTTTTGATTCAAGATGTGTAATTAAGGTACTCAAAACACTGGAAAAGTATTGGATTTTGACAATAGTACATCATGTATAACTCTAGATTATTTTTGCAAGCTCTCTTTTAAATTTAAAGGTCAACCTTTCTCTAAAGTCATAAAGCATAGACAAGCATTTTTTATGCTATTTTGGACTAAGAGGTTTGATCTTGGGTTTTCTAACCTTAATATTTTAGGAAATTATCACATAGACCGCATGTTCTAACTCTATTTTGTCTAAGGAATGGTTGAACACTGCTGGAAGGACTAATTTTCTAAAGATGGATGGACCTAATTTACTAACTTGTCTACCTCAATGAATGTAGTTCTGAATCAAGGTTTTCACTTTCAAAATGTAACATTTTTTTATGGTGTTTTGTTGAGTTTCATTTTGAAGACACATCAAGCAGAATATACACTCCTAAGGCTATGTAATACTGTATTCTTTTAGATTCCACATGGGTTTTACCCCAACCACACTATCTTTAGTAGATGAATTCAGAAGCTTGGATGCATGGGCTCCCCCTTATAGTGCACTCTCTTCTCAGGCTAACCAAGCTTGCAATCCCCATGAAACTCCTATGGTGAACCAATCACCTCAACTAAAAACTGCAAGACTGTGGATGCCTTGGCAATGACCGTCGCTACACCAAAGAATAGATAAAGGATTTTGGAAAATCTACAAGAAGGGTTTTAATATGGGCATTATGTTCATGGGGGATAATCCATACATCGAGAGTCCCTTTCTATCCATCTCATTAGAATTATCCTCGTGATATTTGAACTTTCCTCAAGTATCCACATTTATATCCTGATTGGAAGTCACTTGTCTTTAGTGTGTTATCAGTTGGGTCATTCCCTTGGGTGATTACTTTTTCCCAAAAGGCATACCATCTAGGATAAACAAAAGCAAGCAAGTATACCCATAGTTCAATTGATTTTTATTTTACATGAATAAAGAGATAACTCATGCCATATACTCCACTTACACTCGCACATAAACAAGAATGGGTCTAGCTTTTTGGATCACCCAGTTAAGGGGAGAGCATATGCCTACCATTCATCACATACAAAAGACATGGTATTCATTTTCCTTTAATTAAGCTAGGTTCCTAACTTAACCAAAATGAAACATGATATTCATTATCCCTTTACTTAAGCTATGTTCCTATCTTAACCAAAGGAAACAAGTAAATAACGTCCAACCCCTACAATATATTAGTAGTTTATGTTTTGAGTCTTTGACAATGAATCTGGGAAAACCTACAAATGCAAAACACAAAATGTGAGTTTCTGATTTTGATGATAAACTACAAGAGGCACCAAAATAGAGAAAAGAGGTGCCAAAACTCTAAAATTAGTGCATAATGGTCTCAAAATAGGTGAAAAGGGTCTTGGAACAAGATGCAAGAGGTGCCAAAACTCTGACAAGATGTGCCAAAATAGGTGCAAGAGGCACCAAAACTCTAAAAGTGACCCAAAATGGTCCCAAAACAAGTGAAAACAGTCCTAGAACAACTTGCAAGAGGTGCCAAAACTACGACAAGAGGTACCAAAAATAGGTGCAAGAGGCACCAAAACTCTAAAAACAACCCAAAATGGTCCCGGAACAATTGAAAATAGTCTCGGGACAACTTGCAAGAGGCACCAAAACATAGGCAAGAGGCACCAAAACTCTCAAACAGGTTAGAATGGTCTCAAAATAGTTGAAAATGGTCTCTGCATTGCTTGGAAGAGGCACCAAAATAGAGGCAAGAGGCGCTAAAAATCATAAAACAACCCAGAAATGCCTCGAAACAGCTCAAAATCACCTCCAAACTACTGTAAAATGTTCCCAAGTCATAAACCTTGAACCTACAATCATGAAACCATCAAAAAAGTTAGTAATAAGTGAGGCAAAGGCCCCATGGTGGGTGCCATTCTGCGCGTGGTGTCGAATGTGTAGAGTGAGTTATTCTAATGTCAACACAAACCTTAATGAGACAGTTTACATTTAAAGTTTGAAGCAAGTAAAACTAATCTATTTGTAATGGAATCAAACCTTTCAAGTATGTATCATTGTTCTCTATTTATAGGGATTTATTAAACCATTTGGCACTCAGATTTCTATGGGCACAAAGGTTGTTAAAATGACTACATAGAAAATGAGATTTGATGCTTAGTATGCAAGCTAAGATGATTTCTATGTCCAAATGTCTGGTGGAAGAATTAGTGGTATGCAAATGTGTGCTGGAATGATTAGTGGTATGCTCCTAAATGAAACAAAATGATGGAAGGGATAATGGATGCAATGAAAAATGAAGGATTATGTTGATGATAGATGAAGAAGTGGATATGAGTGAGATGATATGCAACTATAGTGAGCTATCCATGATTATGCATATGCTCAAATGCAATAAAAATGAAAACTAACCTAAAATGTAACTATGATGCAATGGAGATGGTAAAATGTAACTATGAAGCAATTAATTAATCTAATATGAGAATGCAAAGTAACACATAATATGAAAGCTAAGTATAAGACTCCATGAAAGCTCCAAGCTCCTATGAAAAACCTGCATGGTAACAATACTCAAAGTGTGGATGGAAAATGGAATTATAACACTATTCAAATTTGTATCTCAAAATAGCATTATAACATTACTCAAAAGGTGGATCATAAATGTAAAGGATAAGGGGTGTATTTATAGAGTTTTGCAAGCATTTTGTGAGATGGCACCTGTCAATGGTTCAGATTCAAAGGAGACAAGATAGACGGTGGAGATGAAAGGAATTAGGATGTTGTTCCCTTGACCAAGGGCAACATGCCATGTGTGTGAAGAGAATCCCTTGACCAATTGGAAGCATGCCAAATGTATGAGATTCTAAGTGTGTGAAACAAAGACCCATGTGCTCCAAGTTTGTTGGAAGTGTGGGGGAATAAAGCCATGCACTTTTTTCTTATTCGTGGAAGTGTGTGAGGATAATTCCAATTAGTAATTAGGCATATTTATTTTCATGTGACCTTTATGAGGTGGCACATAAAAAAAAGTTGTAGAAATTTTCTCTAATTCTTAATCAAGATTAGGGAAGATTAATTAAATAAACACGTTTAGGGTTTTTTGTTTATTTAACTTAGAAGAATGTGAATTAGGAGAATTAAAAGGAAAGTGAACAATATAAATGAAGTGAGAATTTATTTATATGTAGTTGAAGTATTAATCAAATAGGTTGTATTTAATTAATTGAATGCAATGACCGTTTTTAGGTGTATACATATAGTAAACACATGGACAACTAGATTTCACCACATAGAATGAGTTGCTCATTCTAATGGACAAGAAGAATAACACTCAGAAATGCAAGGTTAATGTTTCTACAGGTTGACTCATTTTGGCTAGCTTCTAATTTGACTATTTCTCTCATTCTAATTTGCTTCATATGTTGTAATATGTATTGCAAAATAGACTTCTAATAGGTTCACACTATTCATATATTAGTACCACATAAAAAATCACATGCCCTATTCATTTGGTTGCTATTTGGAAAAGACTAGGTCAAAGTTCTTGTATGTTGAATATTCACTTTTCGTTCATATTTTGACTTACTCTTGGTAGATTTATTTCACACATTGATTTTTTTTTATTCCATGCGCTTTTCTATAGCGATGCCTTGGTTCATATTACATAGCACTTAAATACTTTAAACAATTTCATTTTCTTATGCACAAACTCGTACTAATGTGCTATTCCTGTATTTCTATGTAATACATTTCATGTATATGCTACATCAATTATTTACTATGTGCTTCAATAAAAATTTCAACACTATCAAAACATTAATACATATTTAATATATATAGATTTATATTATATATACATATATATACACAACATAATATGTATATATATATATATATATATATATATATATATTCATTCATCATATAATCTCATTAAATACATTATTTGATATTTGAATTAGCATATTCATATGGATGTTTCCATTTATGTTGATACATGCATGCACATTAATACATACATACATACATACATATATACATACATACATACATACATACATATATAGAGAAAAAATTTATATATATGTGTGTGTGTGTGTTACCTTTGTTCGATCGATATTCCCATGCATATGGGTAATCTATCCATGAGCATGCGTAGGTACATATATCTACATATACTCATACACGTATTTACTCATGTGTAGGAGTTTATCATAGACACATACATATATACTTATAAATAAATTTTATGTATATATCTCATCAATTAAATATAAACACATAAAAAATAACTCACACATCACAAAGAGACTCAACACTTTTAACCCTCAAAATAAGAATGTTCATAAATAAAACCATAACCTCTTCTAATCATACACAATGGGGTGTAACAAAAAGTGTGAAGAAGCATGTGTGAGTATATGTGTGAGAATGTGTGTTGAAGGAAATGAGTCAAATAGATTTTTTTGAGAAGAGATTTTGAAGATATATATGAGTGTGAAAAGTGGTGTGGTGATAATTATTTAATATTTCTTGTCAAATATTTTGTTCAAAGGTTATTGCTTCACTCTTGGTTGTAAATATTATAATAATTGAGGGAGTTGTAGCTCCCTTTGGGTTGTAGCCCATAAAACTTGTTGTAAATCCTATTTCATTTGTGAGGTTGGATTTGGATAGTAGATCCAAGAAGCTTGCTCATTGTGGTTTTTCCATTGTTGGGTTTTCCACATAAATTTGGAGTTATGGTTGCATGCTTATGTGTTCTTTTACTTGTCATGAGTTTCATTTGATTAATTGATGATGGATGTAAAGAATTTGATTAAGTATTTTTTAACCCCCCTCTCTTATTACTTCTATGTGTTCAAAATTTGGTATCAGATTCAAGTGGCTTGATATAACCTAACAATTAAGGTAGATCTTGGAGCGGAACACATGGGAATTGAATTAATAACCAAGGATAAGAATCCTCTAGAAGATGATAAACATAAAGAAATGGAAATCTTTAATGAAGAATAATATGAGGTTGACTTTGAAGGAGAACTTATCTTAGCACTAGAAGATTTGGATGTGGAGGGAAATGAAAATGGATAATTTAAGATCAAAATCAAAGATTCAAAAGAAAAAATCATCAATTTAAATGCTCAAGTTGATGAAGGTGAAAGGGTTGTGTTGGTTTTTTTTTTAGAACCAAACTTAATCTGATTCACTATCTATGAATTTTCCACAATTCAATGGTAAATAGTGGTGAGGATTGGCCAACAAATAGGTACTAGCTTTCTAGGCTAGACCTCTACTCTTTGGGCTCTATGAAACCGAGGAGGGTGATCCTCACAATGTCTATATGGCACTCTTGTGTCATTTTATCATGAACATTGAAACAAATAGATGCATTCCTATCATATGCAAATAGACAAAATTCTCTAAAGATTTGGTTGACCCTTGAACGAATTTTTATCTAAAGCAAGGAATGAGTAGTACTTCATACCACTATACTACAATTACAGGTGCACCAGAGATTTTCATTAAGATTTGTGTTCTTTTTCAGGTATGGGTAGGCTCACTAACATCAAAGATAACCAAATAAATGGACCAGTGCTTTATCTATGGGTGACAGACTCATACTTGCAATATACTATAATACATTAGCAATGGAAACAAGTATTTAAAGACTATTGATATAGTGATTTTAAATATATGAACTCAATGTATCTAGAAATAGAAACTACTTAGTAATCCTTGAATTTCATCTCACAAACCCATGATTTCATTTAAGCATTTACTTAGCTCTTTGAACTAAAGAAGAAATGAAATCATACATTCAACCAGAGTGATTGAAAAAAAAAAAAAAGAACCTTGATACCTTTATTCATAATTCAAAAGACAAAATACAGAGGAGAGAAACTAATCCATAATGTGCAATTATCATTCATACACCATTGCTACTATAAAACCATTAAGTCAATTACAAATATGAATGCATCCCTAAGAATCAACACTACTCAATTTATTGTGCTTGAATCACAAAATTACTTATACAGGAGCTCAAAATTTCTTTACCATCAAAAGACCTATGTAATTGGCCTTGAATTCCCATTTATAGAAACATGGGAGCAACAAGCATCAGGAAAAATTATAATTAAAGTTACATTTACATTTGATAGATATTTCAATTTTAATTTCAAAATTCCCTAGACAGTTATATTTGCACCTTACAAAGTGAGGGGAAAACACATAAGACAAAAATAATTTTCATTGCTAAGGAAGATACACCCACCCTCCAAAAGGAACCTTTCATTCATTGCAACAACATAAAAATATCTTCCTCACGAGCCAAAAGTGTTATCCACATGTGCGGCCACTCAACAAAACTTAAAAATCAAGAAAAGCAATAAAAGAGAGAAGACTGACCCATCAAAGTCAACATTTATGCCACCAATCTTCATGATGTGGAGAGAACAATATTTTTCAATAATTTAGCAAAATCCTAATCAGTACTATTTCTAGGCTATACATTGTTTCCATCATGTTTGTTATTCACCATGTTTTTCATCACCTTCTGAACCACATGTTGTATTCATCTTTAGTGGATCATTTCATGTCCAGTAAGGTTTGCACCTTTGCACTGTGTTGAGTGCACCTTGTGTCAATTAATTATTTTCCTTCTTTTACAAATACATCCATTTTCATTTCAACTCTAGCCATGTTGTCAATGTTATGATTTAGCATGGAGTAATCAATTACAGTTAGCATCATCTTATCCCATGAGAGAAAATTTCCTAGCTCATCATTTCACTTGGCGAACTCCTTTAAATCACCTTTATCATCTAGTATTTTGGGCATGCCATTCTCCTCCATTTCCCTAAACATTCTTAATTTTTTTTGAAGTTGCATCCCTAACTTCCCATGAAAGATTGTAATTTTATTTTTTAGATCAATGGCCTATAATATCTCAATAACATTAGTAGGAGTTTTAGGATCTTCCTGCATCTTAGGCATCATTTGCTTAAGTGTTCTTACTTTGATGCTTCATTTTCTCCACTTAGTTTGAAAATCCCTCTAAACCTACAAAAGTTTGATGTTAGCCTCATGGATGTTCTTGTAGGCAACCCACAAATCATCAACTCTATTGACCAATTTGGTCACTCTATGCTTCCATACATCTTCAAAAATATCATTTACCACTTTAACTATTTCTAGTTTCTCTTTCCTTGTATTCTCCTTTTTTGATTTCAAATATTGATTCAAATAATTAATTCTCAATGACAAGGTCTCTCTATCCTATGTAGACAAGTCTGAGGTAAACTTGTTGGAAATAGTATACCCCTTTATTCAGTGGCAAGCACTTTATTATGTTCACCTATAATTTTTTTGTATTTTTCCAACAACTTCTTATAGTTAGCCTCTACAATCTAAGTAGTATCTGCAGTTAACATTGAAGGATGCATTGTCAATTGTGCAGTTGTAGTGGTAGTCATTTTTGTGTCCCTTTTGATAACTATTACTCCAATCTCCTTTTCCATAGAATCTATAACCTCAGGCTTCCAATGTTTGGTGCCATAGACAAAATGGAAAATGTATGCAACTTGAGACTAAAACCTCAGCCGAAAACCTTATTGTCAAAAACCTCCTAAGAAACAAAGGCATCTAGGTCCTTCCTAATTGCATCTAGTGCAATAGTAGATGATATCTCCCATCCAAGCAATAAGATCACCTCACTTCCTTTCACCAATGTTCTTGCCTCATTTGGTGACATTCCAACAATTTCCTGTATTAATTTATCCTCCTCCTTCTCAACCTCTTCTTGTAAGGATGGGTCAACTTTCTCTTTTTCTTCCTCAATCCTTCTTTTAATGTTAGGGCCTTTTATATGGATGAAAAAATCTTTGAATTATTTGGTCTTGAAAAAAGAATCATCACACATGAAGTCATCACAGGCCTTTATTCATACATCATCATCCTTGGCCTCATGTATTCCCACTTTACAATCCTTCTAGGAGGAACCACTATATTCAAAAAATCATCTTTGTCTTTAGTGAATTCTTGATCCACCTCCTACTCCATGGGAATGTGCTCTCTAGATACCTCTGGAACTTGAGCCTCACCAATCTACTCGCCTATTGAATAAGCCACTTATGGAGTGATTGCAAGTTATCCACTTGTCTCTTTTTTTCACACATGGATGCCTGGACAAAAGGATTGAATAGGCTATCTCTTCAATAGTGCATCATGGTTTTCCTTGGCCACCATGGCCTTAATCTCAGCTTGCTTTACTTTCTCAAATAAAATCTTATCATTAAACTCACTAAGCATTAATTTTTCCTTCACAAATTCATCCTCTACCTTCGAATAGGGGCTAGCATAGAAAGATTTTTCCTTCAACATATTTTCTTCAATTGCACATATCCTTCTCCATGCATTCTTCCTTGCAATAACTTCTTCATTAGAGGATAAATTTCTAATCACATCCTCTTGAAAGAGGAACACATGATATTTTCCTGATAACCCTCTTGCTTTACTTTCAGTAGAGATCACCCCCTTAGGGTCACAAAACCTTATGACTTCTTGTTTCAACCTGTAATTATTTAATAAAGAATGAACCTCTCAATTCCTTCCTTTGAGGTATAGGTGAAATATACAAATCCACTATCAGGGTTCACAAGAGGTGGCACTAGGGTTCCATAAAATATGATTGTTGTGTAATTAGTATGAAGATACCAATCTCCCCAATTGAATTTGTGTTTAATTTCCTCTTTGTACTCCATGAGCCTCAAGATTTCCTTGACACCTTCTGAAATTCTAGTCATGGGCTTCAAACCCAACTATTCCAACACCAACAACTTGAAAATATTGTAAAACATAGTGTAATCAGAATGTGGACAATGCACATCCCAAATATGTATCCACATTTGCACAAGAAACTCATTGTCCATGTTATCTCTTTCCCTTAATTTTATATGATTTATCATCACCTTTCTACTCTTCCACAACAGGAAGTGCATCAACAAAGAATAGTGTCTGCATGACAATGGAGGGTTGCATCTTTCAATTTCATCACGTCTTCATGCAAATGCTTATCAATGTAGGACACACAATTCCAAACCCTATTCTAATGCTTATTTTGAATATCAATTGCTAGGGTCATCAGGGAAATATTCATCTTAATATCATACTTCTTATGCAAAACTTGACACAATGCATAATTAGTTTTCTTGAAACAATCTTTAAAATTAGCACAATCAAATGGTTCCACTTCAAGGGTACTAAAAGGTACACCATTCTTTTTCAATTCACACCTCCTATGTATGGGAAAGACACCCTTCCTATACCCAAACTTATTCTGCCCATATTCATTGTATAGCTTTTAAAAATTGAGGGACTCAAAGGCGGCTAGATTCAATTGAAAATCCTCCATTATTTGACTTGCTAAGATTACCATCATTAGGACAATGTCTAGAAATATCTTGGTTGTTCTATCCAGTGGATCATAGAACCTTGCTAATTCAAGCATTAAATCCACCTCCACAAATACATTAGGAAATACCAACTTGCCTATGTAACAAGTCCATAAGTTGTAGGTAGGGGTGATTTGCAGTTCTCCTTTTGAAAGCATAGTGAAACAAATCCCAGCCACTCTATGGAAATGCTACATCACCAATCCCAAAGGGAGAGTCCTCAAAGTGAGACGTCAAATCCCCCTCACCAGTTTTTATTTTTCTTACCTTATTAATTTCTATAGTTAGGTTCTTAGGGGGTTCTTCCATAAACCTAAGATGATCTTTCTTTACAATTCTTTTCTTTGCAATATTTTCCACTACTTTAGGGTTGGGCTGGTCATTTTGGCGTTTGGGTCTTTTAACCCTTTTTTGAGTTAGTTTTATTTTAGGTTTAGCTTTAGACCCACTAGGTTCACTCATGTTTATTACATAATAAAACTAGGGTTTCGAATAATGGGCGATTATAACAACAATTACATAGTTCACAGGGTTTAGATTGAAAAACAACAGATTTTAACCTCTCTACCCCAAACCCTATAAACAATAACATCAACTCCTTTGAACAGATGAAAATATAATTTTAATCACCAACCCTAGGTACTCACCCAATTCCTAGACTACTCAATGCACAAATTACCCATAGAGGTCAATAAATTAACATACCTGGGAAAATTAGCTGGTTGTTCTTCAAAATTCACCATACTAGGAGCTTTCCTTTCTTCTCTTCTTCACTTAGCTAGTTTCACCACTCATGAAAACTGCAATTGTAAAAGAAAAATACTCAAAAACCCTCTTTATGACTCAGAATTGGAGTGCATTTTCCATTAATGGTTGATTGATTTCTCACGTGAATGAACTAACAAGTAGCCATTCCAATTTAAACACCATCCATCGATCTCTATTGATTTAAAACACAATCAACATCCCTCCTTAATCATTGCCACATGATTTTTACAACTATGCTTTAAAACAACGATGGTTCCCTAATAAATTTCCATGTAGCCATCCACTAATTTATAGTACATTTTAGAATTCATCGCTCATCACAGTAATTCCTTGAAGTTTTGTCCAAAATTCGGTGATGAGCGATGACACCTTGTGGGAGAGAATATTCCTTGGCATAGCCCTCATTTCTTATCATAGAAATGTGACAAGGTTGCATTTATATTTTGATGAGGACTTTCCAGTGATGCTACAACATAACCACACGCCATCACACATTTCCATAACTGACTTGAAGTTGAGAGTGCTTTCAGCGATGGGAAAAACAAGCAATAACACAAAATTTTAACAAGTGGCATGATCACACCGCTCCACGTAATACATTACTATCTCTCATCATGGTAGTTGAAAAAGGCCCTTAAATACTTTTGTGATGAAGTGACAAGGAAAAGATAATGTCCATCGCACTTCACTAAAGTGGAACTGGGAAGATGAAACACTTCAACGATAAGAGATATGAAAGGCACACAACCATATCGCTCATCGTGGTAATCAATCATGAAGAGTAGCAACTTTCTATGACATGCAATGCATAAGAGAACCATTAGGACCATCGCTCATCACGGTAATGAACCTAATGATAAAAAAAACTTCAGCAATGAGTGATCACTTAAGTATCTAAATTTTGCATGTGCACTAAGTTGTTTTAAAAGAGGAGGTCTCCTAGGACAATACACGATAAGGTCTTAAAAGAATTAATAAAATTTTCAAAAAAGGATGTAAAGGCCAAACAAGGTTGAATGATCAACTTTATAAAATGAACTAATTTCAAGAACCTAGGAATGTGAAAAGGTTTAACAATGGGTGTTAAGAGATCCTAACCACAAAGGAGTCAGTCATTCTACATACCTTCTTGACTCAAGTTTTTTTTAACATGATAAAAAATGGGTGATAGTAGGTCAATAGATAAATAGACCAAAAGAACAAGGGTTTAAGACAAAGTAGAAAATCCTTCAATGTAAAACAACTCCTCATATAAAACCCTAAACCCTAGTCACAACCGACCAAATAGACACCTAGGAAAATGCCTTCTTCAGACCAGTGGAACATGAAATATTTTTGAGGGTTCCAACCAGTGGCTTCGACCGGGGATGCATGCCTCTTGCAAGCATGGAGAGATTTTAGATCTGATGGTTGAAGTAGACCAAGGAAAAGAGCACCAAAAACCAAGGACTTTCCTGGACAAGGCAAGAGACCCAAACCAAAGTAAACCACATATATACAGTTACATTTACAAGATTGTACAATGTACATGGAAAAGAGCATATTTTGAGAGAAATATGGCTTCAAGAACTGTCCATGTACTAGCAATTCTAGAAGTTCACTTGTTGAACTTTGAAGGAAGTATGAATCTTCCCCATGTGTTGGATATCAGATAAGGGCTTAACCACAATGCTTTAAACTTTCCATGCTTACCCTTGATCCCTTGTATTCCACACTAGTACCATACTATCCACTTCAAAATTTCTAGGAGAAGCTTTCTTGTCATGCAAGTGTTTGAATTGTTGTTGCATCTTTGCACTTTTTTTATGAGCTTCTCTTCTAGTCTCATCCAACTGTACAAGATTATCAATATTTTTCTGCATATCATCATAAATATTCTCATCATTCTCATGTACAAACTTGTACATCTTTAGCAATTTGTTTTGTGGTAGTCAATAATCCAAACCATACACTAAACCAAATGGCTAATGACCAATAGCTTTCTTCACAGTAACCCTATCAACCCACAATGCCAACTTAGTTGTGAGTCCCAACCATTCTTATTCTTTTCAATTACTCTTTTAATAATCTTCATTAGGCTCTTGTTGCTAGATTCAACCTGACCATTCCATTGAGGATGGTAAGGGGAAGAATAAGAAAATTGTATGCCATGTTTCTCACAAAAATCATTTAACTCTTCTAACCTAAAGCACATAGCATTATCAAAAATAATTTTCTCTGAAACTCCAAATATAATGAGAATGTTGTTCATCAATAATTCTATCAAAATTTTACTTGTTTCCTTCTTTGTGACAATTGCTTCCACCCACTTTGTGAAATAATCAATTGCAACAAGAATCCATGAATACCCCCCACTAGATTTTTTTGCTATTTCACCAATGAAGTCTATACCTCATTGTTGGAAAGGGGCCTGAACAAAATAGGCCTAAGTGGAAAACTCCTTGAGAATGCCAATTTTCCTACAAACCTATGGAAAGCATCACAAGTCTTGAAAACTTTTGGGCATCTTTAAAAATAGTGGGCCACCAGAATCCTACCCTCAATATCTTATGAATAGTTTTCTTAGCCATGTAATGGCCACCACACACTCCACTGTGCATTTCTTACAAAAGCTCTAGTGCCTCATTTCCATCCAAACACTTGAGCAACACACCATCTAGGCTCCTCTGCCACAGTTCATTATCAATAATTACATATTTAATGGCATGCAACTTTAGTGTTCTCTTTTCATTATCAGCCATATCTATAGGGAACTGCAAGGTTTGTAAATACTAGACAATCCTTCTATATGAACCACATGTTTGCATACCACAGATGGGTGTAACATCAATAGATTCCACTTGATTTATCTGATTTTCCTCCAAGTTAGTTTCTGCCATCATCTTAGCTAGACCTTGTCCTCTAACTAACTTGTTGATCTAAACATCAATGTTGAACTCTTGAATCCTATTGATCCATCTGCACCTCTTGCCTGTAATTTCTTGTTGAGTGAAAATGTCCTTCATAGTAGCACTTGGTACAAAGGATATGACTATAGCTCCCATCAAATAGGTTCTGAAATTCTTTAAAGCCCTGACTAAAGCATACACTTGCTTCTCAATCGTAGCATATTTGAGTTTTGTAGCATGTAAAGACTTACTAAAGAACACAATGGGCTGTTCAAAGTCCTCGTCATTTTTTTGCAACAACACAACAACAATAGTATGGAAAGAAGAAAAAGAGAAAATATGTGTTGGTTTAGAAAAATTGAGAGACTTCAAAACTAGAGCCTCTTTGATAGCATACTTTATGCTCTTGAATGCTTGACTAGGCTCCTCACTCCAAACCACCTTGTTGGTGTAAATAAAGTCTTGTACCTAGTTAGTTCATTACTAGGGGACTTATTTACATCTTAGTTAAGTTTATTTAGGTCATAGGAAGGAATATTTCTAGAAGATGTTAGTTGTCATTAGTTGTTATCTTATCCTTTGACAACTACTACATGTGAACCTAGGTAAGTGTGATTAGTTGTCTCATGTCATATGATTAAGACACTTTTCATAATCCTATGACATCTTGCATCTCACCTTGGCTATATAGCCAAGGGGTTTCTCTCATTTGTAATCAACAACAATCATATCATTGACATTGAATACAATTTATTCTTGTCATATTCATCTCTCTCTTTTTGTGCTTTCCATTTGTTCCATAGATCTTGGTAGCCATAGCCAATTCTAACATGGTATAAGAGCAGATTGGGTGCCATTGGAAAGTCTTTTTTTGAAGAGAGATACCAGATTTGGGGGTGTTCCATTTTTTGGCTTTTTATTGTAGGTTCAAATCGGAGCTTGCTGGTGCAAATCTAAGCTCACCATTGCGTTCAGAAGGTTCGAGAAAGTTGATTTTGCCTTTTGTTTCATCAAAATTGGATATATGAGGCCAAATGTATGAGGGTTTGAAGCTGAAGAGTAGTTGCTAGATCCAAAAGGTAACTACATTTTTGGAGCATTTTGGGTCAAATCTGACCCTACCATCGCATCCAGAAGGGCCAAAAATCCTAAGATCAAGTATCAATTTGTCCAATTCAGAGCAAGTCATCTGATGAGGCAAAAAAAAATTGCTCAAAGAGCTGTATGGCCCCCCAGTTGTCATAATGACAGCATTGGTATGAATTTTTTGATAAAAAAAATTATTTTATTCGCGGAAATCTTTTGAAAATTTTTTATGGAAATTTTCATTTTTAGCAATTAAATTTCATTGTAAAAATTTTGAATTGAAAAATTAAAAAAAAATTCAAAAGTTTTTTTTTTAAGTCTGTGGGTTGTAGATTGGTATAGTAGACTGTACCACGTACCACCCTATACCTTCCATAGTCTGCGGGCCCCATAGCCACGTAGGACCCACCAGCAACCACCGACTGGTGAAAAAGCAGGTTATAGGGCATCTCTGTACCAGCAACTGGTTAAATCAAAAAAATCGGCCGACAAATCTCAAAACACTAGAAAACTAAATATTCAGTTGGGCATCTCACAATTCTAATAGGAGAATATACTAGTTGTGTCTTGAAGATTCCCAAGATTCTAAAGCATATTCCACCAGAGAATATTCCGTTAGCATCTATCAAGATTTCGGGGTCGGGCTCATTTTTCTGGTGATGGATAGGCGGACGTCAAATTTAATCGCATGGTTTGCTGACGTCAGCAGATTAAAAAAAATTTCCCCCCCTCTCCAATTGCATTTTCAATTTTGAAGGCGAAATTTGAAGCTCAATATCTAAGTCATTTTGGCTCCTTTCTTAGAGATTTTATTTTTTATTTGGGCTAATTTTTCATGCTCTACACAGTGGTGCAATCAGTTTTTAGTTTTGGTGTCTGGTTTTTTCCAAAAAATGCAGATTCTCACAGGTGTTGCTACTTCGTCCTCATTTTGGGAACTTTGGGAGCTCATATCTTGCTCCTACGGTAACATTTTTGGGTGCAATTTTTTTTAAAGTGCATGATTTTTTGTGTACTTCTCAGTGGTATGATCAGATTGATCTCATTTTGTACCAAAAATTGTACTTGATTTTGTGGCCTATTTTGGTATTTGCATGTACCAAGATCAAAGACCACTTTGTTGTTTTTGGAAAGTGGCAACTGTAAACGCACTAAATATAAAGTGCCAAATCAAATATTGCTTGGGGGGGTTTTTGATTGAGTGATTTGGGGGGGTAATCTTGTAGTGGTTGCTTGCATTCTTTTGCTTGGTTTGTGTTCTTGCAATGGGGAAATCTCAAATTGAACTCCTAAATCCACATAATTATGCTACATGGGGAAAATCAGTATGGAACTATCTCATGATGAAAGGTCTAATAGGTCATCTAAAGAACACAATTCAAAAACCTACTAATGCTAAAGAATTGGCAAGGTGGGAGATTGATTGTAAGAAAACACTTGGATGCATATGTTCATTAGTCTCTTTTGATTTGCAATTTCATATTGAATCATGTAATACACCTAAAGAGGCATGGGAGACTTCTAAAAAATTGTATGGTAAAACAGATAAGATTAGAGGTTATCAAATTGACAATGATTTGATGAATCTTGATCCAAAATTTTTTGACCACATCCAAGACTACATCTCCAAAATCAAGCAACTAAGAACACAATTGAATGAATGCAGTATTGAAAAAGAGGATTTAAAATTGATTCTGAATGTGTTATCCAAGCTTGGTCCTGAGTATTCAGTGTTTGTTTCTGGCTTTCATACCCATTGACTTTCTATGGGAGCATCATATGTTGATCCTAAGTTTGATGACTTCTCAAATCTCTTAATCCAAGAGGAAGCTAAGTTAATGAACATGGGTTTGATCAAGTCTTCCAAGCCACAAGCATTAGTGACTAGTGAGTCAAAGGTACAGAAAGAATCAGGGAATCTTGATAAGAAGCAAAAGAAGAAAAAGAACAAGCCACATAAAGAATCAAAATCCTCATCTTCAAAAGGAGAAACATCTAAGAAGGAGAGGCATTTTTGTGCATATTGCAAGAAGGATGGACATGAAAAACACTATTGTTATAAGAAGGATATTGATGAGTTGAAAAATATTCTCAAAAGGAATCACATTGATTTTCCTTCTAGAATGTCTGAATCTTCTTCTCCTTCTACTTCAAAATAGTCTAAAAAGGAAAAGGTCAAGCATCTACATTAGGATATAAAGGACAAGCTCTTTGTGCTCTTTCAGGTCCAGGATCAGGGAGATGACTTCTAGATTCAAGAGCATCACATCATATGGCATCTTCATAGACCATATTCTTTTCATTTCAGACTTGTACTATGTCTCATATCTTGATGGAAAACAATACATACATGAGTGTAATAGGGAAGGGATCTATTAGCATTGGGGGCAACACTTTTTAGGATGTCTTGTGTGTTCCTCATTTGATGAACAATCTTCTTTCCATATATCAAATTACACATGGTGGAGATGGGAGAATTGTGGAGCTCACTCCTGATTCTGTCATCATTCAAGACTTGGAGACTAGAGAGATCATTTCTATTGGGGTGGTTGATCATTCATCTCGGTTGTATACCTTTGCACAGTTTGCTTCTGATGGTGACATTGTTCCTTCAACTGTTGATCACATACACCATGATTCAGAGGAGACATTTGGCTTCTTGAACTTGGGAATTCTTACATCAGATCCATTACTTGAGCCATGCATTTCATCTCCTCCATCTACTATTTTACTTTATGATGCTTGTGTTGCTACAATTTTGGCTCCGAGTGATTTAGTGCAGTAGGAAATACATAGTCTTCCAGATATGGCTACTTTGGATGGCTTCTTGATAGGTATTTCAAAATTCTTTGTGGAGTCTCATCTTGCAGATTTGGAGGACACCATTGATGACATTCATCCTCTGTTTGATGAAGATGCACCTTCTTCCGTTGTTGTGAGGGAACACCTTGACCCTCTTGTTCATTATTTGCATGATCATTCTTCACAAATTGGTGTGAGTGTGGATACTTTTGGACAGTATTTGGAGGAGGTTTATTTGTCTTTAGAGGGGATATCCTTGTCTTTGGATCATATTCTACATTCATCTCTACTAGATGTTGGATTTTCCTCTTTAGCAGTGTGGCCTAGAACGCCTGTTTGGAGTGTGTCAGCTTTCGGCATTCACATGGAGACACTTGAGCATGCTTCAGAGACATCATCCATCATCCATATTCTTGATATCTTGCATACATCCATGGTTTTGTTTCTTCCTAAGGGGAGGAATTTTGTTCGGCGAGATTGGATCATCTTTAGCATTCGATGTCGAGATTCTACCATCATTGCAGGAGCCTGAACATTGAAGGGGGGCTGCCTTGTCTCTCTTCTACTTTTCTCTTATGGGGGGTTCTTTTTCCTCACATGGGGTTTTTACCTTCTCATTCTTCATTGAGAGAATTTCTATTTTTTTATTTCATCTCTCTTTTGGGGAGGATTTTTGTCCCACTAGGTTTTCTCCTTTTCTCTATTTATGAGACCAAATGGAAAGCACAAAAAAAGAGATGAATATGAAAAGAACAAATTGTATTCAATGTCAATGATATGATTGTTTCATGTACAATGAGAGAGACCCCTTGGTTATATAGCCAAGGTGAAATGCAAGAAGTCATAGGATTATGACAAGTATCTTAATCATATGACATGAGACAACTCATCACACTTACCTAGGTTCACATGTAGTAGTTATCAAAGGATAAGATAACAACTAATGCCAACTAACATCTTCTAGAAAGATTCCTTCCTATGACCTAAGTAAACTTAACTAAGATGTAAATAAGTTCCCTAGTAATGAACTAACTCTAGGTATAAGACTTTATTTACACCAACACGCCCCCTTAAGTGCAACTTAGGGAGTAGCAGATTATTATGCAAATGACACAAAGATGCAAGAATGGGTTCCAACTACAAGGCCATGTTAGGTACCCATGTACATATGCAATGCAATGCAATCTCTTACAAACAGAGAAAAGGAGAAAACCCAGTGGGACAAAACTCCACCCAAAAAGAGAGATGAAATACACAAAGTGAAATACTCTCAATGAAGAATGAAAAGGTAAAAAACCCATGTGAGGAAAAATTATCTCATTTGTAATCAACAACAATCATATCATTGACATTGAATACAGTTTATTCTTGTCATATTAATCTCTCTTTTTGTGCTTTCCATTTGGTCCATAGATCTTGGTAGCCATAGCCAATTCTAACACACCATTTCTCCCCTTTTTAACATTTTGGAGATAGGTCTTGAGATCTCTACAAAATTCGTTACAAATCTCCACAAGAAGTTGATATGACCAAAGAATGTCTGAATACCTTTTACATTATTTGGTTGGGGAATCTATTCTATGGCGGCTACCCTCTCAGGGAAAATACTCACTCCTTCCTTGGACACAATATTCCCCAATAATTTTCCTTCAGTAACTCCAAAGGTACACTTTTTCAAGTTGAGTGAAATTCCATATTCTAATTCTCTAATGAATATCTTCTCCAAGTGCATGCAATGGTCTTCTTCTTTCTTGGAGTAAGCTATCAAATAATCCTAGTAGATTTCCAAGAACAAGCCAATACAATTAGAAAAGGTTACATCCATAGCCCTTTGGAAAGTAGCACTTGCATTGGTTAAACCAAATGGCATCCTAACATACACATAGGTGCCCCATGGATTTGTTAATGCAATCTTGTATTGCTCAAACTCCTTCACTTTTACTTGGTTATATCCAAAAAAACCACCCATCATAGATAATAACTCATAGCTAATTACCTTCTGCAACATGGCTTCCATGTTTGGTAGTGGATAGTTATCCTTCCATGATGATATATTCAATTTTCTAAATTCCACACATAATATTATATCACCATTTTTCTTCCTAACTAGCATTAAATTAGACACCCACGAGGAATTCCTAATAGGTTTTATGATGCCAATAGCCCTTAGCATAACCAATTCCTCTTGCATTTTTGGAGCTAAGGTAGGATTGATGGGCCTTTGCTTCTACCAAGAAAGGCTTGGAATTTTCTTTTAGGGGGATTTCATGTTGGAACAATTCCTCTATGTATTCCTTCAGGTCATCATATTACCAAGAAAACATGTGCCTGTATTTTCTCAATAAGGTAACCAACATTGCCTTGATCTTGGGTTTCATCTTTTTCCCCACATACACCTTTTTAGGGGTATTTTTCAGTCCCCAAGTTCACTTCTTCCAGGTTCTCTAGATCGGTGACAGTTGTTTTAACCTTGCTTTTGTCTTGATTATCAAAGACCCTCTCTAATGCCACAAGGCCTTTAGGGATTGTATTTTTCTTTAGCTAAATGACTTCATTCCCAAAGGTTGTATCCTTACCATCTATATTTTCAACAAAATCCCCAAAGTCAATCTCCTAACTTTTATATTCATCAACACACTTTAAAAACTTCAAAATATCTTCATCATTATTGAATATTTTTCAATTCTATACATTATCAGGGATTGATGGCCTTGCTTGTACCTCAACCTTGGAGATAGCTACAAAATTTATGTCATCTAGTCTAAGTGCAATATTTGCAAGAAATTCTACCACTCTGTTATGACCTCTCTCCATCCAATCAATTATGAACGCATCAAATTGCTCAATGGAATCCCAGAAAACATTTCTATGTTATTTCAATTTGTTATTCTTACATGAATATCTAGATCTCACTTGGGATATCACCAACTCAGAGTCACCTATCACTATCAATTTTTTTATCCCATGCTTTTTAGCTAGCCTTAATCCTAGTAACAATGCCTCATACTCTACCACATTATTTGTCCAAACAAAAGAAAAATTGAAAGAAAACTTATATGTATTGCCACTAGGTGACATCAATAATATACCTACACCAGACCCTTCCTTAGAACTTGCACCATCAGAATACATCTTCCATATTTTTGTCCCTATCAGATAATCTTGTAAATTCATTATCTATGGGTGTAGGGCTTCTGTCACTTTGTCTTGGTACCACTTCCATCGTAAACTCATTGATATCAGTATCTATAAAGTGAATCATAGCATCCTTAGGAGTGTGCTCTAGCATATATGGCATTTTTGGTTCTCTAACAACTTTGACATCCTTACCATCAATTGGGAAGGTAGTGTAAGACATATCACATTGCATGCTACCCCCCATGGAAGTACTCCATTTCCTAGAAAGAATCATTCCATAGTTAGGTGGGATATCTACTACTACCACACTCATCTTGAACTCTTTCTTTGGATATGTAGCTAGTCTATAGGGAAGCTCATTGATTACACCAGTCACAAGGACTTCCCTTGAGTCCATAACATAACATTTACCATGGCTACTATCAATGTTTAGTCCCAGTGCCTCCATGATCTTAGCTAGCATTATATTGTTGGATGCTCCACAATCAATGATATAATTTTTCAAAAAAATTCCTTCAACAATTAGTGTGAGAAAAAATGGGTCTATCTATCTAGGATAGGTTGTTACTAAATTTCCTAGGAACATATAAGGGATTTCAGTGATTATTCCCTCAATATATTTCTCTTTCTTTTCCTTTTCACTCACTCTTGGTGGAGTGGACACCACTAGGTCATTACAGGCTGTAGTAGCACCATTGATAAGGGCTACTTCCTTTTGTTTGTGCTTGTCAATTCTCATCATCTCAAGCAAAGGAACAAACACTTTTATTTGAATAAGCAATTGAAACATGTCAACAAGAGTGTATTTAAGCAAATCAATTGGGACCATACCTTGTTTTGTATTGTTCTCCTTCTATTGATCCTTGGTTATTTCAGCTTTCAGCTTGGCATCCTTCTTTGTATATTTAGAATTCTACTTTTGTGCCTTTGTCTTAATAGCAAGGGACTTGAGCTCTCCATCTATTTTTGGTTTATCAACATTTTTATCCCAAATTTTGTCTCCCTTACCTTCCTTGGCCTTAATTCCTTCTCATTTTCCATAAGATTTTTGCTCTTTTCCTTTCACATTTTTCTCTTTGATAAAAAGACTATCAGGACTACCTTGGTCACCACCCACTATTTTGTTCCATAGATGATATGAACCTCTGGCTTGTGTAGCCAAGGCCATTGTATACCTTGAAAATTCTTCATTCAAAGGTCTCCTTAAAGACACATTATCTTCAGTTGCTTCCATTGTATACACTTCATTAGCATCATCTTCATTTGAGAGAACTTGTTGGTGATATGCATTAGCTATATGCCTTTAGCTATCTACATCAAGTTCATGAGACTCCATATCAAACAAGCATTCATTATCAACAAAATTAGAACCATCCATAATCATATTAATGTCAACATCATCCTCATTAGACTGATCACAATCTTCAGGTACACCTTCTTCAACTTCAACCAACTATGCAAATGCAGATTAGTGAGGATAATATGGAATTTGAAAAGCCATACACCAAGGGGTCTCATCAGCAAAATTTTTTGAGTTTTTTTGCAAAGGATCTAAGGGAACCTTTTTTTGAGCATTCTTCTGATTGTTAGGAAGGGACTTCCCATTATGCCAATTTGTGTTATATGGATGGTCTTGTAGTCGAGGAGGTCTCTCATTCTTATGATAGTTGGACTTCTCATTTGATAGACCTTTTCCTTTCTTAGCAAGTCTGTAACTGATATCCTTCATAGTATTTGTAACATTGTCAATCTTGTCCTCAAGTGAACCTCCCTTAGCACCAAAGTTTTTATCCTCTCTTTGGATTCTTGAAGATTTTCAAATCATCCCTTCTCCCAACCTTACCAGTTGCTCTATTGATATTGTCAATATGGATTTCCATCTTAAAGGATCCACTCAATGTTTGAGGATTTTTATCCAATAGGTGATAGCTCATCTTTGCATCAAAGGAATTGTAGTAATTCACCAGGCATACACTATCATTAAATTGCAAATGACGGGGTAACCTTTACATAGCTTTTTGAAAACTCACATTGAAATTAGCTATAGCCTCATTAGAAATTTTCACAATATTATTAAATTGATTTAATAGAAACCTTGAATTAGTTTTGTCACCATACTACTCTCTAAACATCCTCTTCCCAAGAACCAATACTCTTAGCATGAAAACTTCTATACCACTCTCTAGCATCTTCAATGAGTGACTACATGAACAACTTCATCATCACATCTTCAGCTTCTACTTCAAAATCATCCATGACATTGGAAAATGATTTGAGGTGGTCCTCATCACTTAAGGAATGGTTACCAAATAATCTAACCAAAGCAAGCCTAAAATCTTTAGGAAATGGATTAGGATAACGAGGAATTCCAGTAAAGCACAACTATTGATATCTCTCGACTTGCATTGGTCTCTTGGTAGCTTGGTCTCTATGAGAATTTCTATGCTCATCATCCTTTCAATCATCAAATTGATTCTTATCCTTTCCCTTTCCATCTCCACCATTACTACCACCTCCATTCTTCTTTCCATCACCATCTTCAAAATATGAACTCTTGTTTTTATCATTTCCTCCACCTCCACCATCCTAATCTCCACCACCACCTCCTATAGTAGTGTGTCCCTTAGACTTTTTCTTTTGTGAGTCATTGTTATTATGTCTAGAGCTTGAAGCTCTTGGATTAGGTATGAAGATCTTAAGGAAAGAGATATTCCTTGCTATTTCTACATTTGTAGCTTCAATTTCAGCTTTCTTCAACTCTTGTTGTAACTTTTCATTTTCTGGCTGTAACCTCAATATCTCAGGGTTAGGAGGAACATTTGATGGAGTAGGATTAATCTTAACATTTTGGGTGGATGTATTAGTGGATGATGCATTTGTACTTGTATTGGTATTAAAGGTAGTTTTCTTATGCTAGTCAATGGGCTTCTTCCCATGGTCTATAGGTTGTGATTGCTTAGTTAGTAGCAAATAGATTTGAGGTTTTAATGGCTACAACAGTTGAAGTATAAGTGCTTGCAGTAGAGGTCCCCATTGAGATGGTTACCTTAGATGGATCAGGAGTTATCTTAGAAGCAAATCTAGAAGCATTTTCATAAAGTACCTTTTTCTTTGTAGCTTCTTTCATCTTCTCAATTATTTACTTCTGAGCATCTCTTTCAAGCATCTTAGCTTTAATTCTATCCTTCATCTCCTTCAACTCCTATACTTGTTTCTCACTCAATTCCATGAGTCTACATTCCTCTTATTCCTTAAGCCTAAGTTATTCCTCTTCTAAGGCTTGCATATCTTTATCTATATCCTCTTCATATTCTAAAACATATCCAACCTCACTTGGCTCAGGAGTATAGATGGTAAGATGAGATGGTTTCCCCTCAAGGGAATGGTGCAAGGCTAAATTAGGGGATTCACCTCTTCACTTAAAATTACCACCATTAAAGATAGATCCAACTCTAGGAGTTGAAGGATCTAGAAATGTCTTATTCTTTTCCCAAAATTCCCACTTATCTTCTTCTCTTGAGACATCAAGTTCATTATCAAAAACTTCCTCAATGGGAAAAATCCCTCGATTTACATTAGGAAGCTCAACTTCATGTGCTTCTTCATGGATATTTTCACTATTTACCTCATTTTTAAAAGTAGGAGATGCATCAATGGGAAGTTCAGTAGACTTACTTGATTCAACATGTTTCTTTTTCTAGGTTGGTTGATTTGTCCTTTGAATGCTCATACTCCATCTTTTGTTTAGGATGCATCTTTGTGTAACTTCTAGTCTTCCTCATGGTGTCAAAGTGTCCTTCAAATTTCTCTCTCACTTTCCTTTTGGGAAAATATTCTCATACTAGCACAAGAGACCTCAGAGTCACCACCCAGGACACTAGGAAATAGAAATTTATCACACTTTGGAGCTTCACTTGCAATCTAAGAGAAGGCTTTGAACATAACCTGACACAAGATGAAGGAATGCACCAAAACTTGATGCATAAAAATGGACTTGACTTATATGATGAATATTTTGAACAAATTTCTCTCCAAGTAGTGAAGAATAATAAAATACTTAACTCAGACTGCACCAGATATAACTAGAGATGTTGGACTGATAATGTCCCCAACAAAGTTGTCAATCTATTGGTTATTTTTTTAGAACCAAACTTAATCTCATTCACTATCTATGAATTCACCATAATTCAATGGTAAATAGTGGTGAGGATTGGCCAATGAACATGTACTAGCTTGCTAGGCTAGACCTCTACTCTTCAGGATTTGTGAAACCAAGGAGGGTGATTGTGACAATTTCTATATGATACTCCTGTACCATTTTATCATGAACATTGAAACAAAAAGATACATTCCTATCAGATGCAAATACACAAAATTATTTAAGGATTTAGCTAACCCTTTAACTAATTGTTACCTAAAGCGAGGAATGAGCAGTACTTCATACCACTATACTACAATTATAGGTGTGCCAGAGATTTTCATTAATATTTATCTTCTTTGTTAGGTATGGGCAAGCTCACTAACATCAAAGATAACCAAATAAATGTACCCGTGCTTTATCTATGGGTGACAAAGTCATACTTGCAATAAATTGTAATGCATTAGCAATGTAAACAATTATTTAAAGACTATTGATATAGTGCTTTGCAATATATGAACTCGATGTATCTAGAAATAAAAACTACTTAGTAATCCTTGAATTTCATCTCACAAACCCATGATTTCATTTAAGCATTTACTTAGCTCTTTGAACTAAAGTAGAAAAAAAATCACACATTCAACCATAATGATTGAAGACAAATAAAAGAACCTTGATCCCTTTATTCATAATTCAAAAGACATAATATAGAGGAGTGAAACTAATCCATAATGTGCAATTATCATTCATACACCATTGCTACTATAAAACCATTAAGTTAATTACAAATTTGAATGCATTCCTAAGACTCAACACTACTCAATTTCTTTGTGCCTAAATTACAAAACTACTCATACAAGAGCTCAAAATTAATTAACCATCAAAAGACTTGTGTAACTGGCCTTGAATTCTGATTTATAGAAAAATGGGAGCAACAAGCATCGAGACAAAGTACAATTAAAGTCACATTTACATTTGAAATACATTTCAGTTTTAATTTCAAAATTCCCCACACAATTATTTTTGCACTTTGCAAAGTGGGGAGAAAACACATCAGACAAAAATCATTTTCATTGCAAAGGAAGATACACCCACCTTCCAAAAGGCACCTTTCATTCATTGCAACAGAATAAAAATATCTTCCTCATGATCCAAAAGTGTTGTCAACATGTGCGCCCAGTCAACAAAACTTTAAAAAGAAAGAAAAGGAATAAAAGAGAGAAGACTAACCCATCCAAGTCAGCATTTATGCCACCAATCTTCATGATGGGGAGAGAACAATATTTTGCAATAATTTAGCAAAAGCCTAATCAGTACTATTTACAAGCTATGCATTGTTTCCATCTTGTATGTTATTCACCATGTTTGTTATCACCTTCCTAACATAGGCTCATTTAGTGAACCTCTCCAACCACATGTTGTATTCATCTTCAGTAGATCATTTCATGTCTAGTAAGGTTTGCACCTTTGCACTGTGCTGAGTGCACCTTGTGTCAATTAATTCTATGGCTTCTTTAACAAATACATCCATTCTCATTTCAACTCTAGCCAAGCTGTCAATATTGTGATTTAGCATGGAGTAATCAATTATAGTTAACATCATCTTATCCCATGAGAGAAAATTTCCTAGGTCATCATTTCACTTGGAAAACTCCTTTAAATCACCTTTATCATCAGTATTTTGGGCATGCCATGCTCCTCCATATCCATAAAAATTCTTATTTTTTTTGAAGTTGCATCTCTAACTTCCCATGAAAGGTTTTAATTTCATTTTTTAGATCAATGGCATGTAATATCTCGATAACATTAGTAGGAGCTTCAAGATCTTCCTGCATCTTAGGCATCATTTCCTTAAGTGTTCCTACTCTGGTGCTCCATTTGCTCCTATTAGTTTGAAAAGCTCTCTAAACCTACAAATGTTTCATGTTAGCCTCATGGATTTTCTTGTAGGAATCCCACACATCATCGGCTCTATTGACCAATTTGGTCACTCTATGCTTCACTACAATTTTCCACTTTAACTGTTTCTAGTTTTGCTTTACTTGTATTGTCCATTTTTTATTTCAAATGTTGATTCAAATTATGTATTCACAATGAAAAGATCTCTCTATCCTTTGTAGACAAGTCTAAGGTAGAAATTGTTGGAGACGGTAGGCCTCTTTATGCAGTGGCAAGCACTTTATCATGTTCATCCATCAATTTTTTGTTTCTATCCAACAACTTCTTATAGTTAGCCTCTGTAATCTAAGTAGTATCCATAGTTAGCATTACAACATGCATTGTCAATTGTACAACTGTAGTGGTAGTCATTTATGTAGCCCTTTTGATAACTACTACTCCAAAATCCTTTTCCATAGACTTTATAACATCATGCTTCCCCATGTTTGGTACCATAGACCAAATGGCAAGTGTATGCAACTTGGGACTAAAACCCAAGCTGAAAACCTTATTGTCAAAAACCTCCTCAGAAACAGATGCATATAGGTCCTTCCTGATTGCATCTAGTGCAATAGCAAATGATATCTCCCATTTGAGTAGTAAGAGCACCCCACTTCCTTTCACCAATGTTCTCACCTCATCTGGTGACATTCCAAAAATTTCCTATATTATTTATCCTCCTCCTCCTTCTCAACCTCTTCTTGTAAGGAGGGATCAACTTTCTATTTTTCTTCCTCAATCCTTCTTTTAATGTTAGAGTCTTTTATATGGATGAAAAATCTTTGAATTCTTTAGTCTTGAAAAAAGCATAGTCGCACATGACGTCATCACAGGCCTTTATTCAGACATCATCATCCTCAACCTCATTGTATTCCCACTTTACAATCCTGCTAGGAGGAACCACTATATTTAGGGCATCATCTTTGTCTTCAGGTAATTCTTGATCCACCTCCTACTCCATGGGAATGTGATCTCTAGATACCTCTAGAACTTGAGCCTCACCAATCTACTCACTTGCTAAAGAAGCCACTAATGGATTGACCATAGGTTGTCCACTTGTCTCTTTTGTTCGCACATGAATGCTTGGAGTAGAGGATTGAGTAGGATGGCTCTTCAACTATGCATCATGTTTTTCCTTGGCCACTTTGGCCTTAATCTCAACTTTCTTTACTTTCTCAAAGAAACTCTTATCATTAAAGTCACTAGCCATTAATTTTTCTTTCACAAATTTATCCTCTACCTTGAAATAGGGGCTGACATAGAAAGGGTTTTCCTTCAACATCTTTTCTTCAATTTCACATATCCTTCTCCATGCATTCTTCCTTGCAATAATTCTTCATTAGAGGATAAATTTCTAATCACATCCTCCTTAAAGAGGAACTCATGATATTTTCTTGATAACCTTCTTGCTTTTCTTTGAGCAAAGATCACCTCCTCAAGGTCACAAAACCATATGACTTCTTGTTTCAAACTATAATTATTTAATAAAGAGGTGAACCTCTCAATGCCTTCCTTTGAGGTGCAGGTGAAATAAGCAAATCCACAATCAGGGTTCATAATAGATGCCTTTTTTGTTTTTCTAAATTCTTCCTTATCCATGGCATCCAATTGCCACATTATTTCCATAAATGCTTGTCTATTCGACACATATATTGGAAACTTGTGAGGTGGTACTGGGGTTCCATAAACTCTAATTGTTGTGTAATTGGTATGAAGATACCAATCTACCCAATTTAATTTTCATTTAGTGTCCTCTTCATACTCCACAGGCCTCAAAATTTCCTTGACACCTTGTGAAATTCTATTCATGGGCTTCAAACCCAATTGTTCCAACACAAAGAACTTGAAAACATTGCAAAACATAGTGTAATCAGAATATGGAAAATGCATATCCCAAATATGTGTCCACATCTACATAGGAAACTCATTGTTCATGTTATCTCTTTCCCTCAAGTTTATATGTTTTCTCATCACCTTTTTGTTCTTGCATAATAGCAAGTGCTTCAACAGAGAATAGTGTCTACACAACAATGGAGGAGTTGGATCTTTCGATTTCATCAAGTCCTCATGCAAATGCTCAGAAATGTAGGAAGCATAATTCCAAACCCATTTCTGATACTTATGTTGAATATCAATTGCTAGGATCCTTAGGGAAATATCCATCTTAATATCATACTTCTTATGCAAAACTTGACATAATTCATAATTATTATTCTTGAAATAATCTTTAAAATCAGCACAATCAAGTGGTTCCACTTCAAGGGGACTAAAGGGTACACCATTATTTTTCAAGTCACACCTCCTATGTATAGGTAAGACACCCTTCATGTACCCAAACTTATTCTTCTCATATTTATTATATAGCTTGCAAAAATTAAGGAACTCAGAGCCAGTTGGATTCAACTGAAAAGCCTCCATTATCTGGCTCACTAAGATTTCTAGCATAGGAACAAATTCCAAAAATATCTCAATTGTTCTATCTAGTGCATCATATAACCTTACCAGTTTGAGCATTAAATCCACCTCCACAAATACATTAAGGCATACCAACTATCCTATGTCACAAGTCCATAAGTTGCAGGTGGGGGTGATTTGTAGTTCTCCTTTTGAAAGCATAGTGAAACAAATCCCAACCACTCTATGGAAATGCTACATTTCCAATCCTAGAGGCAAAGTCCTCAAAGTGAGACGTCAAATACCCCTCACCAATTTTTCTTTTTCCCACCTCAATTTTTGTAGCAAGGTTCTTAGGGGGTTCTTCCATAGACCTAGGATGATCTTTCTTTATGATTCTTTTCTTTGTAGGCTTTTCCACTACTTAAGGTTTGAGCTAGTCATCCTATGGTTTGGTTCTTTTAACCCTTTTCTAAGTAGTTTTTCTATCAATTTTAGCTTTAGACTCATTGGATTCACTCATGTTTACTACACAATAAATCTAGGGTTTCAAATAATTGGGAATTATAGCCTCAATTACTTAATTCACAAGGTTTAGATTTAAAAATAAATAAATTTTAACCTCTTTACCCCAAACCCTATAAAAAATAACTTCAACTCCTTTGAATATAAGAAACTAATAATTTTAATCACCAACCCTAGCTACTCACTCAATTCCTAGACTACTCAATTCATAAATTACCCAAAGAGGCCAAGAAATTAACTTACTCAAGAAAATTAGCTGGTTGTTGTTCAAAATTTTCCATACTACTAGATTTGCTTTCTTCTCTTATTTACTTAGCTAGTTCCTCTACTCACAATGACTACAATTATAAAAGAAAAATACTCAACAACCTTCTATATGACTTAGAATTGGAGTGCATTCACCATTAATGGTTGATAGATTTCTCATGCAAACAAACTAATAAGTGGTCATTCCAGTTTAAACCCCAACCATCAATCTCTTTTGATTTGAAACATGATCAACATCCCTCCTTAACCATCAACACATTATTTTTACAACTATGCTTTAAAATAGCGATGGTTCCCTGAGCAATTTCCACATAGCCATCCACTAACTCATAATACATTTTGGACTTCATTTCTCATCATAGTAATGCCCTGAAGTTTTTTCCAAACTTCGGTGATGAGCGATGACACCCCACGGGAGAGAATATTCCTCGGCATAACCCTCAATTCTTGTCACAAAAATGTGACAAGGTTGCATTTGTATTTTAGTGAGGAGGACTTTCCAGCAATGCCACAACATAACCACAAGCCTTCACACATCGTTGTAACTAACTTGAAGTTGAGAGTGCTTTTAGTGATGGGAAAAACTAGCAATAGCACCAAATTATGACAAGTGGAATGATCACACCACTCCACTTAATACATTCCCATGCTTATCATGGTAATTGAAAAAGGTCATGAAATATTTCTATGATGATGTGACATAAGGAAAAGACAATGTCCATTGCACTTCGCTAAAGTGGAACTGGGAAACTAAAACACTTGAGCAATAAGCGATATGAAAGGCACATAGTCATATCGCTCATTGTGGTAATCAATCATGAAGAGCAGAAAATTTCAGTTACATGGGTTGGAAAAGAGAACCATTAGGACCATCGCTCATCACAGTAATGAACCTGATGACAAAAAAAACTTCAGTGATGAGCAATCACTTAAGTAACCAAAATCTGCACATGCACTAAGTTGTTTTAAAAGAGGGGATCTCCAAGGACAATGCACAATAAGGTCTTTAAAGACAACAACATTTTAATCAAAGGTTGTAAAGGCCAAACATGGCCTAATGATGAACCTTATTAAATGAATTAATTTCAAGAACCTAGGTTTGTGAAAATATTTAATAGTGGGTATCAGGAGATCCTAACCACAAAGGGGCCAGTCATTCTACAGACCTCCAAGACTCAAGTGGTTTTTAACATGACCATAAATGGGTGACAAAAGGTGAATAGATAAATAGACCAAAAGAATAAGGGTTTAAGACAAAGAATAAAATCCTTCAATGTAAAACAACTCCTCATATAAAACCCTAAACCCTAGTCATAGCTGACCAAACAGACACCCAGGAAAATGCCTTCTTCAAACCACTAGAACATGATTTTTTTTTAGGGTTCCACCATGTTGCAAATTATCTAAATACTAAGTTGAATGAACAATTAGTTGAATACTCAAAGCTTGAAGAAGAAATTGTCTCCTTGAGGAAAGAATTGGAAAAAGTAAATGATAAAATAGACAAAGGCCTAAAACTCAAGAGAAGCACCAACATCCTTGATGAGATAATCAATTTTTAAAGACCTATAAAAAATAAGGGTTGTCTTGGATTTGAAAAAGGTTAGAACTCAAAGATAGATATCCGTGAAAGTATGCTTGAAATGAAAAAGGAAAAGTCCTCTGATAAACACTCTAAGAAGACTAAAGGTGAGAAACAAGAATTGGATGATGACTTCATAAAGGTTAACAATCAGAAGAAGGGATTCAAGGGATCTCCTCTTAGACAAGCTACCACTCCCAAGTTCTCTATATCCTTTCATGGTTGTTACTCTTGCAATAATTTTGGTCATAAGGATATTGATTGTAGAACTAAGGAAAGAAGAAATGATTGCATGAGTAAGAACTCATTTGTGCCCCCAAGACATGATGCTATGATCTCTCATTATTTTATGGTTACTGCTATGTGTGCAATAAGTTTGGTCATAGGTCTATTGATTATATAACTAAAGTAAGGACAAATGATTCAACCCCATATTATAATACTATTTGCTACAATTAGAATAAATTTGAGCATAAAGAAAGATTTTGAAAGAGTGGATCTATTAAACTGCCTTTTCAACATAGCAAGATGGAGGATACCTTGAGCAAGTAGAAGAAGGAAAGTACAAAAGTTTGGAGAAAGAAAAAAGAGAAAGATAATGAGAAATATGACACTATATGAGTGCATTGTGCACAAGTCCTCGTGATATATTGAGATAGAACATTGGCCTAGGGGGAGCTATCATTTGCAAAATATTTCAGCTCCCTGGAAAGGATAAAATGTTGAATATCATAGCATAAAAATTATTTTGTAAAATTTTGTCTAGAGTATATGATTTTTGAGTAAGTTAGAATCTATAGCTCAATTTTTTAGAGTAAAAACATGATGCACACAAAGGATTACACAATGAATATGGATCTCTATGAAGACACATAGCACTCTAGTAGCTAATCACCTAACAAGGACAAGGTGCAATTATTGTGAAAGGCTAGGGAAAATGCAAGTTACTTATGCTTCATTTGCACAATCTAAGCTCATTCCAAATCAAAGAAATTACATCTAGAGCTAAGAAGAGAAGAAGGCCTTTTAAAAGATCTTGTAAATTTGAGTAAAATCATGCTAAAGGTGAAACCTTCACAATGAAACACAAATATATTCTTTAAATTTGCTCATAAAACCCTAGTTTTTGAGTTTAAAAGAAATTATAATGGAAACTTCTCAATTGGTTGATGTTATTGAGAAACCAAGGCTGAAGTACAAGAAATATTTGTTCAAAGCAATGGAGATAGATGACGATGGTTTCTTCTCCAAGGTACCTACAAATGTGGTTTACACAAAAAATGTGAGAATCTACATTCACACCCCCATCAATGAAATTGATCATATGAAGTTTGAATAATTGAGGCAAACCCTATTGAACGATATTGAATACAAACCAAAGTTTGCAAATATGGTGACAAAAGGGTTAGCTATGTGGAAGGAATTTCTTGACTTCTATAACAATCATGAATGGATGAGAATTATCTTGAGTTAGATCCATGATGAATTCATTTACTTGGATAAACCCTATAGGATCACTAAGGAGGCAATTAGGGTTGTTATAGGTTTATACTCTACTAGACCAGTTTTGGTAATGAAGGCCCTAAAAAATGAGAGGGTTACAAAATTTACTGGGGTAAAATTTTCCAAAAGGACCTTAAGTGTGAATGAAATAAATAATTTAGGGGTCTAGTATTCTTTTATGGGTATTTCTTATAAAGTATATTACACATATAGAGAGGGGTCTTCCATTGGTACCACAATTCACACTGCTTAAAAATGGTTAGAGGAAAATATTTTGATCTATGTGAGGTGATGAGATAACAATTACTTGGCAATCTCAAGAGAACCAAGGAGACTAGATACAATTTCAAGTATGGATCCTTAATCATTTATCTAGCATTCTATTTCTTGAATGAATTACTTGGGTTTAAAGGAAAGGTTTGGCAACAACACATTCTTATTGTAGTAGAAATTAGAAACCACATGAAAGGATTTGGAGATAAATAGAATTGAAACTATACATATTTGGGATTCTTTAATAATTTTCAAGTAGAAATGCAAGATAGGGAGATAATTCCCTTTGACTTGGTGCGAAGGTATAAGGATGAAATCTCCTTTCTAGTTGATAAGGATTATTGCTATATAGAGGCTATGGAACCAAGAAATTATTGGATTCCAAGGTCATAATTAAGGCTTATGTTGAAAACTTACTGAAGAAGCCTAAGGATCCATCAATAGAAAGATTTGGCACATATAAGGAAATCATGGACAAAATAATCTAGAAAAAGGTGGATGGCTCACATGAAAAGAGGACAAAAAATGTTTCAAAAATTCGGCATTCTATAGCTAACTAAGGAGGCACCTCAAACCTCTTCCAAGGCTTCACAAGACATTCCCTTAGACCTTGAAGAAAATATCCTAGAGAAAATGTCAAGAAGGTCTACTATGTTAGAGTCATAAGTTATCTCACTTAATTAATTTAATCATATCAGTTAATTAATTCAGTCACTTATCACTTTAGGTTTGCTTAAGCTAAACTTAGGCACATTAATAATTAATTATTTATTAATTAATTATTAAGTGTGCACACCAGGGTTTGCCTTTTAGGTTTACTTTAGGTTTTCTTGATCTCCTTCATAAGGATTGATCTCATTGTAAGATAAGATTCTCTTAATGCATTTTTTAGCTTGAGGTTTATAGAACAACTTCTTTGGTTTTGAATATCTTTTGTACGTGATAGGTTATTGCATGCAGGTGATTTTTGGGGTTTGTGAGGTTGGGTTTCTCAACTTCTTCATGGTATCAGAGCTCCAAACTTGTGGTTTCCTATTCATCTTTTGAAAAGATTTCCTCACAACAATTTTTCTATGCAAGGTTTTCAAGCTAGGCTATTTTTTTGTGGATCTGGGGGTAGCCTATTTTTCTTGTTATTTTTGGACAAAATGGACCTCGCCATTGAGTCCATAGTGCCCAAAAAACCCTATTTTCAAATAAAGTTTGTCCATTTTGGACATAGTCCTCTAGAGAGGAAAAAAAAATTTCCCCAAGGTCGTACAGCCCCAAGGCACACAAATCAAAGCAAATTTTTTTTTAATAATAATAATAATAAAAACTAGCGAAAAATTTTGCGGCCAGTGTAAAAGCCAGCGCCACCAGGATCCTTCTTAGTGGACATCGACTACCAACCTACCACTAGCGGATCCTCCAACCCAACTCCTATTGGACTCAACCTCCATAGGCCCTTTGACATTAGCCGGTGGTCCTTTGGAAGACAGGGTGCCAACACTCCAGCCCCCCGTCGACCTAAAGCTCCTGTTGCAGTCCTATTGTGGACCACGGGCTCCGCCCCTACCCTGACTGCCATTTTATTTTCCTCACTAGAACCTATGGTCACGTCAATGCCCTATCGCCAACCCCTGAGGGCTTAAGTATTGCACCTAATTAGTGATAAGTTTTGCACCTGTTTAGTCTACTTGGTTCCTAAAATAGGCCTTTTCTCATTTTTTGCATAACTTTTGTAAACAGAGGCCTTTTTTTGAAAATGAGATATCGTCATAAATCTAGTTCGATGCTCTATCTAGTGGTGTAGGTGTGATTTTTTGGTTTTGAATTTTTGATGCATTTTTCGCCTATCAAAGTCTGAAGTTGTTGTTTTCACTCTGGGAGGCATAACTTTTGTGTTCGGACTCCGTTTTGCAAGAATAAATAGGTGTTGGAAAGCTAGTTCAATTCTCTACATGGATCTCAAACCTGATTTTATAGAATATTTACTAGGTATCTGATATTCTTATTTTATCTCAGATTTTTCCTTTCTGAGTTATTTTCTTAGGAAACATGCAAACAGGCTATTTTTTTAAAATCAAAGGGCATTGTTTTTTTTTTGCTTTGAGAGTATATATTGATTTTTTTTGTCATGGATGCACATAATATTGTACCCCTTACTCCATTCAACTATTTTGGTTGGAAAAAACAAATGGAGATTCATTTGAAGCACAAAGGGTTGTATAGGGTAACCATGGGTACAAAAATTGAACCTATAAGTGCTACTGAAAAGAGAAAATGGTTTAATAGGTGTGATGAAGCTTTTGGTACTTTATGTATGTCTCTTTCTTTTGATATTATTTTTCATATTAAGTCTTGCACTATACCGAATGAGATATGGACTACTTTGGAGTCTTTTTTTGGGAAGCATGATACTATGAGAGGGTTTCAATTAGAGAATGAGCTTATTGGCTTAAATCCTAGGGATTTTGATAGCATCCAATAGTTTTTCACCAAACTCAAGTCTCTTTGATTATAGTTGTCATAGTGTAGTGTTCAGAAGGAAGACTCTCAGTTGATATTGTCCATTCTTTCTAAGCTTGGACCAAATTATTTTGTTTTTGTATCTACCCTTCATGCCACTAGGGATGCACTTGGTACTAGATTTACTATGCTTTCTTTTGATGATTTTTCATTTTATCTCACTTGAGAGTAGGAAAAGTTGGCTATCATGGGCAAGCTGAATCCCTCTTCATCATAGACACTTATTGCATCACAGGAGCCCAAAGATCAGAAGGCTTCTACAAGAAAAGGCAAGAAACAAAAACACAAGGATTCCAAATCTCATTAATCATATTAGTTAATTAATTAAGTCACTTATCACTTTAGGTTTGCTTAAGATAAACTTAGGCACATTAATAATTAATTATTTATTTATTAATTATTAAGTGTGCACACTAGGTTTTTCCTTTTAGGTTTACTTTAGGTTTTCTTGATCTTCTTCATAAGGATTGATCTCATTGTAAAGATAAGACTCTCTTAATGCATTTTTCAGCTTGAGGTTTACAGAACATCTTATTTGGTTTTGAATATCTTTTGTACGTGATAGGTTATTGCATGTAGGTTATTCTTGGGGTTTGTGAGGTTGGGTTTCTCAACTTCTTCATGTTAGATCAGCTTCTACAACTAAAATTGCTTTGTAGCCCTCCAGAGCTACACAAAATGCATCCACTAGAAGAAGAGTTGCCACTAAAACCTTGGTGTAGATGAAAATTGTTGAGAAAAGGCATGGAAGGCCTAATTAGACTACCAAAAAGAAGAAGGCTTAGAAAAAATAAATTGAAAAGGAAGGAGAAGAAGGGGAGTAAGGTACCTCTAAGCTAAAGAGGAAAGAAAAGAAGACTAACAAAACTTCTCTATTAGCACCTCTACATGAGCCTCTCTAATTAGAGGAAATATTCAATGGGATTGTGAGTTATGGAATGCTATAGGAAACAACATAACTTCATCTAGATGTACCTCCTATAGATTAGAAGACTATTGAGAATGCAATAGTCATGTACATGATCAAATACAATGTAGCTCTTAGTGATATTATTGAGAAGGTTCCAGAGAGTCTTGCTTAGGCCCTGAGGTAGAAAAGAGAAAGGGCCATAGAAATGGATGAAGAGCTAAGAAAACAAGCTCTTGACAAGGCTAGATATTCTATTTCCAAAGAAGAAAAGGATAAAATTTCTCAAAAACAAGCTCAAGAGTTAAGGAAAAAACATAGAGTGGATGCCTTCATAAGCATTGAGGAGGATAGAGATTAAGTACAAAAAGAGATAGAAGAGGTAACAAATAGAATTCTTCAGGAATTAAAAGAAGCTGAGATTATTGAGCAACTACATGTGTCTCATCCCCACTCTACAGTATCTCCTCCACATAATATTGAACAATAAAATCCTTAAGAGGAGCAAGAAGATAAAGTAAATGCATCTCCTAGTCACAATTTTGTACAAGATAATCCCCCTTCAAAAAACATAGTGCAACAAATTAATCTTGATGAGAAAGAGGAGCGGGTAAAGGTTGATACATGGGAAAGCATTGAGAAAGGATGGGAAACATCTTCCTCCTCCTCTTTTGTTGATTCAATCAAGGAGTTCCTAGTGTAACAAATATAAATCCAACCTATGGTTACTCTACAATTGTTGCAACTACCTATGCATGATCGACAAGTAAACTTGTCTAACATATCTCCTCTCCACAAGTTGCAATTGGGAGATATACTTCATTCCTCCACAAGACAAGATATTCTTTAGCAACAAGTTAAGGCTGTTAAATTATCAGAGGAAACAATAAAAATGATTCAAGAGGAAGTTCCTAAGGCAAAAAGAGATTCATCTCTACCTCTCACACAACATTTGAATCTTCTGTTGAATTCTTTCAAAGCACATTCATCTCATATAGGAAGTAGGTGGGGAAAAAGGTAACTAAATAAATAAAAAGAAAAAGAATGATTGATGCCTCAAGTAAATGTGCTAAGGCACATAATAAGGTGCAATAAGATATGAAAAGAATTAAAAAATTCTTAGAGGATGATAAAAGTTTGTATCAATTTTTCCTAAAATGGTTTGTCACTACAAAGAGCATAAAGGATCAAATTGATTCTATTAAATCACAAATAACTCAAATGGACAATGTATATGATTTGGTGAAGGATAAGGATGGTGCTAAAAGGGAAAAAATTGAAAATTTTCACTCCTAATTGAAGTATCTTATGGACAAAAGAGAGAAAATAAATAGGAGAAATTGGTCAATTAAAGGGAGTTGTAAGTCTAAAGTTAGCATCCTTGAGTGAAATTTTGACAGAAGCAGAAAAAGTGGTTCAAAAATTAAAGGTTCCAACCACTTTCAAAGAAGTAGAAGGATTACACATTCAACTTGAAATCCAAGTGCGCATTCTATATTCTATAAAGAAGAATTGGGACACAAATCTTACCCAATTTAAGGTAATTCATAAGAATGTTCTACCTTCTAAGTAAATTGAAGATTTGTTGAGGGTAAGACAAAATTTTGATGATGTTTAAATATGCAGAGTAAATAGTATTGATCAAAAAACTATATATATATATATATCATCTATGTTTATTTAAGAACAATTTTTGAAGTAATCAAGGCTACTTCTTAGGGATGGTGAATTGTTAAAGAATAAAAAAAGTTTGTAATGTTAGGGGGAGCCTATATATTTTTGTTGGAATAAAGGAAGACCACTAGACCTTTTCCCTTGATGTCAAAGGGGAAGAAATTTTAGATCGGGTTGGTGTCACCATCAATGAAAAAGAGGGAGATTGTTGTATAGGTTTTCATTGATGGCAACTATGTGATGTTGACAAAGGAACAAATAGAGTAGTGATGGTAGAAGGAAAGGAGATAAGATAAGTATCACTGTACACAGTTATACCTTATCTTCTAAATTTTGTGTAGCCTATCTCTTGAATTTCATATATAAGTGAAGTACATGTCATCAGTATTATAAGTTGTGTTGATAATGAATAACATAGAAGCTATGAAGTCATGTGCAGTACATGTTGCAAATTTTTTGAGGGAATATGACTAAGTATAGTTCTTGTTAGGAAGAGTGCCACAAGCTCAATAAATTATACCACATTCTATCTCATTCAAAGATATGTTCCTATGGATAGGAAAGATAGCTTGCATTTTCTCTTAGGTATGTTTGATTCAAATTTGAGATCATGAAGCCTACCACAAAGTGATTTATAGCTAGTAGAATGAAAATTTTGTATAGTATGATTGTAGTTAGGATGAGTCAGATAAATGCTCTGCATTTCTCTACACTTAGTGATATAGTCCTGATTTGGAGGATTGGTAGATATAGGCAAGAAACAAATATTTTTCAAGTCTCAAATGATAGTTTATACCACAATAGTTTTTGAAGTCATCTATGTGAAGACAAGTCTTGTTACTGGCTAAGGAATGTTGAGTGAGATATTAGATGCCACCTCCTTTCAATGCCTCTTGTCATTTGAATTTTTTGTTTGAAAGATAAGCTCATATAGTTTGTTGGTATGCTCAGTCCAAGTTTTAGATGATCTTGTCTATTGCAAGCATGATTTTCAATGTTCTACACCAATTCTATACAACCTGAATGTATTTGGGTTACTGACATTAGTTCTCAAATAGTTGCACTAGCATGAAATTGTCTAAATTGGTAAAAGAGGTATATAGGAATGTTTTTCAAGGTATACAATGGTCATGACATGATCCACATGATGTTATTCTTGTTTCTCAAATACCATTTTTAGTCTAGAGCTAATTTGAAGAAGGTTAAGTATTTGTTGAGTCCACTTGGCATGTTGAAATGATTACACCATATGTTTGGAAGTATGCACTAGTTTGAAGTTATATTCTATGGAAAAATAGGTCCTATCTATCTTTTGGTTTGAACCACATGTGATTCCTTCTTACTGTGGATGTTTTTGGAGCCAACTTACTATGGATAATACATGTCTCATGTTATTTATTTCATCTTGGCTAACAAGGAGAAAAATTTTGAAGCTTGCGAAGGATATAAATAGAAGAGTAAAGCTATTGAAAAAAGGTACGTGTATGGAAAATGTTTGAAAAGATAATGTGTGAATAAGAAATATGTAGAATTGTTTTTGATAATTAAATGTGGTAAAGATCAGTTCAGATAGCTCAATAGTGAGTGTATGTGAAAGTGCAAGTATATGTGTGAGAATGTGTTCTAAAGGAAACGAGCCAAAGGCATCAGAGGTTGTTGAGCAAATATTTTGAGGATACATGTTAGTTTGAAAAGTGGCAATGTGATAATTGTTTGACAATTTGTATCAGATATTGTGTTTAGATGTTGTTTCTTCACTCTTGGTTCTAAATGTTGTAATACTTGAGGGAGTTGTAGATTCCTTTGAGTTGTAGCCCATAAAACTTGTTGTAAATCCTATTTTCATTTGTGAGGTTATATTTGGATAGTAGATCCAAGAAAATTGCACACTGTAGCTTTTCCCTTGTTGGGTTTTCCTTGTAAATCTGGTGTTTTGGTTGTGTGATTATGTGTTCTACTTTTTATGAGTTTCATTTGATTACTTTTTTATGGATGTAAAGAGTTTTATTAAGTACTAGTTCACCTCCTCTTAGTAATTTTGTGTGTTCAACAATTTTAATATAAAAAAGGGAAAGAAAGGGCCCTCAAGAGACACACATAACAAATTATGTCTCAAGGGAAATAATTTTTTTCCTCCAAAAATAATAAAAATAAGGATATGTTGCTTAAAATGGAATGAAATGGTACACCTAAAATCATGCCCAAAGAACATATGATATAAACAAAAGTGAAACATTGTCACGTGTGATATAATAACATAACAAAATCATAACAAAGCACACAAAGGGATCTTTATGCATAAGATTTAATATACATTTTGTGAAGAGATAATAAATGCATACATGAGTTGTTATCATCACTTGAGGAATATAGAAGTACATGTACAATGAAAGAAGATACATTACAAAGAGAGATTAGAAATTTTAAAATATAATTGGTTGGGTCAACGTGATTCTATATAATAAAAATATAATCCTTTACATCATCCCCAAGAAAACTACCAAAAATGAAAAGAGAAAAAGATATTAAATTATCCTAAAAATTCTAGGTCATCATGAAAGTGGTCCTAGTATCTCAATATTTTACATAATCATAAAAATATTCTAAAGAAAACATAACACACATTGTACAGAGGAATATTATGAGATTCAAACAAGAAGAATAGGAAAAGATGTTGTTCCTCCTATATTTGTGTACTTAAAAAGAGTATCATTATTCCTCCATGGAGAAATAGCATACACAACATGCACACACATAGAGAAATGCACATGTATTCACAAATATAGAAAAATTATCCATAAATTTAATCTAATTATAAACATACATGCTGATGCAGGAGCATCTAGTGGTGTAAGGGTAATCTTGCATCACCCAAAAATAGTTAAATTTCAAGCTTCTCAGTTTTTAGATGTTTTTACATTTTTGGATACCCTTTTCATCTTAATGAAATTCCCAATTTAAGGTTTTTATTTTCTGTTCCTGGATGGAAAGATATTGCAATTTTAGTTTCCCAGATTTGCACCTGAAAATCTTCCAAGTTAGATTTGAGGCACTTAGAGTTTCTGGATCGGCCCCAAAACTTGCCAAAATTGGCGTAGCTAATTTTGAGCACATTTTTTACTTCATGACCTTTCCAACGGTTCAAACGGTTTGCGAATCAGAGTCCCGGATCAAAAGTTATGGCCCGAGAAGTTGGCGTACTTTCTAGAAGATACAATTGCAAATGCTCTTTTGAAATTTGAACTTCATGTTGTAAATTTTTGGCACCAAACTGCCCAAACTCAAATTTGAATATTGTTTTAGCTCCAAACTAAGGAGGAGCTCTATTTATGGGCGGGTTTCTAATTTTTGGGTAACTTTTTGGGGACAAGTTCGCATATTGCAAAAGGGTTATTCTGTAGCTATCTGTAACTTGCATGTGTTGTAGAACTTGGGGATTTGAGATCCTATGCATGTAAGAAGCTCCATTTTTTGAATAATAAAAATTCTCTTGTTTGTGGGTTATTTTCTAAGTCTCAGGTTGCACCCTCATCAAGTGGTATCAGAGCGGGTTTTCTTGAGCGAGTGGACAGATCACCGATCATGAGGCAGTTCACACCAGGACCGTAGTTGTGGGTCAAGGTCAAGAAAGATGCCTCAAAGAGTGATGCCTGGTAGGAATGGTGGTGCTAGAGGTGGTCGAGGTGGCAGAAATTTGGTGGAAGAGATGCACTAGCAACCCTCCAGAGACAAATTGATGCTTTACAAGAGCAGTTGAGAAGAGGGTTAAACCCGAGGGAGGAAAGTGAGGATGAAGGAGAGGAAGAAGGTTCAAATGAGAAGAGGAAGAAGAAGCAATTGATCAAGACCAAATGCGGCTAATAAGGGCCATTTCAAGATCAGGAAAAGACCCAAGCAGAAGTCCCTAATTATTCTGGAAGTCTGAACCCGAAAGAGTTGATCGACTGGATCAACGAGCTAGAAGAATATTTTGAGTATGAGGAAATAGAGGACCCAGATTGGGTTAAGTTTGCAAAAATAAAGCTGAAGGGCCATTCCAATATTTGGTGGAAAGAGGTCCAGTTGGAAAGAAATTGAAGAGGAAAAGGAAATATCACCAGATGGGAAAGCATGGTAAAGAAACTGAAGAAGCAGTTTATACCAGTAGACTACGAGTTAGATCTATTGAAGAAATTGCAAGGGTTGAAGCAAGGAAGCAGATCTATGAAAGAATATACTAAAGATTTTCACAAGATAATCATCAGAATGGGTCACACAGAGGCCAATAAGGAGAAGGTAGTCTGATACCTTAATGGGTTACGACCGAGCATTCAGGAGGAGTTAAGCCTAGTCAGAATGACCACCATTAAGGATGTGTATCAGTTTTCTTTGAAGGTGGAAGAAAAGTTGAACAAAAGATTTGATGGAAAGCAAAAAAGATGAGGAGGTCAAAGTAGAAGGGGCAATGGAAGACCTTCAGGAAGCCGAAATGATGATAAAAATAAAAGTAAAGATGTGGGTACTAGCCAAAGCCAAAGAAATGACAACTTCTACTGCCCTCATGATCAAAATAGTGATGATAAAAGAGGTAGAGGATGAGGGAGATTAGGACAAGGATCTAGAAGAGGTGGTTTTAGAGGAACATGTTTCCAGTGTGGTGAAGAAGGGCATCGAGCCTATGAATGTCCACAACACCAAGGAATAGTAGACAAAAGGCCAGAAGGTCATGGAAGGGTTGCGCATGTAGATGAGGAGGCCCAATCTGAACATTCAGATGATGCTGAAAGGGGAGAAGCCCTAGTGATTAGAAGAGCCCTGGTGACTGAGGAAAAAGAACAAAAATAGAGGAAGAATCTGTTTCACACAAGGTGCAAGTGTGAAGGAAAATGTTGTGATGTCATTATTGATAGTGGGATCACTAATAATCTGGTGTCAGAGGAGATGGTCACAAAGTTGAAGCTAAAGAGGGAAAGGCACCCGCATCCGTATTAGATTGCCTGGTTGCAGAAAGACCACAAAGTTTTGGTCAATGAGTAGTGCCTAGTAAAGTTCAAGATCAAGAGCTACCATGATGAGGTACTCTGTGATATCATCCCCATGGATTCATGTCACATGTTGTTGGGGAGGTCATGGCAGTTTGATAGGCGAGCTATACATGATGGCCATGAAAACACTTATTCCTTGACAAAGGATGGGGTTCGTCACAAGCTGAAACCCCTGAAGGAGACCGAAGAAAAGGTATGTAGTAGTGCTAGAATTTGTTATGTAGATGGAAGAAAAATTTTAGAAGGTATGAAGCATGAGCATGTGTGTTATGCATTGATTCCTAGAGTGAGTAAGGACGATAGTGATAAGGTTCTAGAAAAAGTTTCTGGGATGTTGGATGAAATTCAGGATATTGTTTCTGATAATGTACCTGAGGGTTTACCACCAATAAGGAAGATCAGTCATCAGATTGACTTGATCCCTAGAGCCAGTTTTCTAAATAAGGCAGCTCATAGAATGTCTCCGGTAGAAAATGAGGAGTTGAACAAACAAGTTCAAGAGTTGTTGAGAAAGGGTTTGATACGGGAGAGTTTGAGTCCATGTGCAGTACCTACAATACTAGCACCAAAGAAGGATGGGGAGTGGAGGATGTGTACAGATTCCCAAGCCATAAACAAGATAACAATCAAGTATAGATTTCCTACCAAGGATGGATAACACGATGGGCTGTTTTGGAACAAGACTCGGTGCTTCATAAAGATTGATCTGAAGAGTGGATATCACGGGGATCAGTTCGAGGGAGATGAATGGAAGGCTAGCCTTCAAGACCAAGAGGGCCTATCTGATGGTTAGTCATGCCTTTTGGAGCTAACCAATGCATCGATTACATTCATGCGGCTCACGAACCAAAATTACTAAAAATTGCAGGAAGTTTTTTTTTTTATTGTGTATTTATATGATATTTTGATTTTCAGTAAGACATTGGATGAGCATCTAATGCATATTGAGAGATCCTTTGAGAAGTTAAGAGAAGAGAAACTGTTGATTAATCTGAAGAAGTGCAGTTTTGTGAAGAGGGAGTTAGTGTACTTGGGGTTTGTTGTCTTAGCAGAAGGTCTCAAGATATGGACCCGAGAGAAGGTGAAGGCTATTACGGAATGGCCTACTAAGAAAGCTACTCTAGGGGTGAGTCTTTCCATGGTTTGGCTAAGTTTTATAGAAAAGTTTCATTAGAAACTTTAGTAGTATTTGTGGACCCTTGGTACAATGGGGGATCGAAAAGAATTCAAGTGGAGCAATAGAGCGGCAAAGAGTTTTGAACTGTTGAAGTAGAAGGTAATAGAGCAACCTGTTCTAACCCTCCCAGATTTCAACAAGGTGTTTTAGGTGGATTGTGATGCCAGTGGTTGTGCCATTGGAGCAGTGTTGAGCCAAAAAGGTAAGCCCATTGCCTATTTAAGTGAAAAGTTAAATGATGCCCCAGAGCCCATTGCCTATTCCGATTGGAAAAATTTAAATGATGCCAAAGAGAAAGTGTGTATATGGTCCGGGAATTTTATGCAATAGTTCAAGCATTAAAGAAATGGAGACATTATCATGCCAAAGGAATTTGTTCTATATCTCGTCATCAGACTACTAGGTATCTAATGGTAGAGGAAAATTAAATCGAGGCACTATGTGATAGGTAGGTTTTGAGTTATACCTTTGTTGTTTGAAACATAGGAATGGGAATTCAAATAGGGTTGCTGTAGATGCCTTAGTAAAGCAATTTAATTATTAGATGCAAATTAGAGTGGTTGGATTTAATGAACTCAGGACACTATATGCAAAAGATCCTAATTTTGTAGCGGCTTGGAAAGCTTGCAAGGAACCTATTATAGTGGACAGGGCAAGGTGGCTAGATGTTATAATCTAGGATGGCATGTTATTTAAAATCAGTGCTAATATGTCAGAGGTTCCATGAGAGGGAGACACGATAAGGAGAAGCATAGTGGAGGAATGTAAAGACATTTTTTTGGTGGGATAAGACCATTGCCATTATCAGTGAGCATTATTATTGGCCTCAATTGTCACAAGATGTAAAGAAGTATGTATAGAGTTGCAGGGTATGTTAGAGGGCTAAAGGAGTGAGCCAGAATACAGGGTTATATCAGCCCTTACATGTACGAGAGAGGTCGTGGGAGGATATAAAGTACTCGGACTTTTGTAAGTTTGCCAAGGGCGTAATGAGGAATGATTCAATCTTTGTGGTGTAGTTGATAGGTTTTGAAGATGGCACATTTCATTCCATGTCAAGACCCATGATGCAGTCCACATTGCTGACTTGTTCTTCAAAGAGGTTGCGAGGCTACATGGTCTGCCAAAGAGTATTTTTTCAGATCATGACACCAAATTTGTGGGGTACTTTTGGAGGACCTTGTGGAAGAAGCTGAAGACAGAGTTGAAGTTCAGTTTTACACACCATCCACAAATAGATGGGCAGACAGAGGTTGTTAACAGGAGTCTGGGTAACCTACTGCGATGTTTGGTAGGAGATAAACCCAAGGGATGGGACTTGATCGTACCCTAGGCAGAATTTTCTTACAACAATTCTATCAATAGAAGCACTAGTAGATCACCATTCCAGATTGTGTTTGGAGGTAGCCCCAGAACAGCTCCAGAATTGAGGAAGATGGACCATGAGAAGAAAATAAGTGTTGAAGCCGAAGACTTTGCATAACACATCAAGGATATACATGAGAAGGTAAGATAACATATTAGCAAGATGAATATGTAGTATAAGGCTAAGGAAGATCAGAAGAGGAGGTATAAGGAGTTTTAGATTGGTGATGAAGTGATGGTCCACCTAAGGAAAGAAAGGTTTCCAATGGGAACCTATAAAAAATTAAAGATGAAGAAATTTGGTCCCTGTAAGATTTTGAAGAAGCATGATTCAGGGAATGCATATGAGGTAGAGTTGCCTGATGGAATCAACATTTCCCCTGTGTTCAACATTTTAGATTTGATAGAGTATCATGAAGGAGGAATGAAGGAATCACCAATAATAGGACAATATGGCATTCCAGCACCTACTTCAGAAAGGGAGGAGATTGAAGCAATCTTGGATAGTCATGTGGGAAGGAGTACTAGAAATAGGCAATATGAAGAATATCTGGTGAAATGGAAAGGAAGGCCTATTGAAGATTCATCCTAGTTGCCTAAGGCAAAGGTTGACCATTTGGGTTTTCCTCCACCATCTGAGACGTGACAGGGTCACTTCTCAAATTACCCTGGGTGTCTGATGGAGGAGCATCCAGTGGTGTAAAGGCAATCTTGCATCACCCAAAAATAGTTAAATTTCAAGCTTCTCAGTTTTTAGATGTTTTTATATTTTTGGATACCCTTTTTTTCATAATGAAATTCCCAATTTACGGTTTTTATTTTATGTTCCTGGATGGAAAGATATTGTAGTTTTAGTTTCCCAGATTTGCACCTGAAAATCTTTCGAGTTAGATTTGAGGCACTTAGAGTTCCTGGATCGGCCCTGAAACTTTCCAAAATCAGTGCAACAGATTTTGAGCGTGTTGTTGACTTCGTGACCTTTCCAATGGTTCAAACGGTTTGCGAATCGGAGTCCCGGATCAAAAGTTATGGCCCTAGGAAGTTGGCGTACTTTCTAGAAGATACAATTGCAAATGCTCTTTTGAAATTTGAACTTCATGTTGTAAATTTTCGGTGCCAAATTGCCCAAACTCAAATTTGAATGTTGTTTTGGCTGCAAACTAAGGAGCAGTTCTATTTATAGGCGAGTTTCTAATTTTTGGGTAACTTTTTGGGGACAAGTTTGCATATTGTGAAAGGGTTATTATGTAGCTGTCTGTAACTTGCATGTTTTGTAGAACTTGGGGATTTGAGATCATTTGCATGTAAGAAGCTCCATTTTCTGAATAATAAAATTATTCTCTTGTTTGTGGGTTATTTTCTAAGTCTCGGGTTGCACCCTCATCACATGCACATATACTTGTATATATAAAATGAAGCACAAGAATCTACTCATCAAACTTCTCATCCAACAAATCACAATTCTTTTCATGGTCATCTAGTGACTTGAGATTGTCATAATATGAAGGAATTAATAAGGAAGTCATAGTAGTAACAATAGAAGTGAAGTGTGAGAATTCTACATATGTGAAGGGATCAACATCATCCATATTACTTAAAGAAGGTGAAATAGATAGAAAATGAATAAATATTATTGATAGGACATGAAGATCTATAATTCAGATAAAAGGGAATTCATCATTTGAATACTAGGTTAGGAAGGGAGGCTTTCACAAGCCTGAGATCCTTAAAAATAGTATTAATCATGGAAATTCCTATATTGGAAGGCCATGGAACAAAATCCATGACAATTTAAGAAATAACATATAATAGGGATACAAGTGAATCGAAGTAAATCATAAGTTTAGGTCAGCGATAGTAGTGGGATGGTGTGGGTAGCACTTAAATTTATTTTAGTGGATAATAAAGGAGGTATTAAAACATCAAGGCTAGATAGCTTAAGGTCACTAGGAAAGGAAGAGTAGTGAGTATGAGTGAGTGGAATGGGTTTAAATTGATAGATCTAGAAGAAAAAAAAAATGTTTAGGGGTTATTTAGCTCTATAAAAATAGGGATGTCTAGAGTATGTGGAATAATAGGAGAAAGGAAATACCAAAAAAGGAAAATGTTAATTATTTTAAAAATTTTACCTTTGTAATAATTGTCTATGGAGATAGCCACCCAACATCTAGAGGCCAAATGAAAAGCACAAAGAGAGAAGATCAATATGAAATGCTCAAAATTACATTGGAATTGAATATCATAGAATAATTTACAAATGAGAACCCCTTGGTTATATAGGCAAGGTGAGACATATGATTAGACTAGATTATGACAAGTTTCTTAATCCTATATCATGAGACAACTAACTCATCAAATATTAAATGACCTGGGAAATAAGAATTAAATGGCATGATAAGATCATATGACACCTAATAATTCTAGAAAAATTCTTAGGACCTAAGTAAGCTTAACATGTAAATAGGACCTATAAGTGAACTAGATAAGTAAAACACCTATTTACACCAACACCCCCCTTAAGTAAAACTTAGGGAGTATATTATTATGCAAATGATGAAAATATGAGTCTTTTCTACTATGTCATGTTAGGTACCTATGTACAAATTCAATCTCTCACAAATGGAGAAAAGGAGAAAACCTACTGGGACAAAAATCCTTCCCAAAAGAGATGAAAACAAAATTCTCTCACTAAAGAATGAGAAGGATGAAACCTCATATGAGGAAAAAGAACCCCTCATTAGAGACAAGAAGAAGAGATACCATGAAACCCCTGTCAATTTTGATCTCCTAAAATGGTGGTAGAAGCTCGACATTGAATGCTAAAGATGATCCAATCTTGTCAAACAAAATTTCTCCCCTTAGGAAGAAACAAAACTAAGAATGTATGTAGGATTTCTTCATATTCCTGAAAAGAATATATGGGAGAAGTATAATGTGTGATGTATTTGAACTATGCTCAAGTGTCTCTGTGTTTATGTCTAAAGTTGACACACTCCAAACAAGCACTAGGCTATACATCAGAAGATGACAATCCAAAATCTCCTAGAAATGGATGTAGAACACAATCCAAAGATAAAAATATCTCCTTTGAATACAAAGAAGCATCCTCCAAATGTTGTCCAAAATTATCCACACTCATGTCAAACTATGAAGAATGATCATGTAGAGAATTAACAAGAGGGTTAGAGTGTTGCCTCATAACCATTGAAGAAGGATCATCTTCATCAAAGAGAAGATGTATACAATCATAGTGTCTTCAAAAAAAAATTAGTCAAGTACTCATCCCAAGTAGATTTTTTTAGAAGAATTTGTAGATCCTACATCATTGAATCACAAGAGGTCAAAACTGTGACAACACATACATCATCAAACATAATAGAAAATGGAGGAGATAAAATTCAAGGCTCAAGAATAGGATTAGATGTGAGAGAACCCAAGTTAAATTATCCACTCCTTAAAATCATGGTCTACACTAGAGGTGTGATCAACAACCAATAGAGCAAAGTCATCCTTAGAAGAAAAATATGTAAAGGTGTACAATCGAGATGTATGGTCAACCATACGAGTAGAAAAAAATCTCTCTACTCTCCAAGTCTCTAATGATAACTAAATTATGAATGAATTCCATAATGATCCCATCTCCACTATAGGAAATTTGATAGATGGAAAGAATATTGTTTGATAAATGAGGTACACACAAAACATCATTGAAAGTTCCCTCCCCAATATCAATAGATCCCTTCCTTATTACATTCATGCATGTATTGTTTCCCATCAAAATAAGTGGCATAACACAAAGCTGAAAAGAAGAGAATATAGACTATGAAGATGTCATATGATGAGATTCTCTTGAGTCTAGAAGCTATTTCCCTAATCCAATACATGTAGAAGCACAAATATTTTCCTTTTCTACTTGATGTAGTAACTATATTGGCATGACCTTTGTCCTTATTAAATTGTTTTGAAGAAGAATAAGTTGACTTAGACATTCTAAAAGATAGATCAATATGACTCTTTTTATGAAGATTTTTCAATTCATCGATATCCTTCTACAAGAATGTTCATCATGTCCAAGCTTCTTGCAATATGAACAAGTAGGCCTCTCCTTCTTAGATGATTTATCTTTTGAAGAGGATTTATTCTATGATTGATTTGAATGTATATTTTTCTTTTATTTCTTCTATTTATTATCATAATGTTTTGAATCTTTCACCTGACTAACCAAAAATTCCTGAGATTTAGGTGAATTTATGAGACCCATAGAAAGAATATTTTGTTTCTCATGAATTAACATCTCAAAAAAGATACAAATGAAGGTGTAGTGTATGTAGTCCCCATAGTCCACCTATGAGTATGAAAGCTATAAATAAAATATACATAATCAAGACCAAGTTTTTCAATGCATTATAGACCAAATAAATGTCCTTATCAATTCCACATCCTTTACATTACTCTCTTAGAACATTGACCTTATTGATGTAGTCTTGTATTTTGTCAAAGTTATTAGAATCAAGTCTCATCAATTCATCATCAATTTGATAGTATTTTACTTCATCTATAGTGCCATACAATATTTTAAATTTTTTCCAAGGTTCACAAGAATCCTTACATGATTCAATTTGAAATAATAGATCTTGAGAAACTAAGCTACAAAGGCATCCAAGAACTTTAGTATGTTAAATCATCCATTTTATTTCTTTCTCATCATATTCAAGTTTAGGTACCTTATTACCAACATATAGAGAGTGACTTTGAGTCATTTGAGCACTCCATGTATATTGATACCAATTTTAATAGTTGTATGATGTTAGCAAAGGAACCTTAGAATTATCCATGAAAAATAAGAGCACCAGCAAATTGGTCAAAAGAATGCACCAAGAGACCCCCCCACCAAATCAATCAATCAAGAATCCCCCCAACAATACTAGAATGAATGCAACACCAAGGGATAGGATCCATGGGGTGGGTGGGTAGATAGTCAAAGGGTCCCACCCACCCCATAATATTTGGCACTTTATACTTGTTGAGCAAGACAACTGAGAGGGGGGGTGAATCAGTTGTAACAAATTTTTCCTTTACAACAATCACTAGTGATTAATTCAATTACCATTCACAAATTTTTTATTCTACTAATGTGATTAATCATTAAGTGCAATTGCAAAATTTGAAAGAATTAAAAACTATATGCACACAACACCAAATTTACGTGGAAAACCCAATAAGGGAAATTCCATTGTGAGGATTAGCTCACAATGTAGAGAATATCAAAACTGAATGCAAAGGCTCACTGCCAGAGAAAGCTCACTACCAACATAGGATTCACTATCTGGATCAAGACTCACTTTCCAACAAGGGTTAACCACCCAGAGGGCTCACTGCCACATAGATGCAAAGAATATAGAAGATAATTTTTTTTCTTGGTATCTCAGTGGGTATCCCTATGACCTGACCTAGCACCTGGCCTGTCCTTACCTTGGTCTTACAAGCTGCCAATTTGGGGTTAGGAAGGGGTGAGTGAGGTGAGACTAATCCCACTGGGCCATGTAGTAACTAGCATGGGACCCACCATGTGCACAGAAAGGTTAACTAGATTGGGTAACAAATGAGGCTTGAACTTAGGTCGATTGGTTGGTCATCCAACAACACATAACCAATCTACACCCTAAGGTCCAATATAGAAGAGATATTTTACAAAGAGAATACGATCTCAATCTAGCAGGTATTTCCACCACAATTCACTCACACACTTGTAGACATGCCTGAATGATAGAATACACCTTCAACTCACTACTTTCGTAAAACTCGTAATTAGACTTTACGCTGATCTACACAACAACACACTCAACTTTGCATCTAACTTGCATCAATCTCACATATGTTCCTTTGCATGTGCATCTCTTTTCAACAATATCTCATCTTGTATTTATATGATATTCAACTTTGAAATATATCTAAAGTTGGCCACACACACACCAAAATTCAAATTCAAATTAGGTTGATGCCAAAAAATTCTAAGGTGGAATTAGAATGAGAGTGATCCAAACACACGCTTTCTCAAACTTCGAAAGTAGTGTTAAACATAAGGTCGGCCAAACTAGTGTAAAACACATAGAGAAATTAGGTACACACATCCTTAGCACGATCCAATCTTCTATTTGAAAATTAATTTGAAAATGACTTCCACAACATATCCTAGAATTGCAAGTCATTAGAATAGAACAAGAAGAAATATGGAGCAACTACATTTCTCCCAGACCTTAGCCAGAGACACAGAAAAACACATTTCAAAACTGGTGAACAAAACTCACACTATACAATGATCCAGAAACCCAAAATGTGGATATAGAAACTTCCAACAACCATGAGCAACATATCCAAACCATACCAACATAGGAGGAAAACCTGAAGAAAAATACAAAGCAACCATTGAATACCTACAACCCTTCTTCATTACAATTTTTTTAATATCTTCAACATATATAGCCAATAACTTGCATCAATGACATTAATGACAACAATAACCAATGACAACTAGTTAACTAGTTGACATCAATGATAGCACTTTCATAATTACAACAATCTCCCCCTTTGTCATTGATGACAACACATGATGTGAAAAACCATCAAAGATAACACAACAACTCTAAACACATTTCCTCATGATTTTGCTTTCTCTCCCTCAGATGATAATATTTTTCACATGATGCTCATTCTCCCTTTTTCACATCTTCCTCATATTTATTTCCCTCTTTGACATCAATGGCAAAGGAAAAAGATGTTTTCACTGATTTCCTCTTTGATATTAAAGCAGTATTACCAGTACTAAATACTCCTCCTTAGGAGTACACCCAAACAATTTTTTCAATGACAACACTAAACAAAACTTTCTCCCCCTAAGAGTTAGCCACCAAACATCAATCCAAAAGAAAGGTAGATCCATAGGCCCACTAAATTGATGCATCTCCATAAGATCGGCCAAACCAATGTAAAACACATAGAGAAATTAGGTACACACATCCTTAGCATGATCCAATCCTCTAGATGAAAATTAATTTGAAAATGACTTCCACAACATATCCTGAGAATTGAAAGTCATAAGACTAGAAAAAGAAGATATATGGAGCAACTACATTACTCTCAGACCTTAGCCAGAGACACAAAAAAATACATTTCAGAACTGGTGAACAAAACTCACACTATACAATGATCTAGAAACCCAAAATATGGATATAGAAACTTCCAACAACCATGAACAACATATCCAAACCATACCAGCATAGGAGGAAATCCCAGAGCAAAACCTAGAGCAACCATTGAATACCTGCAACCTTTCTTCATTACAATTTTTTGAATATCTTCGCCATATACAACCAATAACTTGCATCAATGGCATTAATGACAGCAGTAACCAATTGATAACCAGTTAACCAGTTGACATCAATGATAACACTTTCATACTTGCAACAATCTCCCCCTTAGTCATTGATGACAACACATGATGTGAAAAACCATCAAAGATAACACAACTCTAAACACATTTCCTCATGATTTTTCTTTCTCTCCCTCATATGATAATATTTTTCACATGATGCTCATTCTCCCTTTTTCACATCTTCCTCATCTTTCTTTCCCTCTTTGACATCAATGGCAAAGGAAAAAGATGTTTTCACTGATTTCCTCTTTGATATTAAAACATTATTACCAATACTGAATACTCCCCCTTAGGAGTACACCCAAACAAATTTTTCAACATGACAACACCAAACATGACTTGCTCCCCCTAAGAGGTGGCCACCAAACATTAGTCCAAAAGAAAGATAGATCCATAGGCCCAATGGATTGATGCATCTCCATATGCATCTAGTTCAAAAAAGGAGGGGCAATAACCCCTAACTTCTCCCAAAGATACTCAAAAGTATCTTTAGGAAGAGCCTTTGTAAATATATCAATAACCTATTCCTTTGTTGGTACATACTCAAGTTTTACTTATTCTCCACAACCTTCTCTCTCAAAAAGTGATACCTGATAGATATATGCTTTGTCCTTAAATGCATCACTAGATTCTTTGAAATGTTAATTGCACTTATATTATCATAGAAGATATATATTGGATCATCATACATTATTTTTATATCTTTCAATGTCTATTTCATCCATAAAACTTGTGTACAAGGTGCAGTAGTAATATACTCAGCTTCAATAGTAGATAATGAAACTAAATCTTTCTTTTTACTTAACCATGACACCAATCTGCAACCAAGAAAGAATGCACCACCACTTGTACTTTTTCTATCATTAACACAACCTACCCAATATGCATCTATATAAGCACTTAGAGTAAATTCAATATCCCTAGGATACCACAATCCATAATTTGGAGTGCCATTCAAATATATGAATATCTTTTTAACAACATGTGTTTCTCTAGGATCTTCTTGAAATCTAGCCACGAGACAAACTACATGCATGATATATGGTTTAGTAGTAGTCAAATACAATAATCCTCCAATCATAGATCTGTACTTTCTCTAATCAACCTTAGGTGAGTCATTGCCCTTGCTTAATTTGCGGCTAGTTACCATAAGAGTGCATACTAGTTTGGAGCCATCCATTTCAAACTTCTTCAACATATCTCTTACATATTTTGACTGTGAAATATAAATCCTTTTCTCTGTTTGATTAATTTGCATCCCAAGAAAGAAATTAATCTCAACAAACATAGACATCTCAAATTCTTTTTGCATCTCTTCATCAAAAATCTTACACATTGTTTCATTTCCTCCAAAGATAATATCATCAACATATACAACTACTATCAAGATCTTGTCATTTTCAATTTTAAAATACAGATTACTATTTGTCATACCTTTATTGAATCCTTGTTGAATCAAATATCTATCCAACCTTGCATACCAGGCTCTAAGAGCTTTCTTTAATCTATTGACCATGTCTGGTTGATTTGACAACTTAAATCCTTTCGGATGTTCCATGTACACTTCTTCATCCAATTCACCATTCAAGAATGCATACTTAACATCCATTTGATAAACTTTGAAATATTTATGAGTAGAAAATGCTAAAAACATTCTGATAGCTTCCATCCTTGCCACCAGAGCAAAAGTTTCTTGAAAATATAAACCTTCTACTTGTGAGTAACCCTTACACATAAGCCTTTCCTTATTCCTAACTACTTCTCCATTTTCATTCAACTTGTTTCTAAACACCCATTTTGATTGAATGATATTTTTATTTGTCAATCTAGGGACCAATTCCCAAGTTTTATTCTTCTCAATTTGTATATGTTCTTCTTCCATAGATTTCATCCAATTTTCATCATTACATGCTTCACTCACTATCTTCGGTTCCACTTCAAAAAGTAGAAACAAATTTACCTCATTAGCAGCAACAACTCTGCTTCTTGTCAAAACTCCTTTCCTCTTTTCTCCAATGATCTAATCTTTTGAATGATTCATTTGCACATATTTAGGTGTCTTTGGGGACACCACCAAAGATTCCTCTTCTTCAACATTTTCTTCATTCTAATTTTCCTGTTCTCCAATGAATTTTTCAATTTCTATGTAATCAGGTTCATCTGACACATATCCATCAACCTCAATTGAATTCTTCAATGCTTCATCCACCTTGAAATTTGTGATTTCTATAATCTTTCTCAGCCTTTTATTGAAACATCTGTAAGCTTCACTTCTAGTAGAGTATCCAAGGAAGATACCTTCATCACATCTAGCATCAAACTTCCCTATATTTTCTTCATCCCTTTTGATATAACATTTGCTTCCAAATACCTTGAAATACTTGACCATAGGAATTCTTCCACACCATAGCTCATAGGGGGTCTTTGCACTGTTAGCCTTTGCTTGAACTCAATTGAACACATAAACAACAGTATGAATAGATTCTTTCCAATAAAATTTTGGTAGACTGGCCTCAATAATCATTGATCTACCAGCTTCCTAAATCGTTATGTTTTTTCTTTCAACAACTTCGTTTTGCTAAGGAGTTCTAGGAGTAGATAATTTCCCTTTTATTCCATGAACTTCACAAAACATATTAAACTCATGGGAGGTGAATTCATCACCTCTGTCAAACCTAAAGCATTTTATTCTTATTTTTTCTTCATTTTCAACCATAGCCTTAAATGCCTTGAATCTTTCTAATGTGTTAGATTTCTCTCTAAGAAATGTAACCCATGTGAATCTAGAGTAATCATAAATCAAAAGCATAAAATACCTCTCACCTTGCAGACTTCTCACTCTTGTAGGACCATAGACATTTGTGTGGATCAAATCCAATAGTCTAGTAGTAGATTGTTCCTTTGATCTGAAGTTGTTTCCAATTTTCTTTCCAATTTGATAGTTTTTGCAAATAGCATTAGCAAGATTTGTATTCCTCAGTAGATCTCTTACAACATGCACAACACTAATTCTTTCCAAATTATCAAAATTCATATGACACATCCTTTGGTGCCACAACAAACTGTCATTAATCTAAGTCATAAAGCAATGTCCATCTACAACATTAAGTTGATAAATATTTCCTTCAAACTTCTTACCAACAACAATCACTATTCTGGTTCCTTTCATGATTTCACATATTTTATCCTAAAAAACAAGATTATATCCTTTACTACACATATTTACAACACTTAAAAAGATCATTCCTTAAACCCTTAACATAGTAGACATCACTAGTATTATGCTTTCCATCAAAACTTACTAAACCTATTCCACAAATCTTAGCACCATTATCATCTCCAAATTTAACTAATCCACCATTATAATTTTCAAGCTTAACAAACTTACTCTTATCACCAATCATGTAATGTGAACAACCAATTCCAACAACCCAATACTTCTTTTCATATTTAGCATGAAGATCATAAATCACCATACCTTCACTCTTTTTCAGGGCATTTTCTTTCACCTATCTTTCAGTGTTAGCAGAAGTATATTCATCCTTTATAGCCAAGAAAAAGCATTCATTGTCATCAAAAACTCCATAATCAAATTCTTCATTAGAAATATTGGCATTCTCATTCACATGGTATGCTCCATTGATCTTCTTTCCTTTTTTTTCTTTGTTTAATCTAGTATGTTTATTCCTCTTAGCTCTTTCTGGACATCTTAAAGCATAATGACCAATTCTTCCAAAACTAAAGTATTTAAAAGGTAATTTACCTTCATACTTACTACAGCCCTTCTTCATCCTTCTCACAAAGTTAGCTTCTACTTCACCAAAATTTTCTTCATATGAATCTTCACTAGTTGTAGCCTTACAAGTAGTTTTTGATTTGGATCCATTTATCAAATTTGGTTTTCTCATTTCGTATGATGTCAGAGTACCCAACAACTAATCTTTACTAAGTCTTGTGATCCACATATTCTTCAATAGTAGATACCTTTTCACTGTATGCCTTGCAAAGAGTTATGAGAATCTTCTTCACTATTCTAGGTTCATCCATTATTGCACCAATTCCTCACATTTCACCTACTAGCTCATCCACTCTCTATACATAGGATTTAATGTTCTCAACTTTAGACATGTGTAGGATCTCAAATTGTGCTTCCAAGTGTTGTAACCTTGCATCTTGACCTTTTCATTACCTGCATGAGTTTTTTCTAATGCATCCCAAACTTCTTTAGTAGTCTTTAGGTTTTAAACTTTAATCAATTTGAACTATGAAAGACTAATCATCAAAATATACTCTTCCTTGTTGTTCACCTCATGTTCCTTAATTTTATTAGTTGAACTTGGACCATTAATAGGAGCAATATATGTAGTCTTGTAAGATTTCTCAACATCATATCCACAGTATTCCAGATATCTTTCCATCTTTATTCTCCAGATTCCATAATTAGTCGCATCAAACCCAGGACACTCAGTAGTGATCTTGCTCACCATCCCAGACCTTCCTTAAGTGGTTAATCTCTTCTCCAAGGAACTTAGCTCTGATACCAATTATTGATCAAGACAACTGAGAGGGGGGTGAATCAATAGTAACAATTTTTTCCTTTACAACAATCGCCAATGATTAATTCAATTACCATTCACAAAACTTTTATTCTACTAATGTGATTAATCATTAAGTGTAAATGTAGAAGCTGAAAGAAGTAAAAACCATATACATACAACAACACCAGATTTATGTGGAAAACCTAATAAGGTAAAAACCATGGTGAGGATTAGCTAATAATATAGAGAATATCAAAATCGAATGAAAAGGCTCACTGCCAGAGAAGGCTCACTACCAAAATAGACTCACTATCTGGATTAGGACTCATTGTCCAACAAGGGTTAACCACCTGAAGGGATCACTGCCACATAGATACAAAAAAGATATAAGAGATTTGTTACAAAGAGAAGATGATCTAAATGTAAAAGGGATTTCCACCACAATTCACTCACACACTTGCAGACATGCTTGAATGATAGAGTACATCTTCATCTCACTGCTTCTGGAAAAATCACAATTAGACTTCACACTAATCTGCATGACCACACACTCAACTTCACATCTAACTCACATCAATCTCACATCTATTCCTTTGCATGTGCATCCCTTTTCAATAATATATCATCATGTATTTATACCATCTTCAACTTTGAAATATATCCAAAGTCAACCATACACCAACCAAAATTCAAATTCAAATTAGGTCAATTACAAAACATTCTAAGGTGAAATTAGAATGAGAGTAACCCAAACACATGCTTCCTCAAACTTTGAAAGTAGTGTTAAACACAAGTTCAACCAAACCAATGTAAAACACATAGAAAAATTAGGTACACACATCCTTAGCATGATCCAATCTTCCATATAATAAAATTAACTTGAACATGACTTCCACAACATATCCTAAGAATTGTAAGTCATAAGACTTGAAAAAGAAGAAATCCAGAGCAACTACATTTCTCCCAAACCTCAACCAGAGACACAAAAAAACACAGTTCACAACTAGTGAACAAAACTCACATTGTACAATGATCTAGAAACCCAAAATCTAGACATAGAAACTTCCAACAACCATGGAAAACATATTTGAACCATACCAACATAGGAGAAAAACTCAAAGCAACCATTGAATACCTGCAACCTTTCTTCATTACAATTTTCTCAATATCCTCAACATATATAGCCAATAAGCTGCATCCATGACATTAATGGCAATAGCAACTAGTTGATAACTAGTTAACTAGTTCACATCAATGAAAACACTTTAATATTTGCAACAATACTTAGTGCAATTATAGATGCCACTTTCCAAAAATAATGAACTATACTTGATCTTGGTACATGCAAATGTCAAATTTGGCCACAAAATTAAAGTATTTTTTTTGGAAAAATGACACCAATTTGATCACACCACTAAAAAGTAAACAAAGAATTATGAACTTTCTAAAAAAAAATACACACAAAAATGTTACCACAGGATCAGTAATGGAGCCCTAAAAGTTCCCAAAATGAGATTGACTCAACAACACCTATGATAATTTGTAATTTTTAGAAAATATAGACACCCAAATAAAATATCCTCTACACCAATACTAAGAGCACATAATTCTACCCCAAATAAAAATAAAAATGCTCACAAAAAGGAGGTCCTAAGCTCAAGTTATGAGCATTTGAAAATCTCATTTCAAAATTAAAATTCAAATGGAGAGGGGGGGATAAATTATAAAGGCACTGCTAACATTATTTTGATGTTAGCAAGTGAAATCCACTAAATAATCTAAAAAAATTGGCTTAAAATTTATGTCTAGTTGGCCATCACACATCTAACTTGGCCATCAAAATATTTTTTTTAAAGCTAGTATATTCTTCTTATATTCACTCAACCACGGGAAGTGGGGATCATGGCTCGTGGTAGTTCCCCATGGCACCCATTGGGCACTGTAGTACCCTCTACAATTCACAAGGTACCCTTCATTCTTGTAGGTTACTATGATATTTTTTTAATTTTTAAATGTTTTTTTTTAAATAATACCAACTGTATATTATTTTTAATTTTTTTAAAATTTAAACAAAATAAAATATTTTTTAACTATATGAGCTTACAAATCAAAGGTGACCATATGGTTGTACAAACGATTGAATTGGGGAGAAAATTTATCTGATGGTCCTAGGAAAAGTTGCCTGATTTTGACAAATTGACAGTTGATCTTAGGGATTTGGGCCTTTTGGATGTGATGGTAGGGTTAGATTTGACCCAAAATAACATGATAATATCAAATGAAACCTAATACTTCTAGAAATATTCCAAGGACCAAAGTAAAATTAACATGTAAATAAAACCTATAAGTTAACTAGATAGGTAAAACACCCATTTACACCAACAACCTTTTGTTTGTTAATGAAATATTTTTATAGGGAGTAGGTTGTGATGTATATTAAGAAGTGGGCTGGCTACAATGGGGAGGATGTCAAAGGAAAAGGTATTTATTAGGATTTTTGGGGATTAGATATGGATAGGTCCTCAAATTTGATGGGGTAGATGAAATAAAAATAGGTGGAGATGGTGGGATAGTAAAAGGAGGATGTAATGAAAAATGGGTATTTATCTTAGTATTAAAAATGAGGATAAAATAAAGTTTTATTAAAAGGTCTAAGTATATCAAATAGGGTTAGTCATAAGTGAGGTACATATTTTATAAAGTAGATATTGGTTAATAATGGCTATGAGAAACTATGATAATAATTCTATAATGGAATATTTAAAATAATATTGAATTATAGTAGAGATGGATTACAACACATCAATCCAAGGATGACTTAAGAGAATGTGATATTATCAAACATAGGAATAATTTGACATAAATTATTTGTGTATTTATATCCCACATGAATGGGAAGAATAATCAAACCAAGAATAGTAATGGACATCCCATTCTATGTATGCAAGTAAAAATCAAGCATAGGGTATTAATATCATTAAATACAAGTGTATATAAGTTTTCTTTTATGAAAACATTGAAAATGCTTATGGAATCCACCATGATGCCTATGGTAAAATTTATATTCATGAGCCCCTCAATTTATAGAGGACCATGATAATCATCACCAAGCACATCATTAAGAGAAAGTGTGATGAAAATTGTGGGAGGATAATCATGAATGAAATGGTAAGGAAAAACCTCTTTAGAACCTATAATATTATAAAATAAAATGGTACTATAAGGTATCCATGATGGAATCATGGGTAGCATCAATAGATGGAGCTAAATACATCATTCCCATGGGATATGTATAAATTGTTATCAAATGTTATGGGAATATATTTATGATGAATGATATGCCTTACAACTTACAAGAAATATAAGCCCTTATAATTTTTAATAGGAAGGATTTTATTGGTTTCAATGATGGGATTATCAATAGTAAAATCATTTTTTTTAGTAGTAATATGGCTCTATAATAATTCTATATTTTTATGTATATAATAAATATTTTCATGAGAAAAATCATCTTCTCCAATGGGAGATAATAATAATGCAAAAATTGTAGGGTTAGCATGACAATTTTATGATGATCTAGTAGTCTAGTTCATGACCCATAAGGCATGAATTGCATATCCTCTCAAAATTTTACATATTAATTAAATTTACATAATCCATCTTATTATCCCCTTATCCATCTCATTCAACCTCTAACCTAGTTTACAAGTACTTGTACAACATCAAAAAATATTTTTGAAACTTCATATAAATGGTAGCTTGAGATGTTATAAGTCTTCTTACATGATCTTTCTTAGGTTGGAAGATAACCTGGTTGATATCCTAGAATAAGGGATGAACCTATAATTTTTGTAAGACACATAATTAATTTAATCTCAACCATTTCTCCACCATTTTTTTCTCACAGTTAAGAGTTTTTATAGTCTTGATTGAGCCTTCATTTCCTCTAATCATTTCTCCTCTCTTGTTGAATCCTAAAAATCTCTCCCATATTCTTTCAATCACATCCGCATTATTGAGAATACTCTAGCCTATAAATACTTTTATAAATATAAAATGCAAGAATACAAAAACAAGTTAAACTAACTTAATCTATCCTACTCACACTATATGTTGAACTTTGATCAAGTATAAGGGCTAGAAAAATATTAATGAAAACATATAAATATCCCACCAATAGCAACTATTATTACACCAAGACACTATGTTTGTGCTTCAAGATGATATATGAGTACCCCTTTAAGATTAGTATAAAATTGCATGAGTGTATATTAAATATGGTTAGCATAAGCCATAATCCAGAGTCCTCTTCAAGTATCTGAAGATTCTCTTAACTACCTTTAGATGATTTTCTTTAGGATTAGCTTAAAATCTTGCAACAAGACATACTGCATGCATAATATCAGGTCTTGAAGTAGTTAAGTACAATAAACTTCCAATCATATATTTGTATAGAGTCTAATCAACTAGGGGAGACTCATCATCTTTTCTTAAATGACAACCTACTAACTAGTTTATAATCTTTTATTCCAAACTTCTTCAACATCTCCTTTGCATACTTTGCTTGAGAAATAAACATACCATCTTCTAGTTGAGCAATTTAAAAACCAATAAAGAAGGAAAAACCACCTATCATAGCTATTTCAAACTCCATTTACATTTCTTTAGCAAAATTCTTACATATCTCATCATTTCCACCAAATATTATATCATCAACATATACAACAATTATCAAGAAAAAAAATCCCCAATCTTGAAGTAAAGATTACTATCTATGGTACCTTTCTTGAAACCTTGTTGAAGCAAGTACTTGTACAACCTTGCATACCAAGACCTAGGCGCTTGTTTGAGACCATATAATGCCTATTTGAGTCTATACACAATGTTTGGTTCTTCTAATAACCATAATCCATCAAGTTTACTTATGTAGACTTCTTCCAAATCTCCATTTAGGGAGGTTGATTTGGCATCCATCTGATATACCTTGAAGTCCTTATGGGAAAAAATAACAAGAAAATTTCTAATTATTTTCATTCTTTTTATCAGAATAAAAGTCTCCTCAAAATCAATTCCTTCTACTTATGAATAGCCTTTACATACTAGTATTGCTTTGTTTCTAACAATTTATCCTTCTTCATTCAACTTATTCCTAAAAACCCACTTTCTTCCTATCACATTTTTGTCCACAAGCCTTGGAACTAGTTCCCAAGCCTGATTCTTCTCAATCTAATTCAATTCTTCTTCCATTTCTTGTATCTAACCTTCATCTTTTCTAACATAAAAAAAAATTGGTTCTACCTTTGATAGAAAACAAAAGTTTACTTGTTCATTTTCCTTTGTACGCCTTCTTTTGGTCATCACTCCTTTCTTCTTATCTCCAACCTATGAAGTTGGTTTGAGGACAAGCCCTCACATGTAAAATGGAAGAGGTAGAACTAGAGCTCGCGGTTCAATAGTACCACTTAGAAGACATTTCCCCTAATGAATGGTACGATGATATTGTGTACTACTTGCTAAACAACAAGTGCTCGTCACATTTACAAGGAGTCCATAAATGAGCCCTGAGATTGAAAAGTAATAGTTATATGTTAAAAGGAGCCACTTTATATAAGAAAAAATGATGAAGGGATTTATCTCAAGTTCCTGGGGAAAATTGAAGTAGTTGAAGTATTCATGTAATTTCATGATAAGTTTAGAACAAGACATGGATCTGGCCCTTCAACAACCCATCAAATCCTATGGGTTGGATATTACTGGTTGACCTTGTTCAAAGATGCTCACAACCATATTAGATCCTATCATGTCTACCAGACCACTGCCACCAGGGAGAGGTATGTTATTGTTCAACTCCAGCCTATTGTTGAGGTAAGGCCCTTTGCCTAGTGGGGGCTCAAATTAATTGGTTCCGTAAACCCACCATCCTATGCAAGCCATAGGTACATTCTAACTGCTATTGATTATTGTACTAGATGGATAGTAACTAATTTTATTGAAATTTTTATTATCAATCATTTTGGTTGTCCATTTTCCTTAGTCTGTGATAATGGTCCAACATTTTCCTCCCTTAAGTTTGCAAGTTGGAAATTTGACTATGGGGTTGTACTCAAATTTTCATCAAACTACTATCCCCAAGGGAATGGATTAGCTGAATCCACAAATAAAAACTTGTTGACAATCATATGCAAACTATTAGACAAAAACTTGAGGGACTAGCACACCCAACTGCATTTTTTCTGTGGGTAGATTGCACCTGACATAAGGAACTTCCCCATTCCACCTTGTTTATGGTCTGAAACCTTTTTTCCCAATCTACCTCAAGATTCCTATGTTGTAATTTATCAACATCTATTATGAGGATGGGGAATGCATTGAAGCCCACCTAGTTGAACTCCTCCACTTGGAAGAAGTGTGTAATGAAGCAATTGAACTTTTTTCCAAACATCAAGGCATAGTAAAAAGATGGTTTGATAAAAAATCCAAGGTCAAATCCTTTAGGATTACTGACCTAGTCCTATGTTGGGAAAAAACCAATGAGAAGAAAGGGGGACATGAAAAATTTCACAAGCTCTAGCTTGGACCCTTTCAAATTTCTAAGATCTTAGGAGATAATTCCTTTCACCTAAAAATTCTTACTGGAGAGGATGTCTCATTTCCAGTCAATGGGAAATACCTCAAGCATTATTTCCTTTCCTGAGCTATTTAAGCTCACCCTTGTATATGGTTAGAGTGGGCCTTTTTCTTTCTATTTTTCTTGTGCTTTGCTTTCACTTGTTTTCCCAACCCCTATTTTGCTAAGGGTGTTGTCTGATCTTGATGCAATGGATATGCTTGGCCTTTTTGAAGGGACCACTTTTCTACACACTCTATTTTGTTCCATAGATAAGTCTTCATGAGATATCAAGGGTTTATGTTCACCTTTGAGAATCGGGTCTCTTCATCTAAACTCTAGCTTGACCTAGAATAGAACCCTTATTTGAATCCTCTCACACTTATCTTGAGACTCATGTAATACACAATTTAAATACTCTTGATGAGCTATATGATGGTTATCATGAAGCCTTTGCAAGTGAAAAATCTTAAATCTACTCCAGTGACCAGTACAGACTCCAAACCCACTATAAGCTTCATTGTTTATACAGTTGAGCAAAAGAGTGTCCAAAGGAAAAGAAAGAAAAGGGAAAGAAAATATTGAAAACTAGGCAATTGTGTGGGTGTGTGAGCAACTCTATCAAGGCTACAGAAACTTGACTGATAATAGAGCAATGTTCGTGGGGATTGCAGTGACAACTCTATCAAGGCTATGGATGCCTGACTAGTAGTGGATTAATGTCCAGGTTAATTTTGGGGTTAGATTACTTATGTAGCTTGCTACAAGCTGATTAGACACTATCCCTATAGTTTCTAAGGGAGGAAAATGAATTCATTGTGCACAAAAACTTATGAGATATATTTGTGACCTGATTTAACTAAGGATTCTATTTCCCTTCAAGTCTCTAGTTCATTTGAGGATACTTGTTTCTGGTCTACGAAACCAAAGATTTTGGGTTTTGAATGAATCCTTATCCTTGGAATGCTCAAGACCATTTCCTTAGTAGAGTCTCCATTTGTTGTGCCTATAGCAGACATGCCCTGTTCAGACCAAGGACCCCTTCTTTTCTTTTCACCCTTGTTGGGTCATTTTTGTTTCCTCAGTTTATGTGCCCCTTTTTCTAAGCTTAAAATGGTCATATTCCTTAAAGCTTACTAAAAATTCTTGACCAAAATCACCTACCTAAGTTTCACTAAGTTTTTGGCCTTTGCAGAAAAGGACCTATGGGTTGCCACCTTGTGGTGACTACCCTGTCCTTTTCCTTCTACAGTTATGCTACTACAGGTCTCCCAAGGCAAGTCATCATATCAGGTTTGTTGTTGTCTACAATCTTCATATCACGTCCACCCACATGGTAGGTTTTGCGCTCATTTTTTCTGCTTGGGTCATCGTCGCATGTCCTTTCCAACATGGTTTTCTATAGTTTCACCAACTTCACCTAGTCATACATGTGAATTAAGGTGACCATTAATGATGGCTTGCCTATATATATGTCACCTCCCAACTGTCATTTTCATTTGACATTTTCAAATTTGAGAGAGTGGAGCAGGCATTTGGATTTATGAGAAGTTTGAAGGATTCAACTGCAACCATAATCGTCAGTCCTAGAGGTAAGCCTCGCTTGTCACTAAAACTATTGATTTAAAAAAATTAGATTAAGGTTTTAGAATAAACAACTATTAAATGCCAGCTCATTACAAAATCAAACCCTAGTTTTCCAACACCATGAGTTTCAAATTGGGGTTTACACCTAGAAGTTCCAATGGTGGCTTTTACAACCTCTGATTCCATACTCAAATACTGCCAAAATGAAGAAACCCTTAGAATAGGTTAAAATGATCTCATGGCCCTTTGTACGGAGCTTTGCCCTGCTGTCACCATGACCAGCTACAAAGCTCACAAGGACTCCCATTATTCCAACCCCGCATTCACATTAAAATCAAACTTTGGATTACATATGGGAAATCGTTAAGCCCTCATGGCCTTGCGATTTCCTTCGCATAAGAATCTGGTATGGAAACTCCACTCTACGTATGTCGGTCCTAACGGCTAATTCCATGAAGCAACCCACTTTGTGGACTATGCACCTACCATCACCCTATATATTGCTTAACCAAGTAGTGGTCGAAATCAACCAAGTCATTGTGTCGATGCAGGCCTACACCTGTGGGTCCTTGTAGGTGGGTCGCTTCGTGCAGAAAGCTATCTCCTCAATGTTTTTCTCAATGGAAAATTCCATGTGCCTTCTTCTAGTATATTCCCTGCATCTGTAGATCCCAGCTTTGAAGACAAAGCTGTAAATTTTTTGAGTCAAAGTGATTATGTATGTTCACCCTTGCAGTCGTCTGCCTTTTGAAGATCATCTCCTCAATGTTGTTGTTAATGGAAAAGCCCTTGTGTTACCCTGCCCTATGAGTTTTGCATGTTTTATCTCCTCAAAACAAAGTTCTAAGTTCATCAACAAAATTTTGGGTCAAACAATCTCTACGGGTCCGTTCATGTGGACCACCGTCCATTGGAAGCCGTTACTCCATAGTCATTCCTTAGCGACAAAACCTACTTGGTTCCTCGCATGGTGGACCCTAAGCTTACCAATGTCACCGGTATAGCAAATGTGCAAACGACAAAAATCGTAAGTCATAGTTTCTCTATGGGTCCCATCACGTGGGCTACCATCTACAGAATGACACCCATCAGAAGTTGTTGTCTAATGGCAGGATCTTGATGGTTCCTTGCTACATGAATTCCACACACCCAATCCCTGCACCTCATGAAATGATTGAATCTGTGAGCCAAATCAACCAATTACAATTTCATGCACATGTTGAAGACATTCACAAAAAAATTGGCTAAGTCAGAATGTTTTGTGAACTCTGCTAGGTGAAACTATGTATGCAGGAAGGCACCTACCCTTGGCCGCTATATAATAGTGAAAACTTAATGATAACCTGATCTAATTCTTCTGCCTCCTTCACACCTGCACAAGATTTATAGGATTGATCTAATGAAAGAAAACAACTTCAAGTTCCCCCATCACTAACTTTTGCATGCACTTAATGACTTTTCCCTAAATTTACCCAACAACCATGTCATGCAGAAATTTATTGTCGGGTTGTTTTCTACAGAATTCCCTCTTCCCTACGTTGTTCCCTACAACGTTCACTATGGTGGCTTCCATAGCGCACAAACCTGCACTCCAAAAAACTACCCAAATAAACCTCAAATGATAAAATATGGTGAATGTGATGATATTTTAAGTATGTGTGGATGCAATTACTAATAAATTTGCATGATTTGACTAGCATTTTCCCCCTTGATACATCAATGCACTTACTGCACCTTTTGTGTGTAGGATTTATGGAACCTGCTGAGGGACCATTGGAGAAGCTAGTTGAGAAAGTTGATAAGGAAAAGAAACCAGCTAGGACCCCCAGAGGAAATGAGGAAAAAGAGAAAATGAAGTATCAATTCCATGGGGTCAGCTGCACTTCCAAAATCACGTCCAACTAGGAAAAGGTCTTCAACATAGACCTCAGACACATCAATATCGATGAATTCAAATAGAGTATGATGATCAAACCTACAATAGACGAGGCCTTAAGGGTCAAGGAAAGTGGCCTTGCAAAGGTAGATAGCTTTCCTCCTACTCTGGTAGCTCTAGAATTTGTCTTTTCTTGTTGGGAGTGCTATCACTCTCAAAATAGAAGGATAGTTGCCAAGGATGGGAGACTATTGGTAGACCTGTCTACCCAGTCTATTGGGAAGAAATTTGGCATCCCAACCTTCAACCAAATGGAGGAGGTATTAAAATAATTTTCCTTGAATTTCTAGAAAGAGGACCCCATCAGTTGTAAAAGGACAATAAACCAAGCTTGGCTAAAGGATAAGAGGGGCAACACTAACAAGGTACCTTAGAGATTGTATAGGAGTGATTTTGTCAAAGAATCCAATGATTTGGTCACACTCATGAGTAGATTAATGGGACTTCCCACTACCACATTCTTTGAGGAGTGGATGTTTACTTTGTAGAAGAAATCCTTCAAGGCACTACTAAATTCCATTGGGAAAATATGATCAATGAGAGCCTGCACTATCAATTTATGGCAGTCAAGAAGACCTCACAATTTTATATGACCTCTTATCTAGTTTATCTCCTAGACGTAAAGTTCCCATATAAGGGATTGGATTGTGCTAGAGTATTGGGAACTAAGAACAGACAACTTAAGGCATATGACTACTACCCTTAGTTGCAATATAGGAACTTCAAGAAGGACTATAGGAGGGTCAATGCTGCCTTCATCAGGAATATCATCCAAACCCTTGGGGAGATTACAACAAAAGAGTGTTGCATAGTAGCAGAGAAGTTATAAAGGGGTTCAGATATTTGTTCATTCAATTCCCAAAATCTACATACATCTGAGTAGAGGGATTCCTAGGAAGACCCTACCAGCTATCTCGGTACCCAAATGAAAAAATAGTATTGTTTGAGCTTACTCAACATATGCAGACTACCCACACTCTATTGAGAAAAAAGCACCATGTTGGGGTCCCATATCCCCTCACCTTTTGACAGGGAATGTACTCCTTCCCTATAGCACCATGCATCGAGTACTTCGAGAAGGAGCTGGCAGAGTATAACTTGAATTACACACAGATAGAGGAGGATTGGATCCCCTTGGAAAATTGAAGAAATAGTTTGGACGAGAATATTTCCACCAACCTCACATTGAATATTTTTGGGCAAATTGTGATGATGATAGAGAAGTCTGGAGGCAACATTATATGCGAATGACTGCCAAATATGTAAAATCTATTGATTTATTCCCTGTACCGAATTAGATTATTGAAGATGATAACATTTTGGATGAAAAGTACAATGCTTTGGCTAATGTGTCATTGCCAGTTATTGATTGGGAAAAGGAAGAGGTCACTGACCTAGATACTATCACCCATCTTGTTGAACAAAGAACTAAGGAATGGATAGATGAGAAAATAGACCAATTACACAAGAAAGGAATTGAGTTAACATATGGAGAGCTTGAGGATGAGCTTGAGAGTGAAATATACAATGGTGCCACTACTGGCTCATCAAATGAGGCTCTCAAATCCCCACCAATCACAAGATCCAAGAAGAGAAAGGATACAGCTTAGCAAAATCCCAAAAAGAAGGTGTACACAAGGAAATCAATAGAGGGGAAGCCATCGAAGAAGGAAAAAAGAATGGGAAATTTTTTTCTCGAAATGCCAACCATCCAAGAGGAAGAACCTCTACTTGAAGAGGAAGAAGAAGATGAGTGACCTCGCTCACAACCACCTACCACCTATGCACTCCCATAAACCATTATCGTCGCTTCCACCACACCATCCCCTTCCACTCCTAAACCATTACCCATCTCATCTCCACCCACCATGGACATCTCTATCCACCTCATATCTACTTCACCAACCACTCCCATGGTGGTGTTGGATTCTTCTTCCTCCACTACTTCCCCACTTTTGTCTTCCTTTCTCCCACATCCACTTCCTACCCTTTCCTCTCTACCACCTTCTTTGCCAACAACCTCAAGGATACCTATCACCCTACCACATGCCTTTGCCCCCTATATGAAAAATGTGCCAATCAAGTTCTTTGGGTTAATCCTCAACCCCCAAGTCCAAGCATTAATGACCCAACTCGCTATCACTTTGCCTCTTCCTCCACCTCCCACCAAGCCACCAAAAATGAAGGCTACCATACAAATCTCAGAAGAAATGGAGAAGCTTAGTGGGGAGTGGCCCAAGGAGGCAACCTTAGATATCATTGAGGAGCCAGAAGACTCTAATCAAGATGACTACTTGGAGCATCATGAGGGTAGGCTAAGGGTAAATGTAGACAAAGTAGCCAAAGATGAAGAAGGGAAACAAACACCCAAGGAAGAAGATACAAGAAAGCCTACTGAATACTATGAAGTTGAAACATCTAACCAGGAGCTTGAAGAAGAAGAAATTAAAGAGAATGTAGATGAGGAGACACACCCAAAGGAGCATCCCTCTAAGGAAGAGAAAATTGATAGAGATGTTAATGTGGAGATAAACGATGAACCCCTGTAAACTAGCCAAGATAAGGGCCCACAACATGAAGAAGTGCCCAAAGGGAGAGAGAAGGACTAACTGCCTATATACAATAGTGGACCTCATCTAGAGAAGATTTTTTTATGGAATCACCTGCACCCGCGTTTCTCTTGAAGGAGGAGGTGAATAAAATGGAGAAAATGAAGAATTGGACTAGGTCCGCTTTGGATTGGTTCAAGAGAGTTTTTGACACAAGCGACAAGGGCATCCATTATGCAGTTAGGGTGCATAACCACTTTTTGGCCCTAAGAAAGGAAATCAAACTAAAGGCAGATACATGTAAATATTTCCCTAAGCTCTATAGGATTATGTATCCCAAGTTGCAAGGCATCCTAAAATTATCTCTAGAGATATGTGAAAAAGAATTGACCTTGCCGAAGAAAGATCATGACCTACTTGATGATTGGTTGCATACTCTTGAGTTTAGAAAGGTAATTTTGGAGAGGTCATTAACAGAGCTGGAGGACATCTATGCCAACATTGTTACTCATTTAGTTGAAGCAGATGACCTCCTAAAGATGATGATAGGTTATGGCATACTTTCCCTAGATTTGGATTCAGAGGCAATAAAGCAGGAATTCCACAAGAAAATGGAATAGGGCACCAGTGACACCTTGTCAGATGATTTTATGGATTTTGTTGTACAGGTTTTCTCAGGGTTCGAATAGATGGTTAAGGTGGGAGATACATATGTAAAGTACCACAAGGAAATGGTAAGTGATTTCAAGGGTATCTCCTTCCACATCGCCAAATTGGACCTCACAGAGTGGGATAAACTTCAAGCTATCATAGGGAAGTTTATTTATTATGCTACTCTCCAAAAGGAAGCTGGAAATCCTATAATAGCTAATGAATATTTTTCAAAATAGTCATAAAAGGATAAATGTAGCTACAAGATGAAATAGACTAGAAGATAAAATAGGAAAAAGGTAAAAGAGTCTATTTTTATATTGTAAAGTATTGGGGTTGGGTGAAACCCTAAGTTAGAATGAATCTGAACCACTCATTGTAAATGAATCTTGACCATTCATTCTTCTTTTGGAAAACTATAAATAGGGGAATCCTCTCATTTTCAAAGAGAGAGATGAGTTGTTGTGTAAAGACATGTTGCTGCATAATATAAGAAAAGCATTGAGTTTAATGGTTTCTTGTGTGTTTCTCTCCATGTGTGCAAGATTCTATCTCCAATAGCTTATTTCAGCATTGATATTTCAAGTTCAAGTTCATCTTATTTTAGTAGTTCATATTGTGCTTTAATGGTGGATGTATGCTATAGTGTTTGATGCACTCATACTTTTAGCCATTTGTTGATGAAAAATTGTTGTGAAAAGTTAGTCTGAGCTATTTCATTTACAACACTTAAATTTTTTAGTGTATGTGCATGTTCAAGCATTCAAGTTGCAATCTAAAAATCACAAGTAAGCCTTAAAAGATTGCACTAGTTTTATGAGATTGTGGGTTGTCCCTAGTTAAGTAAAATTCACTTTGGAAGTCTGTCCACTGTAGCATCCTCTATTTTTTCTATTCATCTTAGTTACAAACTTAGGAAAACCTCTAAACCTTTGCCCTTTTGCTATTTCTTTCAAAATCTGAAGTAAGGCACAAATTTCAGCATCATTGTAAAACCAAATCTAATGATAGAAGTGAGTTTCAACTTGTTGTTCTGAAACTAAAGTCATTGTTCATCATTTCCAAAACTTTGAAATTCTATTTGTAGATCCAAGAAAACTCCAAGCTTAGTGAACCATAAAGGCCCATTGTGATTACCAAAAATTCACAACAAGCCATTGAGCTATTTTTGCAAGTCATGACTTGACACCTAAGAGACCTTGGGGTGATTTTATGAAACTTAGTTGCATATTTTCACTTTTCAATTGAGACATCACACTTGTGTGTTGTCTATGTTGAGAAGTGCAAAACACCCATCAATAATTACAAACCAGAAAGGATCTAAAGAAAGAGAGGGATTAGGGTTTGAGAAAGGTGAAAGCTTAAAGCCATATAAAACTCTAAATCAACTTAAAAAGAAGATTGAAGACAAGAAGAGCAATGGCAAGAAAGTATAGAATCAAAGGAGAGACTTCAAAAGACCACCTATTAGACAATGAAATTCATAAAGGTGCCCATGTTTTAATGGTTTATGTTATTCTTGCAATAAATATGTACATAAGGCTATGAAATGTAGAAGTGGAATGAATCAGAATGTTCAATCTTTTCCTAGTCAGTGATTGTCATGCAAAATATTTGGTCATAGAGCTAGTGAATGCAAAAATAAAATGTTGAATGGCCACAACAATGGTATGAGGGTTCAATCTTTTAATGGATATTGTTATGCATGAAATAGATTTGGGCATAAAGCTAATCAATGCAGATCTAGAATGAATAGAAGCAAGCATGTTAAAAAGAATGTCATATGTTACAATTGTAGTAGACCTGGAAATATCTCTAAGTTTTGCAAAAGCAAGAATGTGAAGAAAAACAATCTAGTAAAGAAGAATGATCCAGTGAGAAAGGATAATCCAGTAGAGATGAAGAAGGAGATGGACAAGATTTGGAAAAAGAGGGAAGATGGTGAGACTAAGCTTGAGTCTATACCAACATCTAGTGCAAATGTTTCCTTTAAAAACTAACTAGAAAGATTTGGCTTAGGGGGAGCATTAACATAAAATTCTATATCCCCTACCAAAGAAATGGTTTTGATGTGTCAAAATGTGGATATGAGGTATGGATCAACATGCTTGATCTATTACAAAAATAATTGGTGAAAAATATTGAGTTGTAAAAATTTGCAAAGCATTTGAAGTTGACTATGCATATAGTTAGGGTTTGATAACTTTATCAACTAAACCATTCAATATGAAATTAGGTTAATTCCTAAAGGTTTATAAGTGATTTAACTCAATCAAAAATCATTTTCAAAAGAAAGTTCAATGAGAGAAGAGTAGACGAAGAGCAAAGAGGAGTGATTGAAGCATTTGAGATTTGGTGCAAGAGAAACCCTAGTCGGAAAGTGGTTTAAAATGTATTTGCAGTTCCCATTTTCCCTAATTCTTTTAAGCATTTTCAATTTTCTACAAATATGTATACCCCACAAGTGGTAGAGGTTACAGAGCATCTGTGCTCTAAGTTCAAATGGCATCATGAAAAATCTTTGGTGGATGATATAGATGGTGCATTTTCAGACATCCCATATGGGGTTCTATGCATAGAGGATGTAAGAGTTTATATTCATGTGAAGTTGGAAGAATATGATCATGGAAAAATGAGTGATGTGTGGGTTAATGAACTCACTAGAGATGACTTCAACTTGAAACCTGAATTTGAGAGCTTGACAAAGAAGAAACTTGATGTATGACATAGTTTTCCTAACTTCTGTTGTGATGATGTGTAGGTTAGATACACTCTTATCAAAATACATGATAAGTTTTTCTGGCTTGACATACCCCACTTGATCAACAAGGAGGCAATTAGGGTTGTTATAGGTTTATGTTGAATTAGACCAGTTTTGGGACTGAAGTCTATGAAAAATGTACTAATGGAGCTAACTAGAGCGACATATGATATGAGGGCATTGGCAATAAAGAACATTAGGAACTTGACAGTGAAGTAGGCTTCAATGATGATCGAATACAAGATATACTTCACAACAACAAAAATTACCATCCACAACTTCCATAAACATAGCATATGAGATGGTTCAGAAGGGAGTTGCTTATGATCTATGTGAGTTTATGAGATTGTAGGTTCTAGAAAATCTATAGAAGACAAAGGACTTTAAGTATTCTTTCAAGTTTGGCACTTTGATTGTTTATTTACTATTTTAATTTTTAAATAAGTTCCTTGGTACAAAGAACATTATGTGGTTGAAGGACAAACTAATAGCTCATTAGATTAGAGACCACATAAGGAGGTTGGTTAGTGTGGAAGATCAAGAAGTAGAATTATTTGAATTTTTCAAGACCTTTCAGAATAACATGCAATCTAGAGAAAGGATTCCCTGAAAGATGGTGAAAAAGTACAAAAATTACATTACTTACAAAAGATAGTCACATCATTCAAGTAGTTGATTCTGAAACCATTTGGAACCCAGAGATTAGATATGAAATTATAGAAGATAAAATCACTAGCTTAGTGGAATTTATGTTAATAAAACCAAAAGACACCTTTGAAGAGAGATATGGAACATGAGGAGAAATCCATGGAGGTGCACATGGATTCGATGCAAAAATAGGTAAAGAAGACTATTGAAAAGATGACTACAACATTTGTGGAGGAAATGGGCCTCACTAAAGAACAAGTGGAGAAGGTAAAATCCATGTCTAGCTCACTAGGAGGTTCATCTAATATTAGAAGATCTAGTAGAATAGCTACCACTCCTTTGATTTCCCCAAAGTCCTTCAGGACTAAGTCTATTGTAGAGGAGAAGAGAAAAGAATCCAGAAGAACTTTGATAAATGAGAAGACCCCTTCAGTGAAACAAAAGAAAGGGACTAAAAAGGAAAAGGATGCTCTGGCATCACAAAAACAATAGTCCTATGAGAAGGAGAGTGAAGATAAAATCCACAGGGGATAAATACATGGGTGTGGATGTGGAAGATGAAGAAGAAGAAGAAGGACCACAATTGGTCCATAAAAGGAAAGAAGAAGCTCAACAAGGTGAAGCAAGCACAAAGAAGAAAAAGGTTGGTATTGTGGATAAAGATGATGAGGCAGAAGTAAAAAAGGAAAAATAAGCCTTTGTGATCCACATAAGAGAAAAGTAGGTAGAATCTAGTAAGAAGAAGACTTCAATAAGGACACATAGCCCTATGAACCTTGATGCTTTGTTCAATGGCATTGTGCATGAGATGCTAGGATAAACTACTACACTGTATACTACAATTAATGATATAGATAATGCTACCATTGAGGAAGCCATCGTAAAATATAGTATTAATTTTTAAGTTAACATGAAGAATATTGAGAAGCAATTTCCTGAAGAGCTAAGGAATGTACTATATGCAAGAAGATAAAGGCAATAGATGAAGAGGAAAAGTTGAGAGCATTTTCTATAGAAAAGGTTTGTGTGCCTCTATCAAATGAAATTAAAGCCACATTGGCTCAAGTGTATAATAGGGAATTTTGAACTAAGAAAAGGGTTACCACCCTTATGAGAAGATATCAAAATGATCTTGAGAGGATCTAGAATGAGTTTGTAGATAAGGTTGCTGATTTGGTAAAAATATTAGGACTTACTCAAAATAGTGACGAAGAATTGCATGATGATATGGCTGCCTTGGATGTAAATATTGTAGAAGCACAACAAGAGGATGCTCAACATGAGCATGAAACTAAAGAAGGAAATGTGGAGGATAATTTTATTCTATAATTGGAAGAAATAGCTGAAGAAAACATTATAGGTGAGAAGAATGTTACTGGAGAAGACACTGTAGTTGAAGATATGATTGATAATGCTCCTCTAGTAGGAGATAACAACACTCGAGAGGGAAATTATATAGAAGCTTAGAAGGAGGATGTAATCACTAGGAATAACACACCTCATGTGGTATTTGAGGAAAATACAGAGGATACTCAAGGCCACCCGAAGAAAAACTTTCCTCTAGATAGCAAAGATCAATTTGTTGAGGAAGAGAAAAAGGATGAAGATGAGCCTATGGATATAGAAAAGGATGATGAGTAGAAGACTAAGGTTGCATCTAATATAGAGGAAAAGAAGGATGAGGAGACACCAGTTAATAATGGTGACAAAGATAAGGCTTTGAAGGAAGGATATAGTACAAAGTCAGTTGGAGAGTCCTCTAATTCCTCCACAGATCCCTTGATAAATTTATTGATTATGCAATTGAAGTTTCAATTGATAGTGTTTGCCTAGTTATTGCAACTTCCAATGCAATAGGGGCATGCATACATGGAAAATATCTCTTAGTTGCATAAGCTTCAATTAGGTGATATGTTCCATGCTTTTGCATGAAAATAAATCATAGAGACACATCAAAAAAGTGCAAAACTCATCAATGAGGTGGTGAAGATATTAGAAGAAAGCATACTCGATGCTAACATTGATAACTCCTTATCTGGTATGGAAAATCTAAAGGTCTTACTTGATTCCTTCAAGGAATATTCTAGTGGATTAAGAAGAAGTTGGAGAAGTAAATGGACAAAAAGATGAATGAGAAAAGATTGTTTGATATAATAGAGAAGTGTGCTTTTGCACACAACAAATTTCAACACAATCTTAAAGGTGTGTAGGAATGTGTGGCATAAGCTAAAGTTTTATTTCAAATTTGCATGAAATGGCCGAGCCGTACAAAGAGCATAAAAGATGAGATGGACTCAATTGAGTCCCAAATTGATAAAGCCTCTGGTGCTTATGATCTGGTACAAGATTTGGATGGAAGCACAAGGTTTTCCATTGAGAACCTACATGAGAAATTATTCCAACTGCAAGTTCAAAAGGAGAAAATTATAATGTAGTTTGGTCATCTCAAGGATTTGGTGAATGTTAATTTCATACCTACTTACAGTTCCCTATTGAGTGCTATCAAATCTACAAAGCTAAATTTGGTACCAAGCACTCTAAATGGTGGTGAATAACTCTTGATGGAGTTGGAGACCCAAAGCAGAATGCTTGGCCTAGCCAAGAAGAGTTGGGAGGAAGGAAAGAAAGAGTGGCAAGCTCACCTAGAGAAGCTACAAGATTCAAATTCTTCCTTCAAGTGATTGTTCAATGTACATATGTAGATGGTATAAGGTAATTTTCTAGTGCAAGTTTCTAATCTGATAGTATTGGATAATACCCTTAGGGGGAGTTAGTAGATTTTTGGGTTTGTATATATGCATATATCAGTAAAGGGGGAGAAGATATGTAAGTATGTACCCTTTTCCCTTAATATCAAAGTAGAAGAAAGGTTTTTGGAGAATATGTTTGGCATTTTTCCATCAATGACAAAGGGGGAGATCGTTGGAAGAATAAGAAGATTTTCATTGATATTGATATGCTTACCGACAACATGAGCATCAAGTATAATTATAATTTGTGCATATTTCCATTCAATGTTGTCATTGATTTCAACGTTGTATTATGGTATGAAGATCACAATGTGCACCAACTTGTATAGTTTGATCATGTTTGAAAATGAGTATCAAGTAGGCATTTGCAAGAAATTTTGATCCGATGAAGACAAATGAAGAGAAAATTGGCTAAGTGTCAAAATAGGGTTTCCTACGTACAAGAAATCTCATATTTTGGTCCACATTGGTCCACTATATAGAATCTTGCTTTGTGATTTTCATGTTATTTTGTTGGATGTTAGAAGAGTCTAAATCTAGAATTTCGCAGTTTTTCAGTTTTTAGTGTTGAAGATATGAATGAAAAAAGTTTTGGTCTAATAGTTACAATGTTATCAGTACAATGTGCATGTGTTTAGTGAATTCACACCCCTCTGTGGATTTTCTTGGATTTTTATATTTATGGAGATGTTGACAAGTGTCAGTAGTGTCAATATTCGAAGTGGCATGAATTTTTGAGGTTTGTGTGTTGGTTTGAGGTTATGCAATTGATGAATTTTGTTGTTAGGTCATTACTAGTGTCAAACTAATAAACTTTGAGTATTACAGATTTTGAATATGAATGGATTTGTTATGTGTGAGCTATTATAGGTCCATGCCAACCTGTTTTGATTAGTTATAAGTTTTGATTCATGGATCAAAGCATGTATATGTGTATGCTAAGCCGACAAGTTATATTTTGTATAAATACATCTAATTAGGGGAACCTAATTAATGTTATAGGTGTTTGTGGATGAAGCAAATATATATATGTAAGATATTTTTTGGTATTTTGGAGATAGATATGTATTGTAAGGTATAGTTGATGTGAATTATTTGAGTATAATTCAAATGCAAAGTAGAGCAGAGTGTTAGTGCAAATCAGTATGAAGTGTGTGAAGTGAGTATATTGAGCTTCAATGGAACTATATCGCAAGATGTTGTAGATGCATTTGTAACAATTCAAATATAGTTTGTGATCCATCTCTCTCTTCTATCTTTTCTTATTCCAATGGGTAGTGAGTCCACCTACAATGAGCACTTTTGTAATATCTTATAACTAGATATAATATATTGTGAGCTAATCCTCACCATGGTTTTTCCCATTTTGGGTTTTCCATGTAAAAATTTGGTGTTAATGTGTTATGTGATGATGTTTTTTCTTATGATTTCCTTTCCTACTCCAAATTGAATATTTAATGTGGAATGAATGTTTAAATGTTTAAGTTGCTTTAGAGAATACTGATTCACCGCCCTCTTAGTATTCCATGTGTTCAACACAACCCTTAAGTAGATCAAAAACCCTTAAACAGATCATTAACACTTAAACAAATGAACATCAATGAAAGAAAAGGAAATGAACACACATACACAAGATAACACTTGATTTATGCGGAAAACCTAAGAAGGGAAAAATCATAAAGAGAAATATCTCAATATAGGAACCTCACTGCTTATAGAATTACAATTTTTTCAAGGCTCATTACCTATGGATTTGTAGGATAAGGCACACAAATTTCATTACTAAGGCTTACAACCTCAAGGAAAGATACAAATTACAAGGACCTGCTAAAGAGACCCTCTGTCTAAAAGCAAGATACATGAGAATATAAAATTACAACATATGTCAGCAATACACTCTGTTAATTGGGGCATTAAAGCCCATATGATCTTTCTTTTCCATAACTCAGTTCACCAATCCATACTTGTACACCACCACTTTCACTTCCATACCTTGAAACTAATTTTATCATCTATTTATATCCTCCACAAGATCACAATACTTTAATTAGATCATCTAGAATAGAATACAAATAATGATCCCAATAATTTAACCATAAAAAACATGATGTTTTCCTATCCAGGAGATAGAGAGGACCAAATAACAATTATTACATCTTTTAATGTGATACCTAACAACTCACATGCTGGCACACATCAACTTAAGTTGGCAGTGAGGAAACATGTAGATGAAACATGTAACACATTACTAGTCAGCCCAAAAACATACTTTCAACTAAATTTATTCAATATAGTTCTCAAAAAGATAGGTCAAGACCCAAATACATATTAAAACAACCTCAATTGTTGGCACAAAACCCCAAGCACATTGCAAAAGTAAGAAAAAAAGCCATTTCAGCCAGATATCCACAAATTTCCTAAAAAACCAACTCAAAACAATATGTGGCACCAAAGAGATCAATCATTGATGTGTGGACCACAAAGATATGTTCTATGAACATCCAACAACATTTCCTGATACTTCTTTGACACTTTCATGCCACAAAAAGTCACCACAAATCAACTAGAGATGGATTACTTCATCCTAGATGCACAAAATACACAACCATGAGATAGAACATTAATAAACTAGCTTGCGATAAAAACAAACACATGAAAACTAAACTAAGACACTACACAAAAATTGAGAGAATGTTCACCAAACTATACGAGTAGAAACATCAATATAGAGAAATGTGAAGCATTTTTTGGACCAATCTAGATAACTAAAAAATTACCATCCCACTGTAATTACTAGAAATCTCCTTAGCAACACATGTGACTTGAGAAGATAGGAGTACAACAACCATAAAACATAGACACTAAATCTTCAAAGGTGAAGGAATGCAAAACATTCTCCTAAATAGTTTTCAAAGAAACTTCTAGTAGCAGAAGCTTTCACCAACATGTGGAGACTAGAACTTCCTTGCAACAACACATACTTCTACAAGAACAATAGGAGAGAGCATACAACATATTTGATACTATCAATATCTCTCCAAATTAGTATTCCTTCTAATCTTCATCTTAATGCTTATAATCCTCATCTTAATATATCATCATGATATCATATCTTCTGATAACAGCCATACTCAATACATATTTATATCCTTTAGAGTTTTCTTGATCCAAAGCACCTGGGTGCAACAAGATGTTGTAGCAATATACTTAGCTTTTTTTGTGGATAAGTACATTGATTCTTGCTTCTTACTAAACCAAGAGAACACTTTGTATCCTAAGAAAAATGCACTTCCACTGGTGCTTCTTCGGTCATCCACAAATCCTGCCCAATCAACACTAGTATAAGCACTCAAAGAAAATTTATCATCCTTCTTATAGCACAAACCAAAATCAAGAGTTCCCTTCAAATATTTGAATATTATTTTTACTACCTTCCCATGATTTTTCTTAGTATTATCTTGAAATATGGAAACCAAACATACTGCATGCATAATATTAGGTATAAAAGTAGTCAAGCGCAATAAACCTCCAATAATAGACCTATAAAGAGCTTGATCAACCTCAAGTGAATCATTAATATTGCTCAACTGAATTTACTCAATGTGGTTCTCAACAAGATAGGTCAAGACCCATATACATATTAACACAACCTCAATTGCCTGTGTAGACCCCAAGAACATAGCACAAGAAAGAAAACAAGCCATGTCGGCCAAACATCCAAAAAATTCCTAGAAAACCAACTCAAAACAATGTGTGGCACCAAAGATATCAATCATTGACATGCAGACCATAAAGAGATATTCTATGAACATCCAACAACACTTCTTGATACTTCTTTCATACTTTCATGCCACAATTACAAACCAATCGGAGACTATAAAGCACTTCATCCCAGAAGTACAAAATACACAACCATGAGATAGAACATTAATAAACCATCTTGTAGTAAACAACAACAAATTAAAATTGAACTAAGACACAACACAAACATTGAGAGAACATTCACCAAGCCGCGAGAGTAGAAACATCAATGCACAGAAATGTGAAGCATTTTTTAGACCAATCCAAACAACCAACAAAACTACCAACCCACTACAATTGCCAAAAATCTCCTTGAAAACACACGTGACTTGAAAAGATTGGAGTGCAACAACCACACAACATAGACATTGAATCCCAAATTGCAAGATCGAATCTTCAAAGGTGGACCTGAATGTGAAGTATTCTCCCAAATAGTCTTCAAAGAAAATTCTAGTAGTGTAAAATTTCGCCAACATGTGGAGACCAGAACTTCCTTGCAAAAACACATACTTCGATAGGAGCAACAAAAGATAGCATAAAACATACTAGAGACCATCAGAAAAATCTCTCCAACTCAACATTACTTCTAATCATCATCTTAATGCTTTTAATCCCCATCTTAATATATCATCATGATATCATCTCTTCTAACAATAACCATACTCAATACATCTTTACTTGTCATCAAACAAGGCATGACGTCAAACCATGATCATTAGCAACTCAACTATTAACACAGCATCAATGACAACCAATGCTAACACCCTTATCGTACTTAATTTATCATTATGTAATAATTATGTGCAATATTAATTAAATATTAATGTATTTATGCTTGTTACCTCTTTTTATGATTATGAGGATCTTAATGCTATGGTTTATGTCAAAATATGAAGTGTGTAATGTATAGGATGTGTGTCAAGCAAAGAGGAGTTTTGAAGATATAATTTTATGGAGCTCTATAATTTTTTGATTATTTCTAGAACTAGGGCATATTAAGTCCCTATGGAAGAAATTTTTGAAGCCCACAACTCCCACTCTACCCAAAGTTGTGAATTCCATCTAACTCCCAAAACTATGGAAGAAGGAATCACCATAATTTAGTAGTTGTTTTAGACAGATTAAATATTTTTCAATTAATGCAACCAAGAATTTTCATTCTGTAATAAGTGTAATAGAATTATTATGCATCAAGACATTTCCCCGTGATGCATGCAAATTAAGAACTAGGTTATGGTTATATATTGTCTCTAGTACTCAAAAGAAGACTATGATTTTGATCTCATATTTTAACATTTTTTATAATATAGAATATCTCTTTATGCTAAAATTTATGCATATTTATTTTAAGAAGCATTTTTGAATGTTACTAGTGATTTCATAGAAGATTTAGCCTTTGTTGAGTTGGCCACTCAATGGAGGAGATGAAGTATAAAATTAGAGATAATTAGTTTAATTTGGTAAATGTATGTGTGAATAACTATGTTCGTACTAGGCTCATCCTACAAGATTAATGTGTTGAATGTTATCTCTATTATTTTTATTTACTTCATTAATGTTGTAATGAGTTATATTAATCTATGATTCTGTGAGCGCTTTATGAATTTAATAGCTACAAAATTTTCAATAACTTCTTTAGCTTGTCTCTTTAATTCAAATTTGATTTTAGTTACTATCATAAAATAAGGAAAATAAACAAACCATTTACTAGTATTGGAGTAGTGTAGTTCACTCCTACTTAGGTATTTAAATTGTAGAATAAATATTTTTGAATTTTCTCTTGTGTGCTTTAGTAGATTATATTTCTCATGCTTTCATAAATTATAATTTTTAGTTCTTTCTAGCTAGTATTTTTCCCCAACATAAGAACCTTTCATTTCAACATAATGTAGGAGAATTTGAAGTCCTTTTGCAATTTTCCTTGGATATCACCTTGGTCAATATTATAATTAATTTATTAAAGAACTAGATGTAATGATAGCTCATCACAAAGCACCCTTGCCTAAACCCAATATCATCAAGAAGGAGCACCCTACCATTGTAGTGGAAGATAAGGCTAAACCTATTGAGGAAAAGTTCTAACCCAAACTTCTTCAAAATAGTCTTCAAAGATTTAGATTTTATAGATTAATTTGGTTTAAGTAGAGCTATTTTTTAAATCTATACAATATTTAGTAATTATAAATTTAGAATTTCCTAGGGAGAGTAACAATTGCTTGCATTTTTCTAGTTCAGATTTGAGAATTTCTTAGTTTTAGTAAATTCAAATTATATAAATTAGTTTCTTTGCATGTGTTTTCTTAGGTTAGATCTCACCATGAAAATACAAAACAAAAGTATTTCATATATTGAAAAATCCATATATTTACATCTATATAGAGAAAGATTCATTTTTTAATAGTTTAATTAGAAATATTTAATTTTATGAAAAGTATAAAAATATAAAATAGATTATATCTACATATGTTTATATTCAATTAAATTTAGATACATCATTCAAAACATGAAAAGAATAAAAAATAGAGAAAGCATAAGTGCTTGATAACATCACAAGGCACACAACAATATTCAAACAAGCATAAAAATAGGAGAATGAGTCAACTTCCTAAATATAAACTCACTTGAAAATTCCCTTTGTAGTTCCTCCTTAGGTATATCATGTTTTTTTTTCTACAGTATGAGAGGATTAGGTTGCATCCATCTTGATATAAATTATGGCCAATCAACTAGCCCACAAGGTGATAGACTAGGCCTAGGTTTATGATCAAGCTTGGATCTTGAGAGAAATAGATCAAAATAGAAGAAGATTTCATGTTGCAAGGGTATTTCAAATACAAGGTCAAAGCATCAACAAATTTTCCATAATGGTTGACAAGAATAAAACATTATCTAGAAACTAGAAATGCAAACCTTGAAAATTGCTATAGGAGCTAACAATAACACTCCATCACATCAATATTACCAAAAATAAAAAATAAAATTTTAATCAAGGCCATCCATGCCTAAAAATGGCTATTAGTGATGGTACCTTTCTCTCTCTGGAAGAGGATAGCTCAATAGTTGCTCCCACACTTCATTGGTTATTGCTACACGAGCAAGGGTGACTTTCCCACTTGTTAGATGCATAGTGGAAATATATGTGACATGTAATCTCTCATTTACACACAATAGTGGTAGATAATATTTTATCAATCATAGGATGTTCTTGCATCGTCATGGTTTATAGACAACTACCAAAATAGATACAAAAAGTTTTAACTATAAAAACTAGTAGTTTCCTAAAAGGATAGCATAAACTAGAGGCATAAAAAAATATTTTAATGCACAAGAAAATAATAAGGGACTAAGAGGGACTTTAAGAGACACTAGAAGAGGCCTATGTGGTTTAAATGATGATATTTCCTAGAGAAATAATTTCAACTACCACTTTTTTCTACCAAATAGGCTATTGAAGGTCTATGATCACTATTAGACATAGAATATTGGCTCTTGTATTTCAAGCACTTACAAATACATGATTGGAAAGACTTAACTACTTCATAAGTAACACTTTAGGTGTGAGTGTTGCAGTCATCAAGTGGTCCATGAGTGCACCTACAACCATATTTCATCACAACTATTGCTATCACTATTAAAGAGTTGAGTAGTATCTAACCTTTTATTTATTTTGGCATTTTCTTGTCATGTTAGTGATTCAGCTCAATTATATTTTTCTAGTGTTTGATTAGAGAGTTAATTAGTGTTTTATCCATATACATTTATAATTTTAAAGATGAAGTTGTATTTTATTTTTTATTTTAAATAACAAAATGAAATAATAGTTATAGAAGATAAGAGCATTCAACTAGTCAACCCAAATAATACTTTCTTCTTGTAAGAGGTATGCTATTAAAATTATAATTAAGAGAATAATAAAAAAGTTATTTGAACTTTCTCATAGAATGTAAAATAAAAGGTACATAATTTTTAATAAAGTTAAAAGTGTATAAGAAATTAAACTTCAATTCGTGTCAATTTTTTTCATTATAAAGTATGTTAGATTTTTAGGCTAAAAGTTTAATTTATGATTTTTCTATATGATTTTTTTTTTATTACTACGTAGAATATGATTTTCTTTCAAATTCAATACTATAAATTACATATGTAATATATTTAACAAATAAATTGTTCATTCATGTACAAAACCTACCATTTTCAAATTTAAAATCTAAAGTCATATCATATAAATGTTTCATCAAAAAATGACTGATTGAAGTATAATACCGTACCATTTGTCAAATTCAAAATCTATAATCTTCCCTACAAAATAGAGATACTATTTACTATAAAACAAAAGATGGTCTTCTCCCTTTACTCAAATAATGCTGAAATTATTAACTTGTAAAATATATTCACCTTAATATACATATATATTATATATTTTATATACAAGTTGCTACCTTGGGGGTAGTTCTTTTTGATTAAATAAATCCAAAAAATAGAGTTTCAACTTGAGGAGAGTTTGAAGTGTTACGTTTCTTATCATGTCCTTTTAGTTATTATTATAAAAAATAAAAAGAAGTCCTTCCTATGGCTCCTACATTCTCACCATTGTATTGAGGTGAGCAATGAAGGGTGCTAGGTCAAAAACCTATGCATTCCTTTTAAGATTGGAATTCACTAAGCCTATTTATAAGAGTTGAAAATTTTTCATCAAAGGATTCTCCTTCAATAGATCTTTATTAAATATGCTTCGCACATTTCCCTTAGCCTTCTTGTAGTCATATCATGAGATTGTTGTAAAAACATCATTGTACCATTAGTTGTGAATGTGTGTATTTGCTAATTACTTCCCCCATATTTTTCTTCCCATGATGTCAATGATTTCCTTTAGAAACTCCTCAAGGATAGTTTTATCATGGACATGCTCACAATTAAAAAGCTTCACATAAATGATAACAATGGTGGTGTTCAAAACTAAGGGGACAACAATGTTAAATAAAATATTCATTCACACACCTACATTGTCTTTCATGGATTGATAATTTTCAAGCCATATTTGGTGTAGAACTACCACATCCAGACCTTTAATAATTAGTTCTTTGTGTTTCATGATGGGAGATCAACACCTAATGATTTTATCCAATTATTTTGTGTATCTTGAGATTGTGAAAGGATAGAAATGATTATGGGCGCCACAAGGTTTACTACACCCAAACAAGCATGACCATACCTTCTGATTCTACAATCCCTTGTAGATCAACCCAATCATCACACCTATCCAACATAATTATGTATCTTGAGATTGTGGCAGGATAACAATGATCATTGGTGCCACAAGGTTTACTCCACCCAAACAAGCATGACCATACCTTTTGATTCTACAATCCTAGTACATCCTAGCCCAAACATCACACCTATCCAACATAACTATCTCATTAGACTAATCAATAGTATGGTCGGTTGAGAGGTCTACAACCATAATGGCTTCTCAATAAATATACTTTTGAGAGTATTGCTGAAATTTTTCTAGAAGGGGGATTATTAAATCAATTCATTTTTTTTTAATTTCTAGTTAGCCATCCTCCTACTTCTAACAGTACTAATACATATCATAAAGTCACCTTCATTGTCTATGTTTTTTATATTTTTCTCGGTACATAATTTTAAACCTTCATATAGAACTGATACATATCATAGAGCTAATACATAGTTTTCTAGAAGGAGGATGATTAAATCAATTCATTTTTTTAATTTCTAATTCGCCATCCTCTTACTTCTAACAGTACTAATACATATCATAAAATCACCTTCATTGTCTATATTTTTTATATTTTTCTAGGTACATAATTTTAAACCTTCATATAGAGCTTCCATCTCTCCTTCATTATTTGTTTCTAATAATAATTTTTTAACATAACCCAAATGAAGATTCTCATCTCATTCCTTATGATGCATCGTGTACTGAGACCCCAAGCTTAGCTCTCAAGGTTCCATCAACTATATATATATTTTTGGCAATCCACCCAAAATTTAGCCATTCATGTGATACAATCCTAAAAAGGAACTGAAGGTATTTAATATGGTCATACGATCATCAAGTTTAATCATCGTAGATCCGTGAGAATCTTTCATCTACGGTTCAAAATCCATGACATCTGATGTTAGTTATTTTTGCATTCCTGTATGTAATTATCGATGGGTGGTCTGTTAGCACTCAATCATTCCCTCGATGTGGGAGTAACTGGAGTTTATCCAAGATTAAAATATATATCCAGAACGACAAAGAATGACACTATAAAAGGCTGGAGTATTCCAGGAGAGAGCTCAGGAGATGATCTTTTATATGATTACAAGGATCTTGCTGTAGATAGCCCAAATTGAGAAAGTAATTATGTTGTGAGCACAAGTTTTTGAAAACCTATATTAGAGCAGCCACAGTTCCATATATTACACAAAAAAGTAGTCTCTAAGCTTATATTTACAGATGGCTTGGATTGATTCTGTGGATGAGAATTTCTCTTTGTTTAATGCCACCATACTTCAAGAACAACAATCTGAGTGGAACTACAGTTATGGCGGTTCCCTTGTTGAGAATCAATCCTACTGTTGTCCAGCATTTGCTGGCATTCAGGAGAGTCTAGATGATCTTTTGGGATCTTCTCTAGGCTACCCAGCAACCCCAATAAGCTCAATGAGGACTAATATGAATGATGTGGGAAGTTCTTCATTGCTTGAAGCTATGAAGGCTTCTCCTTGCATCACTGGTGGTGAATTCTCTTTATCCAAAAGACTTGAAATGGATGGGCCCATGTGTGCATTAGGTGAAATCAATGGAAAGAAGTGTGCAGAGGGCAGGAATGATAGGATGCCAATTGAATTTGGTAAACTTGGTGTTGTAGGTGAGGCTAATTATAGTGATGTGCATGGCGGTATCCCTGTTACTGATAAGATAGTGAGGAAGACTGCCAATGGCTTGCCAGCTAAGAATCTCATGTCAGAGAGGAGGACAAGGAAGAAGCTCAACGACCGCCTTTATATGCTTCGTTCGGTGGTGCCCAACATCTCCAAGGTGGTAATTTTTTATTAAGTTATTAAAAGAAGATCCACTTCCTCAGTTGTACAAGTTCATCAGACGCTATTCTAATGTGTTCTGCCTCTTGGTTATGCTGTTTCTGCTTGGGAGCTTAAATGGTTTTCTCTTTTCAACTTGGTCCATATACAATTATAATTCAGTAGTTTAATTCTAGTCTATTGGAAATCTCCGAAAAATAATTATCTTTATCAACACCAATCTAAAATTGTTTGCCTCATTTGGAGGTCTGTCTCTGTTAGATGGGCATTTTCCAAAGTAATTTCTGACTGTTCCTGAGATTCGTCTATGCTCCAGCTGGCAACTCCACACTTGAAGAAGATGCTCAGAAGTACTATTTGACAAAATATATTCTCCCTGTCCTACTCTTGGCCGGTTGTCAAATGCGCCTCATGCTCCATAAGTATTAATTTGGGGAAGAGTGCCCTTCTGAATGGTTTTTCTACTGGCCGTATATCTGTCAAGCTCCCTTTCCAAATAAAATATTATAATTGCAACCAGGACTGATCTGGTTTAGGATTTAAAAATGAAAAAGTAAAAACTTCTCATGAAGAATTTGATTCCAATATCCTATATGATTTCTGACCTATTGCAAGCAAAAAAAATACACAAAGTTTGTGGTGCCAAAAATGGTCTTGCAGCGTTTCTAAGTTTACCACAGAAGTTTTACTTATAGAGTTTTCACTGTTTTGAACAGTATCAAGTATTCTCATAACAGGGGATAACTGGTCCTGGTGATTTGGGCTGAAGGCTATTTCCTTTTTAGATTATGGATTAAGTTATTAATAATCGATAGACTTCGTAGTTTTTTAGGAGTTTTCTATAGTTGGCTAATTTAAACTCCCATAGATCCACCTCTGCGAGCCTGACCAAAGAAGCAGTTTATTTTCTAATTCTGTAAAAGTTTCTCGCTTATCAAGAATATTCATTGGCACAAAGATTAGGATTTTAAAGTTGATAATTTATATGGGTATAAGTATCAGAAACAGAATTTTAAATTTTAAATAAAAAAAATTCAAAATGTGGCCTAGAAATGCTTTATGTTAGCAGATGGACCTTGAATAGTGGTTTGATAGTCTGAAAAGGTATTTGGATAACAGATGAATTTGTTTTTAAATTCAATTGTGTTAGTTTATCAATTAACATTTCAGATCACTTCCAATGATCCATCAATGTACTCCTCTTTCTGATGTTTCAGATCACACTCAATGATCCATCACCACACTCTTCTATCTGATGATGGATCACTGAGTTTGATACAAAACGTCAATCGAAAAACTAACACAATTAAAATCAAAAAATATCATGCCAACTATTGAGATATTTTGAAAGGCTTGATAAGATTGCCACTTGGTGGCAACTGGCACTAACACTTTTATGCTTGGCACTTTTATGCTTTGCACTTTTGTTTATGCAGGTGGACAGGGTCTCAATTTTAGGAGATGCTGTTCGGTACATGAAGGAGCTTCTGCAGAGTATCAACGATGTGCATAGTGAGCTCAAGCAATCATCAGAGACTCCTTGTATTGTTGGTTCCTCAAACTTTCAGTTCTCATATCCTCCTCCTCTTTATCGAGATAAGGCAGATTACAATGTCTCAACGCCTAGTACAGATAGGCAAGTAGCAAAGGTAAGCCTATTATTATACCTTATTCACCGAGAAAGAATCCAACTCCATGTATCATTAATGTACATATCAGAACAAAAAGTGGGTAGAAGAATTGTTGAACAAACAATGTACGGTGTCTCCAATCAGAAGCTAAAAGCAGGTAAAATGACTAGATTACAGCAAAAACTTAACCAAATAAGTAGTGTATCCACCGTGAAGATGCTGAGTGGCATACAGCTGTTAATGACCACCTTGCTCTGCCCAGCATTATAAAGCTGCTCTTCAATTACTCCTTGGGAATAGGGAATTTCATATGGAGAAATCTATGCACTTATTGGAGTGCAATGTATGGGTGGCAGTGAAGAAGCTCCTAATAAAGAGGGCGAATCTCTCCTATCATTCAAGGCCGATTTCATATCATCTCAGAGGGAGAGAAAATGCTTTCTTACCTTGAATGCTAGAGTACTTCTCTAACTTTATCAAACCAAATAAAAGGTAAGAACAGATCAGAAGAAGAATTGGATTTTTGCTCACTAGTGATGAGCTCAATACTGATAAAAGTTCTGATTGGGATTGTGCAAGTTTTCATCATATATGTTACTAACTCATTTGTTTTAACTTTCCTTGTTTACAAGATTCATTGATTCTCTGTAATTTATTTCTCATTGTCCTTTCCATTCAAGGGTTCCTTTAGGAAACAATTTCATTAGGGTTATTGATAGATATAAGGCATCTGCAGGTAGAAGTAAGGACAACAGAAGGCTGGGAGATGAATATTCGCATGTCTTGTTCGAGAAAGTGAGGTTTGCTTCTATCCACAATCAGGGCTCTAGATGAACTTGGTCTTGATGTCAAGCAAGCTGCCATAAGCTGTTTAAATGGGTTCAAACTTGATTGTTTTCAAGCAGAGGTACTTAAATAGTTACATTGACTACATTCTCCTGTCATATGATCAAATCTCTCATAAATATTAAATAGCCAATGTTCTTCTTTTTGTTCTTTGTATTTCATGGCAGCAAACTATGGGCCAAGACATAGCACCTGAAGACATCAAAGCACTGCTGCAACATATTTCATGCTATCAAACTACATTATGACAAACATACCACAATGCAGGTTAAATCAGCCAGCTCCCACTCTGCTACAAGAACTTGCCATCTTCCCTACTACTGTCAAACCAGACCCTATGAATAGGGTTTAAATGATATCCCAATTTCTTAAAAAGAATTCAAATATATAGTGATGAATATGCTAGATGCTATTGGGCCTGTGAATGTACACATTAAGAGCAAGCTGAGGTTTACCCTCAAGTTTCCAGAATGTCTCAGAGAAAGAAGCATGGTGAGAATTATGGCTTGCTATGTTTAACTTCCCTACTACTGTCAAACCAAAACTCATTGAATAGCTTTTAATGATGGCCCAATTCCTTAAAATGGGAATTCAAATATATAGTGATGAATATGCTAGATGCTATTGAGTTTCCAGAATGTCTTAGAGAAAGAAGCATGGTGGGAATTATAGGTTGCTATGTTTAACTTGAATGTCACTTCCAAATGCATATTTCAGTTGTACAAATACCTGATGATGAGTTTTGTGATCATTATGGTAATAGTGTGTTCCATTACTCTTCCACTAAGCATTATTACTATCAATAGCCAGTGCTTGTTGAGCTGTATTGATCATGAGATCAGATAAAGGAAAAATATTGACAGGATTTCTGTATGTATACTTTATCTTAATAAATATAATCCTTGATTTTGTTTGTCTTGTTTTGGGGACATGGATATCTTTTATCTTTATTAGTTGCTGTCATTGTTTTTGATAAGATAAGCAGCATTTACAGAGTGCTGTCCCCTTTACACAGAGAGCCCAGAGGGCCAAAGGAAGCTAGTTCAAACCAACAGAACTAGGGGAGAAACAAACAGAGACACCTGACCGACAGCTGTAGAACAACAGAAAAAAGGATTAAACAACCCCCGAACTAGAGGGGACCAATCTGACTCCAAAACCCAAGGCCACGAAGAGGCAACGGATTTGGGAAGTCCCTTCCTGGTCGGTTGTGCTGAAGAAGTTGCTGTCATTATTAAGAAATTAAGGATGAGGAATATAGATTTATTATTTGCAGGACTTCACATATTTACAAATACGATTATATCAAATACTTAATAAATTTTTGTTAGTCTAATGGTTGAATGATGTAAGGAGTTTATTTGAATATGAAAAACATTGTGAATGGTGTGGCATCCTAACTTATCTAAGAAATTGTAACATAGACACTAATAACATGTCCTTTTTAATAGAATAAAATGCTAGTGGGGAGACAAATCCTCCTCCAACACTCGTGAATTACCTGTTGAGCTCGAAGAAAACAGAAAATAATGATGAAACCACCATTGTTATGAAGCATAAGACAACTATTGCATTTAGAGATGATTATAGGTAATCATATATCTTTTAAGGATCTTAAGAATATACCATCAGTTATAATTGAAATATTATTGTAATCATGCAGTATTTAATTCTTTGAGATTACCTTCTAAGTGGTGTCAATAATATGAATTTATTTTTTAGTTCCTGCCGGTAGGCAGGTATACTATTGCATTCGCCCGGAATGCATTTAACCAGCAGCATTGACCAATCACATTTCGCCATTTAACATATTACTTATTTTTTTGTATAGTTTGAATTTGGAGAGCTATTTTATATATTGGAAAATTAGTATTTATCTATTTTTCTATTCGTCCGAGTAGCTTTATAAATCATTTTCGTTTTACAAATTCGGGAAAATGCAAACGCATAAATTGATTAAATAAATTTAAGCAAAGGCATAGTTTAAAAGTTGGCGGCTAGAGGTACGTAATCCATGAATGCAGATTAAATGCAATAAAATATCAAGAAACTGGGACTGCATAAATTGATTAATTAAAATTAAGCAAAGGCATAGTTTATCAAACTAGCGGGTAGACGTACGTAATGCATAAATATAAATTAAATGCATTGAATGGCATCTGGCTCGAGGTGAAGGCGGTGGAATGGCTTGGAGGCCACGCGTGGCCAGGGTACTTTGGTCATTTAATATAGAGTTAAGTTACTTGGTATGCATTTCTATTACTTTGCGTGTGTTGTTTTTGTCTTCTGTGAGCGCCTGTTCTGAGGGAGAGTTTTAGCGACTGAGCAGGAGATGTTATAGTTGCAGAGTCCAGACCCAGAAACGAGTCATTTGAGGTGATAATTTGGTATTTTGTAGTTGCAGAGTTGCACGCTAGACAGTGAGAGACGAATTACTTGAGGTCAGAAGAGGTAACTTTTCATTTTTTTTGTCTATTTGATACAAGAAATGCAAGTAGGGTTTCATAGTGCTTTAAGGCATTCGTATACTTTGATTATAAATTCATATTTTAAACTAGTTTTAGTATTGTTTATTCGAATTTCTTGTTGAAATGCAAAGGTTTCATCTGCATTTGATAGGAATTATGTAGAAATGCTCTTGTGCATTTTACTTCATGCATGTGAGCCCTCTTAAGTTTGTATATTTTTTATTACTGCAAAGCGGTCCCATAAAGAAGGCTTTGGAACCAAAATTATGTTAACATGTGCGATAATGAGAGCTTTCGACCAATGAGTTGACAGTGTGTTGCTTTGAGCTTTTCCGTTGTCATCAAAGCATAAAGGATAGAGGGGTTCTGTTAAAAGTCGTGGTTGTTGTCCTCGTAGGCATAAATCAATCTATTAAACTACTTCTACTATTATCTACTCGAATTACTTGTTGAAATGCGAAGGTTTCATCTGCGTTTGATAGGTATTATGTAGAAATCCTCTTGTTCATTTTACTTCATGCATGTGAGTCCTGTAGAGTTTGTATTTTTTTGATTGTTGCAAAGTGGTCCCATAAAGAGGGCTTTGGAACCTAAATTATGTCAACGTGTGCGATAATGAGAGCTTTTCAACAATGAGTTGACTGTGTGTTGCTTTGAGCTTTTCTGTTCTCATGAAAGCATAAAGGATAGAGGGATTCTGTTAAAAGTCGTCGTTGTTGTCCTCGTAGGCATAAATGCAAACAATGGGAGCATAAAGAATGCAGTAGAAACCTTTTCCCTACCAGCAAGCAGAAAAATTCTATCAGATGTCATCGTTACTATTTTTGTATCTTGGGGTTATAAAAAACTATGTCAAAAATGTTATAGAATCCAATTACAATGTTGCCATAGAGCAGTTAACTAATAGTGCTTGATAGAATAGTTGTAGGCTTTATGCAAAAGAGCAATCAAATTCATTGCTAGAAGATTTGTGGTGCAAGAACCTGTGGCAATTAGTTTGTGTAGTTAATCTGATCTACATTTATACTTGTGTCTCTTGAATCTAGAAAAATGCTTGCTAGTGTTGTAATGGTTTTCGCTATTAGTATCCATCGCAGTAGGAGTACTATATATTGCTATTCTTTTAGAAAAACAAACACATGGTTTTTGTTTTCTAATCAAAGCTTTTTACATGGTGCAATGCTTTTGGTTGGAAGAAAAGAGGTCGTGTAGTGGCCCAACTGTGGCAAATTCTTCAAGCAAGTAGTATAAGGTGAGTTTCTAGAATGAACCTTCTCCTTTGTTTACAATTGCATATAGTAGATAGAGAAAAAGGTTAATTCAAGATTCTCACTATATTGATTGTACTTGTAATCATATCGTTGCTTTTTGTTACAAAGACAATCTTTGCAAATGGGTATTGTGAGTGGCATATGCTATATGGTTCATAAAAATTAAGCAGTTGGGGTTCAAAAGTAGATCTTCGTTGCAGTGGCATTATCTCAGAAATGCAATAATTATCCAATCAATTTTTTTGGTGGCTGATTGCACTTTATAATTTAAACCTGCCTTTTCTAATTTTGAGAGTTTGATTCTGAATCCATATGCATACTTTGATTAAAACTATTGGCTAAAGGTGCATAATTCATTTATGCAAAAACAATGCATTTAATGGCATCTGACTAGAGGCGAGGCTGTTTGGATTGCTAATTAGTCTTTGAATATATAACAATTAAAAGAGATAAAAAAGTATAATTATCCTTGGCCACATTTCACATTTTGACCTTTCAATCAAAGTCAATTAACAAAGTAGTAGTTAGACCTGCAGAAGGTTCAAGGACTATGCTGGTAGAAAAACATATTTTGGATAGTGGCTAGACAATTTGTTGAAATTGCTTTACAAACTTTGAAGCAAATGCATTTTTCCTTCTATTTGCTTTCATTGTACATCTTAAATGGAAGTTGGGTTTCACATTGTTGCAATGCATTTGGATACTTTGATTGTAAAATCATAGTTTACATCATTTTAAGTGTTATCGATTCAAACCTTTCCTTGAAATACCAAGGATTCATCTGAATCTTGGAGGCAACGTACAGCTGTCTATAATTATCCTTGGCCACATTTTACATTTGACCTTTCAATCAAAGTCAATTAACAAAGTAGCAGTTAGACCTAAAGAAGGTTGAAGGAGTATGCTAATAGAAAACCATATTTTGGACAATGGCTAGACAACCTATTGAAATTGCTCTACAAACTTTAAAGCAAATGCATTTTCCCTTCTGTTTACTCTCATTGTACATCTTAAATGGAACTTGGGTTTCGCATTGTTGCAATGCATTTGAATACTTTGATTGTAAAATCATAGTTTAGATCATTTTAAGTATTATTGATTCAAATCTTTCCTTGAGATAGGAAGGATTCATCTGAGTCTTGTAGGCAATAAACAGTTGTCCTATAAAGAGAGCTTTGGAACAAATGAGCTGTCATAAAGGATAGAGGAATATTGTCAAATATTGTGGTTATTGTCCTCATAGGCACACATGCAAAATATGGAAGCATATAGAAAGCAAGTTAACTCTTTAATAATCCCATGAAACATAGTCTTTGTATGCATCCATGCATACAGGTTTGCATGTATATATGTGTGCATGTAATTATGTATATATGAATGTATGTATCTATGTTACCATGTGTGTATGTGTGTATAAAACAAATTACTATTGCATTTGCTTTAAATTCTTTTTTGTGGATGGTGCCAGCTAGCCATCCAGTCATATTGTCATTGTTGTACATATTGCTTTTAAAGATATATGAACTCAATTTCGTGAGTTATATTTCATATTGGTAAATTGGCATTTATCTGTTTTTGGAACCCATGGGAGTGGCTTTTAGAATCGTGATTTTTTAAAATGCTTGTCAAAAATGCAAATGCATAGGTTCATTGATGGCTATGTGCTTTCATGCATATATGCATATTTATAGGATTCATTGCTATCATGTAAAGGCCACATAAATATTCATTCCCCAGGCCCATGTAGTCATTTCAATATATGCATATATTAAGAGATCTATTGATACATGGATATGTGCATCCATGGATACATGAACGCATATATAGGTGTAACCATGTGATCATGTATGTATGTGTACGTGTATATATGTGTACATCCATGCATGTATCTATGCATCTATACATTGAGGCATGTGTGTAGCTATGTGTCTATGAATACATTTTATCCAGTAATCAATGTTAATTTATAGACTAGCACTCGTACCTAGAGATTGTTCAAGGATTGTGCTCATAGAAAGCCATATGCATATCAATATGTTAGAGACCATGTATCTATGCATGGGTGTGTATAGATGCTAATTGTTCTGAATTTTGGTTGCATGTGATTGCATTAAACAATTAAGAATAAGTGTTGGATAATTGAAGTAAAATGACGCCATTCAGTTAGTAGATTAATTTTTCCCAGCCCTTTACATGTTAACTAAGAGTCTTGAAGCTTTTACTGTTCATTGGCAGTCTTTGATGCTTGAATGTGACAGTATATGTAGCATTTTACCCAATAGCTCTATCATTCATGATCATTTAGGAAAGTTCATATTTCCTCATTCATCCTTGTATTGTCTCATATCTAAATAATTAGGCAATTGCTAATTAGCCTTTAAGTACATAGCAATTCAAAGAAAGAAATAATTGCAATTAGCCTTGTGTACATTTGAACTATTAATCAAAGGCAATTAACAAACTAGCCCTAGAAAACCATGTCCATGTTAATGTGTTGAATACCATGTATTTGTGCATGGGTGTATATGGATGATATTAGTTGTGATTTCTACCATTATGTAGCGCTTACTATTACTTGTACAACCAAGCAATATGCAAGCAGAATTCATAGTTCATAGCAACCAGATACATTCAAGGATAAATGCAAATCAAGGTTGTTGGCATCCTGATAAGAAAGATGATGAGATACATCCAATTAATGTATGTTGCAACATCTTATTGAATAAAGATGATTTGGTTAGGCAGGTTACAGATGAGAATCCTTATTGGTGTGTGGCTAATGCCCTCTTTGATTGAAGACTTGTCAAGAAAATTACATGCCAATACTATTAGAAAATAGGTAGAATTAGATTAATTGATTGACTATGATTGATTGACTATAATTTTGGTTCCAAAGCTCTCTTTATGGGACCACTTTGCAGCAATAAAAAAAAATACAAACTCTACAGGTCTCGGATGCATGGAGTAAAATGAACAAGAGGATTTCTACATAGTACCTATCAAACGCAGATGGAACCTTTGCATTTCAACAAGAAATTCAAATAGATAATACTAAAAGTAGTTTAAAATATGAATTTATAATCAAAGTATAACAATGTCTTAAAGCACTATGAAACCCTACTTGCATTTTCTGTTTACATGTCCCTGGTTTAAACATTTAATTATTGGTTCTCGATAATGGAATGAAATGAACTTGGACAAATGGAAATAGAATGACCCCATGGAATTGAAACGTCAATGTTTGCATGGCTTTAAAATGATAACAGATTTGTGTGCATGAGACTTATTTGAATCTCAAATGTCATAGTGTATGTGGCATATTAGCTAATTGGCTTAGCATGATAGCTTTCAAACAAGTTAATTCAGCGATCGATCAAGCTAATTGGTTGATGAATTAATTGTGTTCCATGGTTAGTCATTACTAATTATTGGTCATCTTTATCCTCCAAATCAGATAAATCAATGTTGCTTATTCACATTCACAGATACACAATCTTTCTAAACATTTTGCGTGCTTTTAATAGGAAAAGAGCTTTAGAACAGGATATGTACATTCATCTAAGCATCATAAGACGTAGATTTCTGACAGATATATTGGTTTGTAATGTTGTCATGAATATGCATAGAAAATATAGAAGCACAAGCAAAAACATTTAAACTGTTTGATAGAATTCCTCGAACAAATGTTGACTCTTGGTGTGTAGTGATTGCAAATTATGCAAAGAATTATTTGTCAAAAAAGGCTTTTTGCAAACATTCAAGCAAATCAACTAAATAGCTGATCAAGTTAACTGTGAATCAAGTTACTTGACTAATCAATGAAACTAGTTCATTGATAGATCAATTTTCTTGAGTAGTCAATTATAGTTAGTTAAAAAACATGTTTGTACACCAAATCAATTAAACCAATCATGGCCATTCATATGCAAAAAAAGGAATTTCTTGAAAAGGCTTTATAGACAAGGAAGCAAATGCAATTGCTAGGTGTAAACTGAAATTGGAAAATCCTCGCCAACATCTTCCTTTTTGTTTCTTGTGCTACAAATATTCAATAGGCTATAGCTGTCCATATTAATTGTATCCCTTCGTCTATGTTGAAGCCATCTGTTTATTCTATTGCTTTCGCTATTATTTCATGAAAGCGAAAGTGTCATAGTATATGTGGCGTAGTAGCTAATAAGTCCATCTCACATTTTGCTCATGACAATTTAATTTGTCTCATCTGTCTCTGAATCATTAATCAAAGTCAATTAACAAACAAGTCAATCTTACACTTGACTCATGTAAATTAGGTCAATTCTATCTTTTACTCATTAATGAAATTAACTAATCAGCTTAACAAGATAGCTTTGAAAAAAGTTAGGTCAGTGATCAATCAAGCTATTTGACTGATAAGTCAATTGAGTTCAATAGTTATTCATAGTAATAGCAAACAAATGCTTGTTAGATGATGTCCTTGTTGAAACCCTACCTGCATTTTCTGTTTGCATGTGCGTGGTTTAAACATTTAATTATTGGTTCTTGATAATGGAATGAAATGAACTAGGACAAATGGAAATTGAATGGCCCCATGGAATTGGAACATCAATGTTTACATGGCTTTAACATGGTAACAGATTTGCGTGCATGAGACTTATTTGAAACTCAAATGTCATAGTGTATGTGGCATATTAGCTAGTTGGCCTAACATGATAGCTTTCAAACAAGTTAATTCAGCGATCAATCAAGCTAATTGGCTGATGAATTAATTGTGCTCCATGGTTAGTCATAGCTAATTATTAGTCATCTTTATCCTCCAAATCAGTTAAATCAATCTTGCTTATTCACATTCACAGATACACAATCTTTCTAAACATTTTACGTGCTTTTAACAGAAAAGGAGCTTTAGAACGGCATCTGTACATTCATCTAAGCATCATAAGACGTGCATTTCTAACATATATAATGGTTTGAAATGCTGTCATGAATATGCATACCAAATATGGAAGCACAAGCAAAAACATTTAAACTGTTTGACAGAATCCCTCGAATAAATGTTCGCTCTTGGTGTGTAGTGATTGCAAATTATGCAAAGAACTATTTTTCGAAAAGGGCTTTTTGCAAACATTCAAGCAAATCAACTAAATAGCTGATCAAATTAACTATGAATCAAGTTACTTGACTAATCAATGAAACTAGTTCATTGATAAATCAGTTTTCTTGAATAGTTAATTATAGTTAATTAAAAAACATCTTTGTACACCAAATCAATTAAACCAATCATGGCCATTCATATGCAAAAAAAAGGAATTCCTTGCAAAGGCTTTATAGACAAGGAAGCAAATGCAATTGCTAGGTGTAAACCGAAATTGCAAAAGCTTCACCAACATCTTCCTTTCTGTTTCTTATGCTACAAATATTCAATAGGCTGTAGCTATCCATATTAATTGTATCCCTTTGTCTATGTTGAAGCCATCTATTTATTCTATTGCTTTCGCTATTATTTCATGAAAGCTCAAATGTCATAGTATATGTGGCGTAGCAGCTAATAAGTCGATCTCACATTTTGCTCATGACAATTTAATTTGTCTCATCTGTCTCTAAACCATTAATCAAAGTCAATTAACAAAGAAGTCAATTTTACACTTAGCTCATGCAAATTAAGCCAATTCTATCTTTTACTCATTAATGAAATTAACTAATCAGCTTACCAAGATAGCTTTGAAACAAGTTAGGTCAGTGATCAATCAAGCTATTTGACTGATGAGTCAATTGAGCTCAATAGTTAATCATAGTAATAGCTAGCAAATCCTTGTTTGATGATGTCATTGTTGAATTTGCTTTTGTTTCCCTCTCTGCACTTCTATTGCAGCTTGGAGCAATGATGCTTCATGGTTCAAGTATAAAGTGTAATTGGAAACCTTTGTTGACTTACATTCATTGATTTAAATCTGTTTGGAAACCATACTTGCAGTAGTTCTTTACGCTTGATGCAAAACAACAATCTAGTTAAAATGCATAGCAAAATCCTGTAGAGAACCATGCTCGCACTTGTGCATTTGGAATTCAAGAACCTATGATAAATAGACTGCTAAGTTAATCTGTCTCCAACTAATACTTGTTTCCATTGAATCTAAAAATAAACTAGCTGGTGTATTTTGGTGTTTTGACTATTAGTATCCATTACACTGTCACTGTCATCCATTGCAATTATAATTTTGGGAGTTGTTTGTACAAATGTGTTTTCATGCATTGTGAAACCCAATTTGCATTTATGGGATAAAATGAAGCAAACTAAATAAAAGTAGTAGTTTGTTGCCTTGAGTAACTTGTCTCTTGGTATTCATTCAACGAGCAGAGGAGCTTTTGCTCTGTCACTGTAAATGTCCCCTTTCTATTGATAAAAGCTGTCAGTTTTCTAAACTATGTCTTTGCTTAAATTTATTTGTATATGTCATCTTCTTCTAGACTCTCAGAAAAAAAAGAATCTCCATATTCTACCACCAAAGAAAATGCATTAACGTCAAAGGAGTTTGAAATTGAAGATAACAAACCTAATAGCACTCGCTTGGATAAACTATTTTGTATAGTGACAATTTTATTGGCTCCTAGTGTGAAGGCAATAATACTCATGCATTCAGTTGAAATGCTTTTAACTGGCAGCATTGGGCAATCACATTTTGCCATTTAACATATTACTTATTTTTTTGTATAGTTTGAATTTGGAGAGCTATTTTATATATTGGAAAATTAGCATTTATCTATTTTCCTATTTGTCTGAGTAGCTTTATAAATCATTTTCGTTTAAAAAATTCAGGAAAATGCAAGCGCATAAATTGATTAAATAAATTTAAGCAAAGGCATGGTTTAAAAGTTGGCAGCTAGAGGTACGTAATCCATGAACACAGATTAAATGCATTAAAATATCAGGAAAATGCGAGTGCATAGATTGATTTAATAAATTCAAGCAAAGACATAGTTTACAAAACTGGTGGGTAGATGTATGTAGTGCATGAATACAAATTAAATGCATTGAATGGCATCTGGCTCGAGGTGAAGGCACTGGAATGGCTTAGAGGGCACGTGTGGCCAGGGTACTTTGGTCATTTAATCTAGAGTTAAGTCACTTGCTATGCATTTCTATTACTTTGTGTGTGTTGTTTTTTGTGCTTTGTAAGCTCTAGTTCTGAGGAAGAGTTTGTAGCCACTGAGCAGGAGATGTTACTTGAGTTTGTAAATGTATTTATGCATATATGTATGTGTGTATAGATGCATCTATGTGTTTATGCATGCAATCATATGGATGCATATATGTTTATGTCCATACATGCATTCATCTATCTTTACATGGATATATCTGTACATATATATACATATGCATACATATATGTGTGTGCCGATATGTCTTTTCTAGGAAAGAGTTTACAGTGACAGGGCAAAGGTTGTCATGGTTCCAAGAAAGGTCACTTGCAGACAAGCTACTCTAGTCAATAAATAGTTTCTTTCATTAGTTTTCTTTTATTTTAACGTCCATAGGCAAATTGGGTTTCACAGTGCTTAGCCTACGCTATTCTTCAGAGACTAGTTGCTTGGACAAGCAATTGTCTTTTGTCCAAAGTACAATGTGACAGCTTAACAATAACTTGGTGCTTATGAGTCCTCTAAAGATTGCATATCTTCAATTACTATAGAACTGTTCCATACTGCAAGCTTTACAGCCACTGTTCTGTTAGCATGTCCCATAATGGGGCCTTACAAACAATATGAGGACAATGTGTTCAGAGAACTTTACAAACTATCAGGCAAATACAATCTACAGATATAAGCCTAAACTCCACAATTGCTTTCATCTCTCTCGTTGTCATTGAATCATAAAGCAAAGAGGATTTTTTCGCAACTTCTAATTTTTGTACTTTTACATGATAATTCACCTTATTAATTAACGAATCAAATTATCTTAATTAATTAATTTTCTTTTTCCTTCTATCATTTCATATCTAATTAATTAGGTAACTGTTGAATAGTATTTATATACATAATAATTAAAACAAAGAAATAATTATAACTATCCTTGTGCACATTTGACCCATCAAACAAAGTCAATTAAAAAATCTGATTCCACTTGTTCACTAATAGTATTGGCATGCAATTTCCTTGAAAAGTCTTGAAAAAGAGAATTACTCACACACCAATAAGGATTCTGATTTGTAACGTTCCTATCCAAATCATCTTCATTGAATAAGATGTTGTGGCATACATTAATTGGATGTATGTCATCATCTTTCTTATCAGGATGCCAACAACCTTGGTTTGTATTTCTCCATGGGTGTATCTAAATGCAATGAGTTATGAATTGTACTTGCATGTGGCTTCATTGCACAAGTAATAGTAAGTGCTACATAACGGTACAAAATAAACTTATGCATATGGAAATGAAATGACCCCATTTAGTTAGAAAATGAATTTCTATATCGCTTTCACTATTAAGTGATAGCTGGTTTGGCATTAAACAATAGCTAGAAATTGTTTCTACTGGCTAAAGGTGCATAATTCATTTATGCAAAAACAATGCATTTAATGGCATCTGACTAGAAGCAAGGCTATTTGGATTGCTAATTAGTCTTTGAATATATAACAATTAAAAGAGATAAATAAGTATAATTATCCTTGGTCTCATAAAGAGAGGTTTGGAACGAAAATTATGTCAACATGTATGATAATGAGAGATTTTTCCTTGAACCTTGTTATATATTCAAAGAGTAGCTACCAATGCAAACAGCGTTCCCTCTAGTCAGATGCCATTCAATGCATTGAGTTTGTATTAGTGGATTATGTACCTTCAGCCACTAGTTTGAATCAAAGTATGCATATGGATTTAGAATCAAAAGCTCTTTCCTGTGAACCCATTTTTAATTTGTGTATGCATTCCCAAAATGCTTTTAACCAGCAACATTGACCAATCACATTTTTCCATTTAACATATTACTTTTTTTTTTGTATAGTTTGAATTTGGAGAGCTATTTTATATATTGGAAAATTAGCATTTATCTATTTTTCTATTTGACCGAGTAGCTTTATAAATCATTTTCGTTTTACAAATTCAGGAAAATGCGAACGCATAAATTGATTAAATAAATTTAAGCAAAGGAATAGTTTAAAAGTTGGCGGCTAGAGGTACGTAATCCATGAATGCAGATTAAATGCATTAAAATATCAGAAAATGTGAACGCAATGCATGAATGCAAATTAAATGCATTAAATGACATCTGGTTGGAGCTGAACACGCTAGAGTGGCTTGGTGACCATGGATGGACAGGGTACTTTGGTCATTTAATATAGAGTTAAGCCACTTGCTATGCATCTTTATTACTTTCTGTGTGTTGTTTTTTGTGTTTTGTAAGCCTGTGTTCTGAAAACCTAGATTATGCAATTGCTTTGAGCTTTTTTGCTATGATGAAAGCATACAGGATAAAGGAATTTTGTGAACTATTATAGTTAATGTGCTCATAGGCACATATGCAAAATATGGAAACATATACAAGGGAAGCGAATTGTTCAAAAAAACTCCTCAAAGAAATGTGGTCCCATGGAATGCAATAAGTGTTCACAATGGACACTTTAGTTTTTGAAGACTTTAGTTTTTGCATGTTAACTTTGTCAAATAATGCAATTTGGCATGAACAAAGTTGAAGCAATAACATGAACAATAGAACTATTCGACACTGAACTCTATGCTTGTAATAATTATTGGAAAACCTGTAAATGCCATAGATGAAATAATATGAATAAAATTCTAGTTTCTGGTGTTCTTGAAATGCAATGGAAAAACTGCTATAAAGGCATAAGAGAAGGTTGTGTAACATATTGCCATTCCTGTATCTAATTTCTTTGAACATGAATGCTTTACACATTTGATTGCAATAGTAACATGTCTATGAAAATGGGACAATAGAGATCATAATTCAGTAGTTTTTAGTGTGAGTTTATATGTATCCTGATACATATAAGCTCGAACCGGTATTTATGAAAACAAGTGCTATGTACAGTGGAAGAGCTAATTAGTGTTACTATAAGCAATATCCATATAACATAATAAATTGGTACAGGGCTAGAGTAGCACATCCATAAATACATGGATGCATGTATACGCAATTGCATACAGGGATACGTAAAAGCTTACATTAATACATGTATACATGAATATGTGCATATGTGCATATGGACATATATCTGCATCCATGCATATATATGTATAATGACTATGTTTCTATGTATTCTTCTACGTATAGATGCATCCACGCATATATCTATCTGTGTTTCCATGTGCAAATGTATACAGGCATCTATCCATATATGTGTCAATGTATCTATGAATACATCTATCCATAGATACATGTATCTACGCATCTATGGATACCATGATAGATGTCCACATCCATGTATCTATGGATACATGTATCAAGTAGCTCAGTTCCAGGTCTTGACTCTATAGCAACAACATCTCATGTGACCATACAGATCTGCAGAATAACAAAAAATGAAATGCTCAGAGTAATCACAATGCATCTCTAGTCACTAAAATCTATATTACATGGTAAACAAGCAAGAACTTTTGAGTTGATGAAGGTCATGAACATTGAACCAATAGTAGGACAGTCACCACAACATTTAAGTAAACCTATGGTGCAGACTCTCTTTTCCATTATCAATTTTATTCCCAATTTCATCCATGAAGAACTTTGTCAACCTGTAGATCCTGCTGTTAGCCATAACTTTCATCCATGATTTCCATTTCTTTTATCAATGAACTCCATATCTTTGATCCATGAAGAACTTCTTCAACCTATGCATCCATGAATCCTATATCTTTGAGGATATTCTTCATGGATGAAATTGGGAATACAATTGATAATGGAAAAGAGAGTGTTGAGCATAGGTTTACTTAAATGTTGTGGTGACTATCATAGTATTAGTTCAACGTTCATGACCTTTATCTACTAAAAAAGTTCTTGCTCATTCATCTGAGTCTTGTAGGCAATGTGCAGTTGTCCTATAAAGAGAGCTTTGGAACCAATGAGTTGTCATAAAGGATAGAGGAATATTGTCAAATATTGTGGTTGTTGTCCTCATAGGCACACATGCAAAATATGGAAGCATATAGAAACCAAGTTAACTCTTTAAAAATCCCATGAAACATAGTATTCGAATAAACAATACTAAAAGTAGTTTAAAATAAAAATTTATAATCAAAGTATATGAATGCCTTAAAGCACTATGAAACCCTACTTGCATTTCTTGTATCAAATAGACAAAAAAAATGAAAAAGTTACCTCTTCTGACCTCAAACAATTTGTCTCTCACTGTCCAGCGTGCAACTCTGCAACTACAAAATACCTTGCTCGGCCACACAATAGACCACTATGAAATATAACCAAATTACACTAGTGCATGCATATGCAAACTAAAAAGTTCTATATTATAGGGTACACAAATAGCAATAAGTATTTAAAAATTATAAAATACAATTTGCATTTTAAGAAACAAAAGTTCTTACTTGGGTTGTTTCTCGTTCAAATGAATGTACATAAGAATTCTGTTTTGTTTTTATGAATAGCATAGTATATGTCACTCACTGTACTCATTTGTCTAAATTGTCCTTGTAACAAGGATCAATGCTCTCAAGTGTATTTAAACAATCACGCACAAACTGCATGGGGGAAAATTGCTTGTGCCTATCACTATTTGTACATTTCTACAAGTATACTTGATTGTTCGATAGCAAATTGTAAGGTCAGTTTTCCAAATTGTCTTTTTGCTTTTCTTGAAATGCAATTGAAATTCTTCAATATAATAACTGCATAAAGTTCTTTTCCATGTATTCATTTTGTCATCTTGTATTCCTCATTTCTTTGAACATAAATCATTTAGAAAGCTGCTTGCACATATACAAATAGGAAAACGCATTTTCCACAATTGCAATAGTAATTTGTCTTCGGTCAATAGAACAGGTTTTGCTTATGTGTTAATAAGTTATACTTCCTCTATACAATATCCATAGAATAGAATGAACTGCTAGCATGCAATTTTTAAACCCTGTTTGCAGTTTTAATAGCCTATAGAGTCATAAGTCTTTGTTTTGTGTCAACTGGTTTTTACCTGTATGCATTTAAGGCAATTTTTTTCATAGGACTGCTTATATCTGTGGCAAGTTGTTGTGCAGTATGCAAGTTAACGTATGTTTAATCTTCCTGTATTGCAAATAAAAGCCTATAAAGTTAATTTCAAAAGCTAACATAGCACATGAGTACAATGAATGATGTACTACGTCACTCATAGACATGATGCAATATTTTTCCATGGTCTTGCTTACATGCAAAAATAACATTATCCACAATTCTTTTTTGCTCACATTGCCAATTTCACTATGTGCTTTAAACCTCTAGAGTAAGAGAAAACTGAGGAAAAAAACTATTTATTGTCTCAAGTAACTCGTTTCTAGTTGTGGATACTGTAACTATAATAAAATCTGCTCAATCGCTAAAAAACTCTCCCAGAACAAATACTTGTAGAATAGAAAAACAATTTGTGCAAAGTAATAGTCATGCTTAACAGTTGACTTAAGTCTATAACAAATGAGCAAAGCAGCTTGGCTATACATGTCCACCAAGCCATTCCAGCAGTTTCTTATCCACCCACATGCTATTTAATGCATTTGCTTCACATGTATGCACTGTGCACCTGCACCTCTGAGTTTCAATCTCTTCTTTTAATTATTTAATCAATCTATGCCTTCACTTTTGCTTAATGGACCTATGCCTTTCCATTTTCCTCAAATTTTTTAAACACAAATGATTTTAAAAGCTATTCCCACAAATAAGAAAAGCCATAGATCTTCTTTGATCAAACAATGCTTTTGCATTTCCCTGATTTTCTTTAAACAAAATGATTTCTGATACTATTCTCTACATGCCACTTAATTCATGTTTATCTAAATAGCTTTTAAAATCATTTTTTCTTTGAAAAAAACAATCACTGAGAAGTACATAGAAACAAAGAAATCCAATTACACAAAACATTTAAATACCATAGACTGAGATTGACAATGTGAGCAAAAAATATTCTTGTCGACCATTTGTTGCATGTAAACAAAGCTACCTGAAAATATTGTTTTGTGTTTGTGGCACTGAAAGTATACATCATGCATTGTACTCATTTATCCACTTTGTTAATTCAACAGGAATAAGTACATACAATTCTGCTAGGGGACAATGGATAACAAGGCCAGGTTGAAGAATTAATACTATTTTCCCCTTGTGCTTCTATTAAATTGTTTGTTGTGTGGTATGTTACATAGGCTTCTACTACTACTCAAGATCCATTTTCCAACATATATAGAGATTATTAACTTCCAAGATGCTCAACAACATGATTAATACTATGGAATGCTATTGAGTAAAAGCACATAGGCAACGATGTAAACAATTATAGATTTTGTAATCTAGATAATAGTGTTAGATGCTATCCATACACAACATTTGCCATTCTCAAACACATTAGGGTACATGAGACACAAAGAAGATGATAGACGTTGACACCTATGAATTAACAAAGCGCCCCCAAATATCAAACATTGACTACGTGCTTAAGGGCGAGGGACTTTGCAAATTGAGTTCTTTTGCATACAATATTGGTGATTGTTTGTTTGACTCATTACAACTATTGCTTAACTATCGTTACACATCAATTCAACTACGAAATGGAGCTATAGATTACTTCTTGAATTGCCTTCAAAACAAGGACAAAGAAGCAATAAAATCATACAACTATGAACTAGACCCTGATACTCTATATACATTACACAAAGTACATGACCTGTAAACATATTTTCGCAGAATGCGATTATCTGCAAAGCCATAAGAAGATTGCACAGAAAGTGGATTGTGGGGTGACCTATTTTGCATTCACTGGATATCCAAGTGGCTGAATATACAAATATCCCTTTGGTCAAGAACAACAGCAAGAAGGTACTTACAGTTCAATAGTTCTAATTACAAAGAATCAGTCTCTATACTATTTCATGACATGAATTCTTTAAGTGGACACTTTGAACCATTGTTAAAAATTGAAACACAAAACGTAACTTCAAAACAGCCCAAAGGTTCACATGAAATTAAAAAACTGTGCACAAAGTATCCTCGAATGTCAAACATTGACAATGTCCTTAGAGCTGAAGGACTTTGTAGATTAAGCACATTTGCATACAATGTTGCTGATTGTTTGTTTGATTCGCTTCAAATGCTACTTAACAACCAATACACCTCAACTCAATTACGCAATGGAGCTATAGATTATATCCTAGCTTGCTTTCAAAAAAAGGACAAAGAAGCAATTAAATCATATAACAATGAACTAAATCCTAGTACTCTATATACATTGCACAAAGTACATGATCAAGAAACATACTTCCGCAAGATGCGGTTGTCTGCAAGCCCATGCATCGCCCATAGTGAATGTGGATTGTGGGGTGACTTGTTTTGCATTCACTGGATATCCAAATGGTTAAAAATACAAATAAGCCTCTGGTCATTGACAACATCAAGAAAGTACTTAGATTTCAATGATTCTGGATATACAAAATCAGTCTCTATACTTTTCCATGATACAACCCCTCTGGCTGGACATTTTGAGCCGCTTCTAAGAATCGAAGCCCAAAATCTAACTCGCCAATGCTCAACAAGCTTACTCCAACTAAAAAAGTTGATCAGAAATCGTCCACAATACAAAAAAACTTACTTGACCAAGTCACATGCTTTGCCTAAAAACAAGGAAAATTTGATACCATTTGTCATAGTAAACAATTTTAAACATAAATCAACAATAAGACATAATCACCTGAAAAACTTGATTAAACAAAAAAAACAAAAAGAAAGTGTACCTAGCAGTCCAAAGAAAAAAAACATTGACACCAATAGAAATTTATAAAACAGCAATAAAAGATACACCAAAATACCCATGTGCAATTTGCCTAGTGCTCTGTTTGAACAAGGACATCAGAATATTCAAAGAGAAACAAAAACAATTATACTGTAAGCTACTACAAATAGATTCCTTACCGTTCACAGATTTCATATGTCATGTATGCTACTTTGCATTGAAACAATCCACTATTCCAAAGTATGCTACGCCACAAAAAATAAGAACTAATAGACCATTGTGCTATGTGCAAAATTTAACTCATCTAGAAGAATGACTTGTCTCACTTAGAATTGCATTTGCACAGATTTGGGAACTAGGGTTCAAAAGGTCTCAAATAGGCCTAACAGGTTCTATAATAAATGTCCCTGTTGACATGAACATTGTACAAAGAGCATTGCCACAATCAATTAACAACACACAAACAATTGCTATTTCATTGAAAAGACGCTTAAAATACAAAAATGCATTTCAAAAAGGCATGGTGCACCCAAATGTCATCATGCAAGCTTTGACTCAATTAACAAGGACACCATTATACAAAATGCACGAAGTCCACATAAACCAAGATTGGAAAGAAGTTCTCCAATGCACTGAAGAAAACGAAGACAATAGTCCACAAAATACAAGTGAAACAGAATCAGACAGTGAAATGGAAAATGAAAACCCATCTGAAACATTGATACATGGATTCACTGAGTCTAGAAGTATCCATAACATGGAAGACAAGATTATTGAAATTGCACCTACAGAGCACAAGTATCCAATTGGAATATTTAAGGACATCTATGCTGAAGAAATGAATTTCCCAACTTTATTCTTTGGCAAACCACGTGATAATGACATTGTAAAAAACTTTACGTATCAGAAAATAGTACGCTGGGAGCTCTTACAGTCACAAAGACAATTTGCATATCATACAACAAACATTTTTTTCAAAGCTATAAAGGTACTAATACAACAAGTACTGTCTACAATGACAATAAGAATCCGCAAGGGCCAGTTAAAAGGGTGAAAGCTATTTGCGAAAGACGTTAAACACAAACCAAACCTAGAAAAAATTCTTAAATCAGATATTGGATATGTTGATTTCAAAAGAATAAGAATCTCTCCAGACTATTCACAACAACTTAAGAAAAATGTATTTGCTATGATTCGACAACTAGGACCACCGACATTTTTCATCACTTTCTCTAGTGCTGAGCAAAATTGGGATCCACTAATTCAAACATTACAAGAGTTGCACAATCTACACCAATCAGCACAAAACCGTCAAGAATCTAATCAGCCAACACACGTTGACAAATTTGAACTAATCAAAAAAGATCCTATAACTTGTGCACGTTACTATAAACATAGAATCAATGCAATAAAAAAATTGATACTTACAGATGACTCTTTCTTTGGAAATGTCATTGATTACTTCTCAGTCACTGAGTTCCAAAATCGAGGAAACGAACATGATCATTTTCTCATATGGGTTAAAAATGCACCGATCTACACAGAAAATAACAACACGAACATCATAGCTTTTGTTGATAAGTATATTACTTGCGACACTAAAAATTTGGAACTTCCTTTGGCAATGCTACACAAACACCATCATACAAAGAAATGCAAGAGATCAAGAAAACAACTTTGTAAGTACAATTTTCCTTTCCCACCAATGCAAAAGTCAACTATACTTTTACCAATACTCCAAAAGACTGAAGCGATAACTGCAAATGCCACTAACATCTTTTCAAAACTCCAAAAAGAAAACTATGACAAAACATTCACTTTTCAAATGTTCTTAAAAGAATTGAACTTAACTAACAATGAATACATTGAAGCTTTGAGATCAACATTAAACAGGTCTACGCTTTTCTTACAAAGAAAACCATCACAAATATGGAACAATAGTTTTTCAAGGAAAATTCCAGCTCTTTGGAAGGCTAAAACAGATGCACAATTTGTCTTGAATGCATATGCTGCTGCTATGTATTGTAGCTCATATATTGCAAAAGTAGACAAGTCAATGAAATATGCATTCAAAATAATACGTACAGACCATAAGCAAGACAATATTGATGCAATACAAATGGTAAGTAAACTTGGAAATGCCATGCTTAACTTGCAACAAATGTCATCACAACAAGCTACACATATTGTTCTGTCATTGCCATTAAATTACAGTTCAAGAAAATGTATATTCATTGATACACGATCTGACAATGATCGCACATTTATACTCAAATCTGTTAAACAATTGAGCAATGAGCCAGATGAATCAGAAAATGTCCTTGCAAAATCTATTATAGACTATTATTTAAAACGTCCTTAGACACTGGTGGACATATGTCTTGCAGAATTTGTTTCAAGATACAACAAATACGGTGCTACAATTGAACCAAAGGCCAAACCCAATGTGATACGGTTTATCAATTTCAACAAACAATTTGATATAGAGAATCATTGTAGAGAGCAATTGGTTCTCTATGTTCCATTTACCATTAATGAGCATACACTCAAACAAAACTTTGACTCTTGGGAACATGCATACATGTACCATGGACAAACCATTCAAACAAACAGTGCAAAGTTCCTCCACAGCACAAACTCCACATGGGGTGACATTGACAAAGCTATAAATGATCTTCAGTCTCTTCAAGATGAAAAGCTCATTGACCAGCCAATGCAAGCAAGGCTTTCCCGGAAAGAACTATATGACATTCAAACAGACCTTCCAAACATAGGTCATTCTAACCCAAATACCACGTACTCTAATGGATTTGAAATTACAAAGCACCCACAGATTATAGATAACAATGAATACTACAAGTTAAGACAAATGTTAAATAAAGAACAACAAGCAATTGTTAAGGATGTTCTCATAAAAAAGATGAAAATTTCACAAAAGCCATTGCACTTGTTTTTGACTGGGGGAGCTAGAACAGGAAAGACTTTTATAGCAAAAGCCATCTACCAAGCTCTCATTCGCATGTATAGCAATTATGTTGACAATAATCCAGACAAAACCAAGGGCTTATTAACTGCATATACAGGTAAAGCAGCATATAACATAGGGGGATTCACATTACATTCAGCATTTCACATACCTTTTAATACATCAGAATTCCTACCTCTGAACACTAAAGTGCTTGACACTATGTCAAAGCACTATGATCAATTATGCATACTTCTTATAGATGAGATATCATTAGTTGGCTCAACATTTCTACGGTATATTGATAGAAGACTACGAGACATAATGCAAATGCCTACAACATACTTTGGAAACCTTGATACCATATTTTGTGGTGACCTTTACCAGGCACAACCTGTCCTTGACTCTGTGGTTTTCGAAAATAGGCCTACTCCAATTGAATTAATGCCTTATAGTTTCTGGAAAGACCACATAAAATGCTATTCATTGGTGACTACCATGAGACAAAAAGATGAAATATTTATTTCAATCCTTAATAGACTACGAGTAGGCATTCAGACAACTCATGACATAGACTATATCAACAAAATTTGCTTTCATCCTGTACCATTAGATCCATTGCTTCCACACCTTTTCTATAGGAGAATAGACGTTCAAGCACATAACAACAAAATGCTATCAATCATTCCAACCCAAATAATTGTACTAGATGCAATAGATGAAGTTCACGAGGACCTTAATGCAATACGAGTGTACAGTCACACAACGACACTCCCATCACAAATATGCTTGAAACCAAACATTCTTGTTGAGCTTTATACAGGAAATTACAATGTTCAAGATGGCCTCATCAATGGTTTAGACGGAATTTTTAAAGCATATACAGCACAAAACAATATTGATATTGTCTGGATTAAATTTAATGACCCATCAATTGGACAACAGCAGTGCACAAAACTAGCACACTACTATTCTACTATCATTGACAAAGACTGGGTGCCTATACAACGCATTGCTAGGCCAATCCAGAAAATAGCAATAAACAAGAAAATTACAGCTAGAAAATAATTCCCAGTACAAGTAGCATGTGCACAAACCATACATCGATCCCAAGGATTAACAATGGAGGCCTTGGCTTTTGATCCCACAGGCATTAGACAACATGGACTAACCTATACAGCTCTATCACGAACAAAATCAGTAGAATCATTATTTTTGTTACAACCTTTAACTACAAAAAACTTCAAAGTTAAAGACAAAATACAACTAGAAATGTCTCGCCTTCAGACATGTGCACAATGGCAACTTGATAATCTAAACACATGTTCAAAAAAAAAATCACATTTTCTCCTTTGTACATTGAACACTCGTAGCTTAAAAGCACATGTAGAAGACATTGTCAATGACTATGGCATAATGCAATCTGATATCTTATGTCTCCAAGAAACACATATGCATCGCTTCGAGCTAAATACCTTGCTATAGTATTTTGATATCTTCTCTGTGCATAGCATACATGGCATAGCAACTTTAACCAAGAAACATTTACTCTTGTCAAAAACAACACAACATGAAACCTCAAATATTGAAGCCATCACATCAACAGTAATGCTATCTAGCAATGAACTCAATGTTTGTAATATTTATGCAAGACCTGCAACTGCCATAGATGAAGTAATCACAATCTTGCAAATAATTATTGGATCCACAAATTCAGAAAACATGTTGTACATTTTAGGCAATTTTAATGTTGACATGTCTTCAGAAAGTAGAAGCAAAAAAATGCTCCACAGTTATATGTAGCAGAACAATATACAATTTATGTTAAACCAACAACACAGCATCAACAACACAGTCATTGATCACATTTGGTCCAACACGACTACAAATATATGCTCTACTATATATCAGAAGCATATTGGACTGATCACAATCCAATTTTCCTACAATTGCATGTTGCCCAATAGACAAATTCAACTTTATAGAACTTATAGCCTTATATCACCTTTATGCATTGCAATGTCTTTTCCAATGCTATATCCATTATTTGCAGGAGATCTATGGATGAAACTAAAAGATAGTCAAAGCAAATACAAACCACACAACAAGAATCAGCACAACGGTAAAGTGCTCATAGTATTATTCCTTCATACTCATTCACCCAAATCATAAATATTCGAATAACATTGTTCCAATTCTTTGCAAGACACCAAAAGATGTATCAAAAATATAAGCAAAACAGGTGCAAATTGCACAAGAAGAGTCAGCACAACGGTAAAGTACTTGGTTCTTCATTGTATCGCCATTTGCCCAGCTTGCTAATATTAAATTAGCATTCAATTGACATTATCCTTGTTCCTTGTAGGACAAGAGTCAAGAAACCTATGATCGTTTCAATCGAATAGCTAAATGCAAAAAGAGTTGGAGACACCTTCCAAGGTGATGTCCTTGTTGTCTACAAAACAACATTGGATAAGGACAACAAAACATGGGAAATGCTACGTGTTGATCTGACATATCACAAAGCAAAAATGACAATCACGTTAAATGTTAGTGGAAACCTTGTGTATCAGCATGAGCCTAAAATAGTCCCAGGATCAGCTATTTCAATCTCAGATTTCCATGTTGCACCTAGGACAGATTATGATAGAGGTGACTGTGATTGCATTTTGATCTTAACAGACATAAGCACCACTAAAAACATCCCCCGCCTCTGTCAAGAGTACAAATTCATTCCAAGCATGACTATCAGCCAATTGCTAACAACTGTAAATGAGTACCCAATTGGCACAATAGTTGCGCTAGTAGTTGGTGCCAGGAAAATGGGTGCCCAATTTGTAGTTGACATCAAAGATGGCCACACTGACATAGACAAAGCACAGGTATTTCGGTCTACAAAACTTTTACCTCTTCTTTTAGTTTCAACCTTTTAATGTTGTACAGTGGTCTCTATAAAAATTTCTGTAACAAAATCTAATTCTCTCACTCAATTGCAGGTGCTATTACAGTCAACATATGAGCAACAATACTTTGCACTTGAAGACCAATTGCATACAAATAAAACACCTGAAATTCTTTTCAAGAATGTTGTAAGAAAAATAGATCAGAAGAACATATTTCACACATGTCGATCAACATTCATCAACACCTTGAATGACAAAAGAAGCTTGGAAAAACTCAATAGCCTACTACATTCAACTTTCAAGGTAACAACATTCTTTTTTAAAAAAACTAGTGAATCCAAACTTGTATTTTTGTCTCCTCTAACAACTTGGAACCATATTCTATAGGTTTCTGGTACTCTAAAAGCAGCAAATGCATTTTCCAATCCTTTTCATGCATACTGTCCAAAATGCAAATTCAAATTTGCTGCTTATGGCACACTCCAAGAAAAGACTGCTCACTATAAACAGTGCAACCAACAAGTCAATTATGCATTCTGTTTACAACTTAAAACTACCATAACAACTTATGAAAGTCAAACAATTTAGTCTTCAATTGACCAGGTCACCATGCACCGTCTATTGCCCACACTGCAAAGGCTTAGCTATGAAGACTATATCAAGGACAAGTCAGTAGTGATATTCATCCTACGCGACTTCAGTGCTAAAGGACATTTTAGCCTTGACCAAAACAATGCCATTGTTGAAGCCATTTGCATTGACAAATAGACAGGAAACATCACCAGAAGGTAATAAAGTCTTTCATATGTAAACTTTTTCTCTTCTGAACCAACACCTCAAATCACTATCCATACAAACTATGTTTCTAATACATAGCATTTTGTTGGCTTTACAGGAAACTAGCAATACAGGAGCGTAGATTTACATTATTCATACTTTTACTTTTTTTGCCTTTCCAAGCTCCACGACATTTCACTAGTTTTCACATGTTAAAGACATCTTTGGTTTTAAAAAACTCTATTGCTATTATACATTTAGACACTTCTATACCTTACTATGTTAAAGTCCTCACGAATATGGACATCTAAAACTCTAATTTTGTTTTTGTACCTATGAAGACAATGGTTCTCTATGTATGTTTGACATATATGTTCAATAATTATTACCCCTCCATGCATAATGCCATTCAAACTATATAGTTTAAATGTTCCCTTTTGCATTCTGTTCTTCCTAGCTTTTCCAGCATTTTCTTTCTGGTTCTTACGTTTTCAAGACTTTATGGTGACCAACTGGAAGTTGTTATGGTTGCATAGTCTAGACCCATTAACAAGTTACTTGAGACAATAAATGGTTATTCTCCTCTGGCTTTTTTCATTTTATGCTATTAATGCAACCAAGTCTCGCCCCTGCTTTTATGCATTGTACTTTATAGTCACTTTTCCATCATGCATTCTAATGTCTAGAGTACACTTTTGTATACACAAATCCATATGTTGCTTTCACTACATATATGCATATTTACATGTATATATGCCTCTATGTCCATATGCACATATGCACATATTCATGTATACATGTATTCATCTAAGCTTTTACGTATCCCTGTATACAATTGCGTATACATGTGTCCATGTATTTATGGATGTGCTACTCTAACCTTGTACCCATTTATTATGTTATATGGATATCGCATATAGTAACACTAATTAGCTCTTCCACTGTACATAGCAGTTGTTTTCATAAATACCAGATCGAGCTTATATGTATTAGGATACATATAAACTTACACTAAAAACTACTGAATTATGATCTCTATTATCCCATTTTCATAGACATGTTACTATTGCAATCAAATGTGTAAAGCATTCATGTTCAAAGAAATTAGATACAGGAATGGCAATATGTTACACAACCTTCTCTTATGCCTTTATAGCAGTTTTTCCATTGCATTTCAAGAAAACCAGAAACTAGAATTTTATTCATATTATTTCATCTATGGCATTTACAACTTTTCCAATAATTATTACAAGCATAGAGTTCAGTGTTGAATAGTTCTATTGTTCATGTTATGGCTTCAACTTTGTTCATCCCAAATTGCATTATCTGACAAAGTTAACATGCAAAAACTAAAGTCTTCAAAAACTAAAGTGTCCATTGTGAACACTTATTGCATTCCATGGGACCACATTTCTTTGAGGAGTTTTTTTGAACAATTCACTTCCCTTGTATATTTTTCCATATTTTGCATATGTGCCTATGAGCACATTAACTATAATAGTTCACAAAATTCCGTTATCCTGTATGCTTTCGTCATAGCGAAAAAGCTCAAAGCAATTGCAAAATCTAGGTTTTCAGAACACAGGCTTACAGAACACAAAAACAACACACACAAAGTAATAAAGATGCATGGCAAGTGGCTTAACTCTATATTAAATGACCAAGGTACCCTATCCATCCATGGTCACCAATCCACTTCAACGCGTTCACCTCCAGCCAGATGTCATTTAATGCATTTAATTTGCATTCATGCATTGCATTCACATTTTCCTGATATTTTAATGCATTTAATCTGCATTCATGGATTACATACATCTAGCCGCCAACTTTTAAACTATGCCTTTGCTTAAATTTATTTAATCAATTTATGCATTCGCGTTTTCCCAAATTTGTAAAATGAAAATGGTTTATAAAGCTACTCGAATGAATAGAAAAATAGATAAATGCTAATTTTCCAATATATAAAATAGCTCTCCAAATTCAAACTATACAAAAAAATAAGTAATATGTTAAATGGCGAAATGTGATTGGTCAATTCTACTGGTTAAAAGCATTCCGGGAAATGCATACACAAATTAAAAATGGGTTCATAGGAAAGAGCTTTTGATTCTAAATCCATATGCATACTTTGATTCAAACTAGTGGCTAAAGGTACATAGTCCACTGATACAATTTCAATGCATTGAATGGCATCTGACTAGAGGGAACGTTGTTTGCATTGCTAGTTACTCTTTGAATATATAACAAGGTTCAAGGAAAAATCTCTCATTATCAGACATGTTGACATAATTTTCATTCCAAACCTCTCTTTATGAGACCGTTTTGCAATAATAAAAAATATACAAACTTTACAAGCCTCGCATGCAACCATGCATCTTTCCCAGAGATACACGTATACATGCATCCATGTGTACTGTAATACATGCATCTATGTATACATGGAGGCATGGATATATGTATCTATGTCACTTCATATGCAATCCATGGATATTTCCATACATGTATATTTAAGCATTTATGTATCCAGCTATGCATCTATCTATCTATCCATGCAACTATGTTTCTATGTATTCTTCTACCTGTAGATACATCCACGCATATATGTATCTGTGTTTCTATGTGCAAATGTATACATGCATCTATCCATGTATGTGTTAATGTATCTATGAATACATCTATCCATAGATACATGTATCTACGCATCTATGGATACCATGATAGATGTCCACATCCATGTATCTATGGATACATGTATCAAGTAGCTCGGTTCCAAGTCTTGACTCTACAGCAACAACATCTCCTGTGACTATATAGATCTGCAGAATAACAAAAAAAAAATGCTCAAAGTAATCACAATGCATCTCTAGTCACTTAAATACCAATATGCACAAAGTGATCATATTACTCTAACTAGATGACTATGAACTACATGTTGCCTATGCAATCTAAAATCTAAAGATACATACCATCCTTAGGCACCTATGCACAAATACATACTATCTAACATATATACATAATTACATGTACACATATATACTTGCAAACCTGTATACATGAATGCATACAAAGACTATGTTTCATGGGATTATTAAAGAGTTCACTTGCTTTCAATATGCTTCCATACTTTGCATGTGTCCCTATGAGGACAATAATTACATTATCCAGAAGTAGAAATGAGTTACTTGAGGCAATAAATAGATCTTTCGTCAGTTTTCTCTAACTTTAGAGGTATAAAGCACACAGTGAAATTGGCAATGCCAGCTAAAAAAAATTGTCCTTCACTTGCTCATTGGTTCCAAAGCTCTCTTTATTGCACACTTGTGCATTGCCTCCAAGACTGAAATGAATCCTTGGTATTTCAAGAAAAGATTCAATTGGATAACAATAAAAATGATCTAAACTATGATTTTATAATCAAAGTATCCAAATGCATTGCAGCAATGCGAAACCCAACTTCCATTTAACATGTACAATGAAAATAAATAGAACAAAAAATACATTTGCTTCAAAGTTTTTAAAAGAAATTTCAACAGATTGTCTAGCTGTTGTCCAAAATATGGTTTTCTATCAACATAGTCCTTGAACCTTCTTTAGGTCTAACTGCTACTTTGTTCTTTTAATTGTTATATATTCAAAGACTAATTAGCAATCCAAACAGCCTCCCCTTTAGTCAGATGCAATTCAATGCATTAATTTTGTATCAATGAATTATGTACTTTCAGCCACTAGTTTTAATCAAAGTATGCATATGCATTCAAAATCAAACTCTTCAAATAAATGCATAAATAAATCTATCTTTTTCTTCATTTCATAATGTATCTATGTATCCATAGATGCAATCATGCATATATCGAATTATGCATATATCTTGTCATCTCTTTATGCATCTGTCTATATATGTATGGCTGTATCTATGGGTACATGTATACCTTGATTTATTTATATATGCACCCATGAATTGCATACACACATCCATGTATTTATGCATCTATCGATAACTTGCATGGATACATGTATATATGCATCTATGGACTCATGCACTCATGTATATATGACAGCTCATTGGTTCCAAAGCTCTCTTTATAGGACAGTTGTGCATTTCCTCCAAGACTCAGATGAATACTTCGTATTTCAAGGAAAGATTCAAATGGATAACACTTAAAATGATCTAAACTATGATTTTACAATCAAAGTATATGAATACATTGCACCAATGCAAAACCCGACTTCCATTTAAGATGTACAGCGAAAGTAAACAGAAGCAAAAATGCATTTGCTTCAAAGTTTCTAAAGAAATTTCAACAGATTGTCTAGCCATTGTCCAAAATATGGTTTTCTATCAGCATAGTCCTTGAAATTTCTTTAGGTATGGCTGCTACTTTGTTGATTGACTTTTACTGAAAGGTCAAAATGTGAAATGTCGCCAAGGATACTTATACTTACTTATCTCTTTTAATTGTTATATATTCAAAGACTGATTAGCAATCCAAACAATCTCTCCTTTAGTCAAATGCCATTCAATGCATTAATTTTGTTTGGATGAATTATGTACCTTCAGCCACTAGTTTTAATCAAAGTATGCATATGGATTCAGAATCAAACTCCCAAAATTAATGCATATATAAATGTGTCTTTTCTCCATTTCATTATGTATCTATGTATCCATAGATGCAGCCATGCATATATCGATTTATGCACATCTTTCCATCTCTGCATGCATCTGTCTATATATGTATGACTGTATCTATGGGTGCATGTATACATTGATTTATGCATACATGCACCTATGAATTGTGTACACACATCCATCTACATATGTATCTATCAATATTTTGGATGGATACATGTATATATGCATGTATGGACTCATGCACCCATGTATTTGTCTTTGTCTTTGGCCAAATGGCCCCTAATGGTCAAAGTATCCTACTCACCCATGCCCACCAAGCAATTCCAGTGCCCTCCCCACCAGCCACATGCCATTTAATGCACTTGCTTCAATTATTTTGACCTCTCCATGTGTTCGCATTTTCCTGATATTTCAATGCATTTAATTTGCACTCATGGATTACATATCTCTACTCGCCAATTTTATAAACTATGCCTTTACTTAAATTTATTTTATTAATCTATGCGATCACATTTCACTGATTTTCAATAACAAGAATGATTTATAAAGCTATTCTGATAAATAGAAACATCTAAATGCTAATTTTCCAATATTGATTTACCAAAATAGTGCTAGTTTTCCAATATAACAAAATTAAAAGTTATATGTTGACATACATTTATGCATATTGTCCATACATGCATATATGCATATATGCCTTCATCCATATTTACATGTGTATATGAATACATCCTTCCATGTACCATGTGCATTTGTACCTATATGCAAATATGCATAGATCCATGTATACATGTGTTCATATCTCCATCTCTCCACGTAGTTTTGTTTTTTGTGTTTACATGTGCCTGTTCATGCATCTGTGCATATATCTGTGAATAGCTCTACATGTCTCTCTCTCCATGTATTTAATTTTCTCCTCTGCATTAGCATTTGCATGTTCTCAGTTTTATGACCTTCCATATTTATTTTTTCCATAGTATATGCATAACAACTTCCACTTTGTCTTCTGTTTTGACTCTTCTATCCATAAATATCATTATATTTTTATATCCACTCTTCTATTGTCGCATTTCGAGGAAGCTCAGGGATCTCAATACCTTGTTTAGTACGAAGGAGAGTGAGAAATGCAACATGGGTCTTTTTTCTATGTTTATATTGACAGACTGAGCCCTATGATGATTTTTAAAAGCATAACCAATACCAAACTAAACATTCTTCCACCCCTTGTTGCAAGAAATAATCACTTCATACCCTATTGATTCCATTCATTTCCATTTCCACCCTTGCACGTCCTTTCTTCTCAAATCAAATACATTTCAAAATCCATTTATTTGCTTGTGTTGCATCATACTAATGTGTTGCATTCCTTTTTTCATTAAATCCACCTCTCACATTCAAATTTTCATTTCTTGCATTTAATTGTAAGCATATAACTTACGAATGATAAATTCATACCATTTACATTCCCATTCATTCTCATATCCACCATCCCATATCCTTCCCTCCCATGTCAAATACTTTTCATAACTTATTCATACACCTTATTTGCATCTCACCATTCTCTCAATTCGCTCTCTTTGTTCCACTCGCATAACTCATTCTTCTTTTTAACACTCACATATCTTTATCTATCTACACCTCAAATATACCTTCATCCATCACAACAAAATTCACACCATACCAAACAAAGAAAAAGATGAAGAAAATATCAAGGTTATGCAAATAAACAATGAGGGCTTTTAAAATAACACTCATAACATAGAGTTGTATTCAAGAGTTATTTTCAAAATGTGTTTTCTATACTTTGTTTATTACAGATCCCTAAAAACACGTATAACAGTTTCTTCAAGCTTATAATGTGTAATCAGATTTAACAAATATTTACATGTTTCCATGCATTCAAATGCATCGTTAGGTATCCTTTATACACTTGTTCAAAAAACAATATTGTATATGTTGCAAATGCAAATTGTTCTAGACATTTCTCGCTTTATGCACACATGCATTTATAGATTGTTCTTTATGTACCAAATCACATGGACACATCTATACATCCATGCATACCTAAATGTTTACATGGCTCCATATATTTATGCATTCCTTCGATATATGCATTGCTGATATATAGTTTTTTTTCCCTGTCTTCCTTTCGCGTACTACTGCAAATGCTACTTGAGCCTCAATGTGCTTTGACAGATTTGTATTTCTACTTGATTTTAGTGTTTTCCATTCAAATTTCTCATTCACATGTCATTTATGCTTTTCACTCTTCTTTGCATTGTGTGCACATGGATACATGTATACATGCATGCATGTATACATAGATGCCTCAAGCAATGTTACAAATGTTTAAGATTATTTGCATTCAATACTTGAAACCAAAATAATAATGCATTTTTTCTTCCTGGATAGGATCATAAAGGAAATTTGTTACTACAAATGTAAACATGCACCCATGTAAAGGTACTAGTATTCATTGGTGTTTCTCTTTTGACTCTTGTATCCTTAAATATCATTATATTTTTATATCTATTCTTCTCTTGTCACATTTCAAGGAAGCTCAAGGATCTTGGAACTTTGTTTAGTCCGAAGGAGACTGAGAAATGGGACATCAATCTTTCTTTTCTATTTGTATTGAGACACTCAGCCCTATGATGATTTTAAAAAGCATAACCAATAACAAACTAGACATTATTCCACCCTTTCTTGGAACAAAAGTTCACTTCATACCCTATTGAATCCACTCATTTCCATTTCCACCCATCCACATCGTTTCTTCTCAAATCAAATAAATTTCAAAATCCATTTATATGCTTCTCTTGCATCACACTAATGACTTCCATTCCTTTTTCCTCTCAATCTAGCTCACTCATTCAAATTTTTATATCTTGCATTTATTTTTAAGCGTTAAACTCAAAAATGATAAATTCATATCATTTACATTCAATTCATTCTCACATCCAGTTTCAAATATCCTTGCTTCCCATATCTAATACTTTCCATAAGGCATTCATATACCTTACTTGCATCTCATCATTCTCTCAATTCCTTCTCTTTGTTCCACTTACATTGCTCATTCTTCTTTACCACCCTTACATATCTTTATCTATCTATAGATCAAATATACCTTCATCCATTAGAACAAAATTCACACCATACCAAAGGAAAAAATGAAGAAAATATCAAGGTTATGCAATTAAACACTGAGGGCTTTGAAAATAACTATCACAGTTTTCTTGCAGGCTAAAATGTATAATCAGATTTCATAAATATATACATGTATCCATGCATTCAAATGCATCGTTTGATATCCTTAATACACTTCGTCAAAAAACAATAATTTATTATTCTTTTGTTTCGATCATAAATGTTTTTTCATATCTTTCAAATGCAAATTGTTTCTGACATTTCCTAACTTTGTGCACATAGGCATTTATAGATTCTTATTTGCTTACCAACTTACATGGACACATGTACACATAGATGAATGCATAAATGTTTGCCTTCATCCATACATTTATGCATTCCTTCTATATATGGATTGCTAATAAATAATTAATTTTCCCTATTTTCTTTCATTTAATACTGCAAATGCAAATTGAGTCTCATTGTTAAAATACAATTGTATTCAAAAGTTCTTTTCAAACCGTCTTTTCTAAATCATGTTTCTTACAGATTCCTAAAAGCACTTATGAAAATTCCTCAAAGGCTATAATGTATATTCAGATTTCACAAATATTTACATGTTTCCATGCATCCAAATGCATTGTTAGATATACTTTATACACTTGTTCCACAAACACTAATTTATTTCTGCTTTGTTTCAGACAATAATGTTTTTTTTGTTCCTATTTAAGATGCAAATTGTTGCTAACATTTCTAACTTTATGGGCCCAGGCATATATAGATTCTTCTTAACATACCAACATACATGGACACATGTACACATCCGTGCATGCATATGTCTTTACATGGATCCATATTTTAATGCTTTTCTTTCATACATGCATTCATACTAACTAGTTTATTTCTCTTTTTTTATTTCATTTAATACTGCAAATGCAACTTCAGTCTCGTCACGCTTTCAGGCTCGCTCAAGTGCCAAGGATGCTTTTCACTCTTCTATGCATTATGTGCACGTCAATACATGTATACATGCATCCATCTATACTTAAATGCTTCAAGCATTGTAACAAATGTTTCTCTCTCAATAATTTGGATGCAAAGTGCTACAAACATGTAAATTATTTTACTATACCTACATTTTATCTTACCTAATAAGATTCTTTATATCTTTTCAAATTATTTTTTGTTTATAATATATACACGAAAAAAATATTCATTCATATTACATTAACAACATTCCAATCTAATTTATAAATAAAATCAATACCTTTGTACTGTTTCATCTAAGAATTTATCGTAATATTTATTCCACTTATTACATTTCAATAAGTTAAATTATTACATTTCATTTTATATATACACAAATTTAATCTTAGGTAGTAAGGTTCTTTATTATATTTTTGCAATTTACTTATTGTTATTATATAAACACAAATTCTTTTTCATAATACATAAAAAACATTATAATCTTATTTTTAATAAAATCAATAGCTTTATATAATACTAACCTTCATACTACATTAAAAAAAACATTGATTAATCTTACAAAAGTTCATATTCAAATAAGCTACCCCTATCAATCTTCCACCTTACACTACTGTTTCTATTAGCACTTGCATATTGTGATATGATAAACTAAAATAACTCAATTGTATTAATTAACATAGCATGTGTTTTACAACAGTACACTAAACATAATTTTAATATTGTAAACACGAGTTGAGTCTCCTCTTGCTTTAAGACTCGTTCACATGCCATACTATGTATCTTACTCTTCTATGCATTGTGTTCACGTGGATACATGTATGCATATATGTCTCAAACATTATTACAAATGTTTCTGATTGTTTGCATTCAATAATTATTACAAATTAATAATGCATTCTTGCTTCCTAATTAAGATCATAAAGAATCTTCCTTCTCACAATTCAATACATACACACACAAAAAAAACAAGTATTCCCATCCATCCATCCACACATGTTACCTATTCACATGTCCCTATGGACCACATTGCCCATGCACCGTAAAAAATCCATGCAATAGTGCACTACTAAAAATTGCTTCAAACTTTTCTTGCTATTTTAAATACATTTATATTCCTATCTCTTATCTAAAAACTTTTTCTATCTCATAGCTACATGCCTTTTACCTCTCGGCAGGAACTCAATGCTTGCGTCACTTGTTTATAATGATTTGGTTCGATATGTTTAGTTTTTTTTTTTTTTTTCAATATAGTATATTTTCTTTTGATTCATGGGATAGTGGATTTGTGGTAAATTTTTTTGGATTTTTATTCTTTGGACTTAAGTGACACTTGTAGTTTAGAAATCTTTATGTAATTTTGTATGATTCTTTAATTAATATATTTGTATTTTTGTCAAAAAAATAAAGAATTTGAAATGGTATTAATTGAATTATTTAAAATATGAAAATAGATGAGGTTGGGGCCCTAGCTCAGTCGGCTAAATCTTTCCTATTGCAGGAGCTTGGTCACGAGGTCTAGTCTCCCCCACCCCCGTGATACCCGATTCCTACAGTCTAAAAAAAATAAAAATATGAAAATAGATTGATTTATGGTTGGTAATTTTCTAATAAGATTATTTTATTAATGTGGTATAATTAGAATCAATAAAGTGTATTTTATTAGTTTTAGCATTTTTATGCTTTTAGAAAAATGAAACACTATAATTACAAAAAATGAAAAATATAATAAATTGATTATTGACAATTTAGAAATGATTGTGACTATTAAAAATGGAGTTCTATAACAACCAATTATAAACATAGACCAAAAAATTAAACAAGGAAAAAATCACGCTTCCTAGACTATAGTGCAACCACATTGTAGTATTTACAAATGCACAATTGCTTGACATAAAAGTAAAAGAATTGGATTGTACATGTAGCACTTGCACATAGAAAAATAGAAATACACAATAAACTATAAAATAACAACAAATATGGTTTTTAACTAATTTATTTCAATATAAATGAAAAACTAACAAAAAAAATTGATTATTGACAATTTAGAAATGATTGTGACTATTAAAAATGGAGTTCTATAACAACCAATTATAAACATAGACCAAAAAATTAAACAAGGAAAAATCACGCTTCCTAGACTATAGTGCAACCACATTGTAGTATTTACAAATGCACAATTGCTTGACATAAAAGTAAAAGAATTGGATTGTACATGTAGCACTTGCACATAGAAAAATAGAAATACACAATAAACTATAAAATAACAACAAATATGGTTTTTAACTAATTTATTTCAATATAAATGAAAAAGTAACAAAAAAGGGTTTATAAGTGCAAACTTATTGAACAAGACGATGAATCCTAAGAGATGAGTCCAAGAACCACTTATATCCAAGCTAAAGAGAAGGGGTGATGGTTTGGAGTTGGCCACAATGGTTGAGCCCCTAGTTTGGTATCTTAACTTTTACAAGTAGTCAAATGGAAAATAAATTAATTTTGTTTGTGCTTTTAATCCAAAGTGTATTTAGAATCAAAGAATAGTAACACTAATTATTATAAATACTAATAAATCAAACTTTATAGAAATACTAGTATGTAAAGGAGAGTTTTGAGATTAGGTGAGATGTCTAGCAATGTCAAAAGAGGATTTAGAAGACACAAAAATAAAATGGACAAATCATTTTCCATTGCCTTTTCAAGAAAGTGAAAAACATAATAAGCTCTCAAAAAAATATAAATTCTCACAAACTCATGAAAGAAAATAACTTTTGAAAATATGAGAGTTGCATTCCCAAATCACATATACAAAATAAAAAATAAAATGAGAGCTTAAATCAAGCAATGATAATGTCACCTAGTTTAAGAAACTTGTGAAGAGATGTCTTTGTGCAAGAGGATGTCTCTACAAGAAAATCTAAGTGTGAAAAAAAATACAAGCTTAAAGTATCTACAATGGAGGAAAAAAGTATAATAAAGTTCAAAATATCAATTCCTACAAGAGAACTAGTTGTAGAAAGAGTGATATAGAAATTTAAATTGCATGAGAGAGTAGGAGAAACAAAACAATAACCAATTTTAAGTGTATGGAAACTTAAGAAGAATCCAATTGTTAAGATCTCCAATAATCAATTTTGATTTCAAGTGAGGTTAGTAGAATGTTATTTAAAAAGTTGATAGAAGCTAGGCAAACAATAGTTACAATCAAAATGGATGTAAAAAAAGCACTGCTCTAGGCATTAAATAGTGATCATATCATTGTGCATATATGAGATGAAAATGAGTTCTAAAAGCAAACTATTGGAATTGTAAACATGTAAAAATGACTTAACGCTTATCACACAACTTAAATGACATTTTCTCATCATCGACATCATTATCACTTAATATCACTACATTTCACATCAATTACATCAAAAACCCCAATTTCTCTATTAATTGAATAATATTACATTATTTAATTAATTCACTTTTTCATCATTTTTGACTAATTAAATAAATTTTATTTATTTAATAAAGTCCTAATCTAACCTTATTCTTCTTGATTAATTAAATAACATCAATTATTTAATTATGTCGATAATTTACCCTATTCCCCTAAATCAATTGAATTATTAATATTTAACAATTAAATTAAATCACTTTCCCCCAAACTTGAATAATTAAATAAATTATTCAAAACATCATCAAAAAGGTCAAACAAACCAATGCAACTTTGCTTGTAAAACTCAAACATGATTTGCACATTTAACTCAAAAAGATTAATTAATTAAATCAATTAATTAATTACCCTTACCCACTTTCATGATTGAGCAAATTATGATCCCCCGATTTCTCACTCTATTCCTAACTGATTCATCTGTTTTTCAATCCCACTGAAAGCTCAACTTAATTTTTTCAATCCCACTGAAGGCTTAACATGAATTTTACAATTCCACAGATTATTGAATCTATTTCCTCAATTCTACTAAACACTCAAATTGATTTCTTCAATCGCACCAATTACATAATCAAAATCCACTAATTCTTCCCATCTAATTCCTCTCAATGGTTTTGAACCGTTGATCAAGATATTCTACTATGTGATCTCAATCATTCATTTCGAAACACAAAAATCTATATAACAACCTCATTTCTTCTAAAAGATGATTAGAGAATCAATATCTTTTACACAACAAAGTAATGCTGAGATTACAATTGATTTCTTGAGAGCTTCAACACACATCTTCAATCAATAGCATCTCACTTTAAAGCTTTTTCTATGCACAAATAGAGGCTTCACATTGTTACAACAACAACCCAACATCTTTGCAAATACACTTCGACACGGGATGGGTAACTTTGTACTTTATTGAATTCATTGTTCTTGATATTCAGTTGCTTTCTTGAATTTAGTATTTTGTATTGTTCATTTTGTGAGTAATGGGTATGAATCTTAATCCTTGTTTTGAATTAGATTTAGTTTAATTTGTTTGACATTGATTAGCTTATTGCATTTCTTGATTTCTCCCTTACACATTCTGACATGCCCAGTGGGACCTCGGTCCTTAACACTAACATTTCCTTCATAGTGTTTGAATAGTTGCAGGTTCCATATATGCATTTGAAAAAAATTCACACGGAAGCTACAAAAAAATCATATGGTCGCTTTGTCATTTTTACCGCAATCGTTCTTTTCTCGGCCATTTCAACCGCTTTTGCTAAAATGACAGGGGCACAATTGCTTTTTCTAGTTGCTTCTACTTGACAAACAAAGGTTGCTTTTGATTTTTTCAGCTGCAGTTGCTTATTATAGGATCATTTTTTATTTAAATTTTAACTTTTTTTTTTAAGTTTTTTATTTGAAATCTAAAAAGAAGTTTTTCAATTTTTGATGCTAATGGGTGTTTTTTTGCTGATGTTTTGTGTTTGTTGACTTTGTGTGTGTAGCTCTTGCAAAATATGATACATTTTACATCAAGAACAACTAACAAATTTATTGTATGGAAGGCGAATAGTCAAAGTCTAAAATTTTCAAAAGCTTTCATAGTTTAGGAAAAATTTGAATTTGGTGCTTAAAATGAACTCCACAACTTGCATGCCTTTGATTTGGTGCTCTAAAAAGAATCTTCAAAAAGCTTTCTAGATTAGAACATTTTTTCAATTGGTGCTTTAAAAATTTTTTTTTAGCTCTCATAGTTTAGGAAAAAAATGAATTTGTTGCTTAAAATGAACTCCACAACTTGCATGCCTTTGATTTGATGCTCTAAAATGAATGTTCAAAACAATTTCTAGTTTAGAACAAGATTTCAATTTGGGGCTTTAAAAAGAACATTTCAAGAAGTTTTCTAGTTTAGGAACACAGTTTGAAATTGGTGCTATAAAAATGAACCCCACAAACTTACATGCTTTTGTTTTGGTGTTCTAAAAAGAATTTTCAAAGGTTTTCTAGATTAGAATAACACTTCACTTTTGGTTCTCTTAAATGGAATGTTGTTTATTGACCAACTCTTTCAATATGTTGATGAAACAAACGATTTACTTTTGTTGACCATTTTAAGACAAGGATTGTTAGAAACACTCAATTTTGGGCTTAAAAGTAGACAAATACTTTTTGATTTGCACACTAATGTCTAGAATTGCTTGAAATCCAGAATACTTAATTTTGGTACACATAAAAACAAATTGTTATCTTGTACACATTTTATTTCCTTTTTTTGGATACCGTCACTCGAGGGGCTTAAAAAGAAATTGCAATGAAGCGTATATTGTGTCTTCTGTGTTTGGAAAACTAGGTGTCTATCCTCTCCTCTTGTGCCTTTTGGTGATCTTGGGTGATGAAAAGCATCTTGAGTTTCACACATTATTTTCATTTCAAAGCATTACCTTTAGAGGGCCTACCTTTTGAGACACATCCCACATTGGAGAACTCAAAAGTGACTCAAAGCGGTATTTCACTTGGGCTGCTATATAAATGGTCAAGGCTAAATGCCAAATGACTTACATTGGTGATTACCTGGCCATCAGTTTCATTCACAAAAGGGGAGGTACCTTGTGTATATTGGGCCTCAAGTAATTTGGTTAAAGCCTTAAGGGGTTTGCTAGATGTTAGCCAAGTGTTAGATCCCCTGAGCATTACTAAGTTCAACAATGTTGTAGAAGCCACCTTTTTAGCCAAAAACATTATTTAAAGTGGTGCATTAGAACTTTGCTTCTGAGAAGTTACTTACTAATTCTGACTTATGGTTGAGCTTAAAGCACTTTCCAAATGTTAATTTCATGTAAAATCATCCCTTTGAGGCATGAGGTAAGCCCACCTAAAAGAACATCTCTATCCCTAGGGTGTAAATTGTCTTCATGAAATTGCCAAATCTCTTGGTTACTTTGAAACATCAAAAATTTGTTTGAATTAAAATGAACACATCATAGCAAGCATTAAACATGATTATCAAACTTCAAACCTTTTTGACTTAGTGTGAATACTTTGAAAAGAGCCCTATATTTGCACTCCTTAAGGATATCTTAAAACAATATCCCTAAAGGTTTCCAGATATTTAGGCTCACATTTCAAGTCACATTAAGAATGAAGTCAACATTGGAAACTGTGGCTTTAGCATTTCAACTTTCATGAACTTTGAGCTTTTATGGAAGCAAATGTGCTTAAAATTATAGATATTTAGGGTCAAATAGTTTTGATTGTTGTGTTGCATGATATCATTTTCCAAAATCTCAAAACAAATCAAATAAAGACATCAAATCTACAAATTTATCAAAACTACTACCAATACAGAAAGTTGGAAACCTAATTTGCATAGAAAATAGCTACTACTATTGTTTCTACCACACTTGACCTAAAACTAGCTACAGTCAACCTAAAATAGGCCACTTTTTCTCTCTACCTTGTGAAAGTCACTAGTAAAAACCTGCCACTTTTGAAAAATAGAATGCACTTGACATAGAATTGCTACTTTTGATCCTAAAATTGCCATAGTTGACACATTTTTTATTGCAGCTGAACTTAAAATGGTCACTTTTGACCTGAAATGTCATGTTTTCCTATATTGATCATCAATTAGGAAAATCTAAAACAAAGGCCACTTTTAAGAAATATTACCGCAGTTGATCTTAGCTTTGCCACACTTGACACATTTTTTCAGCCGCAGTTGACTTTAAGCTTGCCACTTTTGACCAAAAAGGTTGCTTTTGCACTCACTGATTACCAATCATAACACTTGAAACAAAAGCCACTTTTGAGAAAACTTGTTGCAATTTCCTTCTAGATTTGGTCACAATCAACCAAAATCTAGCTGCTTTTGACAAAAATGACTGCTATTGTTCTAAAATTGCCACTTTTGCACTACTTTCTGGTGAAAATCAAAATCTAATCTTAAACTGGTTAAATCTTGTGAGAACAAAAAAAGTTAGATTCCCAAAATACATCATAAATTACATCAGTCCATCATCCATTTGCAAAAAAGAACACTCCCACCTACTTTTAGGATTCAAAATCAAAACAAACAACTTGAATCATTCCTTCATTCAAACTTCTAAGATATCAATATTTGTTTGAACCTCAAGGATAGTTCAAGTAGATTTCCCATAACATATCCTCTAAAAAAATGAAGTGAAATATCAATCCAATTCTTTCAACATTTTGAGTCCCAAAAAATAGCATCATTCCCAAAACATCACTCAAACTTTAGGGTCTTGAGTATCACAAAAACCATATCACTTTATGTCCATTTGGCATCCAATTGCTCTAGTTTAACAACCAAATTTTATGGCACCTATCATACAACCAAGCCTCACACAAATTGAAGGTGAACAAATAGATATTATTAGTAGCTGGAGAAGTTTCATATTTGAGAGAAATGAAACACCAACCCAATGGAGAAACACAACTAATATCCTAGAAAAAGAGGAATGAAAAGTGGATCTTGCATTTGGAAGGCCCGTATTACCACCTCATGTGTGGCAATAGATACCATCCTTTAAAACAAAAAAATCCTAAAACACACAAAAAATACAAAATTCCAAAAAAATAAAGCATTCTTTTATTCCATAGTTAGAAATCACCAACTTCCACAAAATCTTGGCACTTGTTTGTGACAACTACGAGATCGCAACATAGAAAAAAGATGGAAGCCAACAAAATCAGCTCTAGGATGCTCCCAACAAACACCACAAATGACAAAAGTGACCCATGTGATTATAGACCAAGTGAGCTTGTAACTCCTTGAAAAGAACCCACATTTAAGGCAACATCGAAGCAACCACCAAGTGAGGAAGAAATAATCTATAAACATCAAGAAATGATGGATAGATCAAACCAAAATCCCAAGGACATGGTCATAGAAGAAGTGGATAGTGTGGAAGAATTAGATGATGAAGAATTCTTTCAATACTTTAACAATCCCAAGTTGCTTAAACTAATGGAAAAACTCCTAAGAAAGGATCCAAATACCTACTTCTTCAAATTAGCACAAAGTGGTGCTAAGTTACCTATAGAGTTTAATGTGGAAGGTCTTGAAGATCCTCACCTCATTCCCCTAGGGGATAAATCAATTTTGAGGGAAATACCCAAACCATTGGAGATTCCAAACATCCCACCAATCTTCTCACAAAGCAATGATCAACCAATGGACAACCCTTTGTTTAGGAAACTGTCCCAAATAGAACAAGCAGTAGTGACCCAACAATATCAAGGAGGTCCATCTCAATACATGCCACAAAGTAACAACCCACCATCAGGACAATACATTCCCCAAAACACTTCATATATTGACCCTTCCCAAAATGTACAAAATCAAGAAGGGAAATTTCCACAACAAGGTGTGCCACAAATAAACTACTTAGGAAAGCTTCAAACAAATCAACAACATCAACAAGGTGTGCCACATAGTACCCTTCCCAATCAACATCAATAAGGTGTGCCACGAGGTACCCTTATCAGTCAATAAGGTGTGCCACATGGTACCCTTCCCAATCAACAATCCCAACAACAAGGTGTACCACCAATGCACTATTAGTCTAACCTTCAATAAAATTCATCCCAACAACAAGGTGTACCACCAATGCACTATTAGGGTAACCTTCAATTCAATTCATCCCAACAGTAAGGTGTTCCACTAACGTACTACCAGGGTAACCTTCAAAACAATTTCTCCCAACAATAAGGTGTACCACCAAGACACTACCAGGGTACCCTTCAGCAAAATCAATCACAACAAGGTGTACCACCAATGCACTATCAAGGCACCCCTCTTCAACAAAATCAACAAGGACTTAACCCTCCTTACAATCAACAAGGACCTAACCCTCCTTTCATGCAACAAGGACTTAACTCTCCTTCCACCCACCATGGTTACCAAGGTCCTACACCTCCATAATACCCAACCTTTGACCAAAAAAACATTTTTGGACAACAAGGCTACTACACACAAGTCCCACAAACAAATGTACCAAACACAAAGGTAGGAATGCAACTACAAGCCCTAAATCAAAAGATATTGGAAATCTAGATTGGAAAACCCAAGAAGACCAAGAAGACCTACTCTATAGGATATATGTCCATTCCATTTTGATCACTCTATTACTATGCTTCCCTTTCCTAAAATTTTTGAAATACCAAAGTTTGACAAGTACAAGGGAAAAGGTGATCCAATAGAACATGTGCAATATTTCTCAGTGGCTTGCATGGAAGTGAAAAATAATGATTCTTACCTAATGAGACTTCTTCCATGTAGTCTTATTGGTCATGCTATGGAATGGTTCTCCCATCTACCACCAGGTATTAAGAGTTTTGATGAGTTGACTAAAAAAAATTTGAATCACTTCTCATTCAACATAGAATAGGGTGTCACCATCACTGACCTATACAAGATTAAACAAAACCAAGGAGAATCCTTAACATCCTTCCTACAAAGATGGAGACATAAAGCTAGTAGGTGCAATTGGCCTATTCCTAACAAAGAACTAGTGGATATATTTGTTTCCAATGTCCAAGTAGAAACCAATTACCAACTGACCATGTTGTGCCCCAATAACTTCGAAGAGACTATTGAAAAGGGACTGCACATTGAATGAAAAACCTAAGATTTGGGCCAAGAACAAAAATGTTACCAATGATGGATTAGTGGATGCTAGAGTTGTTTGGAACGTGTAGAATCCCAATGTACCACAAAAAAACCTCAAGTTGCACAAACGAGCTATGCTCCCAACAATGTACAAATAAATCAACTCACATATCCCCAAAATAATCAATCAGATAACTAACAAACAAATCAAGGAGGACAACAAAGACAATATGACCACCAAGGAGTAAATTTACTCAATTAGGAGAAGCACTTGAGACAATCATTTGAAAATTAGTTCAAAAAAACCTCATCAAAGTAAATGAGTGTCCAAACTATGAAGAGCTGAGTTTTAAAACACCATGGTACAATGAGAAGGACTTATGTGAGTTCCACATTATCAAGGGACATACATTGAATAATTGCATGAGACTTAAACATATAATACAAGACTTAATCAAGAAAGGAGAAGTTGATATCAAACACCATCTTGGAAACAAAGACCTCCAAATCTACACAAATCTAATTCTCAACCATGCTAAAAAAAATGACAAAGGGAAATAACAAGACTATCACAACACCAACTACACCTATGGTGACACCATCCTAGGCACCCTCTCCCAAGCAAATGACACTAGGGTCAATGTGCTAACTATACAAGGCAAGGACCTTGAATGTAACATAACTACCCATCGAGGGAAATTCACAATACAAGGAGCACCACCTAAACCCACAAATAAGTCATCAAATGACTATAGTATTGTGTAACAACTAAAGAAGACTCTCACTTTGATCTCCATCCTAGAGCTACTAAGATTATCACCTACCTATAGGTAAATACTAAAGAAATCTTTGGAAGCATTGGTCCCTAATGACCTCAATCCTAATCAGTTTTTCTTGGCTAATAGATTGGGAACCTTGAGACATAGTGAATTATCTAGCTTTGAGAGGTGCAATTGTTTCCAACAGCTCTAGAAAGTTCAAAATATCATTTGTGAATTTCTTTTAAATTTTGGAGGTACAACTCCCTCATATGATATGCAATGAATTTGTATATCCTAGCTTACCAAGGTATGATTTTAACCCAAAAGAAGGAAAGGGCAACTTAATAAAAGGAAAATTCCAAATACCAAGTGCAAGGAAAAACACTAAAGAAACTAGCTAAAAGACCAGTGAGCATATAACAAGTTATGAAAATACAGACGTAAAGACTAGTAAATGTAAAATATATTATAAATATACTAGCACAAAGATCAGCTGCATAGGATGTAATAACAAAAACACAGAACCAATGTTACTTGCAAACTGAAACCAAATACAAAGATGATGCATATACCAATGTACAAGAAAGCATAAACATCCAAATACACCTTAAACACATAATTCAGGACTACCCATTATCTTTGTAAGCTAAAAGTGGACAAACAAATAGAGATTTCAATTCACAACAAAATTGTCTTCAATATATCATAATATCAAGGCTTTCCAGTCATGTCTAGAGATAAAATAGCATATATATGTATAGCAGGTTGAGTAACCGCATCTTTTCCTATAACTAATTTTAAATTAAGTATTTCAAGAAATAAAATAACTAAAAATAGGATGATGGTAATTCACTTCTAGGTTCTATGGATGTGGCAAGCTATTTTTGTAAGGCTTGGAAGGCCTTGATGACGTGTGGAAGTTCTCTAGAGTGTGGAATGGTTATGTTCCCCATTCATAACTTTCATGCTAGTTGGCTATCTTTAACGACTTCAAGCCTATGGTTGTAAGACTTCATGAGATCTGTGGCTTGAGTTAAGATGAGGTATAGTTCACTAAACTTTCTCAAATGTTTAGAATCGAAGGATTGCATGTTGAAAACCCCATCAACCAACTTTTGAAAGCTACTCTTCAAAGTTTCAGCATTCTTGTCATTCTCATCTCCTTCTTTATCAGATTGCAATCTGAGGGTGACAAGGTTTGTATGAATCTCATCTAGGATTTGTTGATGGTTCAGATGAACACAAAAACAATTAAATAGAATATCACTATTCTGCTCTCCTGAAAGAGAAAGAATAACACATGGATATCTTAACTCCCAAGGTCTTTGTAATCGGTTCATGATTGTGCTGATTTCACTCAATGGTTGATGTGAACTATAATGTTCAAGGGGCCTGCTGGTGTTGAGCTTGTGGATTGTTCTAAGATCAAGCATAAATTCAAACCTACCTTAACTGGGGTTTTTTAAAGAAACAGAAAAAGATAGATCAAAGCTTTGGAACTGAATAGAATAATAATTCATCCAACTTAACCAAAATTGTTACCATTCAAGGAATTGCTAACTAAAACTACAGAACAAAATTAACTTGTGATTAACACATAGTTTCATTCATTCATAGTGCTAATTTCAATAGCAGATTGAAAATCACTATTTAAACAAAACATAAAATAAGATTTCATTCCTTGAAAGCTTCTCAAATCGAATGATTAACTGAAGATGAATACCATTCAGGAACAGAAGATGAAGTAGATTTAAATCTAGTTGCTTCTACTGTTAGTGAAATAGATAAGCAACATTTACAAATCTAGCACAATCACCAGTGTACAAAAAACATATGTCTTCAGATTGTTTCCATCTATTATAAGAGAACCAAAAGGATACATTACTACCTTCTGTCGAATCTAACTCCTACTCTATTGCTACTCTTAAGTTTCTCTTACTTCTTAGAAAATTACTACTGTTCAAAATCTATATCTCTATGTCTCTATGTCTATGAACCTCCTTCACAAAGAGGCAAAAAATTCCATATATACAGAATGTACCAAAAAGAATGCGCTAGCCCCTGTTTTAGGGTTTACAAAATATCAATTCGTTACAAGAGGGTCGACCCTCAGATCTTTTTGGAATGAAGTTAATGTTGCATTCAATTGCATCCTTCGTGTCCATGTCGGTGAAATATTGCTTCAGGGATGACCTCTAGGTCTTTTGCAACTATGGCATTTACTTATGGCCTCCATTTCCACCTTCAAATTTCCATCAAAATTGCTTTGAATTCCCTAGAGCATCACAATTAATATCAATCTACCTTTTTCCAGTAGGACTCACAACTGTCACTGAGACTCGTGGCCTTTTCTCCCCTCGACTTCCTAGTGCTCAAGATCTTTCTGCAAGTTGACCTCTTCTAGAAGTAGCATCATATTTTCCCCCTAGATCCTCACAGATGGCACCCATGGATACCAAACTATTCCATCACTTTATTCATAGAGAAAATCCATGCCGCACACATTCTATTGATCTTCCTCACAGGGGTAGTCATTCATAGAGAAAATCCATGCCGCACACATTCTATTGATCTTCCTCACAGGGGTAGTCAATCGGTCAAACTATCCAGGGTTCACCTTTAGTTCTCTCTGATTGGTTGAACACATGCACATAAGATTCTCGGGCAGTCAAAATTCGTTCACACCGAATCGCATGTCAATGAGACATTAATCGTGTCTCCCCAATATGATCACACCTCCTAGCAGCTATCGGCAAGACATACAATGGTCAGCAAGACTTCATAGCGAGCGGCCAGAGTCATATCAATATCCACAGTTGTCACCAAGACAATCGCTATCGGCCAAACATCATAGCGAATCCCCAAGGGTTATACTGCTACAGAGCTCCATTGGCACAACATCCTCATTTGGAAAGATAACCTTCAGTCGGTAGGAGGTCATAGCGGATGCTAAGAGTCATACCGATATCTTTTTCCATTGGTAGGCTCGTCGCTATTGGCAAGACTTTATTCCCTCGGCATGACATCACATCAAGCCCCTCTTCCTTCGACGAGACACCATCGGGTCAGCTAGACATCATGGCAGGTTCCATTAGTCACATCGAAGGTTTAAAACCATCGACAAGACCATCGCTAGTCAGCAAGACATCATGTTGAGCTCCTCCATTCTCCCCGAGCTCATTCTATTTCAGCGAGACCCTACTGGGTCAGCAAGAGATTACATCGAAGCCACCTTGTTTTGGTGAGAGCTCATTTCATTTTGAGGAGACTTTGCTTGGTCGGCGAGACCTTTTGCTGAGCTCAAAACTTTCACCATGACCCTTCATTAGTCGATAGGACTTCTCTCTAAGGCCTTCATCTTTCAACGAGACTCTGCCCAATTGGGAAGACTTTACCCCTTTCACCAAACATCATGCCAAACTCAAATCTTTTAGCAAGACTCCCTGTGTTAGTAGGACATCTCCTCGAGAGCACAACGTTATACTGAAGGCATCATCCTTTCGGTGAGACATCACTCGGTCGCTGAGACTTCATGTCAAACTCAAACCACTACACCGATGTTGCCTCACCTCGGCAAGAGTCCACCCTGTTGGTGATACTTTTTCTCAAAGCCACCTCTATCACCGAGACTTCACCTCTTCGGCCAGATCTTATGCTGAAGGTACAACCTTTTTCCGAGACTTCATGGGTCGGCAAGACCTTTCATCGAGCGCAAATATTTCGACGACGCTAATCTTGTGTGTAATCGGTCGACGGGACTTTAGCATGTCAGGGAGACATATGAAAACCTACGGTGATTAAAATTTCTAGCCGATCGGGACATTTCAAATGAATAGAACCATTGCTAGTTGGCAAGACATCTGAAAGGTCTCAGCAACTTTCTTCTTGAGGAGTTTTATGCTAAATTGGATTGAGGGATGCCTTCCAACTGACCTCCTTAAGAGATATCATCATGTTCATGATTTAATCCTGCAAAACAAGGCCTCCATTAGTCCTCAGAAGCATATGAAATATATCATTTTTCACCATTTCACTTAATTTTAACAAAAAGAAACCCAACTTTAACTGAGGCATAACCAAATTCAGTAGAACAAAAGCAAACTTAGGAGGAAAACAAAAGAACTCCCAAGACCAAACTAGACAACCGAAGGCGATGAAAGTAAAAAGAAAAGGGAGACCCATTTTGTTCCAGAATAAAATGGGGTGGTTATGCAAGGCATAATAGGATTGCATTGCATTCAACTTATACTTCTTGAAGATTTTGAGAGCCCTATTTCACAACCTATAGTTTCCATTCCACGCTTTTTTTCTAGATTAGGTAGCAACCATCAGCAACATTGGGTATAATTTTTTTAGTGGCTAGCTTCTGCATCCCAAAGCTTATCATGGCTTTTATTTCATTCATATACTAATGAACCATATTTTTTCTTCTTTTTCAACAATAGTAATTTCCTCCTGGATCTCCAACCTTTAAGCATTCTCCCTTTGTAGGAATTTAAGAGATTCAGAGATGATATAATTGTCTCTCCTGACTAACCCAACTCTCCATTCTTCCACAACCCTACCAAAATTCTTGTATCTCTTCATTTTAATTATAGCCTCCTTTCCTACTAAGGCCAAGGGGTTAGAGGATGACTGGGCTTGATACATTGGTTGAGGTGGAAAATCAAAAACTAATTTTAGGCACTCAGTTAAGACTTGGATTTTCCTTTTCAATTCATCTTTACTCTCTTTATCTTTCTTAGATCTCTCCACCATTCTTGATGCTAAAACCTAAAATATTTGCACATCTCTATCTCTTGTAGGAGGTCCCAGATCAATCCTGTCAATATCAAAATCATTGGTCATGGCTTGAGTGACCTCTTTCTATGTAGTAGGATGTGGTACTTCTAGGCATAAGTTTCCTGATCCAGTTTCATCAACTAATCGATTAGTAGTTTTTAACTTATTTGGTTTTGGGTTCTTTGGAGTAATTTCCCTACCATGTCCTACTTCGAGAGGTCCAATTGGACTACTTTCCTTTTCCTAGATACAACATCTTCTAGAAAAATAGGAATATTAGCAGTGTTGGTTGCTTTGGAACTAGAGGAGCCAAAAAATGTTCTATTAGTGGGGCGAGTATCAGTCTAAGCATCTTGTGATGGGCGTGGTGAAGGTCTATGTTTTAAAGATTCATCAACTTCCATGTCAAGTGATGAACAGGGTGATGGGGAGGTAGAGCTAATATCAATATTCTTTAAAATGTCTGCTTCTCCCTCATCCCCTTTTTCCTGCTCTAAAATGGGAAAATTAGGGACGTCTTCTCCACAAGTTGGCTAAAGCATATCCCTATTAGGGGGTTCCTCATCACCATCACCTTGAGCCCCAAATTGTAATGACTATGAAGTAGCTCTAGAAGTTCCTGCAATTACAAAAGACTAACCACTGCTTCCTATTCGTTTAGTGTTTTGTGATCTAGTATTGGGGTGAGATTGTTCCATCTTTTTTTTAGTGACCCATTCTTGATTCTTTCTAAGACATCAACAATCCTAGCCTCAATAGTTTATTTATCTTTACTACACTATTCCATAGTAGGAATAGGTTGATTGGCTATTAATTCTATGAAAATTGGGTCTACTATATCTAACCCTTCATCCTCAGTCCCTTGCACATAAAAACTCAAATTATAGGTGATAATATTTCTCAAGGACAATCTCATCCAACTTATTTTCCTCACTTCAAACTCATAAAAATAATCTACCCAATAATCCCCTAGAGTAGGCAAATGAAGAAAATTGGGACCTAACTTCAAATTATCTTTGACATAGTCTTTAAGATCAAAAGGAAAGTGTTTGTCATAGGTCTGCAAATTGTTCCTGGTGATCTCCTTTTCTATATTGAGGGTGTCTGACATGGACTCACATGTATAAGGGCTAAAACCAACTAGAAATTGAACTATCACTCTTCTTTTCTCCTAACATCTTTTGTTAACATTAGCTAGCTATTGGTAGACTTGAATCATCACAAAATTGTCCTCCAGGTTCCTTGGGAGTTTAATGGGAAATCCAGTGAAACCTCCAATCCTCATATAAGAAAATATTTGGAATTGGATGAAATGATTGCCATAAAAGTTAACAAATTGCATAGCTTCAAGAAAAATTTGTATTTCCATTTTCCCCTGCAAGTCCCTTGTCATCATCATAGTGAAGGTGTCTGATATCCTCCTGTGATGAAGGAAAGTTTTATGCAACTGTAGTTTATCAAGATACTCAAAAATAGGTACCTATTCATGAGGGAGATTGCTTGGCCTCAAGCCCGACCAAGGCCTAGTATTTGCAATAGCATAGATTAAATAATCTGAGGACATGAAGAATGCCCTATCAACCTAAAATTAAACTAGTTGATTGTGTATCCTATCACTAATAAGTGTTTCCCAATCTAGATATTGGGTTCCTCTAAGTATAAACTAAAAGAAGAAATACATCCATTCTTGAAAACCAAAATCATCTTCATTTCCCTAGACTCTATGAAGTAGAAAAATTATATCAAATATCTCATCTGCAAAATGATTCTTATGTAAAGTTTAGGGAAGCTAAGACTTGCCTCCTCTTGGATTTTCTACCCAATTTGTCGCCATTATATTTCGACAATATCCCTTTTTGACTGAAAATTTTATTTGAGTGCTGGTGAAATCCATGGGTGAGTAGGGTTCTTTTTTCAAGGATTCTCAAACACAAAGCAAAGGTGGTTCTTTGTATTTTGATTACCAACTGGTTATCCTCAATTCTTGTTTCTTTTGTATGAGCATTATAATTCCTTATGCATTCTAAAATCAATTATGGGCATTGAACATCTATAGGAAAGATGGCTACTTCTATCAGACCACTCTCAATTACCCTTTGAGTGATAGGTGGTGGACTAGGAGCCTTGAATTTTTCTTTAAGATCACTAATGTTCACTCACCCTAGCTTAGTATCTCCTCTTTCCAGCATTTCACATCTTAACCCCACAAGATACTCATACCCTTGATATTTAATTCTGGCCATTTCTAGGCTACTATGGTTTAAAATGATTTTACCAGGTAATTCAAAATGCAGGGAAAAACAAGCCTAACAATTGTGTGCTCATAAGGAAAAGGTAAAGACAAAAATACCTCAGAATTCTCTTGGATTTTGAGGATGGAAATATGCATTGGTATGCTCCCTTTCTTCATGTTTCCAAGAGTCAATGTCGCAACTAGAGAATGTTTGTTCTCAACATCAAATTCCCCTTTAATTCCCATGAGAAGTGTGCTAGTAGATAAAAATTAAATGCATCTTCTACATCATGTCATCATGTGTCAACTTTCATGCTAATGCCTCAATATAACTACTTTTCAAAAATTTGAAAAGGAATAGTCATGTGGGCGAGATAGCGGATAGTTCACATAACTTTAAAAATCGCTGTCAGAGTTCATCTTTGGCTACAAAATACCACATGTTATTTAATGAAGCCACATTTTCCTTCTGGGTGGTAAATGGGGAAATTAGAAAAACTTTATAACACACCACCCGCACTGTTTAAACCTAAGCATGGACTAGGAAAAAATTTAATAGATTCGAGCAATTGAGCCAAACACCGCTGATAGTTCAAAACACACATGAAGCTTTATGGAGTGGGTGAAGGGTGAGTTACAGTAACTTAGTAAAACATCACCGAAGTTATGATAGACACCTAGAACACCACTAGAGTACAACTTGGACAAAATTTTGAAGGATAAGCCTGATTTTTTAAGAGGGCCCAAAAATTAGATAACAAATGGCTCTGACCAAGGACGAAGGGTGAAAAGGATGAAGAAATGAACCCAGAAACAATTTTGCATTGTCAATGTCTTATTTAATGGGAAAGAGAGTAAGGTAATTATCCAAACTGAAACTCGTAGACACAAGAAGGAACAACCAAAATTGAAAGAAAAAACTCTAAACTAACTATTTACAAAGAAAAGACCCAAAAGGGCACTTAGAGCTTATAGAGCTTGAGAACTTTCCCATTATAAGGAATAGGGAAGGGAGTATTGTCATCAAGATAAACCAAATGGAAAGTATTAGGTCCACACTCTTGAATGATTTTTAACGAACTAGTCTAGAGTGTGTCAAACTTCTTGTGAGAACCCTTAGGTTCTCTACATTTGTCCCATTATAACACCAACTATCTAATCATGAAATTCCTTGGTTTGGCCCTTTTTTCAAAAAGTTTATTGACCCTATCCTGATGCATAGTTATCTTGTCTACCATCTCATCACATTGCTCTTCAATCTTTTCTAAGTATAAAATTCTTTTCTCCAAAGCATCATGGGATTCTTGATCTTCAATCATAGTCTGTAGTTCGCAAGAAAATAGTTCTAATGGAAGGGGTAGCACACTCCCTACTCCATAAACAAATTCAAAAGGGGTCATCCTAATTACCTTCTTAGGGGTTGTCTTATTTTCCCATAAAGCTTCATATAGTTTCTTATGCCAATCTTTTTGGTTCTCATTCACCATCTTTTTCATAATATTCACCAAGTTTTTATTGTTGGATTCAGCTTGGTCATTCCCCTAAGGATATTAATCTACTGAGTGTGATAAGGAAATTCCATAGTCATAGCAAAATAGTGATATCTCATTAGAGGAAAAAATCATTTCATTATCAGTCACTGGTCAACTTTTGAGGAACTCTGAACCTAACTAAGATGCATTATTTGATGAAGTCACAAACCACTTCTGAAGTAGTCCTCTTTACAGGAATCACCTCCACCCATTTGGTGAAGTAGTATGTTGCTATAATAATGTGAGTGTGACCTCTGCTTGAGTGGGGACTAATAGGTCCAATGAAATCCAGGCCCCATTGTTGAAATGGTCCATCAATTACAACATGCCTAAGAGGAAGTGTTGCCAAGTGAGGTCTACTTGCAAACAACTTGCATTTTTCACATCTTTCCACTCAGTAATAAGCATCTTTGAACATGCTTAGCCAATAGTAGCCATGTCTCAAGATGTTAAAATTGGTCATGGTTGAAGAAAAATGACCCCCACAAGCTTCATTATGGAAAGTTCTTAACAACCTTTCTTGTTGACCTTTGTCTACACATTTCAAGAATACACCATCTAGTCCCCTCTTATATAGAGTGTCTTCCCAAATGACATATTTAGATTCTTTTAGTTTTAGGTTCCTTTTTTGTTTCTTCAAGAGATGTTTTGGAAACTCTCCATATGTGATGAAGTAAGCAATGTCTGAGAACCACTCATCTTGGAGAATAACAGTTAGAACTAGAGGAAGATCTTCCTCATCTTTTTGCTTATTATGATCCTCCACCATAATTTTGCAGTGTCCTCTCCCTCAAACTAGCTTGGTAGGCTTAAGGTCCATATCACATTCTTGTAATTTAGCAATACAACTACCTCTTTAGTTGCAGCTGATGTCCTATTGAGTAAGGATACTTTTAACTGTAGGTTCTAGAACATATACCACTAAATGTGAATGCAATATATAAAAATGAAATTGTTTAACTACTTTTATGACTGCATAGGCATGCTTTTCTATCTGAGAGTAGTTGAGCTTGTGATTTTTCAATAGAATGCTCATGAAGGCTATGGGTGCTTGCACATTCTTCTCACCTTCCTGAAGTAGAGTAGCAGATACGGTATGTTTTGAGGCATAACAATAAATAATGAAATCCTATTTAAAATTAAGACGTACTATAATAGGGGCTTGGGAAATGGATTCCTTGATATCACTAAAATCCTATTTTCCATATTTGTTCCATTTGATAACATGTTGTCCTTTCATCATTTCTACTATACGTTTGGTTATCTTAGAAATTTTGGAAAAAATTCTTAGAAATTTAACTTTCCCAAAGAAAGACTTCACTCCAGTTTTACTAGAGGGAAGACTCAATTGAAGGATAGCCTTAACTCACTTAAGATCTATTCTAATTCCCTCTTTGGATATAATATGGCCCAAAAGCTTACCTTCAATTACTCAAAATATGGACTTCTTAGGATTGAGAGAGATGTCATGTTCTTTATACCTCTGAAGCACTTGCTCCAAGTCCCTCAAGTGATTCACTTTCTTCTTCAAGAAATCTATTAGGTCATCTAGATAAATAACTATGATTTTGTTTTGGAGGTCTTCAAAAGATAGGTCCATTGCTCTTTGGAATTTCGTGCTGGTGTTAGTGATTCTGAAGGGAATCCTATTGTAGGAAAAAGTTCCCCAAGGCATAGTGAATGTCATCTTATGTTGATCTTCTCCCACCGCGCTAATCTAGTTGTAGCTAGAAAAACCATCCAACATGGACATTACTTCTGAGCCAGTAACCATCTGTAGGATATGATCCATGTTTGGAAGTGGATAGTTGTCTTTCAGAGATGCTTGATTGAGATTCCTAAATTCCACACAAATCCTTATCTCAACATTCTTTTTATCGACTGGAACAATATTAGCCACCCATGTCGAACGATGAATCAAGTAAATTATTCTAGCTTTCAGCATCTTGTCAATTTCCTTAAAAATAGCATCACTCACCTTAGGGCTATAATTTCATTTTTTCTATCTAAAAGCAAGGTTCTCACCTTTCAATGGGCTATGGTGCTGAAATTTTCCATCCATGAAATTCTTAAGATCATCATAGCACTAGGTGAAAACCTCCATGTACTTAATGGGAAGGGCTATCAACTTTTCTCTTTCTTCTAGAGAACAATGCTTTCTGATATAAACCATCTTGGGAGATTCAAAACTCCCAATGTTCACTGCTTCAAAATCACCAAAACTATTGATGGATTCACTAATTTTTCATTTAATAGACCAATCATGCTGATCAAATAAATCTTCCAACGAGACCAACCCTTTAGGAATCTTATTAGCTTTTAACTGTATGATCCCATCCTTCATCTCATTGACGTCATCAAGGTGGAATTCCTTACACTCATTGGAACTTCCTTCAAAGAAGGTTTGGGTGAAAATCTCAACATTCTCCAAGAAGGCCTGAATTTTCCTATCATTTTTTAACACTTGTTAGTGATTAACATTGTCAAAAACATTGGGTTGATAGATTAACTCAATCCTATAAGATTTTTTTTTGAAATCTAGATGAGGTGACAAAAGGGAAGTAGAAACAAATAGAGAATCAACTCTAGAATTTATTTCCCTAGGGATGACCTCTATTGAAAATTCCTCAAAAAATTCAATGGCGTCTGACACTTGGTTTTTGTAATGCCTTAACCTTTCATTTTTTATAGTGGAAATTTTTTGTACCTGCTTGACAATCAATTATGCATCACCCAGGACTCTAAGCATCTTGATCCCCATGCTCCTTTCTTCGGCTAATCCCAACAAGAGGGCTTTGTATTTGATAGTATTGCTGGTGTTGGAAAATTCCAATTTATAAGAGAAAAAAATTGTTCACCAGAAGACAAAATGAGGACTATGCCTACTCCTGATCCAGAGTTTGAGTAGCTTCCATCAAACTACATTGTCCAAAGTTCTAAGCTTGAATCTAAATCAACCACATTGACCTCCTTATCTTCATATGAAAATAACATATAGTTCCCAAACTCCGCTTCTTCAAACAAAATTTGGGCCTTGGGACCCTCTGACTTCAATACTATTAGTTTGGCCTTAGGTTCAGGCTCCAAGCATACTTTCTTGTTATTGTTTGGTATAGTAGGATAAGACCAGTCTAGTTGAATTTCACCACTTAAATCTTTTCAAAAACTTATGCTTAATAACATGCCATAATTGGCTGGTATATTAGCTACTAAAATATTGAGCATAAGTCACTTGTTTGGATGAGCTACAAGTGCAACTTGTGTGTCTTTAATCTATCCAATTAGAGGGACTCTTTTGGACTCCATGGAATGGCATTTCCTGAATATCTTGGTTAGATTCAATCCCAAAGCTTGGGAAATTTGTGTAGGAATAACATTATCAGATGTGCCAAAATCAATAATATAGTTATTTAATCTAAAACCATTAATAAACAGGGACACATAAAAAGGATTGGGATTTTCATCAAAGGTGTATGATGAAGATGCTTTATTTTTGGAAGCTACATTTGTTGCAGTCTTGAGAGATAATCATACATTCATCTAAACTTGCATGAGGCTCAAATTGTCCTAGTCTAATAAATTGAATTAATCTATCTAGCTCTTTGGGATTCATACACAAATATTTTGCTTGTGATATTTGTACTTTAGAATTCTTGCAAAACTATACAATATCAAAAGCTCTAGGAGGATTTTCAGTAGGTGACATGTTAGAATATTTGGAAGAATCTTCTATGGTCATGTGTGATATATTTTATCCCTTCGGAGTAGTACTAGCTCTAGTAAGCAAAAATTTAGGAGAATTCTAATTACGTTTTTTATTGCTATTTTGTTGTCCTTGTGTGACAATGAGACAAGTAGGCTCATCCAGAGTGATATTGACATCTCTTCCCCTATCATCTTCAAGTTCAAACTCAAGGTACCCATTTGTAGAGTCACCATACATATTGGAAGGGGTCCCTTAGTAACATCCTCAATGACCTCATTCATGGTGGTCATCTGCATGAATCTATTCATTTTAGGACATTCTGCTCCATCATGATCAGAAGTAAGGTGAAAGGTGCACATATTCTTTTTGTGATCTCCTAGAGGAGTTTCTATCACTAATCTCTACTAAGTTGGAGGCAAGGGAAGGATCTTATTTCCTAGCTGATAGTTCACTTTCCTTGAGAAGTCCTGATAAGGTTGACTAATTTTAGGTAACTACCTTTTGAGAGAAATAATATCATTTTCCAGTCTTTGTATCATAGTGTCTGACAAAGGAGATGGATGCACCTTGTTTGTGTGCATCTCTCTATTCCACTTCCCCACTGTGATGAAATCATCTTCTAACTAGATAGCAAGAATTTGTGTGGCCTCTAGAGTATTCATTGGTTGTCTTTTCAGGAGTAACCTGATGTCTGGATGGTGTGCATTAATAAAGAAACACTTTTTGTCTCCATTGATGGCCTCTTAGCAACATTGATTCGAGCTAAAAATCTATTAAACTTTGCAACAAACTATCTCATAGGCTCATTTTCCTCTTTCTTCATCTAAGTCACCTATGTTAGCCAAGAAAGATCATCATCTACACTTTTAAACTTGGCTTCAAAATTGCTTAACATAGTTTCCCAATTGTTAATTGACCCATGTGGTAGTTGATAGAACCATTGTGTTGTAGTGTCCAACAAATATTTCACAAAAATCCTAACTGATACATCTTCCTCTTGTACTCTAAGTACACCATAAGATGCAAAGAATGTGTCAATATGTTGTTCGGGTGAAATATTTTCATTTCCCCTAAATTTGGGTAGATTCTTACAGGAGCCTTTAGGTAATTCATGCAAATTATTTCCTAGATTCAAAGGACCTATAGCATCCCCCCATGGGATAGGCGAAGGATTAGCCATAGTGTGAGGGAAGTTTACAACTACTGGAAGAACAGTCTCATATAATACTAGAGCTTGAGAAGTTGAATAATTAGGAGGTTCCCTAGTTGGAGAAGCGAGTCTACTTCTAGCCTCGACCCTTCTTCGAGAGGGAATAATATAGGAAAAGTTACTAATTTGAAAAGAATCAAAAACTTGGTCTGAAACACCCCTATTTCTTTCTTCCCTCATAAATCTTCTAAAATATAGGATGAACATAAAATATTCAATACATAAAATCTAGATAAGGAAACTCAAAATCTATTTGATTCATTCGATTCTCCCTATCAAAGTCACCAAAAATTTGTTGGCTAATAGATTGGGCACCTTGAGAAATAGTGAATTATCTAGCTTCAAGAGGTATGATTGTTTCCAACATCTCTATAAATTTCATAATTTCATTTGTGAATTTCCTTTGAATTTTGGAAGTACAACTCCCTCATATGATATGCAACGAATTTTTATATCCTAAATAACCAAGGTATGCTTGTAACCCAAAAGCAAGAAACGCCAACTTAATAAAAGAAAAATTCCTAATATCAAGTGCAAGGAAAAACACTAAAGAAACTAGCTCAAAGACCAGTGAGCATATAACAAGTTATTAAAATGTAGATGCAAAGACTAGTAAATGTAAATTAGATTATAAATCTACTAGCACAAAGACCAGATGCATAAGATGTAATAAAAGAAATAGAAACCCAATATTACTTGCAAAATGAAACTAAATACAAAGATGATGCATATACCAATGTGCGTGAAAGCATAAACATCTAGATACACCTTAAACACACAGATTCAAGACTACACATTATCTTTATAAGCTAAATGCACACAAACAAATAAAGCTTTCAATTCACAAAAAAATTGTATTCAATATATCATAATATCAAGTCTTTCTAGTCATGTCTAGAGAGAAAATAGTTGAAGATAAATACATAAATATAAAGCGGCTTGAGTAACCACCTCTTTTCCCATAACTAATTTAAAATTAAAAGTATTTCAATAAATAAAATAACTCAAACTAGGATGATGGTGCTTCACTTCCAGGTTTTTTGGATGCAACAAGTTGGTTTCAAAAGGCTTGGAAGGCCTTGATGATGTGTGAAAGTTCTCTGGAGTGTGGAATGGTTATGTTCCCCATTCACAACTTCCATGTCAGCTAGCTATCTTTAACAACTTCAAGCCTCTGGTCATAAGACATCATGAGACCTGTGGCTTGAGTTAAGATGAGGTCTATTTCATAGAACTTTCTCAAATGTTTAGCATCAAAGGACTGCGAGTTGAAAATCCCATCAACTAGCTTCTAAAAGCTACTCTTCAAAGTTTCAACATTCTTGTCATTCCCATCTCCTTCTTTATCAAATTGCAATTTGAGGGTAACAAGGTTCATATGAATCTCATGTAGGATTTCATTTCATTCATCTCATACTTCTTAAAGCTTTTGTGAAACCTTTTTGGCAACCTATAGTTTCCATTCCATGCTTTTACTCCAGATTAGGCAGTGACCATCAGTAGCATTGGGTATAATCTATTCAGTGGTGAGCTTCTCCATCCCAAAGCTTATATGGCTCTAATTTCATTCATATAATGATTCCACATTATTTCTTCTTTCTCAACAATAGTAATTTCCTCCTAGATCTCCAACCTTGAAGCATTTTCCCTTTGTAGGAATTTAAGAGATTCATAGATGATATGGATGCCTCTCCTGACTAACCTAGTGCTCCATTTTTCCACAACCCTAACAAAATTCTTGCAGCTATTCATTTTAATTATAGCCTCCTTTCATACTAAGGAAAAGGGGTTAGAAGATGACTCAGCTTGAGATATTTGTTGAGGTGGCAAATCAAAAAATGATTTTAGGCACTCAATTAAGACTTGGATTTTCCTTTTCAATTCATCTTTACTCTCTTTATCTTTCTTAGATCTCTCCACCATTCTTTCTATAGAAACCTAAAAGAGTTGCACATATCCATCTCTTGTAGGAGGTCCTATATTGATCCTGTCAATATCAAAACCATTGGTTGTGGCTTGAGTGAATTCTTTTTATGTAGTAGGACATGCTACTTCCAAGTATAAGTTTCCTAATCTAGTGCCATCAACTAATCAGGAAGTATTTTTTAACTTCTTTGGTTTCAAGGTTCTTCAGAGTAGCTTCCCTACCATGTCCTACTTTGGAAGTCCAATTGCACCGCTTTCCTTTTCCTAGATAGAGTGTCTTTCACCCAAATAGGAGTATTAGGGTTGTTTGTTGCTTTGGAACTAGAGGAGCCAAATAGTGTTCTATTATTGGGGGAAATATCAATATGAGCATCTTGTGATGGGTGTGGTGAAGGTCTCTATTTTAAGGATTCATCAACTTACCTATTAGGCAATGACCAAGGCGATGGGGAGGTAGAGCTAATGTCGATATTCATTAAAATGTATGGTTCTCCCTCATCCCCTTTTTCTTTCTCCAGAATGGGAAAATTAGGGAGCTCTTCTCCGCAAGTTGGATGAAACATATCCTTGTTAGGGGTTTCCTCATCGCCATCACCTTGAGCCCCAAATTGTAATGACTATGAAGTAGCTCCAGAAGCTCCTGCAATTATAAAATACTAACCACCATTTCCTGTTGGTTGAGTGTTTTGTGATTTGGTATCAGGGCGAGTTTGTTCTATCTTTTTCTTAGTGACTCATTCTTGATTTCTTTCTAAGACATCAATGGACCTAGCCTCAATGGTTTCTTTCTCTTTACTACTCTAGTCCATAGCAGGAATAGGTTAAGTGGCTATTAATTCTGTGAAATTTGAGTCTATTAAATCTAACCCATCATCCTCAATTCCTTGTACATCAAAAATAAAAGTATAGGTGATAATATGTCTCAAGGAAAATCTCATCCAACTTCTTTTCCTCACTTCAAATTCATCAAAACAATCTACCTAATAGTCCTCTAGAGTAGGAAATCGAAGAAAACAAGCACCTAACTTCAAATTATCTTTGGCATGGTCTTTAAGATCAAAAGGAAACCATTTTTCATAGGTTTTCAAATTGTACCTAGTGATCTCCTTTTCTATATTGAGGGCATCTGACATGGACTCACATGTATAAGGGTTGAAACCAACTAGAAATTTCACTATCACTCTTCTTTTCTCTTGACATCTTTTGCTAATATCATCTAACTGTCAGTGGACTTAAATCATCACAAAGTTGTCCTTCGGGTGCCTTGGGAGTTTAACCAGAAATCCAATGAAACTGCCAACCCTTATATAATAAAATATCTTGAATTGAATGAAATGACTGGCATAAAAGTTAAAAAATTGAAATAGCTTCAAGTGAAAGCTGCATTTCCATTTTCCCTTGCAAGTCCATTGTCATCCTTGTAGTGAAGGTGTCTGATATCCTCCCATGATGAATGAAACTTTTATGCAATTGTAGTTAATCAAGATGCTCGAAAATAGGTACTTGGTCGTGAGGAAGATTGCTTGGCCTCAGGCTCAACCAAGGCCTAGTATTTACAATAACATAGATTAGATAAGAGGACATGAAGAATGTTCATTAGCCTAAAAGTAAACCAGTTGATTGTATATCCTATCACTAATAAGTGTTACCTAATGTAGATATTGGGTTCCTTCGAGTATAATCCAAACAAAGAAATACATCCATTCTTGAAAACTAAAAGCATATTCATTTCCCCAAACTCTATGAAGCAGCAAAATTATATCAGATATCTCATCCAAGAAATGATTCCTATGTAAATTTTGAGGAAACTAACACTTTCCTCCTCTTGGCTTTGGTAACCAATTCCTCTCCATTATGTTTTGGTAATATCCCTTTATGAGTGAAAACTTGATTTGAGCACTAGTGAAAACCATGGGGTAGTAGGGTTATTTTTTAGGGATTCTCAAACATGAAGAAAGGGTGGCTCTTTGGATTTTATTACCAATCAATTATCCTTAGTTCTTGTTTCTTGTGTTTGAGTATTATAATGCCTTATACATTCTAGAATCAATTCTAAGCATTGAACGACTATGAGAACGATGGCTGCTTCTACTAGTCCACTCTAAATTACCCTCTGAGTAATAGGTGGTGGACTAGGAGTCCTAAATTTTTCTTTAAGCTCACTTATGTTCACTCACCTAGCTTAGTATCTCCTATTTCTAGCATTTCACATGTTAACCCTGCGACATACTCATACCCTTGATATTTAATTCTATCCATTTTTGGGTTACTAGCATTTAAACTGATTTTAACTAGGTAATTCAAAATGTAGGGAAAAAAATGCCTAATAATTGTGTGCTCATATGTCAAAGGTAAAAACAAAAAATACATCTGAATTCTCCTTAATTTTGAGGGTGGAAGCTACATTGGTACGCTCCCTTTCTTCATGTTTCCAAGAGTGAATGTCACAGCTGGAGAATTTTTTTTCTTAGCATAAAATTTCCCTTTAATTCCTACGAGAAGTGTGTTAGTAGATAAACATTAAATTCATCTTCTACATTGCGTCAACATGTGTCAGCTTTCATGTCACTACCTCAATATAATCGCTTTTCAAAATTTTGAAAAGGAACAGTCATGCAGGCGGGATAGCGAGTAGTTCACATAACTTTATAAATTAATACCCTTGTTCATATTTGGCTACAAAACACCACCTATTCTAATGAAGCCACATTTTCCTTCTGGGTAGTAAATGGGGAAGTTAGACAAATTTATAATACACTGCCCGCACTATTCAAACTTGAGCTTAGACCAGGAAAATATTTCATAGATTCAAGCAATTAAGTCAAAAATTGCCGATAGTTAAAAACATACATGAAGCTTTATGGAGTGGGTGAAGGGTGAGTTAGACTAACTTAGTAAAACACTGCTGAAGTTATGAAAGACACCAAAACATTGCCAGAGTATGACTTGGACAAAATTTTGAAGGATAGGCATGATTGTTGAAGAGAGGCCAAAAATTAGATAAAAAGTTTCAAGCCATGGTTTGAAAAATCATGACCAATCATCATTTAGTCTTTTCTGAGAAGGACCTTCTGCAAAAGTAATTCTACAACCTATCCCTCTATTTAGAGGTTGGTGTCCACAAACATATGGTTAAAAGAGTATTGAGAGATAATGATGCAGGCTTAAACATTTGTACCTTGAAATTTGTTAAATAGTCAGGGTATTCTAATGATGTAATTGACAAGGGAAAAAGCATCACTATAAGGGCTTATGATGACCTAGAAATAAATTTAGAAGGGACAATCAGGCTACTTATACAAATAGGATCGAAAACAATAGAAACATGTCAATTGCTAAACCTTGAGCTACCATATAACCTTCTTATAGGACACCTATGGATTCATGCAATACAAGCAGTTCCTTCAACATTCCACCATTGTCTAAAATTTTCTCACGAAGGAAAGGAGGTTACATTATATGTTGATCCTAAACCCTTCCACTACTGTGCAAAATTAGAGGAAAAATACAACAAAATCCAGTATATACCTTGTAATAATATATCATTTCACTCCTCATATGTCAACCCATCAACACTACCATCAACCTCAACTAAAACTCTATCGAGTGATAAACCAAAATCTGAGTCCAAGATTCAAGTACTTGACAAAGGTAATGGGAACTATCATTTCAATCAAACCTTTTGCATTGGAATTCTTCCCCCAACACCAAAATTTATGGAGGGCCTAAGGATATCAAACATGTTCAAGCAATAAAAATTGTAGCCAAACCCATGATCTTTACTAAGTGGGGAAATATGAAGGATGAGGAAATATTCAAAGAGGACCTCTCATCAATGATCTACAAAGAGGACCAAAAAGAACTAGAATAGGTACAACCCCTTCCAATTGATCCTAGCAATAAAGGATATCAACTAGCTAAACAAATTAGATAGACTGGAAAAGGTGGCCTTGGGTGACATAAGCAAGGTAGATGGGAACCTATTATAGTGGAACAAAGAAAGAAGAACATGGTACTAGGCTATGGTTTGATAGACGTGATTACTCCAAATATTGGATATACCTCTTTATGAGGGAGATCCTTCTACTAACATCAAGACATTGGATATCTACCATCTTATGGAAAAAAAATTACCCATTGAGGACTTATTTGAAATATTTAGCATAAGTATATTCCCTATCTAACCTAGCAAACCTACATTTAAATACTACACTTATGAAATAGACTCTAACGAGTATGAATGGCATTCTCTTTCCTTTGTCTCCTCTAGCAACGATGACCTAGATACCCAATGGAAGAATGATGCCAAAGGATTTTGACCATTTTGATAGCTACAATAAGCTTTATAGATGACTATGACAACCTCCCTCTTTGCTACCCATAGTTAATAGATTGGGACTAACAACACGATACACCTATTTTGGATCAATTCCAAAATGATGAAGCTATTGTAGAGTTTATGGGGCTTCAAACCGATATGCCATCAAGAGATCTAAACAAATCTTGTCCAAAAGATTGCTTCCCTTTTCCAAGAATTAATATGATTGTAGATCTAATAGCAAGGCATGAAATGTTGTCATTCATGGACAACTTTTCAAGAAATAATTAGATAAATATATCTTCTTATGATCAACATAAAACAACCTTCACATGTGCATGGAGGACCTTCTATTGGAATGTCATTCCATTCATCCTAAAGCATGCAAGAGTAACCTATTAGCGAGTGATGACTACAATATTTCATGATATGTTGCATACAACTATGGAAGATTATGTGGATGGCATACTAGCGAAGTCCATCATGAGAGAAGACCATTTTACCAACCTTGCAAAAGTGTTTGACAGGTTCAAACAGTATAACTTGAGACTCAATCTAAAAAAGTGTGTATTTAGAGTAACATCTGGAAAGCTATTAGGGTACATAGTATCAAGGAGAGGCATCAAAGTCAATCTTGCAAAGGTAAAATCCATACAAGAGATACTCCCTCCATAGAAATTGAAGTAGCTAAGAAGTCTATAGGGAAAACTACAATCCATTAGGTGATTTATCATCCAATTGATAGACAAGTGTCACCCCTTTACCCATCTCCTACACAAAGACATCAAATTCAAGTGGGATGATAGATGTGATCAATCGTTCCAACAATTCAAAGAGTATCTACTCACTCCTCCTATATTAATGCCACCAATTCTAGATAAAGCAATGATACTCTATGTATTTACAACACAAGCGGAATTAGCTCTCCTAGCAAATCTAGATGATAATAACAAGGAAAGAGTGGCTACTGCATCAATTGAACACTGGTGGGATACAAATTGAACTATTCACCCATAAAAAGAGCATGTCTATCTATTTTCTTTGTGGCACATAAGTTGAGACACTATATCCTAAACAAAAAGGTAAGGTTAATCTCAAAAGTAGATCCACTAAAGTACATATTAGAAAAAGCATCTCTAACAGGTAGGATTGCTAAATGGGTGATGATTCTAACTGAGTTTGACATAGAGTATGTAGATAGGGGATCCATCAATGGATAGATCATAGTAGATCAACTAGCAAAGCACCAATATAATATCACTAGCCTCTTATAATAGACTTCTCATATGAAAGCATACTACTATGAGAATAGACAAGTCGTTCGACCTTATACTTTAACAAGTCCCACACTCAACACGACTCAAGAGTGGGTTATTATTTCTAAATTACATGGAGATAGTATACCTAAGGCTTACAAAATTGATTTCCCATGCACAAATAACATATTAGAGTATGAAGAACTAATCATAGGACTCAAAATGGCCATCAAATGGAGGATAAAAGAACTAAATATTTATGGAGACTCTCACATGGTAATCAAGAAAGTAAATGATGAGTATCAAATAAAAGATGAAAAGTTGATGCCATATAAAAGGATGGATAGTTTTAAACAATATTTTGTAACCATCACCTTTGAATAAGTTCCCTATATCAACAATAGAGCAACCGACGTAATGGAAATGATAGGTTCACTTCTCGATATTCCACAAAACATTTCTAAGTAAGAATTCCTTGTGGAGCAAATTTTTGTACCAGCATTCAATATCCCAGAATCAGAACTAGTGTGTGGTGTTGCTGGTTGATTATATCCAACATGGTATCATACCCCCTCATCTAGAAACCACCCAAAAGAAAACCTTTTCCCATAGGACTTCCTGATTCATAGTCCTAGGAGACACCTTATATCATCAAAGTTTAGAGGGTACTTTACTTCGATGTCTTGATGTAGAAGAATCAAAAACTACCCTACAAGAGGTACACAAAGGATTTTGTGGGTCCCAATCTAGTGGACCTAACCTAGCACAAAAGTTACTAAGAACAGGATACTATTATACCTCTATAGAGTGAGAAGCTATTGCTTACACCAAAAAATGTCAACAATGTCAGTAGCACAGTGACCTCATTCATGCACCAACATAGGAGCTAAGACCTATCACGACACCATGGCCTTTTTCATAGTGGGGATTAGACTTGCTAGGTAAGATATCTCTTGCTTCCTGAAATGGACATAAGTTCATTATTACCACAACTAAATACTTCACTGAGTGGATAGAAGCAATTCCATTAACCTACATCATTGGAAAACAAATATCCAAGTTCATCTTGAATTATCTAATATGTCGATATGTAATTCCCCAAACCATCGTAACAGATAATGGGACCCCATTCAATAACCAAGATGTCAAAGATATGTGTTCCAAATTCTCTATCCATCACAAATTCTCCACTCCCTACTGCCCCCAAGGAAATCGTCAGGTTGAAGCATCTAACAAAACCATCCTAAAGATACTAAAAAATATTGTTATTGACACTGATCGTGATTGGAATTTACAACTGAACCCAATCCTATAGACTTATCAAAAAAGTATTCGTACACCTATAGGAGCCACACCAATTTCCTTGGTCTACGTATTTGAAGTTGTCTTACCTATTGAAGTCAAAATACCCTCACTATGAATATCACTAAAATGAATGGTCAGCAATGAAAGTATCAAGTGTCTAGACTAAATGAGTTGGAACTCCAAGATGAAAGGCATTTGAGTGCATTAAACCATCTATATGTTTACCAGGATTCAATCAAGCAAAGCTACAATAAAAGGATAAAAAATAGAAACTTTCAGATTAGTGACTTGGTACTTAAAGGGAATCAAAAGGTACAACTAAATCAAGATGGAAAAGGTAAGTTTGAACCCAACTGGTTAGGTCTGTTCATCATCACAATAAGCTATGGCTCTGGAGCTTATCAATTGGCTACTCCTGAAGGAGAGCCTTTAGCCAAACTACTAAATAGTAGCCATCTTAAAAATTTCTATACTTGAAACATGTCAAAATACCATAGGAAAGAGGGTAAAAATATAAAAAAATCAAAAAGTTAAGAAAGCAAAAAAATAAAAAAAAGCAAGAAAATAGTAAAGAAAAATAAAACGTTCTTTAAGTGAAAACCACTTTGTGGCACTTCTAGAACAAGTACCATAGTGAAAACCTGGAAAACAAGTACTATGATTGAATACAACTTGTATCATTATCTATCAACACTATCTAGAGCATCCACCCATTCGTCCCATAATAAAACCCGCACCCCAACCATGGCTTGATAACTGATTAAGTATTGAACCTTATTGCAGAATCAACATCCATCTCCCCTAGAAAAATTAGTCTAGTCTTGAATTGGGGGAAACTTCCCAAAATTGGTAGCAGATTGGATCCTTGTACATCCCATCAGGGTCAAAAACTATCAAAATCAAAAATATCCAAAAAAAAAACAAAATTAAAACAATGTCCAAAATATCAAAATCCCAGAAACATGTTATGATTTTGAGTCAACACTAGTCAAACTACATGGTCTCTACATGTATAAAGTAGGCAAGGCTTATCAGCCCCGAAGGTCATAGGTCAGTCCCCTTAGGTATCTATCATGCTTTATTTCAACTTAGTCAAAAATTCAAAAATTTAAAAACATTCGAAAAATAGAAAAGTCAAAAACATTTTCTTATCAAACCAAGCGAACTATGAGCCTCTGTGTGTACAACGTAGGCAAGGTTTATCTTTGATGAGCCCATGAGGCCCTAGGTTAGTCCCTTGAAAACAACAAAAACAACATCATATAAATTCATAAAACCAAAAAGGTCCTACCTTCGTTATCACCAACCGCAATAATCTTTTCATCCATAAATAAACAAATCCTCACAATAACCCTTTGCCAACATAAACAACAAATAGGAAAAAACATCAAAATCAAAAATTCTAAAGTAAAGATAAAAATGATTAGAAAAGTATCATGTAAAAACAATGCCAAAGTGTTAACTACCTATCTATTAACAATTCACCAACAACATCCTGAGATGTGTCTTAATGGATCAGTTCCTATAGTATACATCATCAATAATGGATAATACCCTAAAACCTCAAAACAGATATGGAAAGTGATATTGCACAACATTTTTTATCTTTTTATAGTCTTATCTTTCTAATTTATTTTATTGACTCATTCCCAGGATCTCTCGAGGATGTCCATAAGGATTTAGAGAGGAAAGAATGGGGGAAATTGAGCATCATCTTTGTTTCCTATTTATAAGATTTTTTTTGTGATACTACCATGGTGAATACTTTCTCTATTTGGTGTATGGAAGTTGTTTGAGACAATTTGTGTAGTGGTTGCATGTTAGGCATTTCATACCTCTCTATGTAACTAGTCCAAAAAGTACAAACACAACTCAACCATATATTCTAATAGGGTTTTTGTATGTCTGGTATGAGCAAGAATATTCTTTGTATGTTGATTCAAATTCCATGCAATGGATACAAAGACACCTTGGTTATCATTACCATAGTGCATCATATCTATTTGCTACATCACAAAGATTGTAAAAGATATGAAGTTTCTATGCAAAGTAAAAGCAACTCATCTGTAACTAACAACATCAATTTTTTATCCATCATCCAACATTTCCTCTAACTAACAACATCCATCCTGCATCACAATAACATTCATACCACATCCATCCTACAACTGCCATCTCATCAGTACATATCATGATGATAAAAAAGCAATAAAAACATCATGTTTCATGTATAAATCATAAATCACATATATAAGGTATCAACATCCATCATATACATCCTAAAAAATCATATATCATATATCATATAGATATATCGATCATCCATCCATCCATATCATATGCATACATTAGGAAAGTACAAAAAAACATGTATATCTCATATATCATGATCAAAAAAGAGAATGTCAGGTACATCATCATATAAACATGTGTGATATCATAATACAAAAAAAATACATATATACAAGTCTTCAACTAGGCCAATGAATGTATACACAAAATCATGTCTACAATAATATCTTGAAACAATAAACATCATAATGATCAAGAACATATAATACTATTGCTCAGTCAGAGGTGGGGACCTTGACTGATGCTCACTCTGATGAGGGGATGGCCGAGGCATCACTGGAGAACATCTAACTAAGTGCCCACCTGAATCGACAACTGTAGCAGTACTAGGCTCTTTGAAGCATGGCTGCCACTTAACTTTTGGTACAAAGGCTTCATAAAGGGTCTGATAATAAATGGCCTCTCTCATGTACTAATCTCACTTTGCTCTAAGGGAATCGTGCTCTGATATGAGGGAATCCCTCTTATTTGTAATCACTTGTAACTATTCCTCAGAAACATCACATCACCCACTCTTAGTGTCCTGCTCTACCCTATAGTTGTCCCTCTCCTCCATCAAAGTAACAAATTTTTCCTTAGTGGTCTATGCCACACAACCTCAGCATCTCAAGAAACCATCAACTAAGCTATCTAAGCAGTTGCCATTGCATCACCAATTGGTGGAGGAGGACTTGGAAAGTGTGCTAATTCTGCTACATAGGATTGTCCTACCCATCTTTCCTAGCTCTGTCAAGTTTCTTGATAACAATTTGAACTTCTTGTCACTCACCATGATGACCAATAATCCCTACTCTACCCACTACTGGAATAGTGCCAACAAGATCTGTAAACTTCAAAGGAATACACCAAGCCCACCATTGATCAAAATCTAGGGTAGTCCAAGGATCTACAAGCCCAATAGGCCATCCTAATCTGAATGGAACAAGTGCTTTAAACTTTGCAACAACTACATCCCGATCTTCATGTAGCCCCTATACCCAAACCTCTTGAGTAGTCCTTCCAAAATGAGCCTCATAACCATCCATGAATTGACTCTATCTCTCATCAAATTGGATACAAACATGATCAAGTAGATATCTCTCTAACAAAGAGTGAACATGACCAATCAACCACCGTGTATATCTACAAGATGGGAGCTACTCTTGGTCATCATGCCATGCCTTGCATCCCAACCATGATCTCCAAACAAAACTAGGCATGTAATCTATCATGCAACACTAGTAAGGTAGCTTCTTGGGCCTAGTGTAATGAGAAAAGTCACCATATTTGTAAGAATATGAATCCTCTGGATCCCAATCCAAAGTGCCATCAAGCCTAGTGATAGGGATATGCTCCCATGCCCATACATAAAGCAATGTCACACTAGTATAAATGGATCTACCTCCTCGGTAGGTGACCTTGTGCATATCTCAATATAAATGCACAAGGAGACATGGGCCCTATACATATCTAGTGCCATGCTCTAAAATATTCTCAATGCACACACCCCAACCAATGAGAAAATTCCTACCCCGTTGATCAAGAATGATGAGCCCCAAAACCAAAGCACATAGAACAAGTGAAACTAGATCCACACTACCAACAAACTTAGATAGGTCTATCTCTAACTCACGAATGTGAAGATGCCTAACACCAAGTACTCAGTGCATAGCACATGTACCCTATCATATGAAATAGGTCACAAGCTCTCCATGAATAAGTACATGAAGAATCCTCCATACATCCTCCAAGGTAATGGAGGCCTCCCAGGTAGGTAAGTGAAAGGACAATGTCTCTAAATGCCATCACTCCATGAGGGTAGTCATCATAGCTCTATGCCATCTAATCATAGGCATGTAACAAATGTGTCATAGCCCCACAACATCTAGCATATCTCGCTCCAACTCATGGAACCCAATGATCAAATAACTCACATGGTCATCGCTCCCTTGACATAAGTAGTTTGAGAACTGCTTGCAACCATTCAACCCATGATGTTAAGAATTTGTTACAAAAATACAAAAAAAATCTGAAATTGCAAACAAACTAACTCAAAATTCTATGCAAAGAAAAAGTAGTCACTTTTTGTCAAAAGCGATGACTTTATTGTCAAAAGCATTAAAAATAGTCACAATCGATTACTATTTTGTCAACTGCAGTTTAAAAATTCAAAAGCAATAACAATAGCAAATGTCAACATATATCTCAAACATAAACTTTTATCACAAGAGCGGCCATCTAATTTGAAAAAATTCAAAAGAAATTTTTTTAATCAAATACAAAAATAGGAGTGAAAAACTATGTCAATTACGAAAATCTATGGCAAGTGCAAGCATAAAATGCAAGAGCGGTCTAGTTATAAACAATAAAAGTGGTAAAAACAATTCAAATGTGTGAAAAACATGAAATTTCCACCTACACCTATAAAAAAATTTATGCATTAATAACACAAAAATGACAAGTCAAAATATGAAAGGAAATGGTACATACTAGGGCATCAACACATGCAAGTTGTCTAAACTCACAAAGTGCATCTATGCAATATGGGGCTCCTTGAATCCTCACCATAGCTCCTCCATAATCAACAAATCATGAAATCTAGAGGCAAGAAATTACTATAGGCTCAGAGTGCAAATGAGGAGAATTATACCCTATTTACCTATTTTAACCCTCCAAACCCTAATTTTTTACCTAAGAAACCTTCCTACATTGAAATTAGGAGCTCCCAAGAACATCTGAACTATCAATGAGAGTCCTATAAGCTTATTTTTTTTTCCTCTATGCATTTGAACTAAAATAGAACATTATCATGAGCTTATCCCAAAAATTGATATTTTAGGCCCCAACCTCTTGAGGGGGCAGCCCAAATTCCTACCATCATTCTACTAACCACCAGGGCAAAGTGGGGCATATAAAAATTTTCAAATCTTTATCTTAACATTGAATTCTTTGAAACAAAGCAACTAGTACTTTATCTCAAAGAGCGGAAAATGTAGACATGTAAAAAGGACCTAATTCTTATCACACATCCTAAATGAGATTTTCTCATCATTGAAATCATTATCGCTTAATATCACTGCATTTCACATCAATTGCATCAAAAACCCTAATTTCCTCTATTAATTTTTTTTTTTTTTAGACTGCAGGAATCGGGTAGCACGACCCCATATAAACTGTAGTGCACCTAGTAAACTTTTTAATGTGACCGGTGGCACTGGTACGACACGCCCTCTGGTACCACGAGGGTGGGGGAGACTAGACCTCGTGACCAACCTCTTGCAACAGGAAAGATTTAGCCAACCGAGCTAGGGCCCCAACCCAATTTCCTCTATTAATTGAATAATATTGTATTATTTAATTAATTCACTTTTTCATCATTTTTTGACTAATTAAATAAATTTCATTTATTTAATAAAATCCTAATCTAACTTTAGTCCTCCTGATTAATTAAATAACATCAATTATTTAATTATGTTGCTAATTTACCATATTCCCCTAAATCAATTGAGTTATTAATACTTGATAGTTTAATTAAATCACTTTCCCCCAAACTTGAATAATTAAATAAATTATTCAAAACATCATCAAAAAGGTCAAACAAAAAAATACAACTTTGTTTGTAAAAGTCAAACACGATTTGCATGTTCAACTGAAAAAGATTAATTAATTAAATCAATTAATTAATTACCCTTACCCACTTTCATGATTGAGCAAATTATGATCCCTTGATTGCTCACTCTATTCCTGACTGATTCATTTGTTCTTCAATCCTACTGAAGGCTCAACATGACTTCTTCAATTCTACAGATTATTCAATCTATTTCCTCGATTCCACTAAACATTCAAATTGATTTCTTCAATCGCACCAATTACGTTATCAAAATCCACTAATTAAATAAATTATTCAAAACATCATCAAAAAGGTCAAGCAAAAAAATACAACTTTTTTTGTAAAAATCAAACATGATTTGCATGTTTAACTGAAAAAGATTAATTAATTAAATCAATTAATTAGTTACCCTTACCCACTTTCATTATTGAGCAAATTATGATCCCCTGATTGCTCACTCTATTCCTGTCTGATTCATCTATTCTTCAATCCCATTGGAGGCTCAACATGATTCCTTCAATTCTACAGATTATTCAATCTATTTTCTCAATTCCACTAAATAGTCAAATTGATTTATTCAATCACACTGATTACGTTATCAAAATCCTCTAATTCTTCCCATCAACGGTTTTGAACCATTGATCAAAATATTCTACTTCATGATCTCGATTGTTCATTTCGAAACACAAAATATATAACAACCTCATTTCTTCTCAAAAATGATAGAAGCATCAACATATTTTACACAATGAAGTAATGTTGAGATTATAATTGATTTCTTTACAACTTTCACACACATCTTCAATCAACAACATCACACTTTGAAGCTTTTTCTATGCATAAATGTATGCTTCACATTGATACAACAATGATCCAACATCTCTGCAAATACAGTTCACACAAGATGGGTAACTATATGCTTTATTGAATTCATTGTTCTTGTTATTCAATTGCTTTATTGAATTAATATTATGTATTGTTCATTTCGTGAGTAATGGGTATGAATCTTAATCCTTTTTTGAATTAGATTTATTTTAATTCATTTGACATTGATTATCTTATTGCATTTCTTGATTCCCCCCTTACACAAGAATGAACACTAAAAAAGGTTTAATTTATAGTTCCAAAATTGTAAAATATGTAATTTTAACATTATATTTTACCCCCACTTTAGTAGATTGATTTTACTAGGTTATATTAGCTACCTCTAATATGACAAAATGTTGAAAATAAAATATGTTAGAATGCATAATATTTTAAGTGACGAATCTATGCCCCTAACATATAAATGGAAACTACACAATACATCCAAAAAAAATTAAAAGAGGATCTACATACACAAATTAATTACACAGATAAAACCTTCAACATATATAAATTAAAAAGTTATAATCTACAACACAAAGTATGTGAATAGAACATATATAATCTAATGTGTACATGATACATATAAATCGAAACTACACAATACATCCAAAAAAAATTAAAAGAGGATCTACATACACAAATGATTAATGAAATAAGCATAAATAGTAACATTTATTAATGTTCTTTCTTGCACAAAAATAGGACATAATCACAACATGCTTTGTTTTAGAATAATATGAATATGGATTTTGTTCTAGCATCTCTATTGCTAGGAATCATATAAAATATGGATGCAACACATATACCGATGTTCTCTTTTTCTAGGTGATTCACATACAAACACAATATCAAGGATTACATGTGATAGCTCATACTCTATTGTAGGTAATTTTGATAATACTTGGCATCACAAACTATTGATGTTATGGAATCATACCAAAAGTGTATTAGTAGTGGATATAAATATATTCTCCCTTAACTAGCTACATAAATTAAGTGTATACATTTTATTTTTCTTGTATATGTTGTCATTGATGTCAACTATGTGATGATGACAAAGGAACAACTAGAGGAGCAGTGGTGGTAGAAGGTAAGGAGATAAGATAAGTATCATTTATACACAATTATACATTATCTTCTGAAGTTTATGTACCCAATCTCCTAAAGTTATATCTAAGTTAAGTGCATGTAATCAATAGTCTAAGTTGTGTTGATAATGGATATCATAGAATCTATGAATTCATGTGGAGTATGTTGCAAAATATTTAAAGGAATTTGGCTAATTATAGTTCCTATCAGGAAGGGTGTCATAGGCTCAAGAAATTACACATCATTCTACCACATTTGAAGATATGTGCTTGTGGATATGAATGATATCTTTCATTTTATCTCAAGTATATGTGATTCAAAACTTAGATCATGAATCTACCACAAAGTGATTTGTAGCTAGTAGAATGAAGACTACTGTATAGTGTGGTTGCAGTCAAGATGAGTCAAATAAATGATCATTTTTCCATACTTGGTGATATAGTCATGCAGTTTAGAGGATTGGTAGATACATGTAAGAAACACATATGATTCAAGTCTCAAGTGACAGTTTGTACCATAATAGTTTCTAGAGTCATTTGCATGAAGAAAAGTCCTTTTACTAGCTAATGAATGTTGAGGGAGATAACAGATGCCACCACCTTTCAATGCATCTTGTCATTTGACTTTGTTGTTTGAAAGACAAGCTCATATTGTTTATTGGTATGCTCAGTTCAAGTTTCAGATCATCTTGTCTATCACAAAAAAAAATTCAATGTTCTACACCAAGTCTGTACAACCTAAGTGTGTTTGGGTTACCAACATCAGTCCTCAAATAGTTGTGGCAACATGAAAATATTATTTGAATTAGTAAAAGAGATGTGTAGGAATGCTTGGCAAGGCATAAAATAGTCATTACATGATCCACATGATGTCATTCTTGTTTCTCTAGTACCACTTTTGGTCTGGAGCTAATTTAAAGAAATGTTTGTTGAGTCGACTTGGCATGTTGAAACGATTACGCTAGATGTTTGGTAGTGTGCACCAATTTGAAGTTGTATTCTATAGAAAAATAGGTCTTGTCTATCTTTGTTTGAACCACATGTGATTCCTTCTTACCATAGATGTTTTTGGAGCCAAATTTTTATGGCCAATGCATGTTCCATGTATTTGTTTCATCTTGGTCGACAAGGAGAAATTTTTTGAAGCTTGCAGAGGATATAAATAGAAGATCAAAGCTATTGAAAAGAGCTATGTGTGTATGGAAAATTTTTGAAAAGATGATGTGAAAATAATAAATCCATAGAATCTATTTTGATAATGAAATATGGTAAAGAGATAGCTCAATAGTGAATGTAACAAGCCCATTGTTCTACTCAAAAGTTTTACTATGTTTTGACCTCAAGTAAATAAAATATAATGAGAACACTTTAAGCAATAAAATTTTTCTTTCCAAATATAAAGATAGCATGCACATTTGAAATAAGCATCTTCTGAACTTTCCCATTGCATTATATCAAAGTATTACAACTTTCCAATGTATTGATTTCATAGTACATATTTTCATGATAACATTTATCTTCTACAATTTTTCCATAGTAATGAATACAAATATACATACAAGGCTGCTAAGAGCTTACTGGAAATAGATATGCAAATGGTCCAGGTGTCCTCCATCAAATCTTGGTCACCTACTAATGAGGAGAAGCATCACTCAAGTGCTTTTTTGTCAACCATCGAATCACTACAGTCCCTGACACAACTACCTAATTAGTGAGATGGCCCTCCCTTTGATGAAGAGATTAGTTTTGTAACCTCATAATAATAATGACCTTCCCTAATCTTGATGTTGTGTCCTAAATATCTAGATCTATCACATAGTGGCTACTACATACACATATGAAATTCCTTTCCTAGTATCTAAACCTGAATCATAGTGAATTGATAGTGTAAATAGTGACAACTTACACTACTTTGGCCAAATTATTTGTCACCCAAAATTAAGAGTGGATATCATATACTTTTCCCACCTTCCTAGCTTGATTTCTTTTGACCATTCATAACCTATTTTTAGGCTATACCCTTACACAATGGGGTAACCTTAACCCTAGGAATAACCTATGACCTCTTAAGTACACTATGACACTTCTTCTAAGTAAATCAAAGTAATTCTAGAACTCAACTAAGTTAAGCATCAACTATATAAGCTCTATCTTTAATATAGTATTTAATGCTATTATAAACACCTATTCCTCAGCATGGAATATATACATACACTCAAATATTAAATATCCTAGACTAGGTACATTAAGAATCTTTCAGTTTCACACAAATGAGAAAATAACCTTTCCATAATAAATAATTAAAAAAAATTCCCAAGCAAGGCAACATAAGGCACACAATCTTTCCAAAAATATATAAAGCATAAAAGAGTAGAAATCAATATGCCTATATTTGCAAAGCTCCAAATGATCAAACTGGATTCCTAGTTTAGCCTTCCCAAAATCAACAAGAAATTCCCAACTATCTCCCTTCCTTTCTCCAAAAAATTACTTTCAAAACCTCTCACAACTCTCAAAACTCAAAAAACCAGAATATCAACAACTCTAAAAATAAGTATCAAGAGTGCATAATACATCCCATTTGAGGGAGAAAGCACCTCTATTTATACACAAATGTGAGCAACTGTAGACTAGAAACTAGCTCTTAAACATGAAACTTCTCAATCAATTCAATTGACTCAGCAAAAAGAAGAAAATATGGTAGCTAAAAACATTGAATAGTAAACACATGCGTAGCCAAATTTCACCACAAATAATGAGTCACTCTTTCTAATGGAAAACAAGAATAACACTCAGAAATGAAAGATTAATGTTTCTCTAGGTCGACTCATTTTGGCTAGCTTCTCATTTCACTTTTTCTCTCATTCCAATTTTTTGCATATTTTGGAATATGTATTGTAGAATAGAATTCTAATAGGTGCGCACTATTCATATATTGGTACCATATAAAACATCACATCCTATTCATTTGGTTGCTATTTGAAAAAGACCAAGTCAAAGTTATTATACATTGAATATTCACTTTTCCTTCATATTTTGAATTAGTCTTGCTAGATTTATCTTGCACATTGAATTTCTTTTGATTCTGCGCGCTTTACTATAGCACTGCCTTAGTTCGTATTACACAACACTTAAATAATTGAAACAATGTCATTTTCTTATGTGTAGCCTCTTACTAATGCACTATTCCTTTTATTTTGCACAATATGTTGCAAGAATGAAGGTGTTGTCATTGATTTTAACTGGTCAACTAGTTTTTGCTTTCATTGATGTCATGGATGCAGGTTATTGGTTGTATATGTTGAGGATATTGAGAAAATTGTAATGAAGAAAGGTTACAGATGTTCAGTGGTTGCTTCGAGTTTTGCTCTAGATTTTGCTCCTATGTTTGTGTGGTTCAGATATGTTGATCATGGTCATTGGAAGCTACTATATCCATATTTTTGGCTTCTTATTCATTGTTTAGTGTGAGTTATGTTCACTAGTTGTGAACTGTGGTTTTCTATGTATTTGGCTATAGTCCAAGAGAAATGTTGTTGGTTTGGATTCCTTTTTTGTTGAGTCTTATGACTTGTAGTTCTAGAGTTAAGTTTTTATGATCATGTTGAAGATAATTTTGGTGTCTGGAAGGAATGGATCATGCTAAGGGTTGTGTGTGCTTAATTGTTTTATGTGTTTTACATTGGTTTAGCTGACCTTGTGTTGAAAACTAATTTCAAAGTTCATGAAGCATGTTGGGACTTATTTTTGTCCTTGCTAAGCATGTGTTTAGGTCACCCTCATTCTAATTACACCCTAGGATGTTTTGGCACCAACCTAATTCAAATTTAATGATGGATGGATGACTTTCGATATGTTTCAAAGTTGAAGATGGTATAAATACAGGATGAATTAGTGGGGAAAGATGTACAAATAGATAAGTGCCAAGAAATAGAGAAAATAGATGCAAAATAGATGCGAAACAGTCTATATGTGATGGGAGTGTGGTAGATCAATGCGAATCCTAAATGTTGAGTTTTCGGATGTAGTGAGCTGAAGGTGTACTCTATCATTTATGAATGTCTGCAAGTGGTTGAGTGAATTGTGGGTGAAATCTATGTTGCATTGTGATTTTCTTCTCTCTATAACATATCTCTTCTATCTTCTTTGTATCTCTATGGTAGTGAGCCCTCCAGGTGGTTAACCCTTGTTGGAAAGTGAGTCTTGATCCAGACAGTTAGTCTTGTTTTGGTAGTGAATCTTTTTCTGGCAGTGAGCCTTTTGTAATCAGTTTTGATATTTATTATATTGTGAGCTAATCCTCACCATTCTTTTTCCCTTATTGGACTTTCCATGTAAATCTAGTGTTCTTGTGTATGTGTGTTGCTTTCCAGTTTCTACCCTTGCACTTAATGTTTAATCATATTAGCAGAGTTAAGGATTTGTGATTGATTTAAGTTCTGATTAATTTTTTTAAGGATCAAAATTTTCTACAACTGATTCACCCCCACTCTCAATTGTCTTGTTCAATGCAATACATTTCATGCATATGTTGTGCCAAGTATTTACTATGTGCTTCAATAAAATTTTAGTGCTATCAAAACATTAATACATTTTTAATATATATAAATATATATACATATATATATATACAACATGATATGTATATATATATATATATTCATCATATAAGCTCATTAAATACATTATTCGATATTTGAATTAGCATATTCATATTTCATATTTTGCATAATGATGCATGTGTATTTATATATATACACATATGTATATATATATATATTAATATACTCATATGGAAATTTCTATTTACGTTGATACATACATGTACATTAATATATATGCAAATATTATATATACATCATTGCCTTGAAGGAGAAACACATATATTCACAATCCCATCGATTGACATATATACACAAAGTGTATATATATATATGTTACCTTTGTCTAATCAATATTCCCATGTGCATATTGGTAATCTGTCTAGGAGTATTCATAGATACGTCTATCTATGTATACTCATGCACATATTTACTCATGTGTATGAGTTTATCATTGACACATACATATACTTATATATATTTTGTATATATCTCATCAATTAAATATAAACACATAAAGAAGAAATCACACATTACAAAGAGACTCAACGCTTTTAACCCTCAAAACAAGATCTTTCATAAATAAAACCATAACCTCTTCTAATCATACACATAAGAATAAAGGTAACTTACTATTTCCCAAGCTATTGACTTGACTTGACCAAACTCGAAGTGAGTATATGAAAGCTTAGTTTAGGTCTTCTTAAGGGTTACTAGACCAAGTAATTCTTCTGAGTGATACTTCCCCTCTCTTTCAAAGGCTTGATTCTATTCCTGCATCCAGCTTAGTTCATTGCAATAGTAGTTAGCTGAAAACAATACATTCATTTGTCTGATATATTTCACAATCAAAATCATTATATAACATCAAATTGAATCAACATTTATTCTTCATATTTCCAAAACACATAAAGCATAAATACATTTTTTTAAAGCATTTTCACCCAACTAGGTAAAAGTAAATAAGTATTAACACAATGGGGTGTAACATATCCCCCCTTGTGAATCATCATCCTCGATGATTGTAGAAAACATAGACAAAAACTGTAAACATAAACACAATAGAATTATTTCAAGAATTCTCAAAAGCATGTAAGACATGAGGAAACTTATGCTTAATCTCAGCATAGTCTTCCCAAGTGGTAGAATCTTCTGCATATTGGTCCCACTGGAATTTGCATTGCAAAATCTCTTTGAACTATTTAAGTGAAGCTTACATGTTTCGAGTACCTTGAGAGGCTCAATTATTACCACTCCTGGGTCCTATACCTATAAATCATTCCAATCAATAGCATGGTTATCCCCTAGTATATACTTCTTAAGGTATGAGAAATGAAACACATTGTGCATCCTGGCAAGAGCAAGTGGCAACGCAATTCGATAAGCGATAGGGTTTACTTCTTCGAGAACCTTGAAAGGACCTACATAGCACAATGCTAGTTTGCATGACTTTCCAAAATTGATGGAGCTCTTATGATGTTTAACCCTCAACAACACCTTTTTCCCTACTATAAATATTTTGGGTACCTACTTAGAATCTGCATAGCTTTTATGCCTATCATTGGCTTCTACTAGCCTTTGCTTAATAATTCCTACTTACTCCTCCATTTTGGATAAAATCTCTAGCACAAGGCTTATTTTATCCTCTGGCTTATTCTAGCTTATAATAGTTTGACATTTTCTACTATACAATGCTTCAAATGGAGCCATCTTGATTGCAAAATGATAGGAATTATGCAAACTCAACCAATGGTAGGTAATCTTTCCACTTGTATTCTTGATCCATGCAATACATCCTTAATATATCTTCAAGCACTTGGTTAACCCTTTCAGTTTGTCTTCCCATCTCTAGATAATTCATTGAAATTATGTTCAATTGAGTCCCAAGTGAGGAGAACAAGGTTTTCCAAAACCTAGATTTAACATGACAATCCCTATTTGAAATGATCTTCTCAAGAATCCCATGTAACCTAAACAAGTCTTGTATAAATTTTTGAGCTATGACAAGAGCTCCATGGGTTAAATTCCCTAGTATAAAACGCACCACCTTGGTAAACTTATCCACCACCACTAATGGCATTGTGCTTATTTCTTGATATAAGTAAACCTTCCAAAGACTCTTAGTTACCTATATCATCTAAGCATTCTATTGTTTTAGGATGGAAATCTACTTTAGCTCTATGCTTACATAGCCAATTCATTCCTATGATGACATTATAACAACCTAAGGGAGATATGTACAAGTTTACTTCCGTTGAGAAACTTGGAAGTTCAACCCTTGCCTCAAATAAACATTGATTCATTGTTGCTCTTGCATAGTTTGCTTATTCTACAACCCAAGATTTTTCTATAAAACCATCTTTCCTAGAAATTGATTAGCTACTCTAAGTAAACAAAAATTTTTGTCGCTCCAATATCAATAAGTATTGAAATAATTAATACAAAAAAAAATACCGAAGTTTCCACTAGGGTGATCTAGTATTTTGCTTGTCAGTTGTCCACTATTGCATAGATCCTTTTCTGAAACATAGCTCATTGAGGAGAAAGTGAGTTACCATGTGGTTGTGATCCTGATGGTTTTTTGGGACATTGATTAGTAAAATTATCCCCACCACATGTAAAACATCCTCTCAATGGTCTCCTCTTTTTTGCTGGCATTTCAAAATTACCACCATTCCCTCTAGCTTTGTTATAGTTAGTACCATTGTTGCCATTGTTGAAGTTTCCTTGGCGATCTTTCCTCGGCTCATTTCAATTATTGTGGGGTCCCTTGTCCCTTTACCTTTGAAATTACTGCCCCTCATTTAACTTCTTTAGAGCTTGATTAAATTGAGGCCCATCGAACTTCTTTCAATTCCTCTTTTGGTAGTTTGATATGGCTTTGAGATTTTTCTCTTGATTGATTGCTTTCTCATATACTAGGTCCATAGTGGTCAAACTATGTACATCCACCTCACCACCTATTTGGCTATTTAGACCCATAATGAACTTCTTGATATGAAATCACTCATATTTTTTGTATATTGGTACATACGTCAAGAGACAAGGGAACTTCTCCTAGTATTCATTCATTAAAGAATATCCTTGTTTTAGATTCTAGAAATCAATGAGCTTTTGATTGAAGAAGAGTTGGGGTAGCCACTTCTTTTGAAAAATGTCAAAAAAATAATTTTAGGTAGAATTTAAGGAATTGATTCCAAGTTCCTTCTTATTCATCCACTAATTAGAGGCTTCCCTTGCTAACTAGAAGGCTCCCCAAACAACTTTGGTGGCCTCTGAATAGTTCCTAATTTCAAAGTACTTCTCCATTCGAATTAACCAAGCCTTAGTTTCTTCTCCACTGGTGCTTCTTTCAAATTTTGGAGGGATAATCTTTCTCATGTCCCTAGATAACTTAATTGCAAAAAACTTCATTTTGGTTCCCTCAGAATATGATTGAGACCTATCACTTTCTTGATCACTAGTTTTAGTATGTTTTCGGGAATCCTCCCCTTCTTCCTTGTTGTTGGAAACTTCTTCATCATTGTGTGGGACTTCTTGTTCCTCTCTTTCTTTTCCCCTCACTTGTTGTTCAAGGTTTCCTATCCTTGTTCTTGTTTCATCTATGATTGCTAGAATTTGGTCCAACTTAGCTTTGACACTATCCAAACTTTTTCCAACTTCTTCAATCCCTCTAGGATTAGTTCTTGTCCTAACCATTGTCTCATGTAATAGTTATACCTAGTGTTTCATATATTAATAAGATCCTATCATGGTTTTCTTTACGTATCAAAAACATTCTGAAAGAGAAAATATTCATACATAAGAAATTTCATTGAGGATCTCATACACAAGTTTTGATAAAAACATAAATTTTGATTTATTCATAAGGATTTCAATACCCTTTCATTTACATTGAATGACTATTTTAAGTAGTCAAGAGGAGAGTATCGATCAGATTCACTCTTAGATACATAACTATGTGAGATGTAACCCTCTTATTTTTTCTCAATTATGTCATCATAAGGGTAATATCCCTCAAATTTATTATTTGATACATAGTTTTGGGGAATGTATCCCTATGATTTTACAAGTTAGAGGCTATATAATAACTTTAGCCATAGGTATAACTCGAGGGTCTCTAAATATCAATGTTGGACTAACACTACATTCCAAGGACATATCCCTAGAAAGTGGTAAAGAGTGTGACTTGGCTGAAGAAATAGATGGTTAGTAGTTGAATTTGGCATCATCTTTCATCCTTCTCTTCTCTTGACTAATTCATGAAAGGGCATGATTGATAGTCTTAGCATCGCTTAGCCAAATGGTATTGTTATGATTGGTTACCTTAATGGTATGAACAAGGGCTTATCTTTCCTTCTTGACCCATAGGTAATGCTCATTTATGATCATTGATTTCCTAGCAGTCATCTTGAGATGCACCATCTTGGCACAAGAATTTTCAAATATTATACATATAATGTTGGAGGGGAAAACATAGTGAGCACATAGGTTCTAGAGCTAAACTCGGTAGCTCTGATACCACGTGTAACATGCCCATTGTTCTACTAAATTTTTTTACTATGTTTTAACCTTAAGTAAATAAAATATGATGACAACACTTTAAGCAATAAATTTTTTCTTTTCAAATATAAACATAGCATGCACAAATAAGCATCTCTCGGGTGATGTTTTTGTCATTTTTTAGTGTTTTTGAGCATGTTTAAGAGTTTTGGTGCCTTTGGGGTCCCAAATGGCACCTTTTTCAAGCTTGAAATTCAAGTTTTCATGTGTTTTAAGAGTTTCGGTGCCTTTGGGGTCCCAAATGGTAGATCTTGCAAGGTGGAAATTGATGTTTTTGAACCTTTTTAGAGTTTTGGCGACTTTGGGGTCCCAAGTGGTGCCTCTTGTAAGCTTGAAATTGGTGTTTTTGAGAATTTTGAGAGTTTTGGTACCTTTGGGGTCCCAAGTGGCGCTTCTTGCAAGGGTCAAAATGCATGTTTTTTGGTGGTTTTAGAGATTTGGCACCTTTGGAGTCCCAAGTGGCACCTCTTGTAAGCTTGAAAATGCATGTTTTGTGCTCCAACACTATTTTGGCACCTTTGGTGTCCCAAGTGGCACCTCTTGTAAGCCTTGAAAACCTTGTTTTGAGTTGCATACTCTATTTTGGTGCCTTTGGGGTCCCAAATGGCACCTCTTGTTGCCTTGGAATGTTGTCATTCTTGTTGATTTGAGGTGATTTAGCTTGTCTTTTGACCTATTTTATGGGGTTTGATTGCGGAAATCCTTTGGGGTATTGTTCGTAAGATGTCCTTGAAGTCTAGGAGTCGTTAGTTTGTCATGTTTTGGATTGATTTTAGTCAAATTGTTGTATGTGCAGTGTTCAATTGATGTTTTGCATTATGATTTGATCTCATGATAGGCGAGAATCAAATGATAGAACTAGTGTCGTATCATCCTCATGATAGGTGAGGAATGATAATAGGATAGATAGTGTATCATCCTCATCATAGGCGAGGAACGATGGTAGGATTGATAACAGATCATCCTCATGATAGGTGAGGAACGATGAGTTTTGATTGATAACAAATTATCCTCATGATAGGCGAGGAACAATGAGTTTGAATGATAGCAGATCATCCTCATGATAGGCGAGGAACGATAATAGGATTGATAGCATATTGTCCTCATGATAGGGAAAGAATGATAGTAGGATTGATAGCAGATCATCCTCATGATAGGTGAGGAATGATAGTTTGATTATTCTGATGTGATTTGATTTGAATGACTGCACATTAGCTTGATTTCCTAATAATCTTGATTGAACATGACATTGATTGATTGATTTGTGTTCATGATTAGGGAGATGGAGATGTACTCTAGTCTCAGGAGTGATTCCCAAAGACCTGGAACATGGTCTATTGTTTGTCATTAGCCAACTTAGAGATTATCTCTTAGTGTGGATTGAATTCCTTGTTAGACATTCCACAATATAGAATCAACAAAGGTTTATTGACAGCTTTGGCAGAGTGATGGCATAGTGATCATAATACATTACATTTATCGATGAGAGAGATGATCGTGACTCCTGAGGATGTCTATTGTATTCTATGAATCACAGTGATGGGAGAGATAGTAGTGTACGATAAATAGAGCAAGGTGGGACAACTGCATTGTGAAGATTGTGTTGAGATGATTATGTTATGGGTCAATGGATCCCTTGGATTGAAATGATTAATAGATATAATCCTTTTCCTTGTGTAATTTCTAGATTTATTGTTGGATTCATTTGTCCTAATTGTAGGTCAAAGGGATTTTTAGCAGGTTGGGGTTGTGTACTATCATGGATGACACTTGATGGTATGAGGTACACCTGGGGTTCATGTATTTTATCCCAATTATATCGAGATTTTCATGAGGTTGTCTATTACGGGGCAATGAGTTCTGGATGATTTGGAGACTCTCATGTGGCAGACGTACTTGGATTGTGAGTAGTGGCCAGAGGATCAGCTAGAGATGCCATATATGTTATTATCCCGCTATCTGATTGGGTAGACACATGTCATGCTTGAGCATTACTTGTATCTACAAGTATGTTGACAATTTGGACAGGTTCAGGGGATGCCCCTAGGAGTTTCCCTTTATGCACAATGACAACAAGATGTGTTAGAGTGGGGCCCCTATGTATCATATGAGATAGCCTGTACCAAGTATTATACCTTCACCCCTAGTTTATGGGATTATGTTCCATATATTACAGACGTCGAGATGACTTAAGATTATTCAGAGTTCTTTCATACACATATATTTCATAGATTTACTCATCCCAAGGAGCCAGTACCGCCAGTTAATGGAGAGGGAGGAAAGGATGAGGGTGGTGATGATGGTGGATAGGGGGCTTGCAGAGGTGATGAGGGTGATGTTGAGGGTGGTTACAGAGGATATGATGGTGGGGAGAGTGATGGTGGTACAGTTTGTGATGATGGCAGGGAGAGTGATTGTGGTGCAGTGGGTGTTGATGGCGGGGTAGATGACAATCATCCATTGGATTTTTCAGTTCTAAGGAATAGGAGAAGTGCCATTGTAGCTTAGGTGATGCTTCCTAGGATTTAGATTGGGATACCCTCACAACAGCAGTCACCACAGATAGCATCCTTACAAGCAAAGATTTAGTCATTTCAGAGTGAGATAGTGTAGGCTCGAGCACAGATTGTGTCTCTTCAGGATGAGTTAGGGTAGTGTCGGGCATAGATTGATATTTTGAGGACTGATAGAGGGACAAATAGGCAACAAATACAATAGTTGTAGGTATAGATGATTATACTTACTTTAGAGAGAGATTCCTTCAGACACCAGATAGAGCAAGCTGAGGCTATTGCTGAGAGGATACAATAGATGACACCATTTGTAGGTACAACATATTTCTTCAGAGAGATTAGACACATTTCTTAGGAGTTGTAGTTTTACAGAGGTAAATATCATGAGTTAGTTCCTCCTGAGTGATGAGAGAGTTTTGTACAGTCTTGTTCTGGCAGATCTCATTCTCAGACTGCTAGCATGGGTGTTACACAACCATTTCCTGGGGATAGTTGAGATCTAGGTGTAGGTCTATCAGGTAGAGGAGATACTAGTTCCATGAGAGCAGCAACATCTGGTGGGAGCTCGACATAGCATTTTGTGATGTTCCTTGGACATTGTGTACACACCTTTTTGTGACATGTTTCCCATGATATAGTGCCCTTTTCGATTTTGATGTATCTCATCCTTTTTTTTTTTGGATATCCTTATACATGTGGACATTATGAAATTTTTGATGATATATGATATACATTGACGATTATGATGCATTTGATTTCCATGTTATGATATGCAATGTTGTGAATTTATTTAATTTCTATGTGATGAGAATGATTATGAAATGTGATGGATTTGTGATCATGATTTATGCAAAGTGATGAGATGATTATGACATGTAATGCAACGTGATTTGATTTATTATGAAGTGTAATGCAAATGATGTGATTTATTATGATTATAGGATGCATTTGATTTCCATGATATGATAATGATTCTGATGTTATGATATGCTATGAATGCAATGATGATTTTTGTAATGATGAATGATGTAATACAAATGATTATGTAGATACACGACTTCAAATGTTCAGGACATTAAGCTTAAATAAGTGAGTATGTCCAACTTCCAAAAGTTGTGGGAAGACTATGGTAGATTAAACTTTTAAGCTTCATAACTTTGATATATTTCCCCACTTTCTTGGAAATCTGAAGAGACTCACTTATTTAGCCGTAGTGAATGCCATGATTGTGATGTTGGAAATGATATGCAGTGTACGTCCTTTATTATTTTATTTTGTATTTTATGATGCAAATATCATGATGGAATGTATGGATGTAAATGAAATGAGAATGTTTTCTAATATGTGCAACTAAATGATAATGATGTGTTTATTTTTTTTATTTTTTTTGGTTAATGTCCATTGTACTCAATCCATTAATAATAGAGATGACACAATTGTGAAATTTTTTCAGAAGTGAAAAACCCCATAAATACACATGCAATGCTAACATGAATGCAATCTAACTTAACTATGCAAATCTCATTTTCAAAAGTTGTCATTTATATTAACCAATTTGGCATGATTTTTATCATCATTGGGCCTTTAAAATGTTGAAAGTGAGTACAAGCATCGATGGCATATTTTAGACCAAGATTACCTACGTACTACTTCCATGATGTTTTAAAATTGCAAGTTAATGCAAGCATCTAAGTATAATTAAACCAAGATGATCTAAGCATCACTTGCGTAAATAGACAAGAGTTAATCTTTTTCCTATGCAAATTCAGAATGTCATTAGTGATACTTTGTAGCACACGTCTCATGAAAACTTGCATAGTAATAATGATAAACTCACAGATAGCAGACAAAGAAAAACCATACTCCTTCCTTGCTCCTCTAGTTCAATACATCATCGAGGACTCGAGAGATATGATATCAAAAATCAAAGAAGAACAATTTGAACTTTCGTGTTTAATGTGATAAACCCTCGATTCAAAAAGATCATCATCCATTTGAAGTTTTTGTTTGTAACATTGGTCTGACGACTATTTTCCCACTGGTTCAAGCTCAAAGTTTATTTTCCCCTAGTGAGTGCAGGATTTTTCCCCCAGTCTAGAGTGAGACACGACAATGACGACCAAGACCTAACCTAAAGACCTATCCTAGGGGCCTCGGGGGCTGATCA